>CM053265.1:12479252-13079252 GCA_028583415.1 Protea cynaroides
TCTGTCCTGTTGCAAAAAAAGCATGGACTAGAAATATGGTCTCAGAAGATGAAACCCATCCCTTCTTCAGGTACACCTCAGTCGATGGGGTTGTTTTCTTTTGGTTCCACTAGGCCTCCATAAACATTCCCTTAATGAAATCTACCCACTAAGACAAAATGATTAAACAAAGGTTTTAGTAAATCGACCATAAGTTATATAGGTGGAAAATTATAATTTTGGATCGATGACACGATACCGTTTTTCTCAAGTATGGTAGGATGTCCCAACCCTGTTCTTTCAGAATGTCATAGGCCATTTCATTAGTGGTGTTGAAGAGAGCTAAGAAAGGCATTTTCATGTAGTCTGGAAAAAATTTCATTGCTGTCGTATCCCATCTTAGAAGATATAAACAGGCAATCATTGATGCAAGTCATACGCTTGAAATTTTTTTTTTAACATCACAAAGCAGATTAATCCCCAAAAGGGAAACAAAATTTTTTTTTCCACGGTTTAATCAATGACTAGTTTCAATTGATAACTAACCTATTGACTGCAGCAGTGAAGAGCTCAAGTTCCTCAAGAGTGCCATAGACATCATAAATGTCATCTATTATTATAGTAAGATTCATGACTTTTGTAAGCCAGTTCCTGCAGCGCTCGTACTGAAGTTCATAGGTAACCCCCGTACTCCACAAGAAACTCTCCACCAGCCTGTCCCTTGCAAAGCTCAATTTCGTTGCTAAACCTAGATTTCTCCACCACCTAATGGCATATTAAATGATTCAATTAGTATCTACCACAGTAAACAGATTTACACAATTACACAATGACAGAAATAATCCATAGCATCATGGTGACAATATGAAGGAAGATATTTCAAAACCTGAGTCAACTGGGGTAAAAAAAACCCCTCAGTATCTTTGCACCCACTTATCAGATAATCATTTGAACTAAATTCAGCCTTTGTTGTACTTGGATCCAATGCTCTAGCTCTTTGGCTTTCCAGATTGTGACAAAGGTCTGTCATTGGGATTCCTTTCTCTGGAAAATTTTCAATGCCTTGGGCCATAGAAAAACATTGAACAAGTCAATTGAGGTAACTCAACTAGACTACTGTTTGAATTTATTCCTCTGTTAAGATTACCATGGTCCAGACAAGGGGCAAAATTCAATCATGAGATTATCTTGCCATGTCTTAATCATATTACCTTGATGCATGTCTGAGATCTCTCTGATGTACTGCTTGCACCATATTGAAGTCCAGCTTGGCCAATTCAAGAATGATAGGTTTCATATCCTCTTGTCCCTGGTATGCATCAATATACCACCTAGTCTCCAGCCTAAGCATCCTCCAATGTAGGGGAACCTCCAAGGAATGATTCACTTGGGCTACTACATTTGAGTCTTTGTAGTCCTTTAAGTCTACAAGGAGTCTTTTACTGAAGTCTCTGGCCTCATCCAAGATGCTCTCACCTTCTACACCAAGGTATGAAGCTTCATACAAGCTCAACATTCCCATAATGTCACCACACATGGACTCCTTGAATTTTTCTTTTTCATCCAAGAAACCACTGAACACATCTGCAATCATAAAATCTCATTAGTTACCTAAATCTTTATATAATGGTTCAAAGTTAAAGAAACAACATTAAAACCTCAAACTACCTTGTGAGACCAGATACCCATGTTGCCTGAGAAGCCTAAAATGGAGATCTGTTGCATATAAATCATCCTTGATCCACCTATCAGTGTTTCTGTCATTATATATTGCTTGCAAGCTTCGATCTATCTGTTTTTCGAAGAGGTGTCCCAAACCCAGCCTTTGCAAGACATCAATCAGCTTGAGCTGAGCAATTGGTTCAACCTCCTTGTTGAGCATAACCCTGATATCTTCTGTCAGTTCCTTAGCTCTTGTTTTGAATGTGTCATCCTACATAATGAACTTCCATATGAGCACATTATCTCAAAAAAAACCAACAGGAACAAACTATGAAATCTAGATGGACTAGATGATAATTACCACGTAACCACTCCCTAACGATTCAAGGACATCATAGTCCCAAATGGTAGGTTGGTAGACTACTGATGGCTTAGTGTCTTCTGATTGGGATCGAATGCTAGCACCATGTCTGACCTGCCAATTTGATCTCACGGTGCATGGAGCTCTAAGTTTGACATATTGAGTTGGTGGCTTAGAAACAAAGGAGAAGGGAGGGTTGAAAGAATGAAGTTGAAGAGCCATTTCTTGACTGTTCTATAGTTCTGCTAGCTGTAATGCTTTGGTCTTAGTCCTACTTTGCACTGTCTATCACACATGTATATATAAGGAACTGAGATTTCATGGCACGCTGCATGATGGAGAGATTCTTCACATGCTTAGGGAGGTCTATAATTACAAGTGAAGCGAACATGTTGCCGTCCTTGAGGGGACGTACCTGGAGCTAGGTAACACACATGTACATGTAAGATATTTTATGGGCTAAATTAATTATAAGATTAGTTGGTTCAGTAGGAGTCTAGTAATAGGTAGACCGGTTTAAGTATGATTAGAGATGGACCAACTTGGTCCACTATGGGACTGGTCCAGGGTTGGGGGTGGTATCACAAATATCAATGGTTAGAGTCCTCACAACCACGGTGTTATTTTCTTCTCCTGTTCCCATACGCAAAGAGAAGGTCAAGGGATCCCGACAGGCTGTGGAAGACTTTGATCCAAGCATTCAAAGCAATGAAAATGACCGGAAATCAATCTACACCAAGAGGTATGTGTCTAATCATCTTTTTTCAATACCCATTGAGTTCGTTAGGGTTCATGGGAAATCCCATGGAAAAAACCCAAGGGAGATCTAAAAAATCTTACAGTGGTATCAGAGCCACCTATATAGATCTAGGATCGATGGGAAAGCATTGTAAAGACTTCATGTTTGATTGGATTGGAAAATGGAGAGATTTTTCTTTCAAATTTTTCATATGAACTAGTCTAGAATTTGGAACCCTCGAAAAAAATCTTTTTGGACCGTTAAAAAGTAAAATAAATTTTATAGGATTGTAGGTCTCGGAGAGACAGAGCCGGCGACATAAGTTTGGTCACCGGAAGTTCCCTAACGTGCTCTCACACGCCGCCTAAAAAAGCGCGTGAGATCCACGCGCCGGGGGCAATAAAAAAAAAAAAGGGAAAAGGTAGGGATGACTTCACCTGGTCAGCCCCATACTGGACCAAGCCGATCTGGGCCAGTCCGGGACCGAACCAAGGCCTAGACCAGCCCGGCCGGGCCCAAAGAGACCCGTGAACCCGACTCAGGGTACACATGTGGTTTGCACGTGTGACCCGAGGTTGATCCATTAACCCGAAAAGTTTGACTCGGGAACCCGACCCATAGACCCAGATTTGTGACCCAATAACCCACCCTTTGACCCATATATTTGCTCTGCTCACCAGAAAATTTTGACCCGAAACCCTATTGTGTTGGCCGATTAGACCGGTGGTTGAACCGATGATCAGTTCACAGTTTAGTCCAATGGTTTAGTTCGACCAGACCGTTTGGTTCAGTCTGGACCAACGTATTTCAAAAATAATATTAATAAATAAATAAGAGGGTTTAATAGTGGGTTAGGTCCGACCAAAACCGAACATGGCCAAACCTAACCGAACCAGGATGAACCGGCTAGAACCGGTTCAGGATGCAAGAATGCATAAGCCAACTTTGATCGGCTACTGTGGGAGCTAGGAGCGTCGAATTTTGACGCGATTTTTTGCGTTGTGTTTGTATTTTCATGCTCTACAGTTTGGTACATAGTTTGACACAGTCTGGTGATTTGAAAATTTTTTTTTGATTAAAAGGTGTCCCAAATTAATCCAGTTTACAGTTTTCTGCTTGTTTATCAGTTATTTTTATACCAGATGCATATATAAGGTTATGTGTGCATGAGATTTTATTTATTGACCCACAATGTGCTGCAAAGTAGGGTTTAAGGATATCATTGTAGAATTGGGTGGAACCCACCAAGGTGGTACACCTAGTTTCATCATGATGTCTTCAAATTCAAAGTTTATGTACTTGTAAATGCTTTTGTAAAGGCGATGTCACCCAAAGGTGGCATTGTCAAGTTTTGATCAAATTAAGGTTTGTGGGTGTTATGTGAAGATTGGGTGGAATCCACCAAAGTGGTACATTCAGTTCCAACATGGTGGTCCTCAAACCCCAAATTTGTGCATTTACATATACAATAAAGGATATATTTTTAATACACTGTTCTCCATGGTGTGAAAAGTAGCTAAGAAAGACAGTGTTAATCCAAAGGTGGCATTGTCAAAGTTAAAGGTATATTCATGCACATGAGTTGAAAGGGTTTTGACTTTAGGGGGTCTCATTAACCCAAAGGTGGTGGGATTTTCGAGAGTCATTATTCTTTCGCAGTCACTACACAGAAACTAAGAAGACCACTGCATGTTTATCCCAAAAGAGAATGTGTAGTTGGTAAAGTCTTGAAAAAATGATATTTATTTGCATGAATGGTTGATATGGTTAGTGCAAGTAAATGGTGCATATATCAAATTTCTATTGGTTGATATGTATTTAATATCATGCATTGATGGTTTCATCTAAAAATGGTTGTCCCAAAGAGGGTTTTGATGTCTATTTCTTTTTATTGGGACAAAGTAGAAGTAAATATAATTGCATGTGTTTGTATGAGTTTCGCATGGTTTTCTATTACTTGATATTTTTGCTTGAACTCATATGGTGATGATAGTTTGTATCTCCTAGGATGTCCATCCCTGTGACTATGCCAGGTGGTTTGGTAGTTACTATTCCTTCCCTGTTTGGGATGAGTTTTAAAAGGTGGTATGAACAGCTAGAAACGAGTCTAGGTTTAATTGACTTAGATATCACTACAACATTCTGGACTATTTACGACGGTTGTTTTCCGTCATTAATACTTATTACCATCACTATTACATTTTTACTGACGGTAATTTACCATCGTCTATGTGTTGTTAAAAGTGGCGTCGTATATGTTAACGACAAAAAATTGGATGCGTCTGGAATACCCTTATATACAACGAAATAGTTCTGTCGTCTTATATGCCCTTATTAACGACGGTTCGATACCGCCATTAATATATATACCAATTGCGACGGGCATATATCTCCGTCATAAAAATTTCTATAGAGACGGAAACATACCCTCATGTAAAGAGGCATTTACAACGGTAATATATTTTTGTTGTTCCTTTTACGAAGGTACGTTCCCGTCGTAAAAGGAAGTGTTAGTGTTTTAATGACGGTTAATTTATACCGTCGTTAAATATTTTTCTTTAAAAATATATCCCACATATATTAATTACAAATTTTCCAGTAATATATTCATATTTTTCTCATTTCCATACATCCACATTCCACACACCAAATACATCATATCTAAATTCAAACTTCCATAAAAAAATTTTGAAATGCCAAAAACACATTGTCATTAATTCAAAACATCAAAATACTTTAAATACATTGCCATAAGACAGTTCCAAAAATTTGACTAATTTGTTCATTACATTAACATGTACATTTAACTTCTAGAGTTTTTATATATTTAGATCAATTTTTTTCCCAATACATCTACTTCATTCATAGTTCTTCTTCTTCAGCACCATAAGTCTACAGAATTCCCGCATCTTTGGCTATATTTTGGGACCTAATATGATGCAAGGAAGACAGTATTAGTCACAAATAAAAAAAAAAACTGATTATTAACAAACCACATTATACATTCATAAAAAAGGAAAAAAAATATTTGGCTAATAAAACAAAGTGAGTATGATGATGATTTTATTCTAATCACCTATATTCAAGCAATACATTAGATAGAACATACACATCCTGTAATAGCCCTCCTAAGAAACGGGTTCATATTGGTGGTCGGGTTTAAAACATACATTCTTAATTATGAGAATCCTGATAAAAAAATCTGATACCATGTAAATTGAAGAGAGAAAAAAAGAAGAATGGAGAAAACGAAAGACTACTTGTGTGCACTTGTAAAGTTGCAGATTTGCAATCCACATTGGCTCTTCTTGAATTTCCATTGTAGTCTTATTACCTGTTATTACTAAGGAGCGCAACCATATCTAGGATATGCAATGCATTTCTTTTAGTTACATCAAGTTTGAAGATAACAGTGTCTGCTTATGCCTTCTGTACTCATGCTTTGCTTATGGCTTTGAAACACATTAAATTGCATCTACAGGGAGTACGTTAATCAAGCAAATCCTATATACATACCAAGTTCAAGATAAGTGGCTGAGACATCTGGGTCTGGGAGTGGGACCCCGTGTCTATAAGTTTCTGGAGGTTCATATAAATTGGCCAAGGCTATGAAATTTGTTCTGCCCAGCATTTGATATTCAGTCAATCCTTGATATCTACTTCCATTTCAATTAGAAACCAATTTTGCATGGTTGATCACGTTCTTAGGCCCTGCACAAGGGCCTTAGAAACATGTTACTATATTAAAGGTAACTAAACACAAGATCTGTAATCAGGTAGATGGACAGAGGAGACTCACAAAAGAAGAGATGTAAAAGTATGGTTAATTACAACCTTACAAGTAAGCAATGCAAATGTGTTTTAAGCAACTATTCTAGAGTACTTGATTTATTAGTTGGATATTTGTATTCATATATACTTCTTTATTCATTTTCTTTTTTCAAACACTTGAAGTTTTATCAGTTTGTTTCTATATATTATCTAACTCAAATGCATAACATGTAACTCACACAGCTGTCAAGGAGGTTAGATTACAAAAACTTGAAGGTACGTAGCTAGTTTGGAAAATATAAACCAAGACAAGAAAAGGTTTCTAACCTTATTGACTTCATCGTTCATTCATTAATTGAGTCATCATAGACTCCATCTGTGAAAACTTGTCATCTGTTATTTGTTTATATGCCTCAATGCTTTGTCTCAACATAGAGAGTTCTTCACGATATGAGTCATTCTCCATAGTTAATCTTTCTACCCGTACTGCTGCTGTCCCATGTAATTCTTTAGGTGAAATTTGCTGCTGTCCCATGTAATTCTTTAGGTGAAATTCCATAACTGTACATCTGCACACGACCATGGATATCTTTTCCGACAACATCTGAGAAAATTGACTCCTTTACTGAGATGTCATTTCATTGTTCTTCAGGTTTTTGATTGAGACATTGGGCTATCTCATCCTGCAATTGACATTGAGGGAATTCAAATGACATCATAATTTATATGAATATAGGTCGTTGTGAAATTTTTTATGTACATACCATCTTCTTCTTTGATGTAGGGTCAGAAGGACCTCCATCTTTCTTAGTATGTGTTCTTTTGAACAAATCAAAACGGGAGGGATTCAACAGTTCAGGGTGCTCCAAATACTAGTCATGAAATTCAAAATTAGCAAAAACAAAGATATTTTGGAGTAATCGGTAACAATATTAATAAGTTTAAAATACATATTACCATCTCCTCATCTATACAAGCATAAGAAGTCTTTCCAATCGATTTTGTCATGCTTTGACACTCTCTATTATCGGAATTTCGGATCGACATGGCCTACCAATTTTCAACACATTATATAGTTTTCTCTGCATCTTTGAAATTCTTAGTTATAATTGAGTAGCAAGCATACCTTATACTCTTCCGTATCCCACTCACGTAAGAGGAACTCCCAATGCTCAGTTGGAATACGACCATCCAAATGTTTCCTCCTTTCTTCATTTGTAGGGTATTTATCAAATATACTCTTCTTCAGCTCATGTTTGAATTCTTTCCAACTTTTGTTGAGCCTACTAAAAACATACCCTTTACATCTATTTGATAGGTCAAATTTTCCCTACATAAAGATGTATAAGCAATGTTAGTTTTAAAAAAGTAGTTTTTTTTTTTCCAATATAAAAGCAATAGGAATCTGCTACAAATGTTTTTATTTTTTTACCTGAACTACAGCCCATGCATTGTTCTTACATGTCTCTAGAACCTTCCTCCAACTTTGGAAGCAAATAGGGAGCAGCTTATAATTTCGGGCTTGGATTCCAATCCAAGTACCAAGCGTAGCTGATTTCTTGCTACATGGTATACCCAATCTGTTCAATCTAATTTTAAATTTCTCCCCTTCCTGCAATGTCTTTATTATGTCACAACTTGCTGGCCCTCTATCTCTTTTTTTTACCTATTTCATAGCAGACAATTAGAAGGACATGAATATATATTTACAATTATCATTAAAATTGAGTGAAATAAATATAAAAAAAACCCCATACACATTGACTAACCAGATGTAGAAGCTGAATCTGAGGTACCAGAGACTATCTCCTCTGTCATTTGTCACTCTGCAGTTAGATATGTGATGCAATCAAATACATACAATAAAATTTAAAATGTTACAAAGAAGAGACTATAGCATTCAAAGTGTGCAAAAAACACATATACAAGTGTTTGAGAAGTTGTAAAAAGTATTTTTATATGTACAATTGCATGTATTTATACATTCAATTCGATGGATTACCATCTGAACTTTCCCCACCATTGGGGGTGTCAACTACAACTCCTGTTAAATCGGTTTGTATCCACTTGACATCATCATCGCCTTTACAATCGTCTAAGGGATGTAAAGGTTGGGTAGATTGATTCAGATTAGACTGAATCAATGCTGGTTCTTGAACTCCATTATTCTGCTCTCCATTATCATAGATATCACTAATCTTAGACCTTATGACAAAATGTCAGTTCGGACTTAAATCATCTTCTACATAAAAAACTTGCTCCGTCTGTGAAGGAAAAACAAATGGCTCGTCAAGCTTACCTTGTCCACTGTACAATAAGTGTTTAAAATTTACAGTAGTAAACCCCATCTCATCTTTATGCACTCCCATTGTAGGATCCACCCAATCACACCGAAATAATATTACTCTGATCTTATCAAAGTATTCCACATCGATCACTTGTGTTAAAACTCCAAAATAATCAACATGTCCATCAATTGACACCTTATCCTTTTTACTTGCGAACTTGCTTGTCAAAGCCGTTACAAATAGGCCACTGTTTTGAGTTCTTCTACTAAGCTCTAGTGCCTTGGTATGGAACCTTATCCCATTTACAATGTAACCTGTGTAACTTTTAGCCTCAGCATTAGGTCTAACTGCTAGCTTTCTGATGTGTTCCGATACCTCAATTCCTTTTTAACAAAGTTCCAATATCTGATAATATTAATGACACTAAATGAGAACGAAAATAGGGACTATTACACATAAATAACAAATCTTTATTATGCACTTATATGCTTATTGAACCAATTTGGGAACTCTCTATTATGCCTCTCATCGACCAAACGTGGGCGAGATTGATGAGCTAAATCAGTTTTGATTTCACTGCGGTGGAGGCTTCAAAATAAATGAAGAAAGTTATGTTTAGTTGGCACTCTACCATACATATATATTGAAGTACAATGGATAAAAATCCAGAAGGTAATACATACTTTCTATACTCTACTATCCCATCATAATGGAATAAGACATAGCAATGCACCTGCTCCAATTCAATGATGTTTAGGCGTACCATCTTGCACTTCCCCAAAGGCCTACCTGTTCCCGAGAATATATTATATGGATCTTCAATGCCTAATGACCCCTCATTTCTAGATGGTTGATTGGACTTCGTTTCCACACCTTTGAAGTACCTAGAGCAAAATACCAAACACTCTTCTACAATATATTCTTCTGCTATTGAACCTTCAGGCCTACTAAGATTGCGCACGTAGTCTTTAAGTTGCTTGAGGAATCTAAACAAAACAACACTAGTGTTATTGATGTCCTATGTGATAATAATTAGTTGTATGAAAAACAATTATTCAAACTCTTACCTTTCAATTGAATACATCCAATGGTAGTGTACTGGACCAGCAATGCTCGCCTCATGGCCCAAATGAATAATCAAGTGCAACATAACATCGAAGAAACTGGGTGGAAACAACTTTTCAAGATTGCACATTGTTACGGCAATAGTTTGATGAAGACTCTTGAATCCTACCTCTGTACCAACGTTGCTACATAAATCACGAAAGAACCCACATACCTTTACCAATACTGCTACAACATTCTTTAGCAAAACATTACGTATGGCCACAGGTAGTAGTTGTTGCATAATGATATGACAGTCATGGCTCTTTAGTCCTAATATCATCCTCTCGTGCACAATAGCACAACGTGCGATATTACCAGCATAGCCATCTGGAACTTTCACACCACTTAAAACCTTGTAGAATGATTCCTTGTCCTTGTTAGACATTGAGTAGTGTGTAGGAGGTAAAAAAAACTCTTTGGCTTCTGTCAATTCTGTCAATTTTCTTTCTTTTGTTTTGCAATTATTTGGTTCTTTTATCATCTCTTGTTGACCAAGAATCAAAATTTTTCTCCTTTTTGGGTTTTCTTTCTTAGCTCGAAAACTGCCGTTCTCTAGCTTGGAAGCTTTAGAAGCCATGGAGAAAGAGGTGGAGTTGTTGTTGTTGTTTTCGGTGGGTGAAGAAAGAGTTGGGTTTTGAGTCTGGTTGTTTGAAATGTCGAGAAAAAGAACAAGGAGGGATTATTTTGTTAATGAAGCTGTTCAGTTCTTCAACTATTTAATGGCAGAGAGACCTACGTTTCGCTTTTTTGTTCCATTAGTGCTGCTTGGCTGGGCTGTTGAGGAATGGATCCTGCCCTTCTCCAATTGGGTTCCCCTTCTTGTCACTATGTGGGCAGCCACTCAGATCTGCTCTTTTTCTTCCTCTCTCTCTCTCTCTCTCTCTCTCTCTCTCTCTCTCTCTCTCTCTCTCTCTCTCCCTTTTTTGTGAATTTATTTGTTCTTTCCCTCAATTGGGATAGCAATTTGTTGCCTGCCTTTTTTTTTTGCCTAAGATGGAGCCATGTTCCGAAGGTCTTCTTATAGAATTTACCTGGTACTGAGTCCTGTATGTGTACTGAAAATTCTACTTTTCTAGAGAAAAGTTTAAGTGGGTCTGTGGTTATTGAGTTGAATTGTTGGCACCTTTTTATGTTTCTTCCTAACTATGATCTGTTTCTGTTAATTGACTTTCACAAGTAGGGAGCTGTGGGAATTTTCTTGTATCATTTAATTACTAAATTGAACCTGAATTTCAGCTTTCTGGGTTGGTACTTTGATACAGAAACTAAATGAGATACTAAAGGATAAACCTGAATTTCAGCTCTATATATATATAGTACAATCCTTCCAGTGTTGAAGGCATGTAGAGATAGATAACTAGTCAGTATAGGATGCTTCTTGGTGGCACATCTGCTATGGTTCTGGCAAAACAAGGCTTGCTATAAAGGGGTTACTTGATAACTCTCTGGATCCCAGTGATTTTAACTCCCAGAGCTGATTCTAACTCCCATTAAGTCCAGTATAAAAATTGACTCCTGGAGTCAGAATATGGGAACTAAAAAAAAGATCCTCTGATCTCCGGACGAGAGCAACTTGAAAGAAGAAAAAAATTTAAGTCCTGACGTTTTCCATCAAAATGAACAAAGAGAGGAACTCCTGATTGAGGAAGACGAGAGGAGAAAGAAGAAGACCGTCAACCGAAGCAATGGCTCCTTCCACCTTAACGGCAGGACGAACTTCTCTCAATGGTGGATGAACACTTGGAGTAGTTGAGTTCAGCGGCGATAATCGCCTTTAATCCTGGAGTATGAAGGTCTTGCTTTTGCCTCCATAGCTGAAGAGGAACCTCCAACTCCAAGCTCCCTCCAATTTCAGTTTTCCTTTGTGAGGTTAGTCATTCATCAACAATAAGATTGTGTCGCATTCTTAGATGAATCACATTTCTTATTCATCGGCTGCCCCATTTTTGTAGTATCTCAATAGCTACGACATTGGCCATTATATTTTCCTTGTGGTAAATAAATTGAATACATGGGAAAAGGGGATTCAAATGTTTGAGAAAACTAAGAACGAAGGCTCATTACCTTGCAGCCAAGGCTCAAGCATTCCATTCTAGAAGAAAATGAAATCTACTAGATTGTTAACATTTATCCTGATGGTTTGTTTTCTACATTAATGCCAAGGTGAGGTAGTAATAGTGGTAGTAGAGAGTCTAGAGACTACTGCTACGTTGGCCATGAAGTACATTGCCAACCTCATCCTATTGATCAGGAGATTTGTTGGATATTTGTTAGATGCTGAGGAGATCCAGATTAGATGCTGATTGAGAAGATCCCTTGAAGAATAAAGACTCAATTTTTTGTAAGTAACAATAAGTCCCTGGTCTCTAGGGAATGGTTAGTGGGGGTTGTTACTCTTACTTAGGAGTTTCAGTTTGTTAGGACTCTACCAGTACCTTTCAAGAAGCTATAAAATCATTCCTGATGACCATATAGCAGATGGAGGAGAGGATCAGAGATTGAGATGTTACCTGATGACCTTATAGCAGCGACAAGCTAGCAGAAGGCGGAGATGGAGCTGGCGGCATCGAACTGGATCAGAAGGAGAATATGGAGATGACGATGGAGAAAGAGATGGAGCCGAACTGAGATGGAGGTACCTAATTACGGTTAGTATTTGTGAAATACAGATGGAGGAGAGGAGATTGATGTTACCTGATCGATGATCATATAGCAGCTACAACCAGCAGAAGGCGGAGATGGAGCTGGCGGCGTCGTCGAACTGGATATCAGAATAAGGAGAGAGTTAGATGACGATGGAGAAGGAGAGAGTTAGATGACGATGGAGAGTTGAACCGACGAAGATGGAGATGGAGAGGCGTGTACTGGAAAAACAGAGGGATTGGCGCATAATATGGGATAATGGAGGCAGTTACAACCTTTATTCGACGGATCTTAAGAACCGTCACATACCTACAGCAAGCGGGAAGTGAAAAAAATTAAATGAAAATATCGGGTGAATATCGGGGGAAAATTCTGGGATATACGACGGGATTGAAATCTCGCCTTAATTTTATATCTATATACAACGGGAATAAATTACCGTCGTAACTATATATCTATATACGACGGGATTGAAATCTCGCCTTAATTTTATATCTATATACAACGGGATTAAATTTTCGTCGTAACTATATATCTATATACGATGGAACTTAATTCCCATCGTAACTATATATCTATATACGACGGGATTTAATTTCCGTCGTACCTATATATCTATATACGACGGTATGTGATTTCCGTCATGAATACCCATGTATATACGACAGTAAGTGATTTCCGTCCTTACTACATATCTATATACGACGTGTACAACTGTTCCGTTGTAATTACGGATTGGCGGGAACACCGCGGGAAGAAATATACATACGCGCGTAGGAATTA
The DNA here is from genome assembly GCA_028583415.1 of Protea cynaroides. Classification (NCBI taxonomy): domain Eukaryota; kingdom Viridiplantae; phylum Streptophyta; class Magnoliopsida; order Proteales; family Proteaceae; genus Protea; species Protea cynaroides. The sequence continues at coordinate 12,492,586 of CM053265.1, forward strand.
GGTTATACATGACGCCATGTATAATTCCGTCGTATTTAAGTGGTTATATAAGACAGATAAATAAAACCATCGTAAATATGAATTATTAAGACGGTTACATAAAACCGTCGTTAATTTCTATCACAAAAAACCATTTTTTTGTAATGTATGGCGCTTAAAGAGTATAAATCTGCTGCCATCACTGATACTAGTACTCCAGAAGAGAAGGAAGAAATGACAAGATGGATGGTAGCAAATAAAAAATCTATGCTACTCATGAGGCAGACCATTCCTGAAACCATGCGCGATGGTGTTCAAGCCAAGGAAACGGCCAAAGAATATTTAAAAGAGATCAAAGGGAAGTTTGAGCTTTCTGACAGAGGACAGAGAAGCACCTTGATGAACAAGCTTACTAATGCAAGGTTTGACAGTAATGGAAGTGTCAGAGATCATTTTATGGAGCTTGCTGCTACCGCTGAGAAGATTAAAGGCATGGAAATAAACGTTGATGATGAATTCGTGATCCATTGTGCGTTATCCTCGTTACCTGAAGAATATTACCAGATACAAGTGGCGTATAATACTCAGGAAGAAGAATGGAATATGAACAAATTAATCTCGATTTGCACTCAAGAAGAAATGAGACTAAAGAAAAGATTTGAAAGTGTCAATGTCACTAGTCATCATTCCAGAGAAGATAAGGGTAAAGGAAAGGTTAGGGTAGGACCTTATAGAAAAGATAGACACTCCTTTAAGAAAGGAAAACCTTATGATAGGGATATGAGTGATGTTAAATGTTTCTGGTGCCATAAGAAGGGGCACATGAAGAGAGAGTGTAAGGCAAGAGAAGCTTGGTTAGAGAAGAAGAAGAAGGAAACTGAGACAACGGAGAAAGAAGACACCAAATGATGATGTCGTTTAATTCAGTTGTCTTTAGATTATTTTTGGATATTTATTTATTGACTTACAGTTCAGTTATTTATTTTAAAAGATTTTATTTGACATGTTTTGATATGACTAAATTTCGTATTAAATTTAAATGAAGGTATTTTATTAGTTTATATATTCTTTTGAAATTTGTAATATCTGTGGGAGTCTTTAGATTCAGTGGGAGTGTTTAGATCTGCTTGATTAGTAGAGATCTGATAATTGATAGTTTATTTGTGATTGTTTGTTCTGCCTTTGTTTTATTGGGCAGGATTATTGGTGAGCATTTATTGCTTGAATGTATTCTTGATTATTTAAAACATGTCAAAATTGCAAGGCGGTATTTAGCCAAAGAATGCGGTAAGCCAAAATATGATATTAGTCCAAATTGGAGGTAGTTTGCCTATATAAAGTTGGATAATATCAAAGTACGTTGACCTATAAGGATTTTAAGGTAACAGGAACGTGGTAATTCGATCATTGGACTCATGTATTCATCTCAAAGTGATTTATGACATTAAGTAGACATCTGTATGTGACTGACAGAAGGGGGTACACCGGATGTGTAGGAATACTTTCCCCTGTTGTTCGACATTGGTAGGCTTGATGACTAGATCAAACTAAAAGATGGTTTTGATGTAATTAGATTTCATTGCCACATTGGATCAATGGTGAATTTATAATTAATATAGCACAAGTGGGAGATTGTAAGATATTTTATGAGTTAAATTAATTATAAGATTAGTTGGTTCAGTAGGAGTCTAGTTACAGGTAGATCGATTTAAATATGATTAGAAATGGACCAACCTGGTCCACTGTAGGACTGGTCCAGAGTTAGGGGTGATATTATAAATATCAATGGTTAGAGTCCCCACAACTACGGTGTTATTTTCTTTTCCTGTTCCCATACGCAGAGAGAAGGTCAAGGGATCCTGACAGGCTGTGGAAGACTTTGATCCAACCATTCCAAACATTCAAAACAAAGAAAATGATCGAAAATCAATCTACAGCAAGAGGTATGTGTCTAATCATCTCTTTTCAATACCCATTGTATTCTAGTAATCTGTGTGGTGTGTTCGTTAAGATTTATAAGAAATCTCATGAGAAAAACCCAAAAGAGATCTGAAAAATCTTACATATAACCCAACAAAAAATGACACTCATTATACCCATCTAGAAAATGGCAATGGGGGTGACTGGGTGAGCCAATGCAACGCGTTATAAACGTTGCAATGCATTATAAACTTTTGGCTCCCTTTCAAGGTTTTCTAGGGACGGTGGGACATGGCGGCCTAGGTCGATCCATCAAGTAAGAATCCAGATTCACTTTTTTCGTTGAGTCAAATCTGAGTTTTGAAATACATAAACTCGAACCTGTGGTTGAACCGGATGTGGTTGACCTCTGTATGTGACTGACAGAAGGGGGTACACCGGATGTGTAGGAGTAATTTTCGATGTTGTTCGACATTGGTAAGCTTGATGACTAGATCAAAGTAAATGATGGTTTTGGTGTAATTAGATTCCATTGTCATATTGGATCAATGATGAATTTATAATTAATATAGTCCAAGTGGGAGATTGTAAGATATTTTATGGACTAAATTAATTATAAAATTAATTGGTTCAGTAGGAGTCTAGTTACAGGTAGATCGATTTAAATATGATTAGAAATGGACCAACCTGGTCCACTGTGAGACTGGTCAAGGATTGGGGGTGATATTATAAATATCAATGGTTAGAGTCCCCACAACTATGGTATTATTTTTTTTTCCTGTTCCCATACGCAGAAAGAAGGTCAAAGGATCCTGACAGGCTGTGGAAGACTTTGATCCAACCATTCCAAGCATTCAAAGCAAAGAAAACGGTCAGAAATCAATCTACAACAAGTGGTATGTATCTAATCATATTTTTTCAATATCCATTGTATTCTAGTAATCTATGTGGTGTGTTCGTTAGAGTTCATAAAAAATCCCATAAAAAAAAACCTAAAAAAAATCTAAAAAATCTTACATTCAACCCAACAAAAGATGACACTCATTAGAAGATAGCAGTGTAGGTGATTGGGTGAGCCAATGCAACGCGTTATAAACGTTGCAATGCATTATGAACTTTTGGCTCCCTTTCAAGGTTTTCTAGGGACGATGGGACATGGCGGCCTAGGTCGATCCATCAAGTAAGAATCCAGATTCACTTTTTTGGTTGTCAAATCTGAGTTTCGAAATATATAAAAGAAGTGGTTTCAAATTGCATTTGGCGAACATTTCCTTGGATGGCTTGTCCTAATGAAATATATAGACAGCATACTTTTTTTGGGCCATGTGCAAAATGGTGAAGTTACAATTTTGATTATTGCATCTTTGGATAATGGTTCGGAAAGGTTTGTATCAAATTTTAAATGTAAATTAATAAATATACCTTCCCATGTATTGGTATTATCTCATTTTATTTTTCAGTCATTTTTTTAATATGTGTGGGTGTCAATACTGAATCATAACTATTAAGAATAAATTTCTGCTATCCCTTATAATAGTTTCAAAACATCATCTACTATCCATACGTTTAAAAAAACATCAAATGCACCCAAGTAACTGACGGAAGTGACGGAAATGAGTGATAGACCATTTTAGCCTTTATGTTTTTAATTGAAAATTTTTAAAATTAACAAAATCCCTAAAATAACCCTGGTCATTTCGGTTAGATAAACAGCCCAATCTTCTCCGGCACCAGTTAATAGGTAAGTCCCCTTAATCCCCTCTCTTTCCTTCCCTCTCTCCCTTCCTCATCGTTCTCCCCTCTTTCTTCTCCTTCGTTGTTCTCCATAGTCCCAAAATACAAATGCAGAGTTGAGAGAAGCATATTTGTCGTCCATTACAAGTTCGTTGGAGCTGAACCCTTCCTCCGCCATCACCATCATCTACGATGTATCATCTAAGTTCGTTGGAGCTGAACCCTTCTTCCGTCATCTCCCTTATCTCCACAACCCTCCTCTCTGGCTAGCATATACCGTGCTGTACACTACTTCCACCATTTCTCCCCATCCGGCTACCCTGTTCCACAATCTCCATCCAGCAAAAGCAACAACGAAAGGGGATAATTCGGAAATCAGATTCTGCAACTGTTAACCCCTTTAAAAAAATAAAAAAAAAATAAAAATAAAAACCTAAAAACTCAATAGGAAATCAGATTCTGCAATCGACTTTATACTAATTCACGAAGCATAACCCGATAAAGTTCACGTTTCGACATGAGAGGCGAAAAATAAAACGCCCGTTAATCGAAAGATTGTCCAGTATTTGGCATCCGTATCTTCTACCGATTCTGTATAAAATAAATAGGAACGGTATATTACTGCTGCTATTCTTATTTATATTAATAAAAAAAACTTTTTTTTTAACACTCTAGAACTTTTCAGTTCCCACTCCTCAATGCTTTCTTCGCCGCAAGGTCATCGTACGTAGGTAGGTTTCTTTCTCTGTAAATCTTGGTATCTTCCTCCGACAAAAACCATCAATGGAATCCAACTCACAACTCTCATATTGTTAGCGAGTGTTCGTGGGTTCTCTATTTATTTTGGCGGTAAGCTCTCTTCTCTGTGGAACAAGATCTAAAGCTCTCTTCACTGTGGAACAGCATCGAAGCCTTTCATTCTCTATGGAAGAGCAACTCGGAAGGAAATCAGATTCTGCAATTTTTTTTTTGCTAAGAGGGTAAAAAAGTCTTTTGACTTATCTATTAGGGTATTATAGTCCATTTCACAATCTTTTTTGATGACATCAGCAACTAACAAGATTGGTTTAACGGAATGGACCTATTTGATTAACGGTGGTAAATGTTTGGGTGGTAGTTGATGTTTTTTGAAACGTATGGGTGGTAGGTGATGTTTTGAAACTATTATGGGGGGTAGCAGAAATTTATTCTAACTATTAAACCGAATTGAAATCGGTCACTACAGTTTGAAATTAATTAATCGAACTGTATTTAATAGGTCTGTTTTGATCAAATTTGGTTCGGTTTCGGTTTTGAATAAAAATCGACTGTAGAACAATTAATAACTGATTTCTTTCGTCACAAACTACAGATTTTTACCCATTGAGTAGCCATCGTAACGTCAAAGTGCCGTGGTTTTGATATATATGATGAAAATCGGTTCGGTTTTAATTTTTTGAATCGAAAACCAAGAGTCCTAAAGCAATTAAAAATCGATTACCGTCCATGCCAACTAAATATTTTTACCCCTTTAGTGGTCATGAAACCATCGAAGTATTATGGTTTAATTGGAGACGGACTGTCCAAACAAAATGAAATTCATTTCCTTCTAGTTCCCACACCCACATTGAGTTAGGAGGTTAGAGTTAGATTAAATGGAAAAACTCTTTTTCACCCATGGTTTAAGTGCACGGACTCAGGGATTGGAACGGCGCAACCTGATCATGGGTTGAATGGGCCTTGCAAGGAGAAGATAGGCCTTGGACCAGCCGGGAATAAGCTAAACCATTCTTCTTCTCCAATAAGAAAACTATATCACACATAGGGATGTAAATGGATAGCCGAAAATCCGAGTTTGATTCGAGTTCACACCAGTTTAGGAGATTCAAAATCCAAACAGTCGGATTCGGATTGGGGTATTGTTCAAACGAAGCAGATTATAGCTGGCCCGATCCATTTAGGTGTAGCCTTAAGTAAAATATAGCCTATCCCAATAAGTAATAACTTAAGGGTCCTATCCCAATAAGTAATAACTTAAAGGTTCTATCACTTAATAAGTAATAAAAACATATCACTATTTATTTACCGTCAAAGAACTGCCCTCGTCTCTTCATCTTGGTTTTTGGTATGAACAGACGGAGGGATGAAGAGGCAGAATGAAGTAGGGGAGTGACGCACCGTGGCTAGAGGAGAGAAAGAGGTGGATTTGCCATACATCGTAACGAGATAGATTTACATACGCTTGTATGTATGTAACAGTCTAATTCATCATCAACACTGGGTAATAAAAAAAGATTCATCAATATATATAAGGAACTGAGATTTCATGGCGCCCTGCATGATGGAGAAATTCTTCACATGTTTAAGTTGAGGTCTATAACTACAAGTGAAGCGAACAAGTTACCGTCCTTGAGGGGACATAACTGGAGCTGGGTAACGCACATGCACGGATCCAAATCGTCTCCTGCGGCAGGAGGTTCCTGCCGCAGATCCAAGGGCCGAGTTTCGGTCTGGCCGCCTGCCAATACATTGGGGGGTGGGCCGGCTGAAATCCGGCCCTTGGCAGGCGGCAGGACCGCAGGAGAGGATTTGGTTGCCACATGCACAACCCAACAAAAGATGACACTCATTATACCCATCTCGAAGATGGTGATGGGGGTGACTGGGTGAGCCAATGCAACGCGTTATAAACGTTGCAATGCATTATAAACTTTTGGCTCCCTTTCAAGGTTTTCTAGGGACGGTGGGACATGGCGGCCTAGGTCGATCCATCAAGTAAGAATCCAGATTCACTTTTTTCGTTGAGTCAAATCTGAGTTTTGAAATACATAAAAGAAGTGGTTTGAAATTGCATTTGGCGAACATTTCTTTGAATGTCTTGTCCTAATGAAATATATAGACAGCATACTTTTTTTGTGCCATGAGCAAAATGGTGAAATTACAATTTTGATTATTGCATCTTTGGAGAATGGTTTGGATAGGTTTGTATTAAATTTTAAATGTAAATTAAAAAATATACCTTCCCATGTACTGGTATTATCTCATTTTATTTTTCAGCCATTTTTTTTAATATGTGAGGGTGTCAATACTGAATCATAATTAATAAACCGAATTGAAATCGGTCATCACAGTTTGAAATTAATTAATCGAACTGTATTTAATAGGTCTGTTTTGATCAAATTTGATTCGGTTTTTACCCATTGAGTAGCCATCGAAACTGATTTCTATTGTCACAACTACAGATTTTTACCCATTGAGTAGCCATCGAAACGTCAAAGTGCCATGGTTTTGATTTATATGATGAAAATCGGTTCAGTTTTAGTTTTTTGCATCGAAAACCAGGAGTCCTAAACCAATTAAAAACCGATTACTGTCCATGCCAACTAAATATTTTTTTGCCCTTCATTAGTCATGAAACCATGGAAGTATTATGGTTTAATTGGAGACGGATTGTCCAAACAAAATGAAATTCATGATGAACTTGATATGACACTGAGAGAGGGGGGGTGAATCAGTGTCTGAAAATTCTCCCTGATTATTTTACTGGTACCCAGAGCTGATGGAGACCTAACTTTTCACACACACACAAGCGCATGCAAATCTACCTCGCTACCACTCAGTGGCCAGGTCTACTAGATTTGTACATCCACTCTGTAAGTCATTCCACGCACTCCAAAATATATAGGAAAATAAAGACAGTCAACAACACAGGATATACGTGGTTCACCAACACAATGTGTGATGGCTAGTCCACGGAGTAATGCCCAACGGGCTCCGTATTACTCAACACTCAACTTTTAGTCTTTTACAAGACAAGGATACTAACCCTAGGCTTTCCCAGTATAAAACTGAGAGGGCGCACCAACGCCAAGATTCAGGCTTAACAACCAGTGTCCAGCACCCACTGAACACACCACGCTTAACTCGCACCCACGAGAAGCAAATAACAATTTTTTTAGGCTTATAATTATGCCTTACAATTTTTCCCCAAACTAGATAGATATTCTATTTTTTTTTTCACCTATACTAGCATACAGTGCATAGAAAACATTATAGATGATAGGGAATGAGAAAATCTCACAATCGATATTCTTGAATGGCCAGCAATAATTTTTGAAGCTCCACACTGCTTTGAGAAACCTTGAACAGCTTTCAATGATAGTAAAACATGATTCATAGAGCACACCTTGCTCATCGGCTTCCAATCTCCTCCACACAATCCATAATCACCATGAATGGAAAAATAAATAATCTACCAACCTCTCACAGGGATTCAGCAATCCATTGATGAGCAGAGAAGAGTTAGTTGGTGATGAATCATCCCACAGAGTACGAAAACCTAGAAAATCCATCTCTTAAGCTTCAAAGCACTCTTTTTTATTTTTCTCAGCCCTAATTTGACTCCCAACGGTGTCCAATGGGTAGAGCATCCAAAAATATGGAAACTACAACTTGAACGGACCGATTTGGAGCTCGGATGAAGAAGTTATGGCAGTTTGAAGTTCGGTCAGTCACAAATAAGGAAAAAGAATCTTTCCAAACAATACATGCACCCGCGCCGCACCATAGCCGCGTCGCACCGATGTGTTGTCATGTTCTGATTGGTCGAGCGGAGTATCTTCGTTGGCGTCTGTCAGATCATCTGCAAAAAGGCGGGATCTTGTATGGAACGTCAGATTGGCCTAATCACGTCATGCGACGATCGAACAAGCTCTAGACCACTGGATCAGAATCCGTCTGCCGTTACGCCGTATGCACGCATTACCGTATCATGCATCATCCTCTATGCTTCTCGGTACATTATATAAAGTTGCATCCGACCAATCAAATCACACGCGGGAGAATCTGACGCGTCCGACTCATATATACGTGATCCTGCATTTTTGTGATCCATCAGATGCGGATCTGACAGATGCAACTCTTTCTCAGCCGTCCGAATGGAATTTATCTCCATTTATGATAATTACTCACCGAATCCTTCAAGTTTTGATAATTTCAAATAGGCCCCTGGACTTCTTCAATATATTACTGTCTTCCCTATTGTACTTATACTCACCGAGAGCTTGATTTTTTTTGGCCGTTTTCGAGCGATCCGACGAGAATCGCGATATCTCCCTCTGAAGTCAGAATTGAGCGATTCAAGTTGCGTTGAAAAGCTAACTCGACGCTCTAAATCTTTTCAATGCCGAATCTCCATGAACCTTCTGTGGGACCCACCAAAAATAGGTCCAAAGTTAAAAGTTTATAAAACTTAGGAATTTGGACTTGAAATTTTGCGTGCATGCATGCCAAGTGCCGTGAGCTGCCGTGTTGGCATGTCACCTTGCCACCAAACCTGTGGGTCCCACTCACATTTTTCTCTCCTTTTTCTCTCTCCAATTTCTCTCTCTACAGTCTCTCTCTTCAGTTTCTCATGTCTCCATACAAGAAACACTACAACACTACTAGAAACTCTGTCACACCATCAGTATTACTGTCACATCATCAGTTTCTGTACCACATCACCAGTGGAGCCCACAGACATTCTCTCTCATCAAACTTGATGTAGAATGTCATTTAACTCGCTGTAAGCCATTTGAGACACACTATAAGAAATATAAAACACTGTAAAACCCAATTACAAGGTAGTTCTAGTTTTACCACTGCACTGACATTCTCTCTCCTATACTGACACTCTCTCTCTTCATTTCTCTGACTGAATACTCATCAACACAGTTAATCAAGTTGCCAACAATGACAACATAAAGTCCAACAATTCATTTCCTTCTGATTCCCACACCCGCATTGAGTTAGGAGGTTAGAGTTAGATTAAATGGAAAAACTCTTTTTCACCCATGGTTTAAATGCATGGACTTAGGGGTTGGAATGGCGCGACCAGATCCTGGGTTGAATCATCCTTGCAAGGAGAAGATTGCCCCGCACCAGCCGGGAATAAGCTAAACCACGCTTCTTCTCCAAGAAGTAAACTATACCACACGTAGGGATGTAAATGGATAGCCGAAAATCTGAGTTTGATTCGAATTCGCACCAGTTTAGGAGATTCAGAATCCGAACAGTAGGATTTGGATTCGGATTTGGATGCAGATTTGGGTATAGTTCAAACGAAGCGGATTACGTCTGGTCAGATCCGTTTAGGTGTAGCCTTAAGTAAAATATAGTCTACCCCAACAAGTAATAATTTAAGGGTCCTATCCCAAAAAGTAATAACTTAAAGGTTCTATAACTTAATAAGTAATAAAAACATATCACTATCTCTTTACTATCCAAAACCTAGTTTTTTTTTTTTTTTTCATTTTTATCTTTTTATGTTTTCTACCTTTTGAACTGCCCTCATCTCTCCATCTTGGTTTTGGGTATGAACAGACGAAGGGATGAAGAGACGGAAAGAAGTAGAGGAGTAGCGGCGCTGTGGCTGGAGGAGAGAAAGAGGTGGAGTTGTCAAGTCAATTGGAAAAGAAGGCCATTCAGGAAGGGAAAGGCAAGCTTCTCTATTCAGTTCTAGCTAGTTCTGGCAATAATGTTTACATTTGTTTTATCATTATAATTAAAGAGAAAGTTAATAATAAAATTCAAAGTGCAGAGAATGGTTACTTTGATGGTGGTGGCTGTGATCGTGGTGGTCTCTATCACTACATTAGTCTCAACGTTTGCGTTGCATGATCGCCATCACCGGAAGTTATTCATCAGGAGCATCAATCTTGTCGTCTCTATAGGGATGTATGGTGCTTTGGTGGTTGTGTTTTGTACTCTTTCGTACTCAGCTCAGTTGATTCATATGTTTTACAAGTCATTACAGCATGTACATGAGAGAGAGAGACATACAACAGTGAGGTCCAAGAGGAAGTTTAACTTTCTTGGCTATCAAGAATATTTTGGTCAGGAATGTTTAAGATGTAACTTTGGTAGTTGATGTTTGGCTATATAGGCAGCAACTTTTGTATTAAGCCACACCTTTGATGTAATTTGAGTAATTAAGTTTATTTAAGTGAGATGCAATATTGCCACCAGCTTACTAGTATGTAAAGTTTAAGACTTTCGTTGTAGGTATTACAGAAATGAATATGGATCAAAGTTGATAATAAAATAACATGTATTATAAATTGAGATGATATATGATATAAAAAAAAATTATACAGGTTTATCAATGCTTTTATGTGTATTTTTGACTAACCAATGATTCGTTCCCTTACCTGAGAAGGGAATGTGACAGTGGTGGTATTATGGTGCTCCATTGGTGGTTGTGGTTTGTAGTCTTTCTTTGCTACGTTGTTTACCTTAGTGACTGGGGGTTTTGGGGAAGACCTATGTGGGGCACCTTTCAGATGTGGGATGCTCGTTTAACCTCTGTATTCATCTTTCGTTTAGGATAGGATCAATGTTGGTCCATCTTTCATACCCTCCCTTTTCTTTCTCTCTCTAGACCCATATCAGTCCAAATATATAATAATTGCATAAGCAAGTGGAACAGACAAAGAATGTGGAATACATGCCATTCAACTTATCCTTATTCTCATTTCTCAACAGTTCAATGTGGGGAATTGCGGAATAGTTCTCCAGAATGAGGGCCCTCCCCACCCCACCACTCTTTTAAATATACAGTCTTCTCGAAAACATCACTCTACGTGGCACCTCACTATAGGAACGTCGAGGCAGCTGCATTTATTATCGACGACGTCTCTTGGGTCCGTTCGTCGGGTCCCGCTTTGCGGTATCCATGTTCCAAGCCCATTTCTAGACCCGCACCCACATCCAAAGTCGATGCAAACAGTAGACACTAAAATGTTGACCAATGTATATTGGTCGCGGTGCCCACATCGGATCCATCACATCAGCATACAAATCGAAGAATGGTCACGTGCCAATCCCGTGACCACATCGGTGAGCCCTCTCGACATAGACCGATGTATATTGGCCGCGGTGCTCACATCGGATCCATCACATCGGCATATAAACCGAAGAATGGTCACGTGCAAATCCCGTGACCACATCGGTGAGCCCTCTCAGTTTATTAGCCACGGTGCCCACATCGGTCTCACTTCTTCCACATACAACAGAAGGACGGGTCACGTGATAATCTTGTGACCACATCGGTGAATCATCTTGAAATAGACCGATGTATGTTGTCCGCGGTGCCCATATCGGCCCCTCTACATTGGCATACAACAGAAGGACGGGTCACGTGATAATCCTGTGACCACATCAGTGAATCGTCTTGAAATGGACCGATATGGAGGTAGATATCAAGACCGAGGGATTGTCGTCATCCAGTAGTAGTAGTTCCACTTCGTCTAGCAACGGGTCTACTGCTAGCACATCATCGGAAAGAGCTTTTACAAATCGGGTATCCGAGGGTGGTGCCGAGAGGGAGTTAAGGACAGAGGAGTCCATTGAACGAAACCGAAGTCCATCTCAAAAAATCAGCAGGGCGGAAACTTCATCTGGCCTGTCCCGGCAAGAATTATCGGCAGGGGTCTCGACTCATGAATTAGGGGCCGAGGTCATTCTTGAGGCCCGAGAAAAGGCTGATGTCCCTCCAGAATTTGATGCGAGGGAAAAAGTCTGCTTGCTGACCAAGGCCGAATTTGCCAATCTTTGGGAGCGGTATCAAATACCCGCCGATGTGGAGATTCGGATGCCTAACCTAGGGGATAGGGCCTGCTGGAATCGTCGATCGGAGCTCTGGGTTAACCTCGATATGTTCAAGGCTGGTTTCCACGTGCCGGTACCGCGGTTAGTGGCCGATATCCTAGAATATTATAAAGTTGCCTCGATCCAGTTGATGCCAAACTCATGGAAGAACATGATAGCTTTCATAGTATATTTTAGGAATCTGGGGCAGAGGCCGACACTGAACATGTTTCGGGCCATGTTCACGTTCAACGACTATTGTAAGTCGGGGTGGTATTACTTCGCAAAGAAATCGGACTTCGGTGACATTCTAGCGGACAAACCCACATCGATCAAACTTTGGAAGAATAAATTCTTCTACATCTGGGGCGAGAATGTGGTGCTGGAGAACGTATGGGTAAAACTGGACGCGAAAACGCTGAATACCGATGTGCCTCTGCAGCCAATAGAGTCCGAGCTGCTACGGCGCGCTCGTTAGTCAGAGGGGACTCCCATCCGTGTCGCCGACCTGAGAAATCCCTTATTTTTATATGAGAACAAGCTGCGTGAGTATTTTCCTTGACGTAGTGTATTTTAATATCGACCTACTAACTCCTTGCTAATTCTATTTGTGTATGTTGCAGTGGTGTTGTCGAAGGAGTATTTGATGGAGATGCGGAGGAAGGATGTAAAAACCGTGCTCTGAAAACCCAGATTAATCCATGGTTTACATTGTGACATGTCTCCCAATCATAATCGGACCAGAAGGCGAGGCCGGGTGATGAACCACGAGATCCAGATATGAGAAACGATGTGTGAAAATGTAAGTTTTACATACCGGTCTCAGTACCGGTCTCACTTAGTAAGATCGGTATGTGCAACCGGTATGTGCTTAAACGGCTGGAGACGGACTCCAGCGGGTCCCATACTCCAAATCGAAAATTGGAAAGTTTCTAAATGTAGGAAACCTTCCTAGAATGGTCTCCCACTATTAATATGCACCTTAATCCTCCTTAGATCCTTCCAAACCCTAGCGGTCTGGATGAGATCTAAGAAGGAGCAAGGAGGAAGGAGACTGCTCAAGAAGAGGGATTTTTCGTTGGAAGAGCACGCTGCCATTCGACAAACACCGATAAGTGCTCAACCCTCTTAGTAATGTTAGGATTTTGGATCAGAGCCGTGAAACGGCGCAATGACCCAAAATTCTAGAACCTCCAAAACCCTAGTTCTTTTAAGATCCAATCATGGATGGATTCGATGTCATAGTCAAAACCTAGATGGCTAAACGAGTATTTGGACCTTAGAATGGTTTAGGAAAAATCCTAGAAACCAAGCCGATGATCGAAGCGGGAGGGAGATCCAAGATCGGGCTCTCGGATCCTAACCGCTGGACAATAAGTCCTGCGGTATTGGTCTTGCGGTATATACTGCCAGACATACCGGCTGGACCTAAGTCCAGCGGTATAGCCCTGCGGTATATACCGTAAGACATACCGACTGTACTAAAAGGTCCTGCGGTAAGGGCCTACGGTATATACCGCAGGCGCATACCGGTCTCACTTAGAGTGAGACCGGTATATACCGCAGGACATACCGGTCTCACCCTACTGAGACCGGTATTGCGACCGGTATGCTTACCGATGCCTGTTTGCTTGGCCAAACATGGTTCTGACCAACTGTAACCTTAATAAATTAATTCTAACTTATAAGTATGATTATGTAGGACTTGTAGACAACGTGAGTGGACCCTGTGACGCACAACGAACTCGTTATCACGCATCAGGTAAGGGACATGACCCCAAACCCTAAATAACTAAATAATAATAAACTGTTGTGATCACATGTGTATCTGTGTTTATTGTTTGTTGTTTGTGCATTTCATATGCCATTTAGTTATTTAAATTCTTATTATCTTTCATGTATATTCGTATGCTAGGATGTTGTTTGTTTAGGCATGTGTATGTTTTTAGTTAGTGTGTGGAATGTGAAGGAGAGTGGAGCCCTGGATATATCCTCACACTAACACATTTTTGTATCACCGTCTACCTTAGCGGGCTTGGTGCGAATAGGGTAACAGGGGGAGGACGTGGGATTGTGGTTCAGCTTGCACACTAGACTCGAGCCCTATCTCTATGTCGTAGGGAGCCGTGCTAGGGTAGGGCCATAGATACTGTATTGACATATAGGACTGGTTAGAAACGAAACCCACTTGCAAGCCCTTGCCAATAGGGATTTAGGTATTGGTACGGTGTAGGGTATCAGGGGGAGGATGAGGTAGTGTGGATTGTTGCTTGACCGCTAGACTCTAGCTCTATCTCTATATCGGTGTGAGTGATGTGGGGCAACAGCAGTAGTGTGGATTGTTGCCTGACTGTTGGGTGTACTCACACTTGGAGGTGCGGTGGCCGCCAAACCTTACCATAGCATTTTGCAAGGTATACCTGACCCAAATTGTAATGTTATCTCATGCATTTTGTATGTTGCATTGGTTTTGTACTTACTGAGCTAAGTTGTGAGCTCACCCGAATATATATTCTTTCTTTTCAGATTTTGATGTCGGGTACACAGTTGATGACTTCATGACTGCCCCAGCTTACGGTACAGTCGCTACCATTGACACACAGGCAGTAGAGGATGAGCACGACGCATCATGCGAGTGCTCATTCTGTGTTTTCCTTTAGAGATGAGTTATTTTTTTTAAACAATACATTGTAATATTTTATTATCTAAGTTTGTGAATGATGGCATAATTTGGATAATTATTTTATTTACAATATAGAGCTCAGTTCATTTATCTATTTATTTCCTTTACTATTTATTACTCTCTAATTATGTTAGACTGCTTGGAATGGTTTGTTGACACGATCTATCGAGATCCTGGTGTGTGCCGTGGTTTAGAGATGGTTCACTCATACTTCTGGTTCAGTCGAAATTGGGGTGTGATAAAGGAGGCCGCCAAAGAACGGGAGGTCGAGGCAAAGAGGTCCCAGGGCGACCAAGAGAGACGGACAGTGCCGGACAGGCACAGTGGTGAGGGGACGCGGCATGGAAAACGCTAAAAAGATCACGTAAGACATCCCTTGATTTTGCTTTAGCGGATACAGCCCGTATCTATGCCATGCCCCTGATCCCTCGGTATCGTATTCTTGATTTTTCAGGAAAGGGGGCCGCTGTTACTTCCACCGAGGCAGTCCTTGCGCTTGCGGAATCTACTGGGACAAGAGGGGATAGGCATGCCACTCCTCAACGCTCCCAACAGCAGTCCGCGCCCCCATCCATCAGACCGAGGGAGTACCTAGGGCAAGGGGGGATATGAGTGAGTTTCACATTCCCCTCATTGGCCCCTTGCCCAGGAAAAAGACGGGTGATGAGCAGGTATTCCATCATGACTGGGCCTTGACTAATGATGATATGGCCATGGGTGATATCCGTGCTGCTCGTGAGCTGATGAGGGGGGCCATCTTGCCTCGAGACTGGGAGTTGGTGCAGGATCTACCAACACCGTCCTTGATATCGGGCGTCGATACCCTTGCTGCATCGGTAAGCTGGTGACCTTGCCTCTTTGGCCCTTTGTTTGCCTTACGTCTTGTTGTCTTGCTTAATATTTCTTTGCTTCTCTTTTTTTTGTTGTCTTGGTGCAGCTCGGGGTGTATATGGAGACTCTGAAACAGCGCGTCGAGAAAATGGCGAAGGATTTGAGTGAGACGGATCGCAAGTTGCATCTGGCCGAGGAGCAGAGGGAAGATGCCAGGACGCAGCTTCGCTCCAAAGAACGGGAGATCACTTCTATGGCCGCTGAGAACGCTCAACTCAGAGCCGAGGTAGAGACACTGCGTGAGGAGAGAGTCAGTCATCGGGAGGCAGAGAAGGCGAATAAGGAGTGGATTGCCAAGATGCGGTCTATCACTGAAGCTGCAAAAAATTGAGCGACGAAGTTAAAGGAGGCATTCTTGAAAGCTCGATCCATAGCTGTCGGGGTCGTCCGCTTATATCAGAAATTGGAGGCCTTTAAGGAGTTATTGGGAAGATGCTCTCTTCACAACTTCACACAGGGTCCCGAGGTGTTGAAGGACTATGTGGATAAAAGGGTGCCAGGATTGGACTATGCCGATGCCGAATGTTTGAGGTCTCTCAAAGTGTCGGTGGAGATAACCGAGGTAGACAACGTAGAGATTCTTCGACAGCTCACAGAGGTATTTGATGGAGAGGATCCCCCCCTTCCCCTGATGGCGATGACGAGCCTCCTTCTACGCCTCGGGCCGGTATTGCCTCACCCACAGGTCTTCCCTGCACCCCAGGTGGTTCTCCTTCGCGTAATGCTGGCGATGCAGGAAGTGACAAGGTGGTTCACGAAGGAGAGAGTAGCTAGGAATCTGTCTATGTAAATACTATCATTTTTTTTATAGTACCGATGGGGCACCTCGGTGTCGTCGCTATAAGGGGAGCCCCTATTTATGAATGGAGAACTTTTGCCTATCTTTTGAGCAGATACGGATGTAGTTTTCTTTTACTGACTTTAAATTGTTATGCCTTTATTTCCTTGGAACTGAATTGTTCATGGCCTAAAATGGCGTAGGACTGCCACTAGCCGACGTGTGGCAGTCAAAATTAAGATTGGAGCTCTGTCTACCCTCATCGGCCAAATCTGTCGATAAATTTGGTGGACTCTTTTGGCTGTATGGGTCTCAAATTAGGTTGAAGCTCTGTCTACCCTCCTCGGCCAAATTTGTCCATAAATTTATGGACTCTTTTGGCCATATGGGTCTCAAATTAGGTTGGAGCTCTCTCTACCCTCCTCGGCCAAATCTGTCCATAAATTTGATGGACTCTTTTGGCCGTATGGGTCTCAATTTAGGTTGGAGCTCATTCTACCCTCCTCGGCCAAATCTGTCCATTACTTTGATGGACTCTTTTGCCGTATGGGTCTCAAATTAGGTTGGAGCTCTGTCTACCCTCCTCAGCCAAATTTGTCCATAAATTTGATGGACTCTTTTGGCCGTATGAGTCTCAATTTAGGTTGGAGCTCCTTCTACCCTCCTTGGCCAAATCTGTCCATAACTTTGATGGACTCTTTTGGCCTTATGGGTCTCGAATTAGGTTGGAGCTTGGTCCACCGTCCTTTATTTCTTGCATTGTGACGTCAGTATGGAGACAATATTGGAAACCAAATGACACTTTCCTTGACTTAAAATGATTACCGCAATGGCCAGGTTACATCATTGGAAAAAGCTACTGGTAAAATTGGCGAAGATGATCAGCATTCCATGCTCGAGGTATGGCTTTGCCGTCCATGTCGACTAGATGGTAAGTGCTGCTCCGTAGTGCCTGTGTGACTTAATAGGGTCCTTCCCAGTTGGGAGCTAATTTTCCCTGGTTGGTGGGATCGGAGGCAATGGTTCTTCGGAGAACAAGGTCTCCGACCTTGAATGATCGTTGACGCACCTTCTTGTTGTAATGTCGGGCAACTTGTTGGTGGTGAGAAGCTATCTGGATTTGGGTCTGATCTCGTCTCCTCTAGGAGGTCCAAATTTGTGCGCAACCCTTCTTCATTGGAGGTAGGGTCATAGTTTGTGATCCTATGTGAGGGGATCCTTACCTCCAAGGGGACAACTGCTTTAGTGCCGAAGGCCAGCCTAAACGGGGATTCTCCTGTGGCCGTTTTGGGGGTTGTTCGATCTGCCCACAAAATGTGCGGCAGCTCGTCTAACCATCGACCTTTGGCGCCCTCCAATCAGGATTTGATTCATTTGAGCAAAATCTTGTTAGTAGACTCTGTTTGTCCGTTGGTCTGGGGGTGCTTCACCGCGCCTCGTCGATGGTCAATCTGGTATTCTTCGCAGAATGTGAAGAAGGCCTTGTTATCAAATTGTTTGCCATTGTTGGTGATGAGCACCTACAGAACACCATAGCAATAGACAACATATTTTTTGAAAAACTCACGGATTGTGCTCTCCAGTATGTTAGATACGGCCTCTGCCTCGGCCCATTTAGTAAAATAATCCACTGCGACTATGACGAATTTCCTCTGATAGCGGGTAGGGGGAAACGGACCCATGATGTCCATTCCCCAAGTGACAAAGGGAATTGGGGCTGCTTCAATGGACCTCAGGGGGGCTACTGGGAGGTGGGGAACTGGGGCATACATCTAACACTTCCCACATTTTTTTACGTAGTCTATGCATTCCTTCCGCATCTTCGGCCAGTAATAGCCCTGACGTAATATTTTGTAAGCAAGGACTCTTCCCCCTTGATGTGCTCCGCAAATATCTTTGTGTACTTCTTGGATTGCCAACGCTGCTTCTGATGGACGCAAACACCACAACAGGGGGAATGTAAATGCTTTTTTGTACAAAGTGTCTGCCTCCACCACGTAATGGGTGGCCTTGGATTGAATCCGCCTGGCCTCCTTCCTGTCCTCCAGTAGGGTACCCTCTTGAAGAAATGAATAGATCAGGTCAGTCCACGACGGCTCTGATGTCGCTGGTAGTATCATTTTAGAGTTGGGATCCCCCGTTGAGTGTAACGAGGTTTCGGTGTACACCGAGTGATCAAGATCTGAAAAATCCGAAGTGGCCAGTTTTGACAGGGAGTCCGCCTATGTGTTCTAATCCTGAAGTATGTGGTGCAGTGTAAAACTATCAAAAACCGAGGCTGCCTCTTGTACCTTCTGCAAGTATGTAGCCATGCTGACTTTCTTAGCCTCGTACTCCCCATTTACCTGTCGCACCACCAATTAAGAGTCACTGGATGCCTCGATCCTTCTAGCCATTACTGCCTTGGCCAAGCGTAGTCCGACGATCAGGGCCTCGTACTCGGCTACATTCTTAGACACCTGAAACATGAATCAAAGGGAATATCGAATCTGAAACCCTTCGGGGCTGGTGCGTATGAAACTGGCACCGCACTGGGTCTTGTTCGAAGCTCCATCGATAAATAATGTCCAAGGTTGCGAAGTGTTTTCCTTGCCTTGGATGTCTAGTGACTCTTCCACCTCTCCGGAAAGAGATGATTCAATGAGGAAATCCGCCAAGGCCTGAGCCTTGATTTCCGTCTACGGTTTGTAACTGATGTCGAACTCCCCTAATTCGATGGCCCAATTGATCACCCGGCCAGAGACATCCAGCTTTGATAAAATTTTCTTCAGGGGTTGATTAGTTAAGACGGTAATGGAGTGCGCTTGGAAGTACGGCCTGAGTTTTCTTGCTGACACCACCAATGCTAGAGCAACTTTCTCGATGAATTTGTATCGAGTTTCAGCTTCCAGTAGAATTTTACTGACATAATAAATTAGACGCTGGACGCCAACCACCTCTTTGATAAGCATAGCGCTTATTGCCTTCGAGGATACTGCCAAGTATAGCTCCAATGTGTCTCCTACCTCGGGCTTGACCAAGAGTGGAGGAGATGCTAAGTAAGCTTCTAATGCCTCAAACGCCTGTTGAGATTCGACGGTCCATTCAAAGGTCTTGTTGCCCTTAAGGGTCTAGAAAAAGGGGAGGCACTTGTCCGTCAAACGAGACATGAATCGACTTAGTGCGGCCACTCGTCCGGTAAGCTCTTGCACTTCCTTCACTCTGGTCGGTGCTGGCATACTGAGGATGGCGGTAATTTTTGAGGGGTTCACCTCGATGCCATGGCTGGATACCATGAATCCGAGGAACTTCCCAGAAGTGACTCCAAATGCATATTTGGCAGGGTTGAGGCGCATTTTGTGTTTTCGTAGCACTCCGAATGCTTCCTCCAGGTCCTTAACGTGGTCCTTTCCGACCAGACTTTTCACAAGCATGTCATCAACGTACAACTCCACGTTCCTTCCAATCTGCTTTGCAAAGATTTTTTTCACCAGTCTTTGGTACGTGGCCCCAGCATTCTTAAGACCGAAGGGCATAACATCATAGCAAAAGAGGCCTTGGTTGGTGACAAGGGCAGTTTTCTCCGAGTCAACCGTGTGCATTCGGATCTGATTGTAACCAGAGTAGGCGTCCATGAAGCTTAACTGTGCATGCCCGGCTGTAGCATCGATGAGCTGATCGATCCGAGGGAGGGGGAAATTGTCATTTGGGCATGCTATGTTTAAGTCAGTGAAATCAATGCAAATTCGCCACTTGTCCCCCACCTTTGGGACCATGACGACCTTTGCAAGCCATTCAGGGTAATGGATTTCTCCGATAAATCCCGCCTCTAATAATTTCACGACTTCATCATTGATGAGACGCTGCTGAGACGCAGCGAACCTCCACTTCTTCTGGCGCACTAGCCGGTGTCGAGGATCAACATTCAGGCAATGCTGGGCAATGTCTCACGGAATTCCCGACATATCGGCAGTGGACCAGGCAAAAATATCGGTGTTCGCCCTTAAGAAATTTATTAGCTCTGTTCTCCGCGGCTCCGTGAGAGATGACCCGATCTGGATCGTTCTATCTGGATTCTCCTCCACCAGAGGGACCTGGACTAGGTCCTCGGTGGGTGTCCCTCTCTGTTGCTTGGGATCGTCCCGCAAATCTTCGACATGCACCTGCAAAGCTTGGGCCGGCTTTTTATAATCCGTGAGCTTGGCTGAATAACATTTTCGTGAAACGAGCTGGTCTGACCGGCATTCCCAGCTCCTCTTGGTATGGGGAATTTGATGACCAAATGGTATGGAGACGGGACCGACCTGAACGCAATCATACCTGGCCTCCCTAGCAAAGCATTGTAAGAAGAGGTGACATCGACTACTAAGAAGTTCATCGTGACCCTAAATTCTCGAGGGTAAGTGCTAGCCTTGACTGGCAGCCGAATGGATCCCTTTACTGTAACGAGATCACCTGAAAAACTGACCAAGGGGTAATCTACAGGCAATAGACGTTCGGGGGGATTTCCATGCGCTGGAAGGCTTGCCAATATATGATATCAGCGGAACTGCCCGTATCGATCATTATCTTGTGGACATCGCTGCTTCGATCCTCAAGGTGATAACAATGGCGTGTACGTGAGGCAGTTCGAGACCGCACAAATCTTCGTCACTGAATGTTAGGAAGTCTCTTGTGCGAGCTCTCTTACCTGGCCACTCGGTAGATTTGACACTTCTTGCATAGGCCTTTCGAGCCTTGGCGGATGTATTGCCAGCTGCTGGTCCCCCAGTGATAGTCATTGCCTTCTGTCCCTGCCTAGAGGGGTCATACATGAAATTGTCCACCATGGCCGAGGTGGCCGCCGCGGCCAAGAATGTTCGGCTAATTATTATATCTTCCTTTTGCACTAACCTGACCTCCGGTGTGCTTGATGCATCCATCGCACTTAGTTGGTTGTGCCTTCGTCCTGCAGTTCTGACGGTACCTATACGATCACTGGGCAGTTCTACTGCCGGAGGTGAATCAATGACAAACAACCATGGCGGCGGACGAGTCTGGTCCTGGTGTCACTATGGTAGCCTAGGGTCCACTCTGAGTCGAGTCCTCCCCCTTGATTCCAAAGAATTCAATACCCATCCTTGTTCATGTATTTGTTGAGGGACTAGGCTGAGAGTGTGAGGAATTTGACAATGGAGGACTCCGACTTCCATATTGGCCGGTTTAGGTCCTCTCTCTTGCCTCTCTCCCTGCTGACGAGGCTGCTGCTCAGGACGCCTCTCTGCATACTGGAGCTCAATTTCCCGGTCTCTCCTTTTCTCCTCTCTGGGAGAATCTCTTCGATCTGCTCTTCCGTCTACCCTCCTGGGTTCTCTTCCTTCCAGCCTTCTTGGTTCCCTTTCGGGAGTTCTCTCCCGTGGTGGGAGGGGTGGTCTTCTCCACTCTTCCCCTGATGTCGCGGGTACCCTTGGGGCATTGTGATCCAGATATTGCTTGTAGTATCCCCTTCGAATGAGGTCCTTGATCTCTGCCTGCAAGTTCCAATACTCATCGGTGGTATGACCAGTATCTCGATGGTATTGGCAGTACTTGTTCGGGTTTCTCCGCTGTGCTTCGATTAAAATCTTCTGGGGCCTTTGGAGATAGCCGTCATTAGCGATGAGCGTATAGACGTCTCCAAGGGGCCTGTTGAGCGGGGTGTAATCACTGAACTTCTTCTGGATTAGGCCTTAAGCTCTAACTTCCTATCTTCTCGACCTCTTGTGTTCTCTTGGTCGTGTGAAGTCTTGCCTTTCGTCTGTTCGCTTGTTGGGAGTGTCGACTAAGCCCTTGCTGGCTTCGTAGATCTCGTTAGCTGTGGCGAACTTCTCACATCGAGCCAAGAGCTCTTGGATCAGTGACCGCTGCTCTCAACGTAACGAAATGAACCGCCTCATCTATGTCTTTCACATGTAGTACCTCCAAGTTGAATCTGGCTAAGAAGGCCCGCAGGGTCTCATCAAACCTATGCCTCATATTCATGAGGTGCGCGCTTGTCTTCCGCTGCACCCTACTTCCTTGGAAGTGCATTCTGAATAGCTTTCCCATGGTTTTAAAGAGTCAATAGATCGCGGAGGTAGGTTGTTAAACCACATCCGGGCCGCACCTTTTAAAGTAAGGAGAAAGGCCCTGCAGATAATTGCATCTGGGTTTGCGTAGAGGACCATCGTGCCCACAAAATTGTTCAAATGGTCGACTGGATCGGTGGACCCATCGTAAGAATCCATGAGCGGCATGCTGAACCTCTTGGGCAAGGGGACCCTCATAATGATATCGGTCAGAAGGTTGTCCGTAGAGTAATCCCTGTCTTCATCTGGGTTCACTCCTACTTTTTCCATCGTCTCGACCTTTCGGTGCAAGATTGCTAATTGGTCCGCTATCTTTGCGGCTACCTCTGGGTCCATGGGAGCACTTGGTTTATCTGTGCCCATGACGACCTCTGGTAGCGTCATGTGTTGCGGAACCAAAAGCTCTTCCAAGGCATCTTCGCCTCGCCCAAGTGCTGCTCTCGGCTAGGGGCCGAACCTCTCTCGAACAGGTATCCTCCCATGTGACGTTGATCCCGTTCCACTTATTTTTGGACCTGGGTGTGTGCTAGTCCCATTTCTGATGGGTCTAGCTCCGCTTTGCCCATGACAATCCCGAGGAGGATCTCTAGGGGGGTCAGCTTCCTTATGCGGGTCAGTCGGGGGAACGACTCCTATGAGTGGATGGGAAGAAGTCTCAGCGATCGGGGGCTGCAGCCCTTGTACAAACCTAGTTAACACCGCGAGCTGCTGTGCCACGGTCTCAAATTGTTCATATGTGACGAACGCCTCATGTGAGGGCACTTGATCGGCCACTCGCTTGCCTCTCTCTCTGTTAGGTCTTGGTTTCGACCTATCTCCATCTTTAGGGTTCATCCGCTGGTCAATCAGAGGGGGTTGGGATTGACCATATACCCCCCAGTCACTAAGGTAAACAACGTAGCAAAGAAAGACTACAAACCACAACCACCAATGGAGCACCATAATACCACCACTGTCACATTCCCTTCTCAGGTAAGGGAACAAATCATTGGTTAGTCAACAATACACATAAAAGCATTGATAAACCTGTATAATTTTTTTTTTATATCATATATCATCTCAATTTATAATACATGTTATTTTATTATCAACTTTGATCCATATTCATTTCTGTAATACCTACAGCGAAAGTCTTAAACTTTACATACTAGTAAGCTGGTGGCAATATTGCATCTCACTTGAATAAACTTAATTACTCGAATTACATCAAAGGTGTGGCTTAATACAAAAGTTGCTGCCTATACAGCCAAAACATCAACTACCAGAGTTACATCTTAAACATTCCTGACCAAAATATTCTTAATAGCCAAGAAAGTTAAACTTCCTCTTGGACCTCATCTGTTGTACGTCTCTCTCTCTCATGTACATGTTGTAATGACTTGTAAAACATATGAATCAACTGAGCTGAGTACGAAAGAGTACAAAACACAACCACCAAAGCACCATACATCCCTATAGAGACGACAAGACTGATGCTCCCGACGAATAACTTCCGATGATGGCGATCATGCAACGCAAACGTTGAGACTAATGTAGTGATAGAGACCACCACGATCACAGCCACCACCATCAAAGTAACCATTCTCTGCACTTTGAATTTTATTATTAACTTTCTCTTTAATTATAATGATAAAACAAATGTAAACATTATTGCCAGAACTATCTAGAACTAAATAGAGAAGCTTGCCTTTCCCTTCCTCAATGGCCTTCTTTTCCAATTGACTTGACAAATCCACCTCTTTCTCTCCTCCTGCCACGGCGCCGCTACTCCTCTACTTATTTCCGTCTCTTCATCCCTTCGTCTGTTCATACCCAAAACCAAGATGGAGAGATGAGGGCAGTTTAAAAGGTAGAAAACATAAAAAGATAAAAATTAAGAAAAAAAGAAAAAAAAAGCTAGGGTTTGGACAGTAAAGAGATAGTGATATGTTTTTATTACTTATTAAGTTATAGGACCTTTAAGTTATTACCTTTTGGGATAGGACCCTTAAGTTATTACTTGTTGGGGTAGACTATATTCTACTTAAGGCTACACTTAAACGGATCTGACCAGACGTAATCCGCTTCGTTTGAACTGTACCCAAATCTGCATCCGAATCCGAATCCTACTGTTCGGATTCTGAATCTCCTAAACTGGTGCGAATTCGAATCAAACTCAAATTTTCGGCTATCCATTTACATCCCTACGTGTGGTATAGTTTTCTTCTTGGTGAAGAAGCGTGGTTTAGCTTATTCCCGGCTGGTGCGGGGCTATCTTCTCCTTGCAAGGCCGATTCAACCTAGGATCTGGTCGTGCCATTCCAACCCCTAAGTCCATGCACTTAAACAATGGGTGAAAAAGAGCTTTTCCATTTAATCTAACTCTAACCTCCTAACTCAATGCGGGTGTGGGAATCAGAAGGAAATGAATTGTTGAATTTTATGTTGTCATTGTTGGCAACTTGATTGATGTGACTGTGTTGATGAGCATTCAGCCAGAGAAATGAGGAGAGAGAGTGTCAGTGTAGGAGAGAGAATATCAGTGCAGTGGTAAAACTAGAACTACCTTGTAATTGGGTTTTACAGTGTTCTATATCTCTTATAGGTGTCTCAGATTGCTTGCAGCGAGTTAAATGACATTCTACATTAAGTTTGATGAGAGAGAGTGTCTATGGACCCCACTGGTGATGTGGCACAGAAACTGATGATGTGACAGTAATACTGATGGTGTGACAGAGTTTCTAGTAGTGTTGCAGTGTTTCTTGTATGGAGACATGAGAAATTAAAGAGAGAGACTGTAGAGAGAGAAATTGAAGAGAGAAAGAGGAGAGAGAAAAAATGTGAGTGGGACCCACAGGTGTGGTGGCAAGGTGACATGCCAACACGGCAGCTCACGGCACTTGGCATGCATGCACGTAAAGTTTCAAGTCCAAATTCCTAAGTTTTATAGACTTTTAATTTTGGATCTATTTTTGGTGGGTCCCACAGAAGGTTCATGGAGAACAGTCATTGAAAAGATGTAGAGCGTTGAGTTGGCTTTTCAAAGCAACTTGAATCGCTCAATTCCAACTTCAGAGGGAGATATCGCGATTCTCGTCGGATCGCTCGAAAACGACAAAAAAAAAATCAAGCTCTCGGTGAGTATAAGTATAATAGGGAAAACAGTAATATATTGAAGAAGTCTAGGGGCCTATTTGAAATTATCAAAACTTAAAGGATTCGGTGAGTAATTATCATAAATGGAGTTAAATTCCATTCGGACGGCTGAGAAAGAGCCGCATCTGTCAGATCCACATCTGACGGATCACAAAAATGCGGGATCACGTATATATATGAGTCGAACGCGTCAGATTCTCCCGCGTGTGATTTGATTGGTCGGATGCAACTTTATATAATGTACCGAGAAGCATAGAGGATGAAGCGTGATACGGTAATGCGCGCATATGGCGTAGCGGCAGACAGATTCTGATCCAGTGGTCTAGAGCTTGTTCGATCGTCGCATGACGTGATTAGGCCGATCTGACGTTCCATACAAGATCCCGCCTTTTTGCAGATGATCTGACGGACGCCAATGAAGATGCTCCGCTCGACCAATCAGAACATGACAACACATCGGCGCGGCGCAGCTACGGTGCGGCGCGGGTGCATGTATTGTTTGGAAAGATTCTTTTTCCTTATTTGTGACTGGTCGAACTTCAAACTGCCATAACTTCTTCATCCGAGCTCCAAATCGGTCCGTTCAAGTTGCAGTTTTCATATTTTTGGATGCTCTACCTATTGGGCACCGTTGGGAGTCAAATTATGGCTGAGAAAAATCAAAAAGAGTGCTTTGAAGCTTAAGAGAAGGATTTTCTAGGTTTTCGTGCCCTGTGGGATGATTCATCACCAACTACCTCTTCTCTGCTCATCAATGGGTTGCTGAATCCCTGTGAGAGGTTGGTAGCCTATTTATTTTTCCATTCATGGTGATTATGGGTTGTGTTGAGGAGATTGGAAGCCGATGAGCAAGGTGTGCTCTATGAATCAAGTTTTACTATCATTGAAGGCTGTTCAAGGTTTCTCAAAGCAGTGTGGAGCTTCAAAAATTATTGTTGGCCATTCAAGAATATCGGTTGTGAGATTTTCTCATTCCCTATCATCTATAATGTTTTCTATGCACTGTATGCTAGTTTAGGTGAAAAAAAAAAATAGAATATCTATCTAGTTTGGGAAAAAATTATAAGGCATAATTATAAGCCTAAAAAAAATTGTTATTTGCTTCTCGTGGGTGCGAGTTAAGCGTGGTGTGTTCAGTGGGTGCTGGACACTGGTTGTTAAGCCTGAATCTTGGCGTTGGTGCGCCCTCTCAGTTTTATACTGGGAAAGCCTAGGGTTAGTATCCTTGTCTTGTAAAAAACTAAAAGTTGAGTGTTGAGTAATACGAAGCCCGTTGGGCATTACTCCGTGGACTAGCCATCACACATTGTGTTGGTGAACCACGTATATCCTGTGTTGTAGACTGTCTTTATTTTCCTATATATTTTGGAGTACGTGGAATGGCTTACAGAGTGGATGTGCAAATCTGGTAGACCTGACCACTGAGTGGTAGCGAGGTAGATTTGCATGCGCTTGTGTGTGTGTGAAAAGTTAGGTCTCCATCAGCTCTGGGTAGCAGTAAAATAATCAGGGAGAATTTTCAAACACTGATTCACCCCCCCCCCTCTCAGTGTCATATCAAGTTCATCATGAATTTCATTTTGTTTGGACAATCCGTCTCCAATTAAACCATAATACTTCCATGGTTTCATGACTAATGAAGGGCAAAAAAATATTTAGTTGGCATGGACAGTAATCGGTTTTTAATTGGTTTAGGACTCCTGGTTTTCGATGCAAAAACTAAAACTGAACCGATTTTCATCATATAAATCAAAACCATGGCACTTTGACGTTTCGATGGCTACTCAATGGGTAAAAATCTGTAGTTGTGACAATAGAAATCAGTTTCGATGGCTACTCAATGGGTAAAAACCGAATCAAATTTGATCAAAACAGACCTATTAAATACAGTTCGATTAATTAATTTCAAACTGTGATGACCGATTTCAATTCGGTTTATTAATTATGATTCAGTATTGACACCCTCACATATTAAAAAAAATGGCTGAAAAATAAAATGAGATAATACCAGTACATGGGAAGGTATATTTTTTAATTTACATTTAAAATTTAATACAAACCTATCCAAACCATTCTCCAAAGATGCAATAATCAAAATTGTAATTTCACCATTTTGCTCATGGCACAAAAAAAGTATGCTGTCTATATATTTCATTAGGACAAGACATTCAAAGAAATGTTCGCCAAATGCAATTTCAAACCACTTCTTTTATGTATTTCAAAACTCAGATTTGACTCAACGAAAAAAGTGAATCTGGATTCTTACTTGATGGATCGACCTAGGCCGCCATGTCCCACCGTCCCTAGAAAACCTTGAAAGGGAGCCAAAAGTTTATAATGCATTGCAACGTTTATAACGCGTTGCATTGGCTCACCCAGTCACCCCCATCACCATCTTCGAGATGGGTATAATGAGTGTCATCTTTTGTTGGGTTGTGCATGTGGCAACCAAATCCTCTCCTGCGGTCCTGCCGCCTGCCAAGGGCCGGATTTCAGCCGGCCCACCCCCCAATGTATTGGCAGGCGGCCAGACCGAAACTCGGCCCTTGGATCTGCGGCAGGAACCTCCTGCCGCAGGAGACGATTTGGATCCGTGCATGTGCGTTACCCAGCTCCAGTTATGTCCCCTCAAGGACGGTAACTTGTTCGCTTCACTTGTAGTTATAGACCTCAACTTAAACATGTGAAGAATTTCTCCATCATGCAGGGCGCCATGAAATCTCAGTTCCTTATATATATTGATGAATCTTTTTTTATTACCCAGTGTTGATGATGAATTAGACTGTTACATACATACAAGCGTATGTAAATCTATCTCGTTACGATGTATGGCAAATCCACCTCTTTCTCTCCTCTAGCCACGGTGCGTCACTCCCCTACTTCATTCTGCCTCTTCATCCCTCCGTCTGTTCATACCAAAAACCAAGATGAAGAGACGAGGGCAGTTTTTTGACGGTAAATAAATAGTGATATGTTTTTATTACTTATTAAGTGATAGAACCTTTAAGTTATTACTTATTGGGATAGGACCCTTAAGTTATTACTTATTGGGATAGGCTATATTTTACTTAAGGCTACACCTAAATGGATCGGGCCAGCTATAATCTGCTTCGTTTGAACAATACCCCAATCCGAATCCGACTGTTTGGATTTTGAATCTCCTAAACTGGTGTGAACTCGAATCAAACTCGGATTTTCGGCTATCCATTTACATCCCTATGTGTGATATAGTTTTCTTATTGGAGAAGAAGAATGGTTTAGCTTATTCCCGGCTGGTCCAAGGCCTATCTTCTCCTTGCAAGGCCCATTCAACCCATGATCAGGTTGCGCCGTTCCAATCCCTGAGTCCGTGCACTTAAACCATGGGTGAAAAAGAGTTTTTCCATTTAATCTAACTCTAACCTCCTAACTCAATGTGGGTGTGGGAACTAGAAGGAAATGAATTTCATTTTGTTTGGACAGTCCGTCTCCAATTAAACCATAATACTTCGATGGTTTCATGACCACTAAAGGGGTAAAAATATTTAGTTGGCATGGACGGTAATCGATTTTTAATTGCTTTAGGACTCTTGGTTTTCGATTCAAAAAATTAAAACCGAACCGATTTTCATCATATATATCAAAACCACGGCACTTTGACGTTACGATGGCTACTCAATGGGTAAAAATCTGTAGTTTGTGACGAAAGAAATCAGTTATTAATTGTTCTACAGTCGATTTTTATTCAAAACCGAAACCGAACCAAATTTGATCAAAACAGACCTATTAAATACAGTTCGATTAATTAATTTCAAACTGTAGTGACCGATTTCAATTCGGTTTAATAGTTAGAATAAATTTCTGCTACCCCCCATAATAGTTTCAAAACATCACCTACCACCCATACGTTTCAAAAAACATCAACTACCACCCAAACATTTACCACCGTTAATCAAATAGGTCCATTCCGTTAAACCAATCTTGTTAGTTGCTGATGTCATCAAAAAAGATTGTGAAATGGACTATAATACCCTAATAGATAAGTCAAAAGACTTTTTTACCCTCTTAGCAAAAAAAAAATTGCAGAATCTGATTTCCTTCCGAGTTGCTCTTCCATAGAGAATGAAAGGCTTCTGATGCTGTTCCACAGTGAAGAGAGCTTTAGATACTGTTCCACAGAGAAGAGAGCTTACCGCCAAAATAAATAGAGAACCCACGAACACTCGCTAACAATATGAGAGTTGTGAGTTGGATTCCATTGATGGTTTTTGTCGGAGGAAGATACCAAGATTTACAGAGAAAGAAACCTACCTACGTACGATGACCTTGCGGCGAAGAAAGCATTGAGGAGTGGGAACTGAAAAGTTCTAGAGTGTTAAAAAAAAGTTTTTTTTATTAATATAAATAAGAATAGCAGCAGTAATATACCGTTCCTATTTATTTTATACAGAATCGGTAGAAGATACGGATGCCAAATACTGGACAATCTTTCGATTAACGGGCGTTTTATTTTACTGCCTCTCATGTCAGAAACAGAACTTTATCGGGTTATGCTTCGTGAATTAGTATAAAGTCGATTGCAGAATCTGATTTCCTATTGAGTTTTTAGGTTTTTATTTTTATTTTTTTTTATTTTTTTAAAGGGGTTAACAGTTGCAGAATCTGATTTCCGAATTATCCCCTTTCGTTGTTGCTTTTGCTGGATGGAGATTGTGGAACAGGGTAGCCGGATGGGGAGAAATGGTGGAAGTAGTGTACAGCACGGTATATGCTAGCCAGAGAGGAGGGTTATGGAGATAAGGGAGATGACGGAAGAAGGGTTCAGCTCCAACGAACTTAGATGATACATCGTAGATGATGGTGATGGCGGAGGAAGGGTTCAGCTCCAACGAACTTGTAATGGACGACAAATATGCTTCTCTCAACTCTGCATTTGTATTTTGGGACTATGGAGAACAACGAAGGAGAAGAAAGAGGGGAGAACGATGAGGAAGGGAGAGAGGGAAGGAAAGAGAGGGGATTAAGGGGATTTACCTATTAACTGGTGCCGGAGAAGATTGGACTGTTTATCTAACCGAAATGACCAGGGTTATTTTAGGGATTTTGTTAATTTTAAAAATTTTCAATTAAAAACATAAAGGCTAAAATGGTCTATCACTCATTTCCGTCACTTCCGTCAGTTACTTGGGTGCATTTGATGTTTTTTGAAACGTATGGATAGTAGATGATGTTTTGAAACTATTATAAGGGATAGCAGAAATTTATTCTTAATAGTTATGATTCAGTATTGACACCCACACATATTAAAAAAATGACTGAAAAATAAAATGAGATAATACCAATACATGGGAAGGTATATTTATTAATTTACATTTAAAATTTGATACAAACCTTTCCGGACCATTATCCAAAGATGCAATAATCAAAATTGTAACTTCACCATTTTGCACATGGCCCAAAAAAAGTATGCTGTCTATATATTTCATTAGGACAAGCCATCCAAGGAAATGTTCGCCAAATGCAATTTGAAACCACTTCTTTTATATATTTCGAAACTCAGATTTGACAACCAAAAAAGTGAATCTGGATTCTTACTTGATGGATCGACCTAGGCCGCCATGTCCCATCGTCCCTAGAAAACCTTGAAAGGGAGCCAAAAGTTCATAATGCATTGCAACGTTTATAACGCGTTGCATTGGCTCACCCAATCACCTACATTGCTATCTTCTAATGAGTGTCATCTTTTGTTGGGTTGAATGTAAGATTTTTTAGATTTTTTTTAGGTTTTTTTTTATGGGATTTTTTATGAACTCTAACGAACACACCACATAGATTATTAGAATACAATGGATATTGAAAAAAATATGATTAGATACATACCACTTGTTGTAGATTGATTTCTGACCGTTTTCTTTGCTTTGAATGCTTGGAATGGTTGGATCAAAGTCTTCCACAGCCTGTCAGGATCCTTTGACCTTCTTTCTGCGTATGGGAACAGGAAAAAAAAATAATACCATAGTTGTGGGGACTCTAACCATTGATATTTATAATATCACCCCCAATCCTTGACCAGTCTCACAGTGGACCAGGTTGGTCCATTTCTAATCATATTTAAATCGATCTACCTGTAACTAGACTCCTACTGAACCAACTAATTTTATAATTAATTTAGTCCATAAAATATCTTACAATCTCCCACTTGGACTATATTAATTATAAATTCATCATTGATCCAATATGACAATGGAATCTAATTACACCAAAACCATCATTTACTTTGATCTAGTCATCAAGCTTACCAATGTCGAACAACATCGAAAATTACTCCTACACATCCGGTGTACCCCTTTCTGTCAGTCACATACAGAGGTCTACTTAATGACATAAATCATTTTGAGATGAATACTTGAGTCCAATGATCGAATTACCACGATCCTATTACCTTAAAATCCTTATAGGTCAACGTACTTTGATATTATCCAACTTTATATAGACAAACCGTCTCTAATTTGGACTAATATCATACTTTCGCTTACCGCATTCTTTGGCTAAATACCGCCTTTCAATTTTGATATGTCTTAAATAATCAAGAACACATACAAGCAATAAATGCTCACCAATAATCCTGCCCATTAAACCATAGGCAGAACAAACAATCACAGATAAATCATCAATTACCAGATCTCTACTAATCAAGCAGATCTAAACACTTTCACTGAATCTAAAGACTCCCACAGATATTACAAATTCCAAAAGAATATATAAACAAATAAAATACCTTCATTTAAATTTAATATGAAATTTAGTCCTATCAAAATATGTCAAATAAAATCTTTTAAAATAAATAACTGAACTGTAAGTCAATAAATAAATATCCAAAAATAATCTAAAGACAACTGAATTAAACGACATCATCATTTGGTGTCTTCTTTCTCCGGTGTCTCAGTTTCCTTCTTCTTCTTCTCTAACCAAGCTTCTTTTGCCTTACACTCTCTCTTCATGTGCCCTTTCTTATGGCACCAGAAACATTTAACATCACTCATATCCCTATCATAAGGTTTTCCTTTCTTAAAAGAGTGTCTATCTTTTTTATAAGGTCCTACCCCAACCTTTCTTTTACCTTTATCTTCTCTGGAATGATGATTAGTGACATTGACACTTTCAAATCTTTTCTTTAGTCTCATTTCTTCTTTAGTGCAAACAGAGATTAATTTGTTCATATTCCATTCTTCTTCCTGAGTATTATACGCCACTTGTATCTGGTAATACTCTTCAGGTAACGGGGATAACGTACAATGGATCACGAATTCATCATCAACGTTTATTCCCATGCCTTTAATCTTCTCAACGGTAGCAGCAAGCTCCATGAAATGATCTTTGACACTTCCATTAGTGTCAAACCTTGCATTAGTAAGCTTGTTCATCAAGGTTCTTCTCTGTCTTTTGTCAGAAAGCTCAAACTTCCCTTTGATCTCTTTTAAATATTCTTTGGCCGTTTTCTTGGCTTGAACACCATCTCGCATGGTTTCAGGAATGGTCTGCCTCATGAGTAGCATAGACTTTTTATTTACTGCCATCCATCTTGTCATTTCTTCCTTCTCTTCTGGGTACTAGTATCAGTGATGGCAGCAGGTTTATACTCTTTAAGCGCCATATCTAAGTCAATTAAATCTAGACTCGCTTCTAGCTGTTCATACCACCTTTTAAAACTCATCCTAGACAGGGAAGGAATAGTAACTACCAAACCACCTGGCATAGTCACAGGGATAGACGTCCTGGGAGATACAAACTATCATCACCATATGAGTTCAAGCAAAAATATCAAGTAATAGAAAATCTTGCGAAACTCGTACAAACACATGCAATTATATTTACTTCTACTTTGTCCCAAATAAAAAGAAATAGACATCAAAACCCTCTTTAGGACAACCATACTTAGATGAAACCATCAATGCATGAGATTAAATACATATCAACCAATAGAAATTTGATATATGCACCATTTACTTGCACTAACTATATCAACCATTCATGCAAATAAATATCATTTTTTCAAGAGTTAATCATCTACACATTCTCCTTTAGGATAAACATGCAGTGGTCTTCTCAGTTTCTATGCAGTGACTGCGAAAGAATAATGACTCTTAAAAATCTCACTACTTTTGGATTAATGAGACCCCCTAAAGTCAAAACCCTTACAACTCATGTGTATGGACATACCTTTAACTTTGACAATGCCACCTTTGAATTAACACTGTCTTTCTTAATTGCTTTTCACACCATGGGGAACAGTGTATTAAAAATATATCCTCTATTGTATATGTAAATGCATAAATTTAGGGTTTGATGACCACCATGTTGGAACTGAATGTACCACATTGGTGGATTCCACCCAATCTTCATATAACACCCACAAACCTTAATTTGATCAAAATTTAACAATGCCACCTTTGGGTGTACATCGCCTTTACAAAAATATTTACAAGTACATAAACTTTGAATTTGAAGACATCATGATGAAACTAGGTATACCACTTTGGTGGGTTCCACCCAATTCCACAATGATATCTCCATACCCTACTTTGCAGCACATTGTGGGTCAATAAATAAAATCTCATGCACACATAACCTTCTACATGCATCTGGTATAAAAATAACTGATAAACAAGCAGAAAACTGTAAACTGGACTAATTTGGGACACCTTTTAATCAAAAAAAAATTTCTCAAATCATCACACTGTGTCAAACTATGTACCAAACTATAGAGTATGAAAATACAAACACAACGCAAAAAACCGCGTCAAAATCCAATGCTCCTAGCTCCCACAATAGCCAATCAAAGTTGGCTTATGTATTCTTGCATCTTGAACCGGTTCTAGCCGGTTCATCCGGGTTCGGTTCGATCTGGCCAGGTTCGATTTTGGTCGGACCTAACCCACTATTAAACCCTCTTATTTATTTATTATTATTATTTTTTAAATACGTTGGTCCAGACCGAACCAAACGGTCTGGTCGAACTAAACCATTGGACTAAACCGTGAACCGATCATCGGTTCAACCACAGGGCTAACTGGCCAACACAATAGGGTTTTGGGTCAAAATTTTCGGGTGAGCGAAGAAAATATCCGAGTCAAAGGGCGGGTTATTGGGTCACAAATCTGGGTCCATGGGCCGGGTTCCCGGGTCAAACATTCGGGTTAATGGATCAACCTCGGGTCACACGTGCAAACCGCACGTGTACCTTGAGTCTGGTTAACGGGTCCCTTTGTGCCCGGCCGGGCTGGTCTGGGCCCTGGTTCGGTCCCGGACTAGCCCAGATCTACTATATCCAATACGGGGCTGACCAGGTGAAGTCAGCCCTACCTTTTTTTTTTTTTTTTTTTATTGCTGCCGGCGCGTAGATCTCACGCGTTTTTTCAAGTGGCGCATGAGAGCGCATCAGGGAACTTCCGGCGACCAACCTTATGTCGCCGGCTCCGTCTCTCCGAGACCTACAATCCTATAAAATTTATTTTACTTTTTAACGGTCCAAAAAGAGTTTTTTCGAGGATCCAAATCCTAGACTAGTTCAATTTTGAGAGAAAAATCTCTCCATTTTCCAATCCAATCAAACATGAAGTCTTTACAATGCTTTCCCATCGATCCTAGATCTGTATAGGTGGTTCTGATACCACTGTAAGATTTTTCAGATCTCCCTTGGATTTTTTCCATGGGATTTCCTATGAACCCTAACGAACACACCACACAGATTACTAGAATATAATGGGTATTGCAAAAAGATGATTAGACACATACCTCTTGCTGTAGATTGATTTTCGACCGTTTTCTTTGCTTTGAATGCTTGGAATGCTTGGATCAAAGTCTTCCACAGCCTGTCGGGATCCCTTGACCTTCTCTCTGCGTATGGGAACAGAAGAAGAAAATAATACCGTGGCTCTGGGGACTCTAACCATTGGTATTTATAATACCACCCCCAACCATGGACCAGTCCCATAGTGGACTAGGTTGGTCCATCTCTAATCATACTTAAACCGGTCTACCTGTAACTAGACTGCCACTGAACCAACTAATCTTATAATTAATTTAGCCCATAAAATATCTTACATGTACATGTGTGTTACCCAGCTCCAGGTACGTCCCCTCAAGGACGGCAACATGTTCGCTTCACTTGTAATTATAGACCTCAACCTAAACATGTGAAGAATCTCTCCATCATGCAGTGCGCCATGAAATCTCAGTTCCTTATATATACATGTGTGATAGACAGTGCAAAGTCGGACTAAGACCAAAGCATTACAGCTAGCAAAACTAAAGAACAGTCAAGAAATGGCTCTTCAACTTCATTCTTTCAACCCTCCCTTCTCCTTTGTTTCTAAGCCACCAACTCAATATGTCAAACTTAGAGCTCCATGCATCGTGAGAGAAAATTGGCAGGTCAGACATGGTGCTAGCATTCGATCCCAATCAGAAGACACTAAGCCATCAGTAGTCTACCAACCTACCATTTGGGACTATGATGTCCTTGAATCGTTAGGGAGTGGTTACGTGGTAATTATCATCTAGCCCATCTAGATTTCATAGTTTGTTCCTGTTGGTTTTTTTTGAGATAATGTGCTCATATGGAAGTTCATTATGTAGGATGACACATTCAAAACAAGAGCTAAGGAACTGACAGAAGATATCAGGGTTATGCTCAACAAGGAGGTTGAACCAATTGCTCAGCTCAAGCTGATTGATGTCTTGCAAAGGCTGGGTTTGGGACACCTCTTCGAAAAACAGATAGATCGAAGCTTGCAAGCAATATACAATGACAGAAACACCGATAGGTGGATCAAGGATGATTTATATGCAACAGCTCTCCATTTTAGGCTTCTCAGGCAACATGGGTATCTGGTCTCACAAGGTAGTTTGAGGTTTTAATGTTGTTTCTTTAACTTTGAACCGTTATATAAAGATTTAGGTAACTAATGAGATCTTATGATTGCAGATGTGTTCAGTGGTTTCTTGGAAGAAAAAGAAAAATTCAAGGAGTCCATGTGTGGTGACATTATGGGAATGTTGAGCTTGTATGAAGCTTCATACCTTGGTGTTAAATGTAGTAGCCCAAGTGAATCATTCCTTGGAGGTTCCCCTACATTGGAGGATGCTTAGGCTGGAGACTAGGTGGTATATTGATGCATACCAGGGACAAGAGGATATGAAACCTATCATTCTTGAATTGGCCAAGCTGGACTTCAATATGGTGCAAGCAGTACATCAGAGAGATCTCAGACATGCATCAAGGTAATATGATTAAGACATGGCAAGATAATCTCATGATTGAATTTTGCCCCTTGTCTGGACCATGGTAATCTTAACGGAGGAATAAATTCAAACAGTAGTCTAGTTGAGTTACCTCAATTGACTTGTTCAATGTTTTTCTATGGCCCAAGGAATTGAAAATTTTCCAGAGAAAGGAATCCCAATGACAGACCTTTGTCACAATCTGGAAAGCCAAAGAGCTAGAGCATTGGATCCAAGTACAACAAAGGCTGAATTTAGTTCAAATGATTATCTGATAAGTGGGTGCAAAGATATTGAGGGTTTTTTTTTACCCCAGTTGACTGAGGTTTTGAAATATCTTCCTTCATATTGTCACCATGATGCTATGGATTATTTCTGTCATTGTGTAATTGTGTAAATCTGTTTACTATGGTAGATACTAATTGAATCATTTAATATGCCATTAGGTGGTGGAGAAATCTAGGTTTAGCAACGAAATTGAGCTTTGCAAGGGACAGGCTGGTGGAGAGTTTCTTGTGGAGTATGGGGGTTAGCTATGAACTTCAGTACGAGCGCTGCAGGAACTGGCTTACAAAAGTCATGAATCTTACTATAATAATAGATGACATTTATGATGTCTATGGCACTCTTGAGGAACTTGAGCTCTTCACTGCTGCAGTCAATAGGTTAGTTATCAATTGAAACTAATCATTGATTAAACCGTGGAAAAAAAAATTTTGTTTCCCTTTTGGGGATTAATCTGCTTTGTGTTGTTAAAAAAAAATTTCAAGCGTATGACTTGCATCAATGATTGCCTGTTTATATCTTCTCAGATGGGATATGACAGCAATGAAAGTTTTTCCAGACTACATGAAAATGCCTTTCTTAGCTCTCTTCAACACCACTAATGAAATGGCCTATGACATTCTGAAAGAACAGGGTTGGGACATCCTACCCTACTTGAGAAAAACGGTATCGTGTCATCGATCCAAAATTATAATCTTCCACCTATATAACTTATGGTCGATTTACTAAAACCTTTGTTTAATCATTTTGTCTTAGTGGGTAGATTTCATTAAGGGAATGTTTATGGAGGCCCAGTGGAACCAAAAGAAAACAACCCCATCGACTGAGGTGTACCTGAAGAATGGATGGGTTTCATCTTCTGGGACCATATTTCTAGTCCATGCTTTTTTTGCAACAGGACAAGAAATTACGGAAGAAGTTCTTGAATGCCTGGGGAGCAACCCAGATCTAATATTTGGCCCTTCCATGATCTTTAGGCTTTCGAATGATCTGGCCACTTCATCGGTATCCTACTTTTCCTTCTCTTCATTGTTGAGAAATATGAAGTAGGAAATCACAGAATCTGATGAGATTTTGGGTTCAATGCAGGCCGAGATAGAGAGAGGCGATGTTTCATCATCAATCCATTGTTACATGCATGAGTATAAAGTTTCCGAGCAGGCAGCCCGTCAATACATTGCAGAAAAGATCATGGAGACATGGAAATTGATGAACAAGTCTATCACCAATTCTCCTTTCTCCAGCCAATTTGTCCAATTCTGTCTAAATCTTGCCCGAACATCGCTTTGCATATATCAATATGGAGATGGACTTGGTGCAGAGAGCAACAAAAGCAAGGACCATGTGTTGTCCTTGATAGTTAAACCTATTCCCATTGAGAGCTCTGTAAGTCAATCAAATCATGTTGATGATGGTTTACTTTAAGTTTCCTAAGAGCGACACATGTAAGGATCTTAATTTCAGCTACCTAGAATGTATTGACAAATAAAATTTCCCAATAAATATATTATATTAAAGCAGTATACATAAAAAAATATTTATAAACATAATCAATACTTCAGTGTGTTGGGTTTAGTGTCTTGTATTCTGTGGGGTCCATACGATTATTAGAATTGTACTTGTATTAAGGTTTGAGTCTAATATATCGATAATTCTGTGGGCATTAGGGTTTCTAGGTTTACCTATATATTGTCTCTGTATGGGTTACTTAGGTAAAACTGACAGAGGATAATCTATCAGGTAAACCGTTGTAGAGGTTTTTTGGAATAAAGATTTCTCTTTTCTCTGGTGGACATAAGCATCCCACGATGGGGTATTGAACTATGTCAAATCTTCTTGTTTACGTGCTCCCAATCCTAATAAGTTGTATCAGAGCTTATGTTTTCGAAGAACGAGGGTGGTAGGTGGTATTAAAAAGAAAAAAAATTTAGGGTTTCGGAAGGGTCTCTCTCTGCAGAATTGATGTTGGGAAGAGTATTGCCATTATCACACGTGGGTGAATGTTGGCTAGTCTCATCAAGAAGGTCTTTGGCGACTACAGTGGGAGTGGTTGGTGTACGGTGGGGTTTCGTTCGACTACCGTGCCATCGACAAGAGGTTCTAGCGTTGGTAGTTCATTGTTAGATGTTGTTGGCAATACTGGTTAGCTAGGGAACTTTACCAGAGTTTTGGATCTGGGTCCGACCAAAAGAGCAGTTGCTAAGGTTACACCACCTGGCCAAGAACTGGAGAGAGGTGTGACAAACGCCCAAGGGGTACCTCCTGTATCAGGGGTATCGACATCGACGGTTAGGGAGGCGAGATTGATGGCGGTGGCATTCTTTCTGGCCGGAGGATCAGATCTGGCGGCGATCAATAGTCTGGTACCAGATCGATGGACTGGTACAGCCGAAGTGTTACCGATGTTCGCAGCAGGTGATCAGGCAGACCGGCGAATGCGACAGAGAGAATCGTCAGGTTGGGTAGAGCCTGAATCACCAGGTGGAATAGTTCCAGTGAAGGCTGAGAAGATATTGATCGGAAGAGCAGTAGCCGTGGGCAGGGGGTTCTGCAGTGCGATTCATGTTCTATAGATAGGATCGAACGTTGAAGGCGTCGGTTAGGTGGTCTTCTCTGCGGGATCAGGTGAGTTGCAGGAACTCACAGGCGAACTGATATCGCATGTGCGATCACTTGAAGCCAGTTTTTCTCCAGCTGCAGTGAAGAGTTCTCTCTGCTCTAGTGGAACAGGGCTGCCGCCCAAAGGTCCTGTTGCGGGCAAAGATGGAGGCGACGTAAAGGGAGACCTCAAGATGTCGACGGTCGGAGGACTTTGCAACGGTAATGTCTCTAGGATCTCAAAAAACGAAGAGAGGGCCATCGGTGGGCCAGGATATTACAGCTAAGGGGGATGACCTGGAAGGAACTCGGGTACAGGTGGGTTCAGATTCTTACAGAGTGGATGGCCAGCAATGATCAACGATAACTACATGTGGGAATGAAATCGTCTCCTGCGAGCATATCCAGAGGAGAGGAATGAAATCGTCTCCTGCGAGCATATTTGGAGGAGAGGTTGCTGCTTGGGTTGGATGCACGTCACGTGGTTGTGTTGATATCCAACGTCTCAAGACCATGAAGCCTCAGGACAAGAAAACTGAACTATGTCACACGCCATCAAAGCACATATTTCATTCAGAAGAGAAGAAGAGGGAGAGGAGAACCGAGGGAGCTCCTGCACAATCCCCGCCGCTACTCTCCTCCGTCCTTCTTCCAACCCTGCATCATCGACCTTCTTCCCGTCCCCTGTGCAACCACCATTCACCGGCCGAATTCTCCCCAGTAAGTTCCATCGACGCCGTCCTCTCCGTCTCCTTTCTCCACTTCATCCACCTCTGCTTCCCTTCATTTTTCGTCACCCCTCTGCAAATCGACCTTGACGCTTCCAAAACCATCTTCATCTTCTTCCCAATTTCTTCCATTAGCCCTCATCAACCCTACAAAATTCCTACAAGCCCTTCATCTTCAACCCCCCGGTTTCCCTCTCGCATATTCACGACAACTCCGACAACCCATTTGGCGGCCTAGATCTCAACTCCAGTTCGCATTCCACCACATTCACCCTCCACCTGCTACACCTCCCCCCAGCCTAATATACCTACCAATTTTCTTCTGCTTCCCATCTGGTTGTCGTGGAGGGAAGAAGAGCAGTGCCATCGACACTGCCATAAAGGAAAGAAAGAGGCGCCACCACCAGTGCTGACCAAGGAGGAGGACCCTGCAACCACTGCTACTACTGATTTCGGGCAACAGGTACTCCCCTGTTCTTTTATTATTATTATTATTATTATTATTATTATTTCCATTTCTCATCTTATCTTTTCTTCTTTCATAATTTTTGCTGTTCTGGGTTATCATGCATATAAAGTGTTCGAATCTATACCAGTGAGAGTTCATGTTTTTTTTTGTTTTTTTTTTCTCTCTTCCCTTTAAGTTACTTTTCTGGGTTCTATTTGACCACTTTGATTGGGAAAGGGAAAGGTTGGTCTCGGTCTGGAGGATTCAAGTCCTCTGTATTTTTTTATTTTTTTATTTTATTACTGAGAAATAGGGTGAACGGTTATTCGGACAGCCTGAGACCTGTAGTTTTTATGTTTTGTTTGTTGTTCCCTTTCGATTGTCCTCTCTCATCTAGGGGTTGTGAGGTTTTCTTTCTTTTATTTGGATTCCGACTGGGAGCAGGGTCTGGTGTGAGTGTGTCATTTAATTTAATTTTTTTTAAGGCTCTGTGTCTTATGCTTTGGGTTTGGGTCTTGGTAGGAGCTATTACTTCTCGGGCTATCTTTCTGTAACTTGTTTTCTTAGCTTCTTATTAGTCTTTAAGTTATGTTGGGAAGCCTGGCTGTTGGTAGGTTTAGTGCCGAATGTTTTTATGACTGGTTGATCCCAATGTTAATCTTTTTGCTCTTGGTAGTTGGTTGCATGTTTCAGTCTCTATCTTTACAACCATGGGTTATTCTTGTTTGTTCAATGAATTTGTGTCTGGTTTTTTCTTATATATATCAGTTTGATTCCATTTAGGTCCTGTGTTTGATTCTTTTAGTCTAGTTTGGCTGGTTGTAGTCATATTGGGTTTGGCCTTGCCTGGTGGTGTTAGTTCTAGTTCATCTGGTTAGGTCTGGGTTTTTATTATGATTGCAGATACACAGGGAGGAACCTTTCGTAGGGCTTATGGCATTATTCCCCACCTCTACGAAGGCCCTTTTGTAGGGCTTTGGAACTGTTCTTCATTTATTGCTTCCTTTTAGAGCTTTTCTCATCCTTCGTTTTTGATTGAGGCCTTCTCCCTTATTTTCTTTTCGTTTTCTGGAAATTGTATTCACTTTAAGATTGAATAACACTGTGGTATTCCCTTTAAGTTCAATTGTTATTTATTTTTGGATGTGCTTTTAGTGGGGTTTTGATCTGTTTGCATGCTGAGATATAACCAAACAAAATTCTTCTCATTGGATTCAGTGGAAATTAACACTCTGGTTCTCCCTACTTTTGTGCATCAAGGGTGTGTCATTTATGTATATACTGGGTGAGCGTGTCAAGTCAATTGCAGCCTACTAGTTGTGCAGTTGAGAACACCACTACAATTTGGAATACAGAGGATGGGAAACAGAAGACTATGTTCTCCCTCTATTTTACATCCCAAGTGATTATGATGTGATTTCTCTGATATTAACAATGTCTTCATTTTAACCAACTGATACCGTGACTTAATCAAGCATAGTGCAGGCATTTGGAATGCCTACGTTACTTGGGCACTTCAACTTTGAGCCATACCCGTGGTTGATTCTTTATGTAATCTATGCAAGTTGTATTCTTCTTGTGCCTGGCTGACATAATGGAATTGTCAAGTCAATTTATTTGGTTTCTCGAACATACATGTATCATTCATACTGTTTTTTTCTTTCAATTTCTTCCTTGTTCTTGGCTACTGCATCTTCAGCAAATCTACCTTCTCATTTTTACCAGATGTGTTGGCTTGAGAAGCATATGTGATCCTGACCAATGCATATCCATCATTGTCAAATATAGAAGAAAAAGAACAGCAGTAACAATCGGAAGAAGAACAAGTAAATATCGGCTATGCAGATCTCCAAAGAAGATGGAGAAGAAGAAGCAGTGGAGAAGGAAGATGCGAGGCTTGAAGCGGAGTTTTCTCTTGAGATCCGAGGTGGAGATCTGAAATCGTCCTTTAGGATTTATGATCTAAAATTTCTGCCATTAAAAATTTATTCAAAGCTTTTGGGTTCATAGAAGTACCCGAGGGTTTTCTCAACAATCTAATTGTAATTGTACCCCGTTAGATCAAATACCCTTTTCCATACAATCATAATTTTATTGTATTCATTTGTCATAATTATTTTATAGAAGATGAACTGCTCTAAAAAGAATGGAATTGTTTAGCTCTTTATTTATTTTGTATAATTCTAATTTTGTTGTCTTGTTAAAACATTTAACATGGAGCTCTCTTCTTTATGAAGTATGAACCTCCATTTTCATACTAGAAAAATTGCAGGTGGATTTCAAAAATAGACATGGGATTCAGTAGTGCCTAGATACATTGAATCTTGGCTTAAATCGGTCGATCTTTGAGGTCTTAGGGATCAATTTCAAGGTGAATGATCCAATGATATTAACTCTTCATTCATCTCAGATGCGTTATCACAAGACCACGGGGACACTAAATTATGGATC
Organism: Protea cynaroides; assembly: GCA_028583415.1. Taxonomy (NCBI): domain Eukaryota; kingdom Viridiplantae; phylum Streptophyta; class Magnoliopsida; order Proteales; family Proteaceae; genus Protea; species Protea cynaroides. Next base: position 12,536,150 of record CM053265.1, read on the forward strand.
AATGCTAAAACTGATTCAATACCATTACAAATCAGTTTTGCAGTATGATCCACAAGGGTCTTCTAAAATCACACGCACAATATGTGCATATCAAACCAACTCTTGATGTACAATATTACAATAATCAAGAACATAATTTGGATGTACAGCTAAAATCCTATCATTTATAGATGATGATTTCCTTTATTCTTCACTCTCTGCAGTTAATCAAGTATCAAACTCTGGCACTGCAACAAAAAAAAAAAAAAAAATAGAACAATAGGCAGTCCCTACTGTAAATGAAATGAAATAATTCTTCACCTCCTCCATAATCTTTCTGCCTCATACCCATCAATCCAGTCTCTGTTGTAAATGAAATAATTATGTGATCTCTTAATGCAACCAGATAAAATAGAATAAGAGGCAATCACAACAGTTACATCTATAATGAAATAGTTAAGTTGTTTCCCTTACAATACAAATAAATAACCCTCAAATGTGTTAATTTTGCAGCATGTAATGTGTTAGGGAATTATGTCACGCTGGCTATATCACCTCAACATGTAGGACCGAATTAGCAAGCCACGTGGAGTTCCCCTATTCGGTGCCAGAAAACTCCTTCACCCATTCAAAATGTAAGAGCAAAAGGGTAAAAGCGGCATTTGGAAAATATGCACTATTCACTATAAATAGAGCAAATCCTGAGATTTCAGGTACAAAACATTTACTATTCACTGCTCATTCTTGAGATTAACGCTCTGACACTTGGGACGGAGAATCTCGCCTTACCCCACATATCTTTCTAGAATATCTCCGTGGGCTCGACACTGAGCACACTGACTGTTCACAGAGCCCTAACTTTGGCATCGGAGTGGACCCGGGGCATCCAGTCCGCCTCCCCCCTTTGTCTTTTCTTGTCTTGCAGGTCTAGTCAGCTCGGTGGACCCACAGGACGGATCAGGGCCGAAACAGTTTGGCCCCCACCGTGGGGCCTGAGATTTAACGTCAACAGGTTAAAAACCAGATAAAGGTCTTAAGTTATGAGTCCAAGAAGAACCCGAAACCAGATGATTAGTCCCAACCCCCCTGTGATCGATCAATGGGTAAATCCCGAGGAAGGAGATAGTTCTGAAATGTGGTCTAGCAGGGACCGAGGAAAATGCATGGCTGACCCAGTCCCCGCGCATGAATCCTTTGTCACATACGAATAGTTTGAGACCGTGGCACAACAGCTTGCAGTGCTAACTCGGTTTGTACAAGGGCTACAATCCCCAGCTGCAAAAGCTACTTTTCGTCCCCCTGTCGGAGTCGTCCCACCAGCGGACCCACATAGGGAGACTGACCTCCCTAGAGAGCCCCGTCACCACCTTGGGCGAGATGGAGCTCGACCCAAGAGACCAGGAACCAACGCTCGCCCCATCCCAAAGTGGCACGGGATCAACATCGCAGTGCGGAAGAATCCCTGCTCGAGAAAGGCTCGGCCCACAGCCTAGGGCAGCACCTCGACTGGATGAAGACGCAATGGATGAGCTTTTGGTCCCGCGGCACATAACGCTACCAGAGGTTATCATGGGCGTAGATAAACCAAGTGCTCCCATGGACCCAAAGGTAGCGGCGACATTAGCGGACCAACTGGCGGCATTGCACCGAAAGGTCGAGACCATGGAGAAGGCCGGAGTCGCCCAGGACGAAGATTGGGATTATTCAACAGATAACCCTCTAACCGACATTATCATGAGGGTACCCTTACCCAAGCGGTTTACCATGCCGCCAGTAGACTCTTATGATGGATCTACAGATCCCGTCGACCACTTGAACAATTTTGTGGGCGTGATGGTCCTCCACGCGAACCCCGACGCCATCATGTGCAGAGCCTTTCCCCTTACACTTAAAGGCGCGGCTCGGATGTGGTTTAACAACCTGCCACCACGGTCTATTGACTCTTTTAAAACCATGGGGAGGCTATTCTGAATGCACTTCCAAGGAAGTAAGGTGCAGCGAAACACGAGCGCACACCTGATGAATATGAGACAGAGGTCCGATGAGACCCTGAGGGCCTTCTTGGCCAGATTCAACCTGGAAGTACTACAAGTGAAGGACATCGACGAGGCAGTTCACTTTGCCACACTGAGAGCAGCGGTCACTGACCCGAGGCTCAGATTCTCTATAGCTAAAAAGGAACCAGCAGACTTGTAGGAACTCCTGGCACGGTGCGAGAACTTCGCCACTGCCAATGAAATTTATGAAGCCAGCAAAGGCCTAGTCGATACTTCACATAAGCGAACGGATGAGAGGCAAGACCTCCCGCGGCCGGGAGAAAACAAGAGGTCAAGGAGAGAAGAAGCGCGGGCTAGAGGGTTATTCCAGAAGAAGTTCAGCGATTATACCCCACTCAACCGGTCCCTCGGGGACGTGTACACCCTCATTGCTAATGACGGGTATCTACAGAAGCCCCAGAAGATCGTGACCGAGGCAAAAAGGAGAAATCCAAACAAGTATTGCCAGTATCACAGGGACATCGGCCACACTACTGATGAATGCCGAAACCTGTAAGCTGAAATAGAAGACCTCATCCAATGAGGATATTATAGGCAGTACGTGGACCATAATGCTCCGAGAGTTCTGGCTACTGCAGCCGAAGATTGGAGAAGACAACCTCCCCCACCTCGGGCGAGGACTCCAGAGAGAGAGCCGAGAAGGCAAGAAGAAAGAGAACCCAGGAGGGGTGAAAGAAGAGAAGTTCAAAGAGATCCTCCTAGGGAGGACAGAAGAAGAGATAGGGCAGCTGAGCCCCGATACCAAGAAAGGCACCATGATCAGGAGCCCGCTCAACATGTAGAGAAAAGAGAAAGAGGACCCACTCCGGCACATCGAGACATCGGTGTCATCCTCTGCCAGTTTGCTCGCACCCCCAGTAGATACATGAACGAGGCAGAGTACTGAATTCATTGAAAACCCAGGGGAGGACAAGGCTGAGGACTGACCCTAGGTTGGCAAGGCAACGCATGGACCAAACGCGACCGCCGCCTCCATTGCACGTCATCGATCCACCTTCAACAGAGGACATTCCTTACGAGCACGTGTACATGGTCAGGCGTACGAAGCCTAGATGTAGTCCAACGGTTAGCCATGACATTCCCAGAGCAGTAATAATCGAACCAGGGCGCGGTGAGAGTTCGTCAAGCAGCCGACCTATATTGGCCGAGACGGCCAGCTTGGCCACGAATGACAGTATCAAAATCCACCGACCTCGATTGGCCGAAGCGATCACCTCGGCCTCAGAAGATTCAGAGGATAGTAAAATTTGTGATCCATCCACACAAGGGCGGAAGGCCATGACTATCATCGGTGGTCCAGCGGCAGGAAACACATCGGCCAAGGCCAGAAAGGCATATGCAAGAAGCGTCAAATCGACTGAATGGCCAGGAAAGAGAGCCCACACAGGGGATTTCTTGACCTTCAGCGACGAAGACCTGTGCGGATTGGAGCTGCCTCATGAGGATGCCATAGTTATCACTATGATAATAGAAGACAGTGATGTTCAAAAAATCATGGTGGATACAGGCAGCTCCGTCGATATCATTTACTGGCAAGCCTTCCAACGGATGGAGATCCCGCTGGAGCGGCTGCTACCCATGGATTACCCCTTGGTCAGTTTCTCAGGAGACCTAGTCAGTGTGAAAGGGTTAATTCGGTTGCCAATCAGGGCAAGTACTTATCCACGGGAGTCGAGGATAACCATGAATTTCCTGGTGGTCGACGTCCCATCTTCTTACAATGCATTACTGGGGAGGCCCGGGATGATCGCTCTCAGGTCAGTCCCGTCTCCTTATCATTTGGTCATCAAGTTCCCTACCCCTAGAGGAGCAGGGGAATGCAGGACAGATCAACTAGTGTCCCGTAAATGTTATTCAACCGAGCTCACAGATTTTAAAAAGCCAGTCCCACGAAGGACAGATCAGCTGATGTCCCGTAAATGTTACTCAGACGAGCTTATCGATCTCAATAAGCCGGCCCAAGCCACACAAGTGCAAATTGAAGATGTGCGGGACGATCCGAAGCAGCAAAGAGGCGCACCCGCAGAAGACCTGGTCCAAATCCCACTAACAAAGGAGAATCTGGATAGGACGATCCAGATAGGATCATCCCTAGGGGAGCCGCAGAGGACAGAGCTTGTAAACTTCCTAAGGACCAACGTCGATATCTTTGCCTGGTCGGCGACCGATATGCCAGGTATCCCAAGGGAAGTAGCGCAGCATTGCCTTAATGTGGATCCCCACCGCCGGCCAATAAGACAGAAGAAGCGATCATTCACCGCCTCCCGTCAGTGGGTCATTGACGAGGAAGTGGGAAAATTGCTAGACGCTGGATTTATCCAAGAAATTCACTATCTGGAGTGGCTTGCCAACGTCCTCATGGTCCTGAAAGCAGGGGATAAATGGCGAATTTGCATCGACTTTACCGATCTCAACAAGGCCTGCCCCAAGGACAGTTTCCCCTCTGCAGGATTGATCAACTCATTGATGCTACTACCGGCCATGCGCAGTAGAGCTTTATGGATGCCTACTCAGGCTACAACCAAATCAAGATGCACGCAGCTGACTCAGAGAAGACGGCCTTCGTAACCAACCGAGACCTTATCTGTTATGACGTAATGCCCTTCGGTCTTAAAAACGTCGGGGCCACCTACCAGAGGTTGGTTAACAAGATCTTCACCAATCAAATTGGTAGAAACATGGAAGTATATGTGGATGATATGTTGGTGAAAAGCTTGATTGGGCACGACCATGTTCAAGATCTGAAAAAGGCGTTTGGAGTCCTGCGCGAGCACCACATGCGCCTCAACCCCGCCAAGTGTGCCTTCGGGGTCACCTCGGGAAAATTCCTGGGTTTTATGGTCTCAAGTCGGGGCATCGAGGCGAACCCCGAGAAGATCCTAGCCATCCTTGACATGCCCACCCCAACCAAAGTGAAGGAGGTACAGGAGCTAACTGGACGTGTGGCCGCGCTGAGCCGATTTATGTCTCGGTCAGCGGATAAGTGTCTCCCCTTTTTTCAGACCCTCAAAGGCAATAAAACCTTCCAATGGAAGACCGAATGCCAATAGGCATTCGAAGTGTTGAAAGCATATCTGGCATCTCCCCTTACTGGTTAAGCCTGAGAAAGGGGATACTCTGGAATTGTACCTGGCAGTCTCTTCAAAGGCAGTAAGTGCCGTGCTGATCAAAGAAGTAGAGGGTATCCAGCACCCCATCTATTACGTCAGCAAAATTTTGCTCGAGGCTGAGATCCGTTACAAGTTTATTGAGAAAGTTGCGTTGACATTAGTGACCTCGGCGCGCAAGCTACGGCCCTACTTCTAAGCACACTCCATAACAGTACTGACCGACCAACCCCTCAAGAAAATCCTCTCCAAACCAGATATCTCAGGACGAGTGATCAATTGGGCGATCGAATTAGGCAAATTCGACCTCAGCTATAAGGCCCGCACGGCCATCAAGGCTCAAGCCTTAGCCGACTTCCTCATAGAATCATCCCCCCAGGAAGAGGCCGGGGGAAAGCGGAGAATCAAGTCCCACAAGACACCTTGTAGCCATGGACCTTGTTCGTCGATGGAGCCTCCAACAAGACCCAGTGCGGCACCGGATTCATCCTGACCAGTCCAGAAGGTTTTCAAATCCGGTACGCACTTCGATTCAAATTTCAAGCATCCAACAATGTGACGGAATATGAGGCGCTAATTGCCGGACTCCGCCTAGCTAAAGCGGCGATGACGAAAAGGGTCGAGGCATCCAGCAACTCTCAGTTAGCGGTGAGGCAAGTCAACGGGGAATACGAAGCCAAAAAGGTAAGCATGTTGGCATACCTAAAGAAAGTCCAAAAGGCCGCATCAGAATTTGAGTATTTCACTCTGCGCCACATCCTCCGAGGCCAGAACACTCTGGCGGACTCTCTGTCCAAGTTGGCCACTTTGGAATTGAACGAATTAGATCACTCAGTATATACTGAGGTTCTATCCCATTCATCTGTGAATCCTAGCTCCAAAGACGTGTTGCTGGCCACATCAGAGCCATCATGGATCGATCACTTTTTTTCTTTTCTCCAAGAGGGAACGTTGCCGGAAGACAAGAGGGAAGCAAGACGAATACAATCAAAGGCAACACACTACGTGGTGGAAGCCGACATCTTGTACAAGAAGGCTTTCACGTTCCCCCTACTGCGGTGCCTACGTCCCTCCAAAGCAGCACGAGCCATCCAGGAGGTCCATGAGGGCATATGCGGTGCCCACCAGGGCGGACGCGTGCTCGCCCACAAGATATTATGCCAAGGATACTAGTGGCCAAAAATGCACAGGGAATGCATTGACTACGTCAAGAGATGTGCCAAGTACCAAACATACGCACCAGTCCCCCACCTGCCAGCCGCCCCGCTTCGCTCCATCAAAGCAGCCCCCATTCCCTTCGCTACATGGGGTATGGATATCATGGGACCATTTCCCTCTGCCCACTATCAAAGAAAATTTATGGTGGTCGCAGTAGATTATTTCACCAAGTGGGTTGAGGCAGAGGCACTGTCCAGTATTCTCGAGAGCGCAATACGGGAGTTTTTCATCAAGTCAGTTGTGTATCGATATGGTGTCCCTAGGGTACTCATCACTGACAATGGGAAGCAGTTTGACAACAAGGCCTTTGCGGCATTCTGTGCTGAACACCGTATTGATCATCGATGGGGCGCCGTGAAACACCCGCAGACCAGCGAACAGACAGAGGCTACCAACAAAATCCTTTTGAAAGGGATCAAATCCATATTAGATGGGGCCAAGGGTCGATGGCTGGATGAACTACCACACATTCTGTGGGCGGATCGCACCACCCCGAAGACAGCCACAGGCGAATCACCATTCCGACTAGCTTTCGGAACAAAAGCAGTTGTCCCATTGGAGGTAAGGATCGCATCACATCGGATCGCCAACTACGACCCACTTTCCAACGAAGCGGGGTTGCGCACCGACTTGGACCTCCTCGATGAAGTACACGACCAAGCACAGATCCAGATCACTGCCCATCAACAGCAAGTGGCCCGACATTACAACAAGAGGGTGCATCAACGATCATTCCAAATAGGGGACCTTGTCCTCCAAAGGACCATTGCATCCGACCCCACCAATCAAGGCAAGCTGGCCCCCAATTGGGAATGACCTTATCAGATTACCGAGGCCTTGATGAATGGAGCGTATCACCTAGTTGACATGGACGACAAGGCTCTCCCTAGGGCATGGAACGCAGAGCATCTCTGCAAGTTTTATCAGTGAAATTTTTACCAGTTGTACTTTGGTCACTACGGCCACCTATACGATAATGCAAATCTCCATTTGGCTTCTCCTCCTGTCTCCTAAACAACTTTAAAGCTATAACAAATGGCCAGGGAAGGTAGATCGACCCCGAAACCGACAGGAAACCCATACGGCCAAGAGTCCAAAAGGACAAACTTGGCCGAGGAGGGTAGATCGGCTCCGAGCCTAAAATGAGACCCATACGACCAAGAGTCCAAAAGGACAAACTTGACCGAGTAGGGTAGATCGACTCCGAGCCTAAAATGAGACCCATACGGCCAAGAGTCCAAAAGGACAGACTTGGCCAAGGAGGGTAGATCGGCTCCGAGCCTAAAATGAGACCCATACGGCCAAGAGTCCAAAAGGACAGACTTGGCCGAGGAGGGTAGATCGGCTCTGAGCCTAAAATGAGACCCATACGGCCAAGATTCCAAATTGACAGACTTGGCCGAGGAGGGTAGATCGGCTCTGAGCCTAAAATGAGATCCATACGGCTAAGAGTCCAAAAGGACAGACTTGGCCATGGAAGGTAGACCGGCTCCGAGCCTACAATGAGACCTATACAACCAAGGGTCCATCAAGACAAACTTGGCCGAGGAGGGTAGATCGGCTACAAGCCCAAGATACAGCCCACATCGGCCAAGGTTTCCTCAGAACATACCCATACGGCCCAAAGAGTTCACCAACTCTTGAACACATTGGGCCGAGGGGTGCAGACAAGTCAAGGCCGAGGTGGTACCGATACGCACCGCACCGTAGGGAGGCCCATGCGGCCAAAGAGTCAAACGACATACTTGGCCGTGGAGGGTAGAACGGCTACAATTTGATCAGTCAATTCATTTTATCTCAATGGATAGGTCGGCTACGAGCCGAACAGGCATAAAAAAAAAAAAGAGAAGAACACAAGTTCACAAACTCATTGCGGCAAAAAAGACTTTCATTCAAAGATAAGTGTACATCGGCACGACGGACCGAAGAAGAAAAAAAAAAGAGAGTTACAAAATTTTTTCCTAAGTATTTTCTGCTGGGGGATCGGCACCGCTGCACCCTGCTTCATCCGTGCCTTGGGGAAGAGAACCGCCTGGGGTGCAAGGAGGACCCGTCGGCGAAACAGCACCGTCCTGGGGAGACTTCGGGGTCTCGTCCACATTAGGGGAACCCGGAGAATCCTCACCCTCAAAGACCTCGTCAATTCGACGAAGCATCTCGGTCTCATCCACCTCCGGGATATCAATCTCCGCGTCCACAGGGACCAGGCACTCCGCTCCGCTATAGTCCAGCCCCGGTGCCTTCGTATCAACGTACTCCTTCTGAGCCTGCGCGCCCAGGGTGAAGCTTTGCAGCGAATACCGCCCCACCCACTCTTTGAAGTCCTCCGACTTCTGATAGAGCCGAACCACCCTAGTGGCGAGAGAACGAGTCTTTAGGAAGGCATCCTTGAACCGAGCCCCGCGAAACTTGGCCTGCTCTAAAAACGACTTTAGTTCAATGATGCGGTCTTCCCTCGCCTTCCCCACATCTTCAAGACGGCGATTGTCCGCGCGCAACTTCTCATTATCTTCATTGAGGCGTTTGACCTCGGATGTCAGGGCGGTCACCTCCCGCTCCTTATATCGAAGCTGAGTCCGAGAATCCTCCCCCTCGTCCTCGGCCGCGTGTAATTTATGGTCCGTCTCCGCCATGTTCTTCGCTATACTTCGGCCCGCTCCTTCAGCGTCTCCATGTATACTCCGAGCTGCACCAAGACAACAAGCACAAGTTAGACGAGTTGAAGTAAATAAAAAAAAAGACGAAGAAGGGAACAAAGAAGTAGATGTTTACCGAAGCAGCAAGGTTGTCGGCCTTCGATATCAAAGAGGGCATGGGTAGCTCTTGGACCAAGGATCGATCCCGAGGCAGAATAACCCCCCTCATCAACTCTCGGGCGGCATGGATGTCGCCCATGGCCGTGTCCTCTTCGGTCAAGGTCTAGTCCGGCCGAAAAGCCCACTCATCCCCCGTCTTGTTCCGAGGAGACGGACCCATGAGGGGGATGCGTCGGATGTCAGTTGGCACGCCCCCCTGCCCAGTAATCACCCTCGGCCTCATGGAGGGAGAGGCCGAACTTTGTTGTGGCCGAACGGGAGTCAGTTGCCTGGCAATCGGGGTCCCAAATGCCTCCCCTAGTGCAAGAACGGCCTCCGGTGCTACTGAGGTGGTGCCCTTTCCTGAAAAGTGAAGAACACGGTACCGAGGATCAGTGGCATGGCATATACATGGGAGTGCTTACGTGTTCTCTTAGCAGGCCTCCGCGCTGCATCCCCCTCGGCACTGCGACGATCTGCCGAGGCCTTGGTGGATTGCTCCTCATTGGACCTCTTCGCTGCGGCCTCCTTCTTGGCCGCTTCATTCTCAGCTCCAAAAGATATTCCGCGCTCAACATTACTGCAGCATACAAAAACAGAATCAGCCCGGTTAGTAGGTTGGTGTCGGCCAGTGCTACGAAAAAAATACTCACACAATCGGTTCTCGTATAAAACGAGAGGGTCCCTCAGGTCGACCACATGGATAGGACCTCCCTTAGAATGCCGAGCATGCCGCAGCAGCTCGGACTCTGCAGGCAGCAGGGGCACGTCCGTATTGAGCTTCTCTGCGTCCAGCTTCTTCCATACGTTCTCCAAGACCACTTTGTCACCTCGGATGTAAAAAACTTGTTCTTCCACAGTTTGATCGAGGTCGGTTTATCGACCAGAAGATCGCCGAAGTCGGGTTCCTTAGTGAAGTAGTACCACCCCGTCTTGCAATAATCGTTGAACGTGAATATAGCTCGAAACATGTTGAGGGTCAGTCGGTGCCCCAGCCTCCTAAAATAGACGATGAAAGCGATCATGTTCTTCCAAGAGTTCGGCATCAGCTGGATCAGTGCCACCTGGTAGTACTTCAGTATCTCAGCCACCAACCACGGCACCGGTATGCGGAATCCAACCTTGAACATCTCGATATTTATACAAAGCTCGGAGCGCCGACTCCAACAGGCCCGCTCCCCCTCAGTGGGCATTCTAATTTCCACATCGTCCGGTATTTGGTACCGATCCCGAAGGCTGTCAAACTCGGCTTTGGTCAACAGACAAACCTCCCCCTGCCGTCAAACTCCGGAAGAGCCTCGGCCTCTTCGTGGGCCTGGATAAGTACTTCAGCTCCTGTCTCATGAGTGGAAATGGCCTTTAGAAGTTCATTTCGAACCGGGCCCACTGTTCCAGCCCTGCTACCCTCTGGAATATCCGCGGTTCTCAATTCGGTCTCGGGACCGCCCTCAGTCACCCTCCCTACCGAACCGCTTGTGGTAGAGGTACTGGTGGCCGACCCACTATCCGACGAGGATGTGCCACTACTGTCACTGGAGGACGTTCCAACGGTCTCAACGTCTACTTCGGCCTCGGCCTCCCTGCTCTTGTCAACCATGATTAAGGAAAAAAAAAGTTAAGAAGAAACTTACTAATTATATGTGAAGATTGCCGATGTCAAAATAACTGATGTCAAAAGACCGTGCCGATGTGATTAGTCCGAGCCGATGTGAGTGGATATCAGAACAGTAATTCAGAGTGGGGGACCTCCATACCCAACCCCTTTTTATACAAATTCTATCGAGTGCGTTCCACGTGACACCTCATCATTGGCTTCCAAATCGGTGCATTTATTACCGACGGTAACTTTCGGGTCCGTTGGCCGGGTCCCGCCTTGTGGTATCCACGTAAGCGACCCGGATCCATTATCAGATCCGGATCCAATGTGGATAATTCACATCAACCAAGGACCACCTCGGCTCCAACCTTGAAGATCGAACGATTGAGACATTTCACGGCCACGGCGCCACATCGGTCAACTCAGCTTGGATCACATGAGAAGACCGTGATCGGCTCAGAACGTCATCCTCAAGTAGACTGATGTGTCTTGGCCGCAGTGCCCCCATCGTTCAAAATGACTCGGATCACATGAGAAACCCGTAACCACCTCGGCACGTTAACCTCAAGAAGACCGATGTGTATTGGCCACCGTGCCCACATCGGTCAAAATGGTTCAGATCACGTGAGAAACCCATGATCGCCTTGGCACATTGCCTACAAAGAGATCGATGTGTCTTGGCTGCAGTGCCCACATCGGTCAAAATGGCTCGGATCACGTGAGAAACCCGTGATCACCTCGGCACGTCATCCTCAAGAAGACCGATGTGTATTGGCCACGGTGCCCAGATCGGTCAAAATGGCTTGGGTCACGTGAGGAACCCGTGACCACCTCGGCACGTCATCCTCAAGAAGACCGATGTGTATTGGCTGCGGCGCACACATCGGTCAAAATGGCTCGGATCACGTAAGAAACCCGTGACCACCTCGGCACGTCATCCTCAAGAAGACCGATGTGTATTGGCCGCCGTGCACACATCGGTCAAAATTGCTCAGAACATGTGAGAAACCCGTGATCACCTCAGATCTATATCCTTAAGAAGATCGATGTGTATTGGCCGCAGTGCCCACATTGGTCAAAATGGCTCAGATCACGTGAGAAACCTGTGATCACCTCGGCACGTCATCTTCAAGAAGACCGAAGTGTATTGACCGCCATGCCCACATCGGTCAAAATGGTTCAGATCACGTTTCGTGATCGCCTCCGCACATTGCCTACAAAGAGACCGATGTGTCTTAGCCGCAGTGCCCACATCGGTCAAAATGGCTCGGATCACGTGAGAAACCCGTGATCACCTCGGCACGTCATCCTTAAGAAGACCGATGTGTATTGACCGCGGTGCCCACATCGGTCAAAATGGCTTGGATCACGTGAGAAACCCGTGACCACCTCGGCACGTCATCCTCAAGAAGACCGATGTGTATTGGCCGTCGTGCACACATCGGTCAAAATGGCTCGGGTCAGGTAAGAAACCCGTGATCACCTCGGCACGTCATCCTCAAGAAGATCGATGTCTATTGGCCGCCGTGCCCTCATCGGTCAAAATGGTTCGGATCATGTGAGAAACCCGTGATCGCCTCGGCACATCGCCTACGAAGAGACCGATGTGTCTTGGCCGCAGTGCCCACATCGATCAAAATGGCTCGGATCACGTGAGAACCACGTGGTCACCACGGCTCGACCTCCTTATGCGGACCGATGTGATTTGACCGAAGTGTCCGGCACGGCACAGTCATCTCTCATCGGACAAGCTCACCACTGCCAGACTCCCGTGATCACTTCCACATTGGTCATCTTACAACGGTCTTCCACATCGGTCACCGTACATCGGCACCGTCCTGCACAGTCATCTCTCATCGGACAAGCTCACCACTGTCAGACTCCCGTGATCACTTCCACATCGGTCTTCTCACATTGGCCTTCCACATCGGTCAAGCGCAAAATAACCGGTTCACCTCTGCCCCATCCAAGCAATACGTGACCGATGTGATTCGACCGTAGTGCCCACCTCGGCACGGTCATCTCACAACGGTCTTCCACATCGGTCACCGTACATCGACACCATCTTGGAAGCTCACCTCTACCACATCTAGGAGGAGTGTGACCGAGGTGATTGGGCCGCAGTGTCCACCTCGGCACGGCCACTTCACATCATAACACCCCAGCAAGGCATCGCGGCAAAGTTGTTGTGAAGAGATCGAGACCTTTTTCTTCACCCAAGCCGAAACTTAAAGATTTAGCAGAGCAACGAGGCAAGTTGTTGGGGGAAAATTCTGTCATCTTATTTTTTGCTCAGCCGAACCCTATAGATTCAGTAGGGCAACGAGGCAAGTGTTAGAAAAGTACGCCACGCTGGCTATATCACCTCAACACGTAGGACCGAATCAGCAAGCCACGTGGAGTTCCCCTATTCGGCGCCAGAAAACTCCTTCACCCATTCAAAACGCAAGAGCAAAAGGGTAAAAGCGCCATTTGGAAAATATGCACTATTCACTATAAATAGAGCAAATCCCGAGATTTCAGGTACAAAACATTTACTATTCACTGCTCATTCTTGAGATTAACGCTCTGACACCTGGGATGAAGAATCTCGCCTTACCCCACATATCTTTCTAGAATATCTTCGTGGGCTCGACACTGAACCCACTGATTGTTCACAGAGCCCTAACTTTGGCATCGGAGTGGACCCGGGGCATCCAGCCCACCTCCCCCTTTGTCTTTTCTTGTCTTGCAGGTCTAGTCAACTCGGTAGACCCACAGGACGGATCAGGGCCGATACATAATGTTTCAGTTTTCTCCCTTGCATACATTTGTAATTCTCACAGAGAACCCATTTTAAACTTGGAGAGGAGATTTGATAGTTTTGAGGGTCTAGATACTCTCAAATGGTTGCTCAAAACTCTGAGAAATTATCTTCATATGAGCACTGCCTAACACTTCCTACCTAAACAAGATCTGGTTTACCATCAACATGCTCTGTACATTCAGATTCATTGAACAAACAAGAATAACCCATGGTTGTAATGATAGAGACTGAAACATGCAACCAACTACCAAGAGCAAAGAGATAACATAGAGGATCAACAAGTCATAAAGACATTCGGCACTAAACCTACCAGCCAGGCTTCCCAACATTTCTTAAAGACTAATAAGAAGCTAAGAAAACAAGTTACAGAAAGATAGCCCGAGGAGTAATAGCTCTTACCAAGACCCAAACCCAAAGCATAAGACACAGAGCCTTAAAAAAATTAAATTAAATGGCACACTCACACCAGACCCTGCTCCTAGTCGGAATCCAAATAAAAGAAAGAAAACCTCACAACCCCATATGAGAGAGGACAACCGAAAAGGGAACAACAAACAAAACATAAAAACTACAGGTCTCAGGCTGTCCGAATAACCGTTTACCCTATTTCTCAGTAATAAAATAAAAAAAATAAAAAAATACAGAGGACTTGAATCTTTCAGACCGAGACCAACCTTTCCCTTTCCCAATCAAAGAGGTCAAATAGAACCCAGAAAAGCAACTTAAAGGGAAGGGAGAAAAAAAAAACAAAAAAAAATATGAACTCTCACTGGCATAGATTCGAACACTTTATATGCAGGATAACAAAGAACAACAAAAATTATGAAAGAAGAAAAGATAAAGATGAGAAATGGAAATAATAATAATAATAATAATAATAATAATAATAATAATAATAATAATAATAAAAGAACAGGGGAGTACCTGTTGCCCGAAATCAGTAGCAGTAGCGGTTGCAAGGTCCTCCTCCTTGGTCAGCACTGGTGGTGGCGCCTCTTTCGTTCCTTTACGGCAGTGTCAATGGCACTGCTCTTCTTTACTCCACGACAACCAAATGGAAAACAGAAGAAGATTGGTAGGTATATTAGGTTGGGGGGAGGTGTAGCAGGTGGAGGGTGAATGTAGTTGAATGCGAACTGGAGTTGAGATCTAGGGCGCCGAATGGGTTGTCGGAGTTGTAGTGAATATGTGAGAGGGAAACTCGGAGGTTGAAGATGAAGGGGTTGTAGGAATTTTGTAGGGTTGATAAGGGCTAATGGAAGAAATTGGGAAGAAGATGAAGATGGTTTTGGAAGCGTGAAGGTCGATTTGCAGAGGGGTGACGAAAAATGAAGGGAAGCAGAGGTGGATGAAGTGGAGAAAGGAGACGGAGAGGACGGCGTCGATGGAACTTACTGGGGAGAATTCGGCCGGCGAAGAGTGGTTGCACAGGGGACGGGAAGAAGGTCGATGATGCAGGATTGGAAGAAGGATGGAGGAGAGTAGCGGTGGTGATTGTGTAGGATCTCCCTCGGTTCTCCTCTCCCTCTTCTTCTCTTCTGAATGAAATATGTGCTTTGATGGCGTGTGACACGGTTCAGTTTTCATGTCTTGAGGCTTCGTGGTCTTGAGACGTTGGATATCAACACAGCCACGTGGCGTGCATCCAACCCAAGCAGCAACCTCTCCTGCGGATACGCTTGCAGGAGACGATTTCATTCCCTAAGGGTGCTGGTAAGGGGAGATCCTAGGGTTTACGGCAGGCGGCGAATACAGGACATTAAAGAGAATTAAAAATAAAAAAAGAGAAAAAAAAAGTGTAATGATTTATATGGTTTTTTTTTTTTTTGGGTTTCCAACGAGTACCTTTAGGAGAAAAAAAAAAGGTGGTTTTTTTGTTTGAATAAAAAAAATGCCGTCAAGAAGAGATGGAGGCAAATCTCAGGTTTGGAAGATGATTCTTAATTCCTATCATCGCATGTGCCAGCAAGGATCATGGAGTCGCGACTTGCAGAGTTTGATTCAGGTGTGGCGGTGATGGATCTTAGTGGTTTGGTGGAATTGGTCATATCGGGTGTTGGATCCAATAGTGGGTTTAAATTTATATACGATGCGCATCATGGCCAGTTGATGTTGCACACTGGGATAAAGAAGAACTAGTGGGCTAGGACAATGAGTTGGATCTCTAGGTCTGCATTGAAGATGTAGAGGTGGGAGGCTCGGGTTCCAGGTACAACTAGAGTTGCAGAGGACTATAAGTGGCGATGATTTCTCTGGTGATACTGCAGCAGTGAGAGAGATGGAGTCACATCACATCGTATAGCAGTGAGTTGTACGGGACACCCGGATAGAGTGTGGGCTATATCGGTTCGGGTGTAGTGGTTTGGCAGAGACAAGTTTACAAAATCAACATTATTGGGTTCTTCTTCAAGGTTGTTTGCAGAATTCAAGCCAGGTGGAGATCTGTTGGGTTTTGATGTCTTGTATTCGGTGGGATCCACACGATTACAATATGAAGGCCTACAGATACATGTGTATAGACAGTGCAAAGTAGGACTAAGACCAAAGCATTACAACTAACAGAACAAAATAACAGTCAAGAAATGGCCCTTCAACTTCATTCTTTCAACCATCCCTTCTCCATTGTTTCTAAGCCACCAACTCAATATGTCAAACTTAGAGCTCCATGCATCGTGAGATCAGATTGGCAGGTCAGACATGGTGCTAGCATTCGATCCCAATCAGAAGACACTAAGCCATCAGTAGTCTACCAACCTACCATTTGGGACTATGATGTCCTTGAATCGTTAGGGATCGGTTACGTGGTAATTATCATCTAGCCCATCTAGATTTCATAGTTTGTTCCTGTTGGTTTTTTTGAGATAATGTGCTCATATAGAAGTTCATTATGTAGGATGACACATTCAAAACAAGAGCTAAGGAACTGACAGAAGATATCAGGGTTATGCTCAACAAGGAGGTTGAACCAATTGCTCAGCTCAAGCTGATTGATGTCTTGCAAAGGCTGGGTTTGGGACACCTTTTAAGCTATTTTGAGCTTCTTAATCTTAATTAAAATGTTCTTCGTAGATTCCAAATCTCTTGGGTTGGCCTCTGTCTCTTTTTTGACTTGTGCTGTACCTCATCTACTGGAAACGAGAAATTCATGAAGAATCAAATGATGATCAGGCAGATCTGGAGAAAACACCCAAAACAATGAATTTCAATACAACTGGGAAGTGAACATGATAGCTGACAATGTTACCCATTTCTCTCCATGGTAGACAGAACTTTGTAATATCCAGCATTTATTAGCGTGACTCCAATTTCTTACAACCGAAGAGGTAATCTATGAAAAGATCACTTTACAGTGACTTCCAATTTCTATTTCTCTAAGTCAAGTCACTCAAATAATTGGATATCCAGCTCTGCTGCTCCAGCTGGGGTTTGTAGAAATCAAACCTTAATCACAATGCAGCAAAGTAAACAATCACATAACGAAAAGATTAACATGGTTAGGTAAGATTTTCAGTTTACGCCCATGGTGAGGTGATAATTGCTTCACCATCAATGGATAATAGGGTTATAGCCTGTCTGTCCTCACCTCTCATCTTATAGAGAATTCCCTCGCTATCAATTGATAGTGAAACCTATATAAGTCGAAATACCCATATAACCCTAAAAAATTTTATATGAAAATGTATAATTACCACGTAACCACTCCCTGAAGATTCAAGGAAATCATAGTCCCAAATGGTAGGTTGGTAGACTTTTGATGGCTTAGTGTCTTCGGATTGGGATCGAATGCTAGCACCATGTCTAACCTGCCAATCTGATCTCATGGTGCATGGAGCTCTAAGTTTGATATATTGAGTTGGTGGCTTAGAAACAAAGGAAAAGGGATGGTTAAAAGAATGAAGTTGAAGGGCCATTTCTTGACTGTTCTTTTGTTCCGTTAGTTGTAATGCTTTGTTCTTAGTCCTACTTTGCACTGTCTATACACATATATCTGTAGGCCTTCATATTGTAATTGTTGGCAAAATGGGCAAAGTGGGCTAAGTTTGATGAGAGAGAGTGTCTGTGGGCCCCACAAGCAAGGTGGCAGTGATTCAGGTGATATGGCAGTGTTACAGGCGATGTGACAGTGTTTATGATGTTGCAGCATCTTTATAAGAGAGAGATTGAAGAGAGAGAAGGAGGAAAGATAAAATAGTGGGTGGGACCCACTGCTGAGGTAGCACACCACCACTGCAGCCAACCAAGCCAAGGGCTGGCCCCATGGCAACATGGCCGCATGCCACCAGGCAGCTGCAAAACCACCTAGCAGCAAAGCAGGCCAAGCCACCACTGGAAAGCAGCAAAGCCAAGGCACCAAGGTAGGCTCGCAAGCATACCTGACCATGCGCACATGGCCCTTGGCCCGTGGCTCTCCCACAAGCATTTGATGGTGTGTGCACCATCTGTTCGACAGATTTCCAAGAGAGATAAAAGCTCTCTGGAAATCCATCTTTGAGACAATTTGTTATTAAAGAAAAGTTACAGAGGCCATATCATATATTTTCAGGGGCATTTTAGGGCTTTTAAGATGAAGAAGATTCAAGATCATCTGCTTCAATGGAAACAAGGAGGCTAGATCTGAATCCAACGGATCATAAATTGGCGGGCTCGGGTGTGGTGCGGAGGTCGCATCATGATTCTTTCGCGAGCCTTCTGGTTGGCCAAACGCAACGTAATATGGTGTTTCGCGTTTTAAAAAGACGTCCCCTTGATTCTGTGATGCACACTTATGGTGTAACGGTGTATAGATCCAGATCCAGTGGTTGTACATAAGGCTGATCGCGCCTGACGCGATCTGACCAGATCTAATGGATCTTGGCCAATCCCCTTTTTTCCAAAACATCCAAAGGCTATTTTAAGAGATGCCCTGACCCTCCAACCAGATCTCGACACCACGCCTGCCATGACAGCAGCAGCGCGGCTTCAGCGTAGCGCAGGTGCATAGAATCCATCTGAAAGATGTTGTTTGAAATGATTTCATTGGCCCACACTGTTTTGGCCATATCTTGGCCATCCGATATCCAAATCGGATGGTTTAAGTAGATCCGAGTCTCTTTTCAAATGCTCTATCCATTAAGAGTGGTTGGAAGTCAAAAAACAGAGTTAAAAATAAAAAAAAGAGGGCTCCAAAGGGGGAAGAAGGTGTTCTTAGTGTTTTGGAGAATTTTTGCTTGGTTTTTGCTATGGGGGTGAGCAAACAATCACTCATCACCTCCATTTATGCTCATAATGGTGCATCAATGTTGTTTTTGGAGGTTGGTGGAGCTTCTTTGAATATTCTGAATGATTGTTGGACTGTTGGAAGGAGAGATGATGTGTGAATAAGAAATTGCCTGAAGTGCTTAATTCTTCCAACATTGATGACTGTAAGAGGTTCCATTGAGCTTGTAGATATACTACACATATCTTCAGATGTCGGAAAGCCTCGGTTGTGGGATTTTCTCAACTCCCTTGTTATTTATTGTTTCAATGCTATATATGCTAGAGTAGGTCAAAATATTTGTATGCCTATCTAGTTTGGGAGTTCATTGTATGCTAGCTTAGGTGAAAATAATGTTGAATGCCTAGCTAGTTTGGGTTTTATTGTAGGACATCACTATAAACCCCAAAATCTATCATTTTATATTATGTTCAGTGGGTGTTGGACACTAGCTGCTATAGCCTGAACCCTGCATTGCTTGCCCTCTCAGTTTTATGTTGGGAAAACACATGGTAAATATCCTTGCCCTATAAAGGACTAAAAGTTGAGTATTGAGTAAATACGGAGGCCATTGGACATTACTCTGTGGACTAGCCATTACACAGTGTGGTGGTGAACCACGTAACCCTTCTATGTTGTGGAATGCTTTATTTCTGTATTTTATGAAGTGCGTGGAATGAACTGTAGGATGAGTATGCAAATTTGATAAACCTGACCACTGAGTGGTAACGAGGTAGATTTACATATGTTTGTATGTGTGTGACAATATAATTCATCATCAACGTTGGGCAAAAAGAAAAAATTAAGAAAAAAGTTTTCATACTGATTCACCCCCCCTCCCTCTCTCAGTGTCATCCAAGGTCCATCAATATATATAAGGAATTGAGATTTCATGGCGCCCTACATGATGGAGAGATTCTTTACATGTTTAAGTTGAGGTCTATAATTACAAGTGAAGCGAACATGATGCCGTCCTTGAGGGGACGTAACTGGAGCTTGTTAGGGAAAATAATGGTTGATGTTAAATCTGACCGTAGGAAGAGAATTTCGGATGATCTTTCGTTGATGAGCACATGGCGTTCATCTAAGGCACATGGTATGAGAAGGAAGATATTACGAAAAATATTAGAAGGAACCTATGTTCGACTCTCTTTGCTGACTCAGATAAGATGTGACAGGTTGATGTGGGTTGTTGGGCAATTAATGGATTGTCATTAATGCTCATAAATGCTGACAACTGATGAACTTGATATGACACTGAGAGGGGGGGTGAATCAGTGTCTGAAACTTTTCTCTGATTATTTACTGCTGCCCAGAGCTGATGGAGATATATTCTTTTACACACACACAAGCGTATGCAAATCTACCTCGCTACCACTTAGTGGCCAGGTCTACCAAATTTGCACACCCATCCTGCAAGCCATTCCACGCACTCCAAAATATAATAGAAAGTAAACACAATGAACACAGAGATATTTCGTGGTTCACCAACACAGTGTGTGATGGCTAGTCCATGGAGTAATGCCCAACGGACTTCGTATTTACTCAACACTCAACTTTTAGTCTCTAATAAGACAAGGATATTAACCCTAGGTTTTTCTAGCATAAAACTGAGAGGGCGCACCAACGCCAAGATTCAGGCTTAACAGCCAGTGTCCAGCACCCACTGAATACACCACGCTTAATCCGCACCCACGGGAAGCAAATAACAATTTTTTTTAGGCTTATAAATTTGTCTTACAATTTTCCCCCACTAGCTAGGTATTCAACAATTTGCACCTACACTAGCATACAATAAATTGAAAACATAAATAGATAGGAAATTGAAAAATCTCACAAAGAATGCTTTCGAATGGCCAACAATCTCTCTGAAGTTTCACACTGCTCTCAGATACTCTCCAACAGTCTTCAATGTTGATAGAGATCGATTCATAGAGCACACCTTGATCATAGGCTTCCAATCTCTTCCATATGACCCATAATCACCATGAATGTGAAAATAAAAACTCTACTAACCTCTCATAGGGATTTAGCACTCTATTGATGCATAGAGAAGAAGTAATTGGTGATTGATCACTCCCACAGGGCACGAAACCCTAGAAATCCTTCTCTCTGCCTTCAAAAAGCTTTTTTTCAATTTTTCTCAGTGTTTTTTCGACTCCCAACGGTGCCCAATGTATAGAGCATCAAAAAAATATGGAAACTGCAACTTGAACGGACTGATTTGGAGCTCGGATGAAGAAGTTATGGTAGTTTGAAGTTCAGCCAACCTAAAGATTCAAAATATAATCTTTCCTTTTATAACCGCGCACCCACGCCACACCGTAGCCGCGTAGCGCTGATGTGTTGTCACTTTCTGATTGGCGGAGACAGAATCTTCAAAATGGACCGTCAGATAAGCCTTCTAAAGGCGGGAAGATCCGTGAGCCACTGGATCCGCATAAGTTGCGTCAGATCCTGTCGGCTTCAATATTGGCCGCACGATCTGGATCTTCGCGCCGCTGTACCGAAAGCGCGCCACTTTGAATCAAGAACTAATACAATAGATCGCGGTCCATTATAATATAATGCAACCGGCCAATTAAAGCCCGTGCGACAGAATCTTGACGCTGCCACCGCACTGCACTCGAACCCACCTTGATCTGGGTCATTAGATGCGGATTTGAGCATCGTGGCTTCAATCTGGCCGCTGATCTTACATCTTCTCCTCTTTTTATGCCGAAATTGCCCCTAAACAACTTGTGAAATGCCGAAATTGCCCCTAAACAACTTGTGAAATAACTTTTTCGAACAATCCGACAGAAACTGTGATATCTCTCTCATCCGACGTCGGAATTGAGTGATTCAAGTTGTGTTGGAAAGATAACTCGACGCTCTACATCTTTCCACTGTCGGATTTTCATGAATCTGCTGCGGGACCCACCAAAAATAGGCCCAAAGTTAAAACTCTGTCACACCTTGGAATTTGAACCTGAAACTTTCTGTGCATGCATGCCAAGTGCCGTGGACTGCCGTGTTGGCATGTCACCTTGCCACCACACCTGTGGGTCCCACTCATATTTTTTCTCTCTCTTCTTTCTCTCTCTTAAATTTCTCTCTTCAATGCCACAACACCAGAAACATGAACATGATCAGAAAAGCTTCAGGAACACTGTCGCATCATCAGAAACTTGGTCACATCTCCAGTGGGGTCCACAGACACTCTCTCACATCAAAATCAGTGTAAAATCCCATTTAACTCATTGTAAGTCATCTGAAACACATGTAGAACACTGTAGAACACATAAGCGAAGTTACCACATTTGTACCACTGCACTGACATTCTCTCTCCTACATTGACATTCTCTCTCCTCATTTCTCTGACTGAATGATCACAAATATTGTCACATCAGCCAAGTTGCCAACAATGACAACATAAAGTCCAACAACAACAACTATAAATGCAAGGCTTGCTGATTTGATCAACCAAGTCATTATATCTTGGTCCAAATAAGCGTGAAGTCAGAACCTTACTTGGTAAAAGTGCAAGGACGGAAACGGACATCTGGAGCTATGGGGAACATGGCCTAAAAGAAGGGTCGAAGAAGGTCAAGGGGGGTCGAAAGTGATTGACAAGACACCATAGCACAGTCTGGGGGGTCATAGGCATGCGGGCCTACTATATCCTAGGCAACTAATGATCAAAGTAGCGATAGGCATGGGAAAGCTTGCTTAAAAAATTTTCAATTGAATCTATATATGTAACAAGAGAACATCAAATAAAGGGGACATGAATCCTGGAGGAAAAGAAAAAGAAACCTCTCATCCTGTTGCCATTGCTTTTGGTCAAGTTCTTTCAGTGTCTAAATTGAAAGGAAAAGGAGATAGTTTCAGTAAGCAATATCTCAGGGAACCTTTGTTTCTAAAGAAACTATATTGTCTCATTGAGAGTTCCATATTGTTTGTCTTGGTGAGTCCACTTCTAGATTCCTGCGACAACGTAATGCACATACACAACCCAACAAAAGATGACACTCATTATACACATCTCGAAGATGGTGATGGGGGTGACTGGGTGAGCCAATGCAACGCGTTATAAACGTTGCAATGCATTATAAACTTTTGGCTCCCTTCCAAGGTTTTCTAGGGACGGTGGGACATGGCGGCCTAGGTCGATCCATCAAGTAAGAATCCAGATTCACTTTTTTGGTTGAGTAAAATCTGAGTTTTGAAATATATAAAAGAAGTGATTTGAAATTGCATTTGGCGAACATTCTTTGGATGGCTTGTCCTAATGAAATATATAGACAGTATACTTTTTTTATGCCATGTGCAAAATGGTGAAGTTACAATTTTGATTATTGCATCTTTGTGGATAAATGGTCTGGAAAGGTTTGTATCAAATTTTAAATGTAAATTAATAAATATACCTTCCCATGTATTGGTATTATCCCATTTTATTTTTCAGCCATTTTTTTAATATGTGTGGGTGTCAATACTAAATCATAACTATTAAACCGAATTGAAATCGGCCATTACAGTTTGAAATTAATTAATCGAACTGTATTTAATAGGTCTGTTTTGATCAAATTTGGTTTGGTTTTGGTTTTGAATAAAAATCGACTGTAGAACAATTAATAACTGATTTCTATCATCACAAACTACAGATTTTTACCCATTGAGTTGCCATCATAACGTCAAACTGCCGTGGTTTTGATTTATATGATGAAAATCAGTTCGATTTTGGTTTTTTGAATAAAAAACTAAGAGTCCTAAACCAATTAAAAACCGATTACCGTCCATGCCAATTAAATATTTTTACCATGGTCATGAAACCATCGAAGTATTATGGTTTAATTGGAGACGGACTGTCCAAACAAAATGAAAATTCATTTCCTTCTAGTTCCCACACCCACATTGAGTTAGAAGGTTAGAGTTAGATTAAATGGAAAAACTCTTTTTCACCCATGGTTTAAGTGCATGGACTCAGGGATTGGACGGCACAACCTGATCCTGGGTTGAATGGGCCTTGCAAGGAGAAGATAGGTCCTGGACCAACCGGGAATAAGCTAAACCATTCTTCTTCTCCAAGAAGAAAACTATACTACACATAAGGATGTAAATGGATGGCCGAAAATCCAAGTTTGATTCGAATTCACACCAGTTTAGGAGATTCAGAATCCGAACAGTCGGATTCGGATTCGAGTATTGTTCAAACGAAGCAGATTATAGCTGGCCAGATCCATTTAGGTGTAGCCTTAAGTAAAATATAGCCTTTCCCAATAAGTAATAACTTAAGGATCCTATCCCAATAAGTAATAACTTAAAGGTCCTATCACTTAATAAGTAATAAAAACATATCACTATTTCTTTACTATCAAAACCCTAGTTTTTTTTTTTTTTTTACCTTGCGAACTACCCTCGTCTCTTCATCTTGGTTTTTGGTATGAACAGACGGAGGGATGAAGAGGCAGAAAGAAGTAAGGAGTGGCGCGCCGTGGCAAGAGGAGAGAAAGAGGTGGATTTGCCAAGTGGATTGGAAAAGAAGGCCATTTGGGGGGGGGTTGATGGTTTTCAAAAGAAAAGAAGAGACCAGAGGATTCTTATGGGGGCGGCTGGAGAGAGAAATGAGTGGGCGAGAATCTTCTATGCGAGAGATTTTTTATGGCAGAAAGGGAGATGAGTTCGCAGGAAAGAGAGTAAGAGGATAAAGAAGCTTGAGGGCAGTTCACAAGGTGGGAGGAGATAAAGAAGACAAGAGATTAGGGCTGTTCGCAAGGTCCTCTCTCTATTTTTTTTTTCTATACATGTAATCATCTTTGCTACTCTTGGGAACTTCATCAGCAAGTGGAATTTCTTGAGCTTCCATTTGTTCTTTCATGGCAGCAAACTCATAGTCGAGATTTTGTAATCACAATGTTGCTAATGAAGAGATGAATGTGAGGTTGAGGAGAGCACTGAGAGCTTATGAATACAACGTTGCGTTAACGATTTGTGGAAGTTCAAATAACAACCTTTGTTTTTGTATCTCTCTTGGTCGAACTAGTTCCCTCACACAAGTAATTTTATTTTTCTTCTATTTCAATATGTGTTTTTACCTACAAATCCATATTCTTTTGCTGTTCATCTTGGTTTATAATCTGAGATTTTATGTGCTTCACCTGAATCAATCTTCATCTCTCAATTTGTCCAACTATAGGTGTTTTCTCTCGTTTTGTTGCAGATTGGTTTCTTTTTTCTTTTTTCTTTTTTTTCTTGATTAGAATAGTATATTATCTAGAAGTTTGATTACATACTTGGTGTAAGACCTGCACTCCACTAACCCAGTTTAACCGTGTCGTACCAAGTTTTCCATCATAACTGGCTTAAGCGAACCAACCGGCTGAAGAGACCACAACACCAAGTAAGAAACCAGTGTTTCGTTGTTGTCCGGAAGGACAATTTGGTTTGTCAGGTCCTCGTGTTGGTCGTCCCTCTCCGAGATTAGAAAAGGTTCCCTAATTTGAGGATATCACTCTCCTATTTGAGAGATGACTCCGTATGGAAACTTTCTCTCTATATAGAGGTTGTCCCTCTACCCTCTATTACTTTTTTAACCATTATTGAAACCCTAGGACTGAGAGAGAGAGTTAGAAGAAGACTTGGAGAAGAAGAAAGCTTAGGAGAAGGAGAAGAAGCTCTGTAGAGAAAAAAAGAGTTGTCGTCGGTTCCAACCTACTGCGTCGAAGATCCACGGTAAGTACCTTGTCTCTGTAGAAGATTAGACTATGTTAGATTTGGGATTTGAAGTCACAGTGTGTGAGATCGGATTCAATCCAATACCAATACCATGATTTAGATCTTAAGGTTTTCAATGTAAATCTGTAGTAATTATAGTTGTTAGGATTACAATGGGTGATTGAAACCAATGGTTAAAGGCCAAAGAATGACTCTAGGATGAATCCTAGTGTTGAGCCAAAGAATTGACTCAAAAGGATTTTGGACTGAAAGACAAACCTGGGATATGACTTAGGAGTGGTCCAGTCCCTTGACCAGTTTGCTATATTGGAGACCGGAGAGGTGACCAATTACTATAGAAAAGTATGACAGGGATTGTCCGGAAGACCATCGGGTCGATCAATGCAAGACAGGTGATTCGATTGGACAATGTCCGAAAGGCTTATATTGGGAACCGGACAGTGAAACAGAATACGCAACTTGACAGAATAGAACTCTAATCTAAGTTTATTAATTGTTTAGGGTTTTCCACTAATTCAAGATAGTTTTCAAAGCTTGGAAGAGGAACAAACACTACTCAACAGGTAAGGGACAAGACCTAAACTAATTGGCTAATAACAAACTTCTTTGCTTTACTTTGCTTTATTTTGTTCTATTACATGTTGCCATGTTCTGTTATTTATGCATACAACATGTCATCTAATATTTATTATTATTGTTCATGCATATTTTATTATTTCATTATATGATGATGATGATAGGGACAGGCATGTGTATGTGTATGGTTGGTGTATTGAATGGGGAGAGGTTGGAGCATCGAACCATTCATCACATTAACATCATCGTATCGTTGTTACCTTAGCGGACTTAGTACGTCACAGAGTATCAGGGGGAGTGATCGCGGTGTGAATCCTAGTCTAGCCAGTAGACACTAGCTCAATCTTTGTGGGAGTATTGAAGGATGCTAGAGTAAGGCCTTTGATACACTTTTGATGACATTTAAAATTGGTTAGTCACAAACCTAGTTTACAAGCTCTCGCCAGTAGAGGCATACGTATTGGTATAGGGTAGAATATCAGGGGGTGCTGGCGGTGGGTGATCTGTTAGGCTCTAGCTCTATCTCTATTTTGTAGTAGGTGATGTGGGGCGACAGCGGTGTATGATCCGTTAGGCTTACTCACACTCTCATGTATGGAGGTGTGGTGGCCACCTATCATTACCATAGCATATTGTAAACTTGTACCAGACCGAAGATATGAATTGTCATCATGTATATGTTTGTTGCATTATTTTGTTTCTCACTGTTGGAGAGTTGACCCTCGCGTTTGCCATTCTTTTAGTTTCTGATGTTGCAGGTACTGTCGTCAAAGATTATACCAATGCACCCACGTATGGACATGTGGCGACTATAGATGTCTATGCTATGGAAGATGCGCATGATTCTTCATATTAGTGTTTCCACTGTTTCTACGTTTAGTTTATTTTCTTTATTTGATTTATAGTTGTAATGGATATTAAAGTATGTTTTGATCACATTGGATAAATGGTTTAATTACTTAATTATCATTAGACTATCAGTTTGTATTAATAAAGGACTTCCGAATTTATTTATTATCTTTGATTGTTATGTGGATGTGTATGGTTTGATTGTTGACATGGTCTTATGTGATCTTGGCTTGAACCGTTGGTTCATTGATGGTTCATTCACACTTCTGGTTTGTCTATAATTGAGGTGTGACACTCAATCTAATTCTTTTTTTTTTCTTTTTTACAAATCTGATGGATTCTTGATCGAATTCGGATGTTGTAGTTGTTAATTGTATTTGAATTCAGATAGTAGTGTATCCGATTCAAATTCGACCCATTTACATTCTTAACCACACGTGTATTCCAGCTTCAACCGTGCTTACTCAAGATCAATCAGATCCAATCCCTTAAACCATGCTTTAACCTAATCGGCCAATTTGCATGAACCCATCATCGCTAAAATTTCTTCTTTCTCGTTCTCAGATCATGGATTGATCAACACCAATAAGGTTTATGCGGTACCTTATATTTTCTTAGAGTTAGGGTTTGTATTAGTTTAACGAGTTACTAAAAATGATGATAGTTTGGGTCCAAGTTGAGTCATTGAATGCTATTTCCAGACTAGTGTCAGACTACAGAGGTTCTGAAATACCCATTGCTAATCTCTTCCAAGATCGAAAGAATGTTTTCTAGTTTTTTAGCAAATGATTCTTTTCTTGTGAAGCAATCCATGGTAGCTACGTATCTCTCTTTAGGTGACAAAGTTCTAAATGTCAACGTTCATATTCGGCAACCATCTTTGGCCACCATCCAAGAATGCCCACCACAGTCGTCGTGCCTCATAACTCCGCCAAGACGTATTGTTGTAGTTGCCCATTGACGATTTTTATTCCCACTTCCTATAGAAGAAGATGTTTTTCCAGTGTATTTGTAGATCAACCAATAATAAAAAAATGTAGTTGAGTGTTTGCTTCAATAAAGTTATTTTATAGTAAAGTTATTTTATAGTAGTTACCTTCTCCAATTCAATAACATCGTACCAAGGCCACCTATCGTCGTTGTATAACCATGTTATCTTGCTATTTCTTTTCCACATTATCTATTGAGTGCCCACTAGCTTTTGGCTCTTGTTGGTTTCTTTCAAAGCTACTCCATTGTGGAAGGAGACAGTAGTGGCTACCCCTCGTTTGTGAGTTTTCTCCCAGAGCTATTGCATCATGAAAGAGATAGAGAGGACTCTCTTGCAAATGTATCTTCTGGAGTGTTGTGAATTTTGTTTTCAAAAAAAAAAAAAAAAAAGATGAGTGTATAGTGAGTCATATACATAGTAGAGATCGTAAATGAGAGGGTAGATTGGTGAGTTGAAAAGTAAGTGTGTGTGTGCGTGTGCGCGTGCATGCGTGCGTGTGTGCGTGTGTGCATGTGTGTGTATGTGTGTGTGTGTGAGAGAGAGAGAGAGAGAGAGAGTTGAAGTGACATGACTTGAAAAAAAAATGAGAAATGAGAAGTGGGGAGTAGGTAGTGTTAGAAGTGAGAAGTGACTAGAAAGAAGTGATGTGGGTTGTTTAGAAGGAAGGTGAGAAATTGAAGAGAGAATAAAGAGTGAGAAATTGAAAAAAATAATTAAAGTGAGAAGTTAATGAGATTTTAAACCACTTGCATAAGTGGTTTATCCGATCTAATTTAAGTGTACCAGTTTCTCTAGTGCATAAGGCCCAATGATTAGGGACCATCATTCTATTCCCGTACAATCTATGAGTTTGTGAAGCAAACTAGTTAGGGACCAAGCTTGCTTAGTGATGGAAATTGTTGACCACACTAAGTCACAATGATGGATTTAGAGAATGCAACTTGGGGGGGGGGGGGTTTAAAAGCTCAACAACAACAACTATACTTATAAGAGATCCTATATTGGATCTTGTTGTAGTGGAAAATCGTCCCATTGGTCTGTAGTGAGTGAAACCTGCAACCACAGAGAAAGAGGAAAAAGTATTTTGGGCGATTCGGCCCAAGGGATACTCCGATGCCTAAGTTAGATTCCAAGTACAAGCAGACAAAAATCGTCAAGGGATGAGCTCCAGTTGAAAGATTGGGGACGTAGATAAAATTCATGTGCGAAAAGATTCATTAGGAATTACCTTGGGGGACTACTTGTATTTATAGAATGAGCTATGGACCGTCGATGTCTGTATCCTAAACTGTGTAGAGAGGGCAGATTGCTAGGTGGACGGTTTTGATACTCCTTAATCTCAGTGTTGGAGTAGGAGTAGGGGACGGAAGCACAGATGGCTGAGTCCAAGGATATTGGGGTGACAGGTGTCACCCTATGCATGTGTCCTTCAATAGATGAAAAGTGCACTAGAATAGCCGACTCCGAATAAGTTGGGGTTCATTACAAAATATGTTCCATGAGGAAATGGACACCTGGTGCATGGTGGAGTCAGCTCCGGGTATCTAGGAGCAACCACCATGTAAGATCCCCTTCCTAGGAGTGGGAGAAACGAATCATTGGTCAGTGATTACATTATATAAGCAATGAAAAACTGTAATTTTTTTTTATACATACATAAACCATGACATTCCGTATCACACATTTACTCCATAACAGACCATTTAAAAGTAACATAACAGCGGAAACAAAGTTAGATTATACATACATATCTACTGGCCATTTAATTACATTCCAATATTCATTTTAAGTACAAAAATATACATCAAAAGGTGTGGTTATACTCCAAAAACCTACAGCCACACATGCCCAAAGAAAAGCAGCAACTACATACTAGTTGCACATCGAAAACTATCCACAAAATGGAAAACAAATGCCAAGCGGTTTAGTGCCCAACTTTGTCTTCTGCATAAGTAATCTCTAGCTGCGCATCCTTATGTTTATTTATAAAAATGTATCAACAACTGGAATAAGCAAAGCTTAGTGAATAAATAACATCTTGGTAGGAAATACATGCATTAAGCAATATGTTAAGCATCTTATGAAACAACCACAATAGCTTTTATTTGATAAGTATGCATAGGATAATATACTTGCTTAAGCCTCTCAATCTTGTTGTAATTTGACATCGTCCTACCATGGAACTAGTGTCACTTATGTAAAAATTTCTACTTTGTCTTAAGTACACCATGCTATCTATAGTTCTGTGTGGCTACTGTTTATTTTCACTCTCAACCTCTTGACTTTCATCGTTACCTCACTTTCTCTATTCTTGTTTAGCTTAACATTAAGCTACTGACTTAAGCACGTCAGGTAACTTTGAATTTTGGACTCACTAGATGCTCCCATTTCATGTCCCATGATTGACTCATCGGATACTTCTGTTTCTTGTCACTTGGCTGGCACACCAGATGCTTCTGTTTCTTGCCACTTGTTTGACTCAATGGTTGTTTTTGTTTATTGTCACTTGTTTGGCTCACTGGATGCTCTCATTTCTTGCTACATGCTTGGCTTACCGGATGCTTCCATTTTTTGCCATTTACCATGATGTTCATGCTCACTTAGACTGAACTTCTAGATTTTACTCTCTGTTACATGTAATCATAGACTTGCTGTCCATTTTGTTTAATCAGTATGTAAGTTTACTGTTGGTAATGTTTAACTTTCTTTAGGCACATTTACAACTATTACCAATCATCCACACTTTCTCACTCATCCTGTTGTCCATATCTTCTCATAACATGTTAGAGGAGAATGTCAATTTTGTTATAGTCTAAGTTAACATCACCTCTACTCTTATCACCACTAATATAAGCCTATCTATTGCCTTTCTATGTCCATGTGAAGTATCTACTAGTTTACAGCAGACTACTAAAGGTTAGGATCACCAACATCATGTA
Source organism: Protea cynaroides (assembly GCA_028583415.1). Taxonomy (NCBI): domain Eukaryota; kingdom Viridiplantae; phylum Streptophyta; class Magnoliopsida; order Proteales; family Proteaceae; genus Protea; species Protea cynaroides. Next base: position 12,567,017 of record CM053265.1, read on the forward strand.
GAAACTCAATACATACAAGTAAAACTCGATACATACAAGTATAAGGTTTGCTGTCCACTGGTTTATTTATTAATATACAGTTCCATAGCTTATAAACATATGCCTTCAAAGTAACCTCATCCTTTGTTTTTAGTTAAGTGCCATACTAAATATTAAAGTCACATTTTTCAGTCATAATAGCATAAAAACCACAATCCACACTTAATAAATTCATAGAATTCGCATCCACTATCAACGTGTTCCATATAGTCCATAATCCATATCAAAACAGCATAACATTGCATTCATACATAAAGGTATTCATAATCATTAAAATTTGAGAACAACCATCACCACACACACACACACACACACACACATACATATAAATTACTAGCCTACTACAAGAAGTCATTTACTCACATTGCAATTCACAAATTCCTTGCTTATAGCTCCTTGAACTTCTTAACAAAATTTGAATGCAACAAGTAATCCTTCAGCTCCTAGAGCCATAAGGCCATATTTTTCACTTATAAAAGGCATGAGCAAACCCCAAAAATAATATTAAAATGGTTGGGGAGCATTTTTTCCATACCTAGACCTCTTGGCCAAAAATGACCTCCCTTTGGCTCAACCCAAAAATTTACCTACTATGCTATCCTAGCTGAAACACCTGAACATATGAAACTTTAATTAATCTTAAAATTCTCTTCCAGCCCCCCAAGATGCATCATAATGAAACTTTCTAACCTTATGTTTAGTTTTCCTATCCTTGTAGGTCCCTTAGGTAGAAAACCCCGTCACCCAAACCTATTGTAACAGCATTTGCTATAACACGAACCTTCAATCAATAATAAATTAATTTGAGTGCTCAAAACTTCATGAAAAAGTATAAAATATGGATCACATCTAGCTTACTGGTTTAATAAAAGTCCCTGAAAAGAAATTTCATCAAAAACAATTTTAAATTGGCCATTTTAGCCCTATAGTTTTATCTAAACCTGTTGTGACAGCAGTTTTCTATAAAATAAACTTTTAATCGATATAAAATGCATTTGAATGCCAAAAACCCATGAAAAATCTTCAAATTTGGACCGCATGTACTCTACAGGTTAATAAAGACTCTTAAAAAAACCCACACCAAAAACAATCGAAAATAGAGCTGGTTGCTAGCCAGGTATTTCATCAAACACCATGTGGGCAAAAAAACATCCTCAACTCATACCTCAACTCCTAGTTTCGATTGGCATTATTTTCCAGCCCCTTTCGGGTTGTAATTCTTACTTCCAACACTTCATTAAGCATAAGCACAGTATGATAGAAGTATTTTCAGTCCCCCAAACCATCTGTACATTTATCATAACCCCATTCCAGTCTTGATCCATTTCTTAGTAAACAAAATGCATTTCTAAAATTTTTTTCCTCTTCTTCTTGTTTCCATCGACCAAATTTTCACTATCTAACACCCTTAACTCACCATTCAAACTTAGATATAGACCTTGTAGGTATTCACCTTTAACAAGAATCATTTTTCCCCAATTTTACATGCATGCAAACATTATCACTTATACTCTACTATAGATATGATGAATAGTGCTATTGTTCATCATCTCCAACACATATAAGCTTAAAATGATTATAAAACTCCCCTTTCTTTTTCATTGATTCAACATGAAGGCCATTTTCCAAATTCACAAGTGATTTTAGAACTTACCTAGAGCTATACAGACTTGATCAAAGAGAATGTGTAGCTGAACACCTAGATATTGATTTCCAAGTTTGCATGTACCAATCTCCTTGCTACAACAAATTCTTCTCCTCTTCCAGCACTGATTTCCTTGCTGAGATACGATCTCAAGACTCTAAAAATCCTTCACACTTTCTTCTAATCACAATGGTTTACTTCTCAGCACCTTTCTAGATCTGAAATCGAAAACCCCTTTACAAACCCAACTCCAGAGCTCCTCTTCTTCCTTCCTAAGTTTCTCAATTCTAACCAAAGTGAAATGTTTAGATTTTGGTCCATCTTTAAATATTTTTCACTAATTTTTAATTTCTAAAATTAAATTGGTGCATTTCCTACTATTCCCTCAACTATTCCCATTTTTTCCATAACATACTCTCAAACGACTAGTCTCTTAAATCTTCACACCAACATTACACTTTAATGCATACCCTACAAGTCCATACAACTCATTAAATTTATATAATTATTTCCTTATCTATAAGCAAAAATTTAATCTTATATATATACTACTATAATTAGTTCCACTTAAACTTACAAAGATTACATTATGCATTTAATTAAGAAAATATTATTTTAAATACCTATTTTGCCCATCACTCTTCTTAGTAGTTCCACCATCGTAGTCAGGTTGTACATATCAATTTTCTCCATTTGTCAACACCAGTCAAAGTAAAATTCAAGTTATCGAAAACACTTGGGGTGTTACATGCCATGCCTCTGAGACCGTGTTCCATATGGATTGATACTCCTCACTGTCGTATCCTACATGGAGTAGGGCTCTATTATTGTATCCCTCAAGGAGTGGGACTCCTTTTAAATGGGAGACACAGCTGTTAACATAGTTGGCTGAGTGCTTCTCCAAGTGTGCTCGTCTCCTGCGTGGTCAACCTTTTTAAATGGTATGCCACGTGTTAGTTTTTATTGTGGGGGGTGGGGGCATATGTTCCCCCTAACAAATCTTATCTTCAAGGACAGGATTTATGGGAGATTGTTTGTGACAATGAGACCACAACTCCCCAAGACGATGCAGCCATATGGCGCATAGAATCCGAAAAGGCTATTTATTTGTTGAAGACGACCACTCAAAAGGAACTATTGGAGCATGTTCCAGAGGCCAAGACACCAAAGGAAGCGTGGGATGCATTTCCTTAGTTGTTTTCTTGAAAGAGTAATGTACGTATTTAACTCTTAGAAAATGAGTTCGGGTCTATTGTTGTACGATGACAGTAGGCCAATATTTCTTGAAGGTGAAATCACTATGTCATGAGATTTCACATTTGGACCCTGTACCTAAACGTAATGAGCCAAGGATGAAAAGAATTATAGTTTGGGGCCTCAAACCTGAATATACTGGTTTGATGACAACAATCCTTGGTTAGCCTACTCAACGGTCTCTCTTGGAGTTAGAGAGTTTGTTAACTAATCTTTAATCATACAAGTGGCAGGAGTTTCATTGAAAAATCAGGAATATCGTGCTCTTTAGCAATCAAAGGAAAGGCAAGCCAAAGAAAAAGCCATTATGTCATATAGATGAGAGGAGAGAAGCTCTCAGCAAGGGAGAGCTCATCACAACCAATATGATTTTAATCGACATCCCAGAAATTCAACACGCAAAGATTTGGAATGCTATAATTGCGGAAAGAAAGGACACTTTTCTTGAGATTGTCGTTTAAAGAAGCCAGTTGAAAGCAACTCCGTGACGTTGGCCAGTTATCAAGACGATACAGGTGAAGATGAGTGGGATGTACATGCATCTTGATGTACCACTAAACTGCCAACTTGTGTGAGAAAGAAGTCAGCTCTTTCAGTGAGTACTGAATGAATCGACTACTATCATGATTGGATTATGGATTCGGAGTGCTCAAATCACATGATGGGAGACAACGGAAAGTTTCTTTCCATGTCAGAGTATGAAGGCAATCGGGTTGTTGTGACGGCTAAGAATGCAAAGTTGCCGATCACCCTCATCGGCACAGCCACTTGCATCCTTCACTTCAACATGATGAGACTTAGTTAGAAAATTCCTATCATGGTATGAAGAAAAAATTATTATCTATCCCACTATGGGATCTATACTCTCTCTTCTTGTTAAACTAAGAATGGGACCCATTCTGGACTCATACTTTCTCTTCATTTTCTCTCTCCTCTTTCTATTAGCATGTTACCTATGTGGGTACTGTCCACATCACCAGTAGGGCCCACACACATTTTGTCACCTGTCGAAACTGCTGTTGTCCAGTCAACTCAATGCATACCTTCTCAATCACTCTCTAGAAACTATAGAATACTGTAGAACATGCCAAAGGCTTCCTCGGTTCTGCCACTTGCACAAACACTATCTCTCCTCATTTCTCTCACTGTAAGCTCGTCAACACTGCCACACATGGCCAACAAAAAAAAAAGACACTTTCCTTGAGATTATCGTTTAAAGAAGAAGCCAGTCGAAAGCAACTCCACAACGTCAGCTAGTTATCAAGATGATACAGGTGAAGATGAGTGAGATGTACATGCATCTTGCTGTACCACTAAACTGGCAACTTGTGTGAGAGTAAAGTCAGCTCTTTTAGTGAGTATTGAATGAATAGACTACTACCATGGTTGGATTATGGATTCGGAGTGCTGAAATCACATGATGGGAGATAAAGGGAAAGTTTCCTTCCATATCAAAATATAAAGACAATCGCGTTGTTGTAACAGCTAACAATGCAAAGTTGTCGATCACCCGCATCGGCAAAGCCACTTGCATCCCTCACTTCAGCCATGATGAAACTCAGTTACAAAATCCCTATCACATACCAGGTATGAAGAAAAAATTATTATCTATGTTACAGTTAACAACTTTTAGTAACTATGTTGTGTTTGGTCCAAAAGATATAAAAATGTTGTGTAACATAACGGCAACTGAAGAACCAATCATGAAAGGACAACAACTAGAGTCAACGAGATGTCAACTGAACTAGCATATGTTAAAAAGATCTGACGCAGTGACACTATAGACTTGTGGCATGTGTGATTAGGCCACGTTGGCTGCCACAAACTCAAAGTGGTGATGGACAAGTCTATGGTGAAGGGTCTTCCTTAGCTAGAAGTGCAGACTGACACCATCTGTGCAAGATGCCAATTTGACAACACACACCAACAACCCCACACTGAATCCATGTACAGAGCAAAGAAGCCCTTAGAACTCATTCATTATGATGTGATTAGTCTAGTGAAACAAGCTTCGGTTAGCAGGATGCGGTATATGCTGACTTTCGTTTGACTTTTCAATGTACGTGTGAGTATATTTCTTGAAAGAAAAATCGGAGGTCTTTTTGAGTTTTCTAGATGAACGAGAACATGTTGAAAGAAAAGTTGGGCAGAAAATTCGATGCTTAAGCACTAACAATGGAGGAGATTACAGATCAGATGAATTCACAACTTATCTGAAAAGGCACAAAATTCGACAGTAATTGACTTGTCCATACAACATAATAAAATGGTGTAACCAAAAGACATCTTGGCAAAATTTGTTGAAGTATGATGCACATTAAAAACGTACCTAGTCATTTTTAGGCCAAATGCATGAAAATGATAGTACATGTGATGAATCCTCTATTGCAACCCAAGTTGGAACTTGTATCATCATTCAAGAAATTATGGGCATACAAACCCAATGTAAATCACTTTCGTGTATTTGATTGCGTATATTATGTATTTGTACTTAATCATCTACATAGTAAGTTTGACAAGAAAGCACTACGGTGTATATTTGTGGGATATGACACCTAATGAATGCCATACAACTAGAAATGTGATGTTCCAAGAAGCATCATCCTGGTGGTCCCCTCTAGCAGTTGTATTACCAGACCCAAAAGACTTGAAGACCAATCTCCAAGAGAAGCTTAACCATGTGGCTCAAGTAGACAAGCAATATATTTTCCAAGAACATGTGAAAATATACCAACATCAAATGATTGTGGATGTCAATCCAGCTCATCAGGAACACTAGAGAAATTAATCGACGTCCATCAGCTAAGAAAACCAGAAAGAACTTTGGCCAAATTAGTTAGAAGAGGCTAATGAAGAAGTTAGGCAAGAACTTCATTAGTTAACTAGAGTGAGAAAACCTAATGCGGTCTTTGATCTAAATTCTAAAAGTGCACCTGGTCCAGATGGATTTCCTAGTCTCTTTTTTCAACATTGCTGGAATATTGTTGGTAATGACGTTTGTGATGCTATACATAAATTTTTCTACACTAGTTTTATGCTATGAGGGGTGAATAATAATTTCCTGACATTGATCCCAAAGTTTGAGGGGACTACAAAACTGTCTCAGTTCAGACCAATATGTGTGGGGAACTTTATTTTTAAAATAATCCCAATACTTGCTACTTGTCTGAGATCTTTTATGGGGAACCGAATCTTAGAGGATCTAGGGGGTTTTGCAAAAGATTGCCTTATCAATATCAGCATGGCATCTGAATTAGCAAATCTGATGGGAAGGAAAGTAAGGGGTGGTAGCATTACTTTAAAGCTAGATATTTAAAAGGCCTTTGATACTATTGAGTGGCCTTTCTTATTTGCAGTCTTTAAAGGATTTGGTTTCTCAGACATATTTGTGCAGAGAGTCTCACTTATTCTTTAGTCAGCAAAAATGTTAGTCCTAGTTATTGGTGGCCCAATTGGTTTCTTTGGAGCTGAAAGAGGCTTGAGACAAGGAGATCCATTATCTCCCTTACTCTTCATATTAGCAAAGGAGGTATTGTGTCGTGGTTTACGCGGAATGCATGAGATTGGAATCCTTCATCCACTAAAAAGGTCAAGACATGTTATAGTGCATTCACACCTTATGTTTGCAGATGGCATCTTCATTTTTATGAATGTAGACATAAGAGATGTTCAAAAGCTCAAGAAATTGATTGATGATTAACAAGCCTGCTCAGGTCAGTCATTAAACTTAGCAAAAAGAAAAGTATTCTTTGATCCAGTTCGTGCCTCGAAGAAGGACAGAATTATATCTACTTTGGATTTTACAGAAGGATCATTTCCTACAAAGTATTTAGGAGTGGATAGTTTAAAGGGTGTGTAAGGAAGTTTCACCTTATGCCTCTCTTAGACATGTTTAAAAAAACAATTCTCTATGTGGAAGGGAAGGTGTAAAACCCCAATTCCCCCCTAATTCTATTAAGGGCATTTTTGTCATTTAGGTCATATTTGGTTTTTTTTCATGCATTTTGGTTGTTATGAAAAATCATTTAAAACAAAAAAAAATCTAAAAATACAAAAAAAAGGAAAGAAAAAGTAAAATATAAAAAAAATTATTCGTGTTTGATGATTCGAGCGATGGTTGGGATCATGTCTGATCACCAATCTAGCCATTATCCAGATTCATTTGTGGCCTGAGGGAATTTCGTCTCCCACCTTTGGGAGTTAGTCTATAGACCAGTCGTTTCCAAGATGTTAGTCCAGCCTTTCCGAGTATGGGGAGCTGAGGTCCAAGCACCTCTTGAGTAATGCCATGCGGGGTCCAGTAGTCCGTTAACTATTGGGAACTACGTTTGACCTGATTCTCTAAGGATACATAGGTAGCGAGAAGTAGACAAAACTTTGAGTAGTTCACCCTTCGTGCACGGTCTCACGTGCTTCCTTTGTCAAGGGAGCACCTCACACACCAGCACAACCCAGCGTGAACTACGTTTGACCTGATTCCCGCCACACAGGGATACATAGGTAGCTTGATCTTGAGCTCGGTCATCCATCTATTGATGTATTTTTTGTGTTGTTCATTCTTTTAATTCATTATTTGTTTATTCATGATTATTTCATTCTAATATCCATTTATTTGTTCATTGTTTCATTTATTGTTTGTTGACTTGTATTTTATTTTTCAAATCTATGTGGTGGCACCCTAAGTTAGCAGAACGTAAAAACTTGGTCTAGGGTTCCCACTCATCTACTTAAGGTTGATTGAACAGCTTAAACATGCATAAGCTTAAAGAATATAGGAAAGGAGAGAACAAAAGGAGACTAGTCTATTGACCGGGCAAGTTAGGTGTCTAACACATTCTCAACTCATAACTTGACGCTTACCCCTCTCTGGTAAGACCAAATGTCAATCCATCTAGTCATGAATCATAGCGTCTCTCAAAGCGAGAGACAACTTACAGGTCCTAGACCTCATCTAGGTGGCGACTCCAATATTTTCACCGTCCATTAGCGTAGATGGACAGAAGTCATAAGGCTCTGCCTTTTTTGGTCGTGGAAGATCAAAAATCCATTGTCTTCACAGAAGGTTGTTGTCTATGGCTGGAAGGGTAGAATTAGTGAAAACAATCTTGTCCAATACTTTCGTGTACAATTTTTCTGTTTACAGATAGCCATTATCTATGATAAAAAACAATTGAAAAGTAGATGATGAATTTTATATGCTATGGCAATCCAGATGAAAGGAAATCAATTGTGGTTAAATGGTTACCAATGTATTTACCAAAATCTGAAGGTGGGCTTGGTATTTGAAGATTAGCTGATATAAATAATGCTATGCTAGCTAAGCAGGTTTGGATGGTGAAAACAACAAATTTTGCTATGGCTAAGTACTTTAAAGGGAGGTACATAAAAGAAGATGGCAATTTTAGAAGTGGAATTCCTAAATCTATAGTATGGCTAAGTATCAAATGATCATGGAATTGGGTTTTATCCCACTGTTGTTAGACAATTGGAAATGGGAATATCATAAACTTCTGGAGAGATAGATGGTTGGGCAACTTTTCATTAAAAAATAAGGTTGGCTTGGAAGAAGCATTTTTCAATAACTTAATAGCTAAAGTTTCTGACTTTATTGTGGAAGGGGAAGAATGAAAATTCCCAAGGTCAACGAATTCACTTTTTCAACAGTGGTTTGACACGGCAAAAGCAATTCCTCTCGTAAGGGGTATGAGGATAAACTCCTATGGGAAGGGATTCTTGGTCAGGATTTCACTGTGAAGTCAGTCTGGTCACTTCTGAGACTCAAAGCACAAAAGCCGAATTGGTGTAGTATTGTTTGGGCAAAAAATCTTAGGCCAAGATTGAGTTCCTTTGGCTGAAGATTAGCTCATGAAAAATTGTCGACTGATGATGTCACACCCCAATTCTGGTCTAACCAGAATGGTGTGATGAACCGTCAATAAACCAACGGTTCACCTAGGATCTCGCATAGGTCGTACCCACCATATCAAACCACACACACATTCCATATTAATAATCAGAGGTAATAAACAAATAAGCGAAAGTCTTACAGATAATGAACTGAGAATCTAACAGTGATAAATAAGTATTTAATCTAATTATTTTCAAACCACAAGACATAAAAATAAATAATCAATTACATATCCGATGTTCAAATTATAACTAAACCTAAGCAAAAACACATTAGTTGCACTCGCATGATGAATCATGCGTATCTTCTTCAGCTTCTACGTCCATCGCAGCAACGTATCTATATGTCGGCACATTCATATATTCTTCAACGGTAGGACCTACATCATCAACTAAAATATTTGACGTCGAAAGGGTGAGCACACATCACGGCTCAATGAGCAAACAAAACAATGCAACAAACATATGCATGCATTTAATTCATATCTTTGGTCTGGTTTATAAGTTTTCAATGTGCTATAGAAAGGTTTAGTGGCCGCCGCACCTTAATACACGAGTGTGTGAATCTGCCCAATGGATCAAACACCATTGTCGTCCCACATGCACCCACCATGGAATAGAGATAAAGTTAAAGTATCCGGATCAAACATCGTCAACACTTACCGTGATACCCTACCCATACCAACACGTAAGCCCCTATTGGCGAGGGCTTACAAACTGGGCTCTAACCAATCCTAATGCCAAACAGTGTATCCAAGGCCTCACCCCAGCATCCCTCAATACGTCCATAGAGATAGAGCTAAGGTCCCCCAATAGAATCAAAGACCACACGGTCCGAGACCACCTCCCCTGATGCCCTACGATGTAATAGTTCTGCAAAGGTAATGGTGATACGACGATGTCAGTGGGCAAGACTTAAGTAGAGATAGAGCTAGAGTCTGGTGACGAGGTCGAAGACCACCATGCCACGTCCTCCCCCTGATGCTCGACTCGTATCTAACACACCAACCACATACATACATTCACATGCTTATTCCTAGCATCATCATCATCATCATGTTATAAATAGACGCAATTAAATATGCATGAACAGTAATAGCAAAAATGTTGGATGACTTGTGAGATGCACATTACAAGCATATACGCATAGAATCAATCATGGCATTAGACTCAATAAGAATAAACAGTTTGTTATTATTTTCAATTAGTTTTGGTCTTGTTCCCTCACCTGTTAGCAATTCTCGATGTCCTTCCAAGCCTTGAATTTCTCTTTGAATTGATTTAACAATCTAAAAGTTATATGAATTTAAGTTAGGGTTCATATGTGACATGTTACAGTAGTCAAAAATCGAAACAGAGCACTGATAGGTGCCTGATTGGTCCTATGGTCTCATGCTGTTCCGACCTTACTGTCTACGGTTAATACCCTACGGTCGCATATGATGCGATTGTAGCTGCTACCATATGATTTCTGAAATCTTTCCGAATGCCTATGGTCGATCCTCTGGTCATACTGGTCATGTTATGGTCAGCCGTAGCTACGACCTTGAGATTTTTGGTCACAGTCTACATGAAATTCGAGTTCTTCCTGGGTCAATTCTTCTGTTCTTCAATGGGGTTTATTCTAAGGTCATCTGATGAACACATTTTATGTGTGAATTTAGGACATAAATATACATCTCTTATTCTATTTATGATGCTTCTTGGGTATTTAATGTTGATTTTATGTTTGTTGGGTGTAGGTGAAAGAATGGAGAAATTTGAGCTTCAAAAGATCATTTTATGAATTTTTGGTGATCCTGTCCAATTAACTCACCCAGTCAACTCAACAGTCGGGCATAAGACGAATTTTATGAGGAGAGCCACGATATGTATAAAATCAGTCTTGGACCAAGTCAAAGAGTAATCCAATCTCATGTGAAAGATTCTATTCTCTTGAGAAAATATTCCTTACTTATTTGGAATCAAATTTACAAGATTTGCATGGCATGGAAGAATAAAAAGCTCCAATAGATTATGAAAATTTTTAAGAAGAGATAATGATGCTAAAGATATGATGAGTTGGTGCAAGATTTTTTCTACTCAAGAATCGTCCATATACAATGAACCTACAAGATTGGAATTCGGTTACCAAAATTATCTCCACAAAATCTCTTGTAATTCAATTGTAAGGATTGATTGTGATCTTTACTCACTTGTATATATATGTGATGCTCAGCAATAGAAAATCATCCAAGAATTCTATTACGAGTTCTTTTTAGTTTTGAGAATTTATGAGAGAGTTTGAGATTCTTAGATTTTTCTTTTCAAGTTGTGTTCTCCTTGCTTAAGTTTATTTTTATTTTTTAAGTTTTAATTTTAAATTTAGAACTCTGTAGTAGGGTAGATAAATATAGGTTGTACCTCATTACTAATTTAATTTTGGGGAGAAAGCTCCCTTTGTAATCGTTTGCACATCGCCTTGGAGTGACAACAAGACGACGAGCAACGACAGAGAAATCTTCTATCGAGATAAGTTTTTTTTTTATATTCTTTTACTTTTAATTCCGTTCCTTTCTTGCAATAGATCTGTGTTACTTTATGGTTAGTGGTTTCGTAAATTTTTATACCGTTATGATTGGTTATTATTGATTTTATTGCTTGATTAATTTTTATTTGAAGTGATTAGGGTGTTAATTCAATCAAATCCCTTTGGTACGCTTTGCCTTATTTGAGTTAGGATAATAGTGATTCTTCCCTGAGAACGACTCGTTACTGTACGATACCGTGCACTTACGGTTACATACATATTTAATTTACATCAAGTTTTTGATGCCATTGCCGGGGAGGCAAGCCGTTATTTTTCCTATTTTAAATAGTTCAAAGTGATTTAAAAAAAATGATGCAAAAAAATTTTCATTGAGTTCAAAGTGATTTAAAAAAAAAACAAAAAAAAAAGGGAAAAGAAAAATGCAAAAAGTTTACATTGATTTTTATGTCTTTCTTTGCACCTCCGATCCGTTAGGTTGGAACAGTACAATCGACGGTCCAATCCTGACCATGATATGGTGTTAAGGGATTCTGGCTATTGAATTATCAAGAGGAATAATGACCAATAGCTTCGACGGTAACGGCGTTGTTTCTCAAGGTAATTGCGGATATGACCGGTCTCTAAGCCATTGATCGTTAGGAGGTTTGCATTGACCCCGATTCAAAAAAATCCAGCTTTTTACATCGAATTTAGAAGAAAAAGAAAGAGAAAATTTTATCATTTGAAACAGTTTTGTGCATGAGTTTATAGACTCGTAACTCTAGCAATCGTCTAGTAAGAGTCTCATCATTTACAATGGTTGAACCAAAGATGACACTTAAAGATAGGTTCTATCCTGCTAGGGCAGTACAACCTTCATGTATTCAATTGCCAGCTCCCACAGGCAACAACTATGAATTGAAAACTCAATTCATTACCATGCTTCCTCATTTTCATGGGTTATCTTAAGAGGATGCATACTTGTTCCTCCGTGAGTATGAGGAGGTATGTGCCCTCATTAAAATGCAACAGCTCAGTAATGATGCTGTCAAATTGAGGTGCATCACTTTTTCACTTAAGGATGGAGCTAAAAAATGGCTTTATGGTCTTCCCACAAATTCCATTACATCATGGGATAAATTTACTGTGTTATTCCTTAAAAAGTTTTTTTCTCTTCACAAGACAAATAAACTTCGAGGGGATATAAAGCGATTCAAACAAGAGTCAAATGAGTCTTTTTCAAGACTCATGGAAAGGTTTCAAGGTCTACTCCAAGAGTGCCCTCACCATGGTATTGAAACATGGCAACTTTATCAAATTATTTACGAGGGGATAGACTTTCCTACCAAGCAAATGCTTGAGTCTATGTGTCCTCAAGGATTCAATTCCTATGAGGATGCTAACGATGCTTTAAACTTTTTGGAGGATCTCGCCGAAAAAACAAGAGAGTGGGAGTCTGTGCAGGAGACAGATCGCACCCAAAAAGGTAAAGGTTACTTTGTCGATGGCATAGTAGCTAAGGAGGCACACTTAGATAGCCTTATCAAAAGGATAGAAGCTTTAGTTACTAAAGACCCTATCCAAAAGCAAGTCCTAATGTGCAACTGGTGTCAAACCCCTGGACACACAGTAGAGGAATGCCCTTCACAGGAAAATTCTCAGAATGCTAATGTAAGTGCACTGTATAATCCGTATAGCAACACTTACAACCCAGGATGGAGAAATCATCCAAATTTCTCCTAGAACCAAAGGAACTGTGTGGACCCACCCCAATTTCCAAATCAAGGTCCTCCCGGTCACACCAGGCCATATGCTCCCCCTAGACCCAATTTTGTTCCCCAAGGTAATTTTCAGCAACCCCCTGGGTTTTCTAACACGGGTGAGCCGACCAGACTCAGTGAGTTGGAAAAGAATGTGGCAGCTCTAATGGCAGGGCATACCAGTATGGAGAGGACACTTACCCAATTAGTTATCCTAATGTGTGAAAAGAACAAGGATATTCTGCCCAGCTAACCAGAGACCAACCCACGCCATCACCCACAACCAAATAGGTCAAACCCTCAAGTGAATGGAATAGAGAGTCAATCAGGGTCTTCCAAACAATGCAATGCAGTCCATGCATTACGGAGTGGCCAAGAGTACCTACGGGATGAAGCACCAAAGAATAAACCCATAGTTGCTCCCGTTAAGGTTCCCCAATCTAAGGTAGCTACTGAGCCTCTTTCTTTAGGTTCATCTGATGTACCTGAAAGACCCAAAGAGACTGTCCCGGATAGAGTTTTTACTCCACCAGCCCCATTCCCTAATAGGTTAGTAAACCAAAAGAAGACTACTTTAGTTGATAAAATTTTAGAGGTCTTCAAACAGGTAGAATTAAATATTCCACTTTTGGATGCAATTGACCAAATTTCTATTTATGCAAAAGTCTTAAAAGACTTATGCACACAAAAGAGAATTAGTCAAATTCCTAAAAAGATATTCTTGGCTACACATTTAAGTTCCCTTCTGAACCATCCTGTGGCAGCTAAATACAAGGACCCTGGCTGTCCTACCATCTCTTGCATCATAGGCAACACTTTTATTGATCATGCTCTGCTAGACTTAGGTGCAAGTATGAATCTTCTACCTTACCATGTTTACCAACAATTAGGATTGGAAAAGTTGAAACCAACATCCATCTCACTTCAACTAATTGATCGCTCTATAAAAACTCCTAAAGGAATGGTAGAGGATGTTTTGTTAAAGGTATGAGAATTTCTTTTTCCTGTGGATTTTATTGTTTTAGAAACACATTCTGTCTCTAATAGGGATCAAATCCCTATCATTTTAGGGAGATCGTTTCTGGCTATAAGCAATGCACTGATAAATTACAGGAACGGTCTCATGAAACTGCCATTTGGTAAATAAACTATTGATTTAAATGTATTTAGGCTGGGTAAGCAACCGAATGAGGAAGTACATATGCTCCAAGAATATCCTGACCATGTAGAGACCACTTTTGACATTGACTTTGACTCAAAATTCTTGCAGTGTATGGAAGAATTGGGAGGAGTAGAGGATACTTTCTCATCAGAGGCATAGAGTATCCACACACCTGTGGAACCTCTAGGACCTCTATCCACTTCCAATCCCAAGCCCTCAATGGTTGAACCACCTAGCTTAGAATTAAAGGAGTTACCATCCACTTTGAAGTATGCCTTCCTAGGACCTGACCAGACTCTTCCTGTTATTATTGCATCTGATTTGACTTCTAATCAGGAAGAAGAGTTAGTCAAACTCTTACAAAATCACAAGAAAGCCTTAGGTTGGACTGTAGCTGACATCAAAGGTATTAGTCCATCTATTGTTTAGTATCATATACACCTTATGGAAGATACCAATCCCTCAAGGGAACCTCAGAGACGGGCAAATCATGTGATGAAGGAAGCCATTAAGAAAGAGATTCTAAAGTGCTTAGCTCATGGGATCATATATCCCATATCTGACAGTGAGTGGGTAAGTCCGATACATGTGGTACCAAAGAAGTCAGGAATCACTGTAGTTGTTAATGCTGACAATGAATTGATTCCAACCCATATCCAAACAGGATGGAGAATCTGCATAGACTACAGAAAGCTGAATACGGCAACGTGGAAGGATCACTTCCCTTTGCCTTTCATTGACCAAATGTTAGAGAGATTGGGCGGACATGAATACTATTGCTTCTTAGATGGATACTTCGATTACAATCAAATCCTCATTGCCTTAGATGACCAACACAAGACCACTTTCACGTGTCCCTGCGGAACCTATGCTTATCGGCGCATGCCTTTTGGGCTATGCAATGCCCCTACCACTTTTCAAAGATGCATGATGAGCATCTTCTCAGAAATGGTAGAGCAATATTTAGAAGTATTCATAGATGATTTTTCTGTGCATGGGTCCACTTTTTCTGATTGCCTACATAATCTTTCCTTAGTTCTTGTCAGGTGTATGGAGAAAGATTTAGTTTTAAATTGGGAGAAATGCCACTTCATGGTAAAACAGGGCATTGTGTTGGGTCACATCATTTTCAAATATGAGATCATGGTTGACAGAGCTAAAGTAGAATTGATTGAAAAGCTACCTGTTCCCAAATCTTTTAAGGACATTCGCTCTTTTCTAGGACATGCCAGTTTCTATTGGAGGTTCATTAAAGATTTTAGTCAAATTGATCGTCATCTTACCTCTTTGCTTGCTAAAGACCAGCTCTTTGATTTTAATGATGCCTGTCTTGAGAGTTTTAATCAACTCAAAAAGATTTTGACCACTGCCCCTGTTATTCAGGCACCCATATGGACAGAGCCCTTTGAGCTTATGTGTGATGCTTCTGATTTTGCATTAGGAGCTGTCCTTGGGCAACGGATCAATAAGTTACCCCATGTAATTGTTATGCAAGTAGGACTTTAAACGATGCACAGCTTAATTACACCACCACTGAAAAGGAATTCTTAGCTATTGTATTCGCTTTAGAGAAATTTTGTGCCCACTTGATAGGATCCCATGTCATTGTGTATACGGATCATGCCGCTCTCAAGCATCTCTTGCAGAAAAAGGATGCCAAAGCTCGTCTCATTAGATGGGTTTTGCTTTTACAAGAGTTTGACTTAGAGATTAGGGATAAATCAGGAATAAAAAATCTGGTTGTTGACCACTTATCCCGACTGCCTAATTCTTTGACTGTCAATTCACCAGTCAACGAGTCTTTCCCAGATGAGCAGTTGTTTGCAATATCTAGTGAACCTTGGTTCACTGATATTGTAAATTACTTGGTAACGGGTGTGACCCCTTCCCATTGGTCCGCCCAGAATAGGTATAGATTCCATTCCCAAGTCAAGTACTATTTTTGGGACGATCTATATCTGTTCAAGACTTGCCCTGATTAGATTATCAGGAGATGTGTACCTGACCATGAACAGTAATCTGTGCTGTCTTACTGTCATGATCAGGAGTGTGGTGGCCACTTTGGGTCAAATAAGACCGCGACCAAGGTTTTACAGTCTGGATTCTACTGGCCTAGTCTTTTTAAGGATGCCTTTAATTACTGTAAGGCATGCCCTTCTTGTCAGTCTTTAGGCTGCATTACCAAGCGGAATATGATGCCACTAAACCCAATTCTGGTGGTTGAAGTTTTTGATGTTTGGGGCATCGATTTTATGGGTCCATTCCTAAAGTCTTTTGAGAATGAGTATATCTTATTAGCTGTGGACTACGTGTCCAAATGGATAGAAGCTGTTGCTACTAAGACCAATGACCACAAGGTAATCATTAAATTTTTAAAAGGAGAATATATTCTCTCGATTTGGTACCCCTCAAGCTATCATTAGGGATAGAGGAAAACACTTCTGTAACAAACCATTTGAAGTCCTTGTTCAAAAATATGGTATTACCCATAAATTGGCAACCCCTTACCACCCTCAGACCAATGGACAGGTTGAAGTGTCCAATCGACAAATCAAGTAAATTTTAGAAAAAACTGTCAATCCTACTCGTAAGGATTGATCCATTCGCCTCATAGATGCTTTGTGGGCTTATAAAACTACTTTCAAGATCATTCTTGGTCAATCCCCTTACCGTTTGGTGTACGAAAAAGCATGCCATCTACCAGTTGAATTGGAACATCGAGCATTTTGGGAAATTAAGAAATTAAATTTTGATTTGTCAGATGCTAACACTCATAGAGGACTCCAGGTCTCTGAGTTGGATGAATTGAGAAATGATGTCTACGACAGTGCCCGCATCTATAAAGACAAGACCAAGGCTTATCATGACAGACATATCCTTCGGAAGTCTTTCACCCCTGGCGACAAGGTTTTGCTTTATAATTCTCGTTTACATATTTTTCCTAGTAAACTTAGATCTCGTTGGGAGGGCCCTTATATTGTTCAAAATATTTTCTCATCGGGTGCAATTGAGATTTTAAATCCAGGTACAGGTGCAACCAGCAAAGTGAATGGCCAGCATTTGAAGCCATTTTTGGAGCTTCCACATGACTCCACTGAAGAGGTCATGAATCTCCATGAGCCTTTAAACACTGATCCTTGATTCAGGGAGTTTTTTCTTTCCCTTGTCCTTGTCTTTTATTTTTCTGTATACATTGAGGACAATGCATGATTAAAGTATGGGGGAAGGGTTGAGATTTCATTGAGATTTCATTAAAAAAAATGAATTTTGAGCTTTCATTGTAAATTTTAACTTTTTAACTTTGATTTTTGAGAAAGTCAATCACTATTTCTATGGTTTTGATACAAAAGAAGAAAGAGAAAGAGACCTAGGAAACTATCACATACGAAGTAATGAAACCCTATGTAAGGATAGTACTTAGGCTGTATTTTGAGATGAGAATTAAGTTAAAAAATACATCTTACCTCTCCTGAAGAGATGAATATTTTATGGTTATAGTTGGTAATTTCAACCTTTGAATAAAGCTGAGACCTCCTTGTACTATAAAAAATCATAATAAAAAAATAATAATATAAGAGTTTTCTTCTTGAAACTATACAGGACATTCTGCCTTAGGAAGCGAGGTGTCTTGATTGAAATTCCTTCGATACAGCTCTTGTTAAAAAAAAAAGTACTCTTTAGCATCAATGTCTTTAAAGATATATGCCAAAAGCGAAGCTACATAGTAATATGGGAATGCATAACCACCTGCACTTCTCAAGCCAATTGTAGTGGAGTAGCTTAAAGAGGAAGAAAGAAAAAAAATATAAATAAAAAAAATAATACAAGTGTTGAAAGCTATTCTTGGGTCTTGGTATGTTACAAAGGGTTCATCCTAAGGAGAGATATGTTTGGAAGATATAACAAGGTTTTCTAATTGAGATGCAACCTTAGTGTTTGAATCATATTGTGAGGATAGTGATGTCCACCCACGCTGAATGGACGGTGAATGATTTGGAGTCGCCACCTAGATTAAGGTCCAGGACCTAAAATGTAGCATCATCCTGAGATAAGACTTCTATTGACTCATGACCCAACATATCGACTTTGGTCCAACAGAGAACGGGTAAGCGTTCAAAGTACAGTTTGGGAAGGTGTTAGGCACCCAAAACTGTCCGATCTGAAAATCGGCCTCCTATGTGATTCTACTTTCCTTAGACTCTATGGTTCTGACTGTTCATGGTCAATGGATGATGACTAGGGCTCATGGGGGATCTTATGCCAAGTTTCTGAGTTCTTCTAGCTTAAGTTCAGCCAAAACATGTTCTCAAAGTAAGAAAACAAATAAAATAATATACAATGAACCGAACCAAAGATGGTTCGGTGATGGACTGAATCTGAGATGTCCAAAACATCTCAAATTGCCTACGTATTCCAATCCTGGAAATCAAGTCCAAAAACGTAGTTCGAGACAGAAAGTGATTAAGGTTTATGGATGTGGATTATTAAGCTTTCTTAGATTCAATTTATTCAAGTTGAAGTTTATGCTTGATGATGATTGAGATTGAATCTAGAGATAACCTAAATGGATCGAAGTGAACGAGGATATGGATACGGATATGGATATGGGGGACCTAAGGATACTAAGATGGGGTACCGTACTTGGAGACTCCTCCAAGTTGCCTACGTATTCCAGAGGTCCTGGAAATCAGGTACAACGTAGTTCGTTTCATGGGTTGTACTCTCAGGGAGTAAGGTGTGTCTCTCAGGGAGTAGAGTGTGGCTCTCGGGGGAGTAGGGTGTGGCTCTCAGGGAGTAGGGTGTGGCTCTCAGGGAGTAGGGTGTGGCTCTCAGGGAGTAGAGTGTGGCTCTCAGGGAGTAGGGTGTGGCTCTCAGGGAGTAGGGTGTGGCTCTCAGGGAGTAGAGTGTAAGATAGTCTCGCAAGACTAAGGTGCGTACTCGCAAGCACGACTTCAAGATAGAGCCTCGCAAGGCTAAGGGGGGTGCGTGCTCGCAAGCACGACTTCAAGATAGAGCCTCGCAAGGCTAAGGGTGCGTACTCGCAAGTACGACTTCATGATAGAGGGAGTTGGATTTGTACTCTCAGGGAGTAAGGTTTGTACTCTCAGGGAGTAAGGTTTGTACTCTCAAGGAGTAGGGTTGTACTCTCAGGGAGTTGGATTTGTACTCTCAAGGAGTAAGGTTTGTACTCTCAGGGAGTAAGGTTTGTACTCTCAGGGAGTAAGGTTTGTACTCTCAGGGAGTAGGGTTTGTACTCTCAGGGAGTAAGGTTTGTACTCTCAGGGAGTGGATTTGTACTCTCAGGGAGTAAGGTTTGTACTCTTAGGGAGTGATGTTTGTACTCTCAGGGAGTAAGGTTTGTACTCTCAGGGAGTAAGGCTTGTACTCTCAGGGAGTAAGGCTTGTACTCTCAGGGAGTAAGGTTTTAGGGCACATTGATTGATGTGTGGAACCGTATCTGGGAGTTTCCCAGACTACCTACGTATCTCAGGGTATTGACCTGAGAATCAGGATCCACGTAATTCGAAATGGCACTGTTCATTGGGTGACCCACTTGGGTCAGAATATGGGCGGTCCGGTCGGACCGAAAGATAATCCTAGATGATCTGTGGTTGGATTCACATTAACCTATCTAGATTCTGCATCCTAGGGGAAATGAACTGAGGGGTAGGGATCGTCCTAAACTACCCTTGTCACTTACAACCCTGATTTGGAATTGTTGGGCTAAGCTTCATGATCTTGATTAAGACTTTTATCATTTTCCATTATTACCTTTCCCATGAATGTGGGTGCCTACTTGCACGTCCCCACACCTAGGAATGTCTTCTATCAGTGTACATGCACGGCAGTTCGACTAGGGTGTAGCGAAAAGTAAGTTCTTGCCGACATAAACATCATTCAATCATGGCATTAGCAAGCAGATCAGCATGGCAGTGTGCACAAAGCTAGCATTGTAAGCATGTGAGCTGGGTAGCGCATAATATGACAACGTAATCAAGGGACATGATAGATGCATGGATATAACGACATAGACGATATCAGATCCTCAATCTAACAGTTATATCTCTTCAAAAAAATGATGATCATGATCAACACTTAGATTTCATCAAAACAGCCAAGATCAACGGCTCAGATCTCATCAAATAGCTATAATCATGATCAACGACTCATATCTCATCAAAATAGCTATGATCTATGGCTTAAATCTCCTATCATGATCAGACTAAGAAATCAAAGGCTCAGATTCATCTAAATCAATTATGATCCAGATTCAACAATTTACATCACTCAAAATTTCCACGATGATAATCTAACGGTTTAAATCACTCAAGATCATAATCCAACCGTTCATATTCATCAAAAACACTCATGATCAAGATTTAACGGTTTTGGATTCACCAAAATCATTTACGATGACAATCCAACGGTTAAAATCGCTTAAGATCATAATCCAACCATTCAGATTCATTTAAATCATTCCCAAAGATAATATAATGGCCCAGATCATTCATCATGATAATCTAACCGCTCAGATTGATTAAAAGCACTTCCAAAGACCATCTAACGGTTCAGATTGTCAAGATCAGAATCCAGCCGTTCAGATTGATTAACATCACTTCCAAAGACCATCTAACGGTTCAGATTGTCAAGATCACAATCCAACCGTTCAGATTGATTAACATCACTTCCAAAGATCATCTAACGGTTCGAATCAATTAAAATCACATCAAAATTTCAGATCAGTGGCTATGATCAAATCATTAAAATTCCAATCATATGGTCGCGATCAACTCTCGTAAAATTCAGATCATGTGGTTGGATCACCCACATTAAAATTCCAATCATATGGTCGAATCAAATCACACTAATTTCAATCTCATGGTCGGATCAAGTGGTTGTTATGTGAATCATGTGGTAATGGGATCACACGATTGTGATGTGAATCCTGTGATGGTGGGATCAATGCGATCAGATTTAATCATAATCATTCACAAATCAATGGGATCAGACTTAACTAAAATCAAATTAATCATGATCAAGATCGAATGGAGCAGATCTGATTAAAATAATATGCATGGTATCAAAGATTAAATACAAAAAATGTACACAATATGTCGATACCAATCAAGAAACATGCAAGAAATCAAGAAATAAACAAATGAAACAAAATAGTTACATATAAACCGAAAAGAAGAAGAGAAACTAACCTGGTTTGAGGCGTCGACGATGGCCATCGTATGATGTCGCGAGATGGTCGAACGTTTGCCGACGATGGTTGCTCCTTCAAATCCTATTCCTTTTTCCTTTTTTTCTTTTTTTCTTTTTTCTATTTCTCTCTTTTTTTTTCTTTTTTTTTTGGGACGAGCAGTAGTGAGGCTGCTCACTGCTGCTCCTCTTTCTTCCAAGGCAGCGGCGGCGGTGCCGCTACTTTCTTCCTCTTCTCTCTGCCTCTCTCTCTTTCTTCTCCCTTCTCTGTTTTTTTTTTTTTTTCTTTTACTCCATGGACCAGACCAGCAGCAGAGTCTTTTCCTCATCCACGGCAGCGGCAGCTCTGCTGCTGCTGCTTTCTTTTTCTCATCCACGGCAGCGGCAGCTCTGCTGCTGCCGCTTTCTTCCCCTTCTCTCTGCCTCTCTCTCTTTCTTCTCCTTTCTCTTTTTTTTTTATTTTCACTCCTTTTTTACCGCGGCAGCGGCAGCTCTGTTGCTGCTGCTTTCTTCCCCTTCTCACTGCCTCTCTCTTCTCCTTCTCCCTCCTCCTCGGGTCTCACTCTCCCTCCCCCTTTTTTCTTTTCTCCTCTTTCTGGTTCGCCACTCTGTTTTTTTTCTTTCCTCTGGAGCAGCAGCTGCTCCCCTTTTCTTTTGGTTCGGTCGCAGACCCCCTCCCTCTCTATCATCCTCCTCCCTCTCCCTTTTATGGTTGCAGGTGCATTGGGACTGAGCTCAAGGAATGGAGATGGAGTGTAGTCGGATGGCTCAAGCTGGCAGGTGGCAAGGTGAGATGAGGTGGCGGTGAGGGAAAGGTGTACAGGCGGTGAGGGAAGGGCATGGAGAAGGAGAGGGGGCTGGTGGAGCGGGGCTCAAGGAGAGGAGGAGGTGGCGTGTTTGGGGGAAATGGGTATGGGGAAGGTGGAGGTGGCAGCACCTCCATCTTTCCCTCCCTTTCTCTCCCTTCCATCATCTCTCTTTTCTCCCTCTCTCTTTCCATTCTCTCTCTCTCTTCCTCTCTCTCTCTCTCCCTTTCTTCCTTTCTCTCCCTCTCTTTCTCTCTTCCTCTCTCTCTCTCTTTCTCTCTTGTCGGACTCCATCATCTTGGCCGACAACATACATAATATACTATAATATAGTATAAAATATCCTATAATATAATATAGTATAAAAAGTATAATATTATAATATATAACATATATATATATATATATATATATATATATATATATATATATATATATATATATATATATATATATATATATATAAATATATATATATATAATATAATATAATATAATATAGTATAAATAGTATAATATATATATATATATATATATATATATATATATATATATATATATATATATAATATAACATAAAGCATATATTATATACTATATAAATGTATACCTATATATATATATATAACAGGTACATACACATGGACCGACCCGACTCGACCTGGGCCGGTCTAGGTTGGGTCGGGCTGGACTGATTGAATTTGACAGGGTTGGACTAAAATGGGTTTGAACTTGGTTGGGCTGAGTAAGTATGGACTGGGTTGATTTCTCTCTCTATTATGAATCTTCTCAGCTTGCAATTCCGCATGAAAATTTCGACGGCCTCTCTCTCAGATTTTCCACGTCCACTTTGAAGAGGACGGACAAAGGAGCGCACTGGTGCTTGAATCGTCTGATTCGGACGTCAGATGAACAAAATATGAAGAATTGAAGCTTTGACGATAATTCGGCTAGCAACTTTGCATGGGATCCGCAGGCGGCTTCTGCCCAAAATTCTTTACGTCCACTTTGAAGAGGACGGACAATGGAGCACAGTGGCACTTGAATCGCCTGATTCGGACTTCGGATGATCAAGATATGAAGAATTGGAGTTTTGACGATAATTCGATCGACAACTTTGCATGGGATCCGCTGGCGGCTTTCGTCCAAAATTCTTCATGTCCACTTTGAAGAGGACAGGCAAGGGAGCACAGTGGCGCTTGAATCGTCGGATTTGGATGTCGAACGATCAAGATATGGTCGAATGAAGTCCGATCGATTTAAATCACGATAATTTGCCCAATAAATCCTTAATTTATGATAATTTACAAAAAAGCCCTTGGATTTAATAAGCCAATTTCAATCCGACTAAAATCGCGACATCTTCTTCGTTTGATATCGAAATTGAATGATTCTGGTATCATTTCGAAGGTATTTTCATGACCTTGCTGTAGGGCCCGCCAACATCAGCTTTGAAATCACCACTTATTGTTCAAACCTTCAATTGACCCGCAACCCTTCTGAATATGCCCATCAAGACTCTTGTTCATGGCTGGGGATGGTAAAAATGGGGTGCTTACACATATGAGGTAGCAAAGTTCAAGTGTGGGAGTTTCTATATTTTCTTGATCCCAAGTTGAGTGTCTTGACTATTAAGATGTGTGTGTGCTCTCTTTCCTTAATACCAAAATTAAAGATTGAAATTTCTATATGAATTTTGTGTATTTATTCTCTGAAAATACTCACGAGACACAACTCGTCCACTAGGAGTAACCTAGGGGTTTAAAGGCTTGTTGCACGTGCTAAGTGCAATCGTGATTCCTATGAAAGTGGGTTAGGATTTTATTTTATGTTTATATTTTCTTTGCTCGATACTAGCAAAGCTCAGTGTGGGGGAATCTGATGAACACATTTTATTTGTGAATTTAGGGCATAAAATATACATCTCTTATTTTATTTATGATGTTTCTCAGGTATTTATGTTGATTTTATGTTTGTTGGGTGTAGGTGAAAGAATGGAGAAATTTGAGCTTGAAAAGATCATTTTATAAGTTTTTTATGATCCTGTCCAGTTAACTCACCCAGTCAACTCAGCAGCCAGGCATAAGACGAATTTTATGAGGAGAGCCACGAATTTTATGTATAAGATCAGTCATGGATCAAGTCAAAGAGTAGCCCAATCTCATGTGAAAGATTTCATTCTCTTAAAAAAATATTCCTTACTTATTTGTGAAATCAAATTTACAAGATTGGCATGGCATGAAAGAATGAAAAGCTCCAATAGATTATGGAAGTTTTCAAGAAGAGATAATGATGCTAAAGATATGATGAGTTGGTGCAAGATTTTTTCTACTCAAGAATCGTCTATATACAATGAACCTACAAGATTGGAATTCGGTTGCCAAAATTATCTCCATATAATCTCTTGTAATTCAATTGTAAAGATTGATTGTGATATTTACTCACTTGTATATATATGTGATGCTCAGCAATAGAAAATCATCCAAGAATTCTATTATGAATTTTTTTTTAGTTTTGAGAATTATGAGAGAGTTTGAGATTCTTAGTTTTTTTCTTTTCAAGTTGTGTTCTTCTTGCTTAAGTTTATTTTTATTTTTATTTTTTTTAAGTTTTAATTTCAGATTTAGAACTCTGTAATAGGGTGGATAAATATAGGTTGTACCCCATTACTAATTTAATTTAGGGGAGAAAGTTTCCTTTGTAATTGTTTTCACATCGCATTGGAGTGACAACAAGACGACGAGCAACGACAGAGAAATCTTCTATCGAGATAAGTATTTCTTATATTCTTTTACTTTTAATTTTGTTCCTTTCTTGCAATAGATCTGTGTTACTTTATGGTTAGTGGTTTCGTAAATTTTCATACCGTTATGATTGGTTATTATTATTTTTATTGCTTGATTAATTTTTATTTGAAGTGATTAGGGTGTTAATTCAATCAAATCTCTTTGGTACGTTTTGCCTTATTTGAGTTAGGATAATAGCGATTCCTCCCTGAGATCGACCCGTTACTGCACGATACCGTGCACTTGCGGTTACATACATATTTAATTTACATCATCATCTTATGACCATCATTAGTAATTTCTTATCAACCCTAATCATCAAATTCACTCCTCATGGTTCTCCTTGGGATTTTCTCAAGGAAATCACATAGATCATAATAGGTTGATATTACCTATCCTCCATAGAAGTCTTATTCCTTAGAGTTTACATCTCGAGAGATTCGTTTCATACATTTGTCTATGATAGAGAGTCAATCTCTTCTCAGCAAACTCTTCTCCTTAGCTTTTTCTCCTTCTCCTTCTCTTCCTTCTCTTCCTTCTCTTTCTCTAGGGTTTACTAATGTTCTAAATGAGTGAAAAAGGATTGAGGGACGTCCTTTATATAGAAGAAAACTCTCCATATAAAGTCCTCTTTCAATTAGGAAAGCAATCCCTTAGTTTAGGAAAGTTTCCAAAACTCGGAGTCTGATCTGGGTTTCTTACAGTGATCATACGGTCGCATAAACCGTCGACCGTAGGGTTGATATCATCGACCGTGGGATTCTGGATTTGATATTTTTGGTTTCGTTCCTTTTGGTCGACCATACATACTCAGGCATGCGACCTTAGGTATGATTTTAGTGTTTGTAACTCGATTCTCATACCTAGTTTGTGATCTATCTTCACACGCTCAGTCCACTTTGTCCAGGAATGATGGGAAGACCTGACACGACACGGTTAGACCAAGTTAGTGGACTGCGGATCTTACAGATGATCTCGTTGCTAAGAAGAATATTTCATTAGCCTCCAGATGTCATCTATGCCACAACAATGAGGAATCTATGCAACATGTCTTTCTGGAATGTGATTTCTCTCTTGTGGTTTGGAAAGCAATTTTCAGGTACTTCCAAATTACCAAACCTGTTTTTCAAATTTTTTAATCCATATTTGAATGGTGGAGAAGGAAGAGAAGACTCATGGGTATTCCTGATATTTGGAATGCTTGTCTCATTGTTATTTCTTGGAACATATAGATGGCATGCAATAGGTCATGTTATAACGGAATAAAGCTGAATCAAACTATGGTAATAGCATGGATTCTTAGAGAATATCTCACTATTGTGATATAAAATCAATAACAGATCTATCAATGGTTCATGCACTTCAACTACGGTCGAAACACTCTCGGCCTAGGGTGATTACTGAATTGTTTTGCAGGAAATCGATGGAGACATGGGTCAAGCTCAATATTGATGGTTCTTCTATCGACAATCTAGGTAAAGTAGGTTCAGGTGGTGTCTTCAGAGATAGCACAGGTAAAGTGCTTTTAGCATTCTCGCAATGCTTGGGTATTGCTACAAACCACCTAGCATAAATCAAAGCTTTTTTAATCGGTGTGCATCTAACAGCCAGCAATGGCTATGATGTGCTTTGGATTGAAGGCGACTCCAATTCAATTATGGAAGCTATCCACAACTATAGAATTCCGTGGCAACTTCAGCAGCAACGATTATCTATGCTGGATTTTTTAGCACCATCAAAGTGGAGGTTTACTCACTGTTTTCGAGAAACCAATGCAGTAGCAGACATCTTAGCTAGACACAGTGTTAAATTACAGATTACTTGTAAGTGGATTAGTTGTCCCTCTATTGTTGCTAAAGAGGTTGTGTGGGATGCCTAGAGGCATCCAACATATATATTCAGTTGATGAGCTATAGTGTTTTCTTTATTGTTGTTTGTATTTTTCGTTGATGGCAATGCTTAAGGTGGAATTTATATGCAACAATAGTCTTACAACTTTTGATTCCTATTGGGCCCTACTGATGGCAATGCCAAAGGTGGGGTCTGCCAATAGGTGATTTGTATTCTTATTCAATTTTCTATTATTAATCAAATTTGCTAACCTTTAGCAAAAAAAAAAGCCTGATCCTACGTATGTTGATGCTACTCTTGCTGAAGAAGTCAGCATCGATTAACAGGCTCTCTTCTCTTTCTCTTAATGATTTTAAGGTTAGGGTCTCTCCCAAAAATGTGATGGTCTCCTTTTTATTTCCTCCTTTGACTCCTCTTTGAATTCCAACTCCAACTATCACTTTATCCTTATTTTTCTCTTACTTTTTCTCTTTCTTTCTTTCTTTTCTCTCTTTCCTTCTTTTTTAAACAAAGAGGCCCTCTCATTGACGTGAAGGAGGTCTCCCCCTCTTCACATGAATGGGGAGTGGAGCCCTCTTGGTTTATTATTTTAATATCTTTTTTCTTTTTTCTAATTTTTGTTAATTTCATTTGCCCCCCTCTTTCCCCTTTATCTTTTTATGTGAATCTTGCCTTTTACTTAATGGCAAATTAATCCATAAAGGGAAGGGAAGTTCATGTTTAGCCCTCCCACATAGGCCCATCAGGATTAAACTAAGCCCATTAATGCCTAGGACTGGTGGGCTCAAGTTGGGTTTCCAGCCTCTCTCTCCGCTCTCTCTCTTCTTTCCACCCTCTCTCTACATCACCTTCATGGACCACTAAGACGGAAATAACTGAAATTCTTTTGGTGCCATGTGGCACTCTAAGTGCCACCTAGGGGGCCATTAGGTGACTGGACAGGTATTGACTTGAAACGAACCGAGTTGGCTATGTTTGACTAAGTTTGACCATCTTCACTAGGTTTGACTATGTTTAATTAGGCTTGACTAGGTTTAGTTGGGT
The DNA here is from genome assembly GCA_028583415.1 of Protea cynaroides. Lineage (NCBI taxonomy): Eukaryota > Viridiplantae > Streptophyta > Magnoliopsida > Proteales > Proteaceae > Protea > Protea cynaroides. The sequence continues at coordinate 12,594,986 of CM053265.1, forward strand.
TTGACTAGGTTGACTAGGTTTTAACCAAGTTGACTGGGTTTTGACCGAGTTGACTGGGTTGACTAGGTCCTTACTGGGTTCCAATTGGGTCGACCAATTTGACCAATTCTGACCAAGTTTGACTGATCCACTGGGCTTGGATGGGTGACATTTAGCCATGTGCATGATGTTGTGCAGAAATTTGACCTAAAAGGCCCTAAAAGGAACTGAAATTAGCTGTATCGTTTTAGTTAAGCATGCTTGGGGGGTAATCTCAGGATGGATGATCCCTAGGAAGTCATTTTTTATACTTTCTCTGATTTTTCTAAAATTTTAAATGGAGATGTTGGACAACTCATAATGGCCAGAAATGGACTTTGTGATGAAAAATTAATTTGGATGAGTCAGAAAAGACAGGTTTGACCTCAAGGGCAACAATAGGTGCAAATGGGCTAAAAATCGAAAGTATGAACCCGAGACTAAGGGAAGGTCTAAATTGACTACATATGAACTAGTTGCCTAGATTTGACCAACTTTGACCAACTTCAACCTACTATGACAAAGTTTGAGACTTTGATCAATTTTGACTAAAATGATCAAAATGCCCTTGAAGTGGTAAAAGATGGTTCTAGGCCCAAAGATGATCCCGAATCGTCTAAATGAAATAGTATTTGAGCCCGGGGGAAGGGGGGGGGGTTTAACACCAGATGATCCCTGTATGGCAACTTTTTGGCCCGAATAAGAATGACTCAGGGATGGCTTACTTATGGCATGTTTGGATTCAACCTAGGGTTTGGACATTAAGGGGTCTGTTTATGACAGGTTTGGACTCCTAATGGAAAACTGACACAAGATAACCCTAGAATGACAAATTTGGGTTTCTATGGGTATGGGATGACATAGGATACTTAGTGGTCCTCAAGTGAGCCAAGAACGACAGAAAAGGTGACAAAAATGGAGTGCTTACAATCTGCACATTACCAAAGAAATGTGGCACTAAGCCCCTCCAATTCAATCAAGCGAGCCAAGACTTGTGTGCATGATTCAATTTATGGTTCCTCTGGAGTTTAATGTCTGAGATTCTTGTTAGAGAAGGCAATGAAAACAGTAGCAGAATACGTATCTCCCCCAACTGTTACAAATCAAATTGACAAGTCAAAACTTGAACCTTGTAGTCCTTGATCATCTGTGATATATACAAAAGGAGAGTAGAGAACTCACTCAATCACTGAAGTATGGATTGAGTTTATAACTTTATTTATGCATATTGCTTTAATATAATACATTTGTGGGGACATTTATGTATCAATACAGCTTCAGTAGCTGAAATTAGGAGCCTTACATAACTGGCTCTTATGAAACTGAAAGTAAACCATCATCCACATGCTTTGAGTGAGTTATAGGGCTCCCAATAGAAATAGGTTTAATTATCAAGGACAACACATGGTCCTTGCTTTTGTTGCTCTCTGCACCAAGTCCATCTCCATATTGATATACACAAAGCGATGTTCTAGCAAGATTTAGACAGAATTTGACAAATTGGATGGAGAAAGGTGAATTGGTGATAGATTTGTTCATCAATTTCCATGTCTCCATGATCTTATCTTTAATATATTGACGGGCTGCCTGCTCAGAAACTTTATGCTCATGCATGTAACAATGGATTGACGATGAAACATCGCCTCTCTCTAGCTCAGCCTGCATTGAACCCAAAATCTCTTTAGGTTCTATGATTTCCTACTTCATATTTCTTAACGATGAAGAGAAAAGGAAGAGTAAGATACCGATGAAGTGGCCAGATCATTGGAAAGCCTAAAGATCATGGAAGGGCCAAATATTAGATCTGGGTTGCTTCCCAGGCATTCAAGAACTTCCTTTGTAATCTCTTGTCCTGTTGCAAAAAAAGCGTGGACTAGAAATACAGTCCCAGAAGATGAAACCCATCCATTCTTCAAGTACTCCTCAGTTGATGGGGTTGTTTTCTTTTGATACCATTGGGCCTCCATAAACATTGCCTTAATGAAATCTGCCCACTAAGACAAATGATCAAACAAAGGTTTTAGTAAAACGACCACAACTTCTACAGGTTGAAGATGATAATTTTGGATTGATGACATGATACCGTTTTTGTCAAGTATGATAGGATATCCCAACCCTGTTCTTTGAGAATGTCATAGGCCATTTCATTAGTGGTGTTGTAGAGAGCTAAGAAAGACATCTTCATGTAGTATGGAAGTTCTTTCATTGCTGTCATATCCCATCTGTAACAAAATAAATAGGCAATCATTGATGCAAGTCATATACGCTTGATATTTTTATATCATCATAGAGCAGATTAATCCCTTAAGGGAAACAAAAAAAAATTTCCACGGTTTAATCAATGATTAATTTCAGTTGATAACTAACCTATCTACTGCATCAGTGAAGAGCTCAAGATCCTCAAGAGAGCCATAGACATCATAAATGTCATCTATTATTAGAACAAAATTCATGACTTTTGTGAGCCAGTTCCTGCAGCGATCGTACTGAGGCTCATAGGTAACCCCCATACTCCACAAGAAACTCTCCACTAGCCGGTCCCTAGCAAAGCTCAATTTCGGTGCTAAACCAAGATTTCTCCACCACCTGAATAGCAAATTAAATGACTCAATTAGTATGTGCCACAGTAAATAGATATACACAATGACAAAAAGACTCCTTAGTTTCACGGTGACAACATGAGGGAAGATATTTCAAAAGCCTCAATCAACTGGGGTAAAAACCCCCTCAGTATCTTTGGACCCACTAATCACATAATCATTAACTAAATTCAGCCTTTGGTGTACTTGGATCCAATGCTCTAGCTCTTTGGCTTTTCAGATTGTGACAAAGGTCAATCATTGAATGTGAATTGTCTCCTCCCTGTACTTTAGGGAGAAGGGAGACGCCTCCATCGGATGGCTGACACGTGGTTCTCAGGAAAATTCAAGCCCCACGTCCTAACCGATATCCCCTATCGGCTCGGCTTGTCGGCTGGGTGTTGGCTCGGACGTGGGACTCAGATTTTCTCTAGAACCACGTGTCGACCATCCAACGGAGGTGTCTCCCTCCTCCCTGAAGTGCAGGGAGGAGACGATTTGAACTCTTCAATCATTGGGTTTCCTTTTTCCGTACAATTTTCAATGCCTTGGGCCATAGAGAAACATTGAACAGGTAAATAGAGGTGACTCAACTGGAACTTTTGGTTGAATTCATTCCTCTGTTAGATTACCATGGTCCAGGCAAGGGTAAAATTCAATCCTGAAATTATCTTGCCGTGTCTTAATCATTACCTTGATGCACGTCTGAGATCTCTCTGATGTACTGCTTGCACCATATTGAAGTCCAGCTTGGCCATCTCAAGAATAATAGGATTCATATCCTCTTGTCCCTGGTATGCATCAATATACCACCTAGTCTCTGGCCTAAGCATCCTCCAATGCAGGGGAACCTCCAAAGAATGGTTCACTTGGGCTACAACATTTGAGTCTTTGTAGTCCTTTATGTCTTCAAGGTGTCTTTTACTGAAGTCTCTGGCCTCATCCAAGATGCTCTCACCTTCTGCACCGAGGTATGAAGCTTCATACAAGTTCAACATTCCCATAATATCACCACAGATGGATTCCTTGAATTTTCCTTTTTCATCCAAGAAGCCACTAAACGCATCTGCAATCATAAAGTCTCATTAGTTACCTAAATCTTTAGGTTCAAACTTAAAGAAACAACATTAAAACCTCAAACTACCTTGTGAGACCAGATACCCATGTTGCCTGAGAAGCCTAAAATAGAGAGCTGTTGCATATAAATCATCCTTGATCCACTTATCGGTGTTGCTGTCCTTGTATACCGCTTGCAAGCTTCCATCTATCTCTTTTTCGAAGAGGTGCCCCAAACCCAGCCTTTCCAAGACATCAATCAGCTTGAGCTGACCAACTGGTTCAACCTCCTTGTTCTCCTTGTTGAGCATAACCTTGATATCTTCTGTCAGTTCCTTAGCTCTTGTTCTGAATGTGTCATCCTACATAATGAATTTCTATAAGAGCACATTAACTCAACGACACCAACAGTAACAAACTATGAAATTTAGATGGGCTAGATGATAATTACCACATAACCACTCCGTAACGATTCGACGAAATCATAGTCCCAAATGGTAGGTTGGTAGACTACTGATGGCTTAGTGTCTTCTGCTTGGGATTGAATGCTAGCAACACATCTGACCTGCCAATTTGATCTCACCGTGCATGGAGCTTTAAGTATGACATATCGTGTTGGTCGCTTAGAAACAAAGGAGGAGGGAGGGTTCAAAGCATGAAGTTGCAGAGCCATTTCTTGACTGTTCTTTTATTCTGCTAGCTGTAATGGTTTGATCTGAATCCTACTTTGCACCATCTATCACTCATGTATATATCCAGAAAATTTGACTTCCACCAGAAAAAAAAATTTTAAAAAATAAATAAAAATAAATTGACTGTTGCCTGATTACAATAGTTGGAATTTTATGTGGCCTACGTAGTCTTGAGATTTTGAGAGAAAAAAATTTAAAAAAAAAAAAAAAAAAAAAAAACAAATTGACTGTTCCCTGATTTAATAATTGGAATTTTATGTGGCCTACGCAGTCTTGAGATTTTGAGAGGGAGTTAATACCCAATTAAGGGACTGAAATTTCATGGCTGCATGATGGAAAGATTCTTTCCGGAGTTTTCAGGAATGTTCGATCGGTTGGGTTTAGATGTGTAAGTTGAGGTCTATAAGTACAAGTGAACAGGAAAATGTTGCCATCCGAAGCTAACTGTGGCTCAGGTTAATTTGGAAACCAATGAAAAGTTTAATGGCCAGGAGATGATTTCAAAGCCTCTCCTCCCAGTGGTTCTGGGAGGATGGGGATGCCCTCGTCGGATGGCCAATATGTGGATTTTGGGTGAATCGAGTTCCAAGTTTGAATCGACACCAGAGCCGACAAGCTGAGCCGATAGGGGTGTCGGTTTGAACGTGAGACTCGGATTCACCCGAGACCCATGTGTCGATCATCCGACAGGGGCGTCCCTGTCCTCCCAGTTCTGGGAGGAGAGGATGTGGATCCCGGCCAGTAACGTGGAAGGACGTAACTGGAACTGGGTGACACAACTGTACAATGCAACAAAAGATTACCATGATTATATCCTTCTCAAAGATGGTGATGGAAGTGAACCAATGTAACGCATTGTATACCTTTGGCTCTCTTTCAAGATTCTCACTGGGATGTTGGGACCTCAAAAAATTTGGGCCAGTTGAGGCCCTGTCATGTTATCATTAGTGAGTGTACCTTAATTTTTTTTGGTGTGAGTGGTATTCGCTTTAGTTTTATAATTGATTGGAAGGCATTTTTTCTGGTTCACCTCTCTGATGGGATAAAATGAGTTTCGATCATCTGTATGTATTAGTATTTTTATATGGGATATCATCACCGTCTATGTGATGTGGGACCTACCTCTAAAGTGTGGGACCCACCTCTAGAGTGTGGGACTCACTGAATATAAATGTTGATGAGATCCTAAGGAAAATACAAGTACATGCAGGTGAACTATTCTTGGGTAAAATGAAATGCCAACTAATTAAGAATGGGGTTGGGATTTAAGTTCATTAGAGGAGGTTTTTTTTTAAAGTTTGGATCTCTTCTTCACATAAGTACTCTTTCCATGATTCATCACCATTAATGTCCAATGAAATTGCCTAATGTAGAGGCAATCAAGAAAGCTGCATAAGTAAATATATACCCTTTAGAAAAATGGGGTAACCCAATCAAATTTAGAATCTAGTTAGGCTAGGGTCATGAAGTTAGTCCAGAATAGGGTTTTGCACATTTTCATTGTGAGAAAGCTCATTCACACTCCCACACCCCATTGATGGTGATAGGTGATAAGGAACTGAACTCCTTTTTTCTTGTCAAATTGCAGGTTAATATTGGAAAAAGATACTCTGTAGTGAGGATCCTAGCTATCGCATGTGTCCTGATACACTCTCAATGGATCGGGATACATGCTGATCCACTTTGAGTGGGTGAGATCTTCACTACAGAAGGGGGCCTTACAATAAAGGATCCCAATACGATTAATATTTGAACCTAGATCGATCCATGCAAGCAGAGAACCCACACTCATCTTTTTTATTGAGTCTAATCTGAGTTTTGATTTGCAAAAGAAGTGGTTTAGGACTTGCATTTGGCAAACATTTCTTTGGATGGCTTTCCTAACGAAATATAGAGACATCATACCTTGTTTGATTATTGCATCCTCAGACACAGTTTGGATAGATCAGTATCAAATTGTAGATGTAAATTCAAAATATACCTTCCATGCTTATTTGTATTTTCTCATTTTATTTTTCAGTAATTTTTTTTTTTAAATGAGTTTGAGTTTTTTTCTAAATCAAATTCTCTTAGTTTTCTAATTGCCACTTGACCGACTCTATTTGGCCTGAAACTTAATTATATGTTACCAACGTACCACAAGAGAGATATCTGTACCTTCCATAGATTCTTTTTGTATTACCTAAAAATCTAACCACTCCTTAAATGCAATCCCACTGTGATGAATTAGGTTTTGTTTCCAATGCATTCTCCTAATGCATTCCAGGTTGAGAATATATTCTGAGATGACATAAATATTGTTTAGTATGTGTTCTCAGTCTATAATCCCATAATGCATTGAGAATGTGATCTATTTCTGGAACGCACTTCCACCCAATTCCACATTCTCGTTCTTGACCTCTAGGCTCTAGCTTGAAATCACCCCTCCAAACTTCTCGGCTCCTCTGATGCCCTAGTAGGCCATTGCATTCTTTGGGGAAGCCCTCTTCCTTGATGAGAATGACGGGGAGGATCGAACTCTGAAGAGGGGGTTATATAATTGCACTTGTGAATCAATTGCATGTTTTATACCATTTTGTGTGAAATTGATTAGTGAATTGATTATCTTGCTTCTTGGTTTCTTTAGACCATTGAAATTGTACTTCTATGTCAAATTGCATGTTGTTATACCATTTTATGTGAAATTGATGAGTGAACAACAAATTATTAGACAAAATATAATAACAATTACACTAGAAACAAGAATAGTAAGACGAATAAGAAATCTTCTCCGTGGTAATGACCAACCAATATGTACATGCCAAACAGAGTCTGTGCACTATTCACGAAATGCTAAAAAGGGTTGTGAGCATTCTAAAATCAAAAATGCATTTTAACCAAAAATATATCCAAATAATGTTTTTTATTTTTAAATAAAATGCATACCAAATATAGAGCTAACTGTACTACATTAACCTTATTTCGAAGGCATTTGCCCCCTTATTTGGACTGAACTTTGTTCACTAAGGCTATGCTTGGTAATGCCAAATTCGAATGCATTATAAGTCAAGAATACATTTTAAGATTAAAAAAAATAGTATGCATTCTCTTTCTTTGATCATAGAATGTGTTAAAAGAACAAAATCTTTTCTGGAATGCAGTCTTTTGCCCAATCTGTATTTTGAACCCAAAATGAAATTACCTCCACAGTCCACATCAACCCATTACCACTCTACAATAAGAATTCATTCTTCAATTTGAGAATGTATTTTCTTAAAATGCATTCCAAAAATACATACAAAACACAGACTCAAGTCATGGCCTATCATGATACCTTAAACAGCATAGACTTGTGCTCAACAGTGCTGTGTCTTCTAGCCAAAGTGTCTTTACAAAGCGACTGGAGATCAGCCAACATGGCAAGTATATGGGACTGTTTTGTGAAATCTTTTCATTCATGAGGGACCGGAGGTTATTTCACCGCCCATGTGAAAACTGCGAAGGTGAAGAAAGAGACGATGCCCAAACAGAATTCCCTTGAAAATAAGAGAAATAAAGGCGTGTTCGTGTAAAATTTTGGAGGAATTTCAATTTCTTAAATAGAAAAAATGGGCATCAGAAGGACCCACAATGTGTTGCAATTATGGGCAGCTAAAAAAGGCACCAGAACTACCACAGGACTAACCCCTAAAATTGCCTTACATAAACCAAGTAAGTCTTCGAGGTTCATTTCCAAGAGAAGGTCCCTTCAGCCTCATTTTCTCCAAACAAACACTTATCATACCACAAAGCAGTCCGAATGGAGGGTTACCATTTGTATTCTATTTCTCATATACCATTTGTATTCTATTTCTCATATTAAAAAAGAAACTTAGGATACCAGCAACTGAAGCCATGCAAAACTCATAAACACTTTAGGAGCTCAATGATATTATACTATGACTCAGCTATGTTACTACAAGAAGAAATCAAAATCGGATAAGCGTACCTTAATCCAAAATCTAAAACAAAAAACCAAGATGTACCCTTCCAAATAATAAAAATTAAAGTGCCAAAAACACAACAAAAAAAGAACAAGACCAATGAAGAACCATGAGGCTGATCACTAAGCCTTGTCTGATTTGGCAGCTGTTGCAGCAGCTTGTCCACGGAGACGACCAGTTCTCCTTGCTGCAATGAGACCAACTTTTTGCCCAGGAGGGGCATCACGCCGAACAGTGCTGGCATGCCCAATGTGTTGGTGGTTACCACCACCATGAGGATGTTCCACAGGGTTCATGGCAACACCACGAACCTTAGGCCAGCAGTTCCTCTTCACTCGGTACTTGTGGTAAGCATTGCCTGCTTTTAGAAGTGGCTTCTCAGTCCTCCCTCCACCAGCAACCTGTCCTACCATGGCACGGCACCCACTCGGCACAATCTTCTTAGCTCCAGACGGAAGCTTTATCCTGGCACCACAAGGAAATCAAGAGATGAAGTGAGCTGAAGTAATATGGAGAAACAGATCACTCAATATCAATATCACATAAAAATCTGTTAATGTGTGCAGAAACCACAGAACACGTTCACATTTTAGGCTTGGTCTTCATCAAGCAAACCAAACCTAAACCTTTGCAAAGTTTTGAAAACCACGGAAATTAGTCAATCAGCATACAAAAAACACCAAATCCGTTAATTTTCAATTTTTTCTTGGATTGCAGTATCCCTTTCCACTGATGTTTCCAGTAGTTCCAGCCCCAATCCGCATTGACATGATTCAATCCCCCACCCCCCCCCCCCCCCCCCCAAAAAAAAAAAATATTTAAAAAAATAAAAGAAACATGCAACAACATGGCCTTCAGCATATCTTCAGCCAAAACAATATTCAGGCGTGCACCAGAAAAAAAGCATCTCAGCATATATTGTTTCCACCTTATAATAAAACACATGTTCTTTAAAGTGAGATGGAACAAGAATTGTGCAACACAAAGCAGACATAAACATCAAGCTTTTCAAATTAAGCAAAACTGTAGTACCTCAGAATAGACACACAAAGAACAGGGCACTTCACTAGAAGACTAAGAAGATACTGTTGACAATATTATCATAATCATTTTTATACCAATAGGATTGATAACAAACCTATGGCACTCATCTAGAACAAAATTACTAATCTACAGCAAAACAAATCACTCCAAAATCAGAAAACCAACCTCTGGTGCTACAAAAATTGTTTGTTTTGGAGAGGGGGGGGAATATAATTCTTCTATAAAAAAATTTGTGAGAAGAATAATCACATTTTAAATGCTATGTCCTGCATATGTTGAGCAGTTGCCATTAACTATTTCTTTATATGGGTATTCAGATATTCTTGTTTTCTAGTTCCCAATTAAGGCACCGCAAATTCAATGATCTTCTCAATCAGTTTGGTAAAATACTAAGCAATATGTTGTATAAACCATGTAAAAGAATTTTAAGATAATTTAGCAGATTACCTAAAATGGGAAGAATTTTTACCAATTACCCAGCCAAATCTTGGAACCACTGAATTGACCAAATTGTATATTGCTATTACAAAAATAGACAACACAGAGTTTGGGTCATATACTTTTTCAATATTGAGTAATCTAGTAATTTTCCCCGTTTAACCAGCCACACAATGATGATACAACAACTACCTCTATCCCATTTTCTCATGTACCTCCAGACACTTCATACCAATTACCAAGGGCAGAGTTTCACATCACTTCCAACTCCTGCCTCCTGTTGTTAGCGCAACAATATGGGCATTTGGCCCAAAGGTCACTGTAAAAAATTAATCCAAGCCCAATTTTTCATCTATTATCATCTGTCACCCCAATTTCTCATCTATTATCATCTGTCACCCAGACAGACAAAGCTAAGTTCACATGAAATCCAACCAAGGCAGTAGATACAGCTCAATGCGAAGTAATTGCCCTATTCATATACGGACAACATCGCCCATCAACACCTAATAGCATAATCAACAAGAACAAAATATAATTTTTTTTCTTTTTTTTTTTTTGGTAAAGAAACAAACAATATACATTGGTGGACCGGTTTGGAGACAAAATGATTCAGAGTTATCCAAGGTAAATATGCACATCAATCATAGATTTTTCAAAACCTATTGCACTGCAATTCGGGCTCAATACACATGCTTCAAAATCAAGAACATAAAAACTAGGATAGGGTTTAGGCGAGGCATAAAGAAATGAAAATGGCCGACAAATAATAGAAGAACAAATTAGGCATCTTACCTAGAGGTCCCGTTATCAGGGTTATGACTGATAACAACGGCGTAATCCCCAGAGGCTCTAGCGAGGGTACCTCTGTCTCCGACATGGTGTTCAACATTACAAACAACAGCACCTTCAGGAATGGATCGAAGAGGTAGAACGTTGCCCACCATTAGATTGGCTTTCTTACCGCAATAGACGAACTGCCCAGTATACACACCTTCGGCGGCGATGAAGAGCTCCTTCTGGTGCTTGTACCGGAAAGGATGGCGGAAGGTGACTTTAGCGAGTGGCGCACCTCGACCTGGGTCGTGAATCACGTCGGTGATAACACCCTTGATGTAGCCATTTCGTTCGCCGAAGTCGAGGCTTCTGAACCTAGCAGGTCCCTTACGATGGTGGGTGTGGGACTTGAATACTGATCCAGCACCTTTACGCTGGGCTCTGATCACACGCCCCATCGCTCTCTCTCTCTCTCTCTCTCTCTCTCCTGAGACCTCTGGGTTTTAGGGTTTTTGGGTTTCCAAGAGGCGACGAAAGTGGCTTGGAGAAGGAAGCACCAAATGTAGAAATATATATATATATATAGGGTTTAAGCTGTTATTCCTATTTTGTCCTTCCTTTGATACTTCATTTCCATATGCAATTAGATCAGGTTTTGTCCTTTACCCAAACAAAAAAAAATCAGGTTTTGTCCACCGCGAACATGAATGGCCAAATTCAATCTTAAAATTAGGGCTGCAACAATACTTGGGTCGGGTTTTTTAAAACCCAAACCCTATGTTGAATGCATTAAACATAACTCTATCAAGGTTAAAAAATCTACAACCCTAATCCTATCCTAATAGATTTCAGCCTAACCCAATTCTATCGTAATTGATCCTAATTGGGCAGGGCTGGATAAGGTTGACTGTCATTGACCTTGATTCAATCCAACCTCTAGTCTCTTCAATTCCTATCTAGCAAACAAAAACCTCATGCCCTTTTCCCTTTGAATAGTTGGATTATCCAGTACCACTTTCCATTTTAAATTCTCTAATGGTTAATCCATTCATAGATTCTCATAGCAAAATGACTAAGTAATTAATATTAAAAAATCCCCCTCAAATAAAGTATATCCATACTCAACATCCTAGAAAAAGAGTCTATATTATACAATTAGGATACCAAACGAATGGGGAAAAAAGACATTTTTCAGCTGAAATTTATCACTTATCAGGTTTGTAAAGAAAAAGAGAAATAATTGGGGGGGAGGGGGTAAGAAAAAGAGAAATAGTGACTGATTCAGAATATGATGGAAATTAAAAAAAAATCAATAAATAGAATCACATATCGTAAGAGCATACCAATCTACCTGACAGTAGATGAACTGTTCAAGCCCTATGCATGAGCCCACTAAAACCCAATTGCCGAAGCCTGAAGTTCACTGCCTAATATACGAATGTCATCAATTATGTCATAACCATTGAGCCAATTATTAGGGTTTTTCCAGAACAATAAAGAAACTATTCAAAAGAGGAAAAGAACCCATAGAGGTGCTTGATCCAAAATGGAGATTGTGCTCACTGATGGAGATTGATATGCACGAGGGGTTTCACTTGTTGCTATAGAAACTAGAAAAATAACATATTGGTCTATTGAGAGATGAGAAAATGGAGATAGAAATAAGACCAGGAAGAAGAAGAGAGAGAGAGAGAGAGAGAGAGAGAGAGAGAGAGAGAGAGAGATACAAACCTGTGGGCTGGGGCGGGATTGGAGAACAGGTGGAGCAAGTGACTACAGGCAATAGAGGTCGAGGACTCGATTGTCATCTGTCAGTTGATGAAATTTAGGCCCTAACCCAGTCCTGTCAAGGTTCGAAGTGGGTTTAACCTTGCTAGGGTTCAGGGTGGGTTAGGGTAAGATTTGGGTTATCAGGGCCAAACTTGCAACCCTACTTAAAACTAAGGGAGGTTTCAATTTTGATCCTATCAACCCGGCCGTCCTAAGCCCGAACACAGTGTAGGGCTGAGATACCTAAGCTCTGAAAGTGGGTCAAGGTTGGAAAATTTTGCCCCTAAGTTAGACGGGTTGGGCCAGGGTAGTGGCCTTGGATTGAGCCCGACCTGGCCCATCCTGACCCTATCTTCTCCTTCTCCTAGGCCTGACCCAACCTCCACGTATCTTTTCCCTTACTCCATGGTCAAGATTAATCAGGTAAACCCATCCCGACCCCAAGGGCAAATCAAAGTTAAATTTTTCAGGCCGTGAATTGAAACCGGCTGGGCCTCAGCCCAGCTAATTACACTCAGAATAAAAGGTACGTTTTCAAAAAATGGGACTCAATCCAACCCTATTGCAACCGTTCTGTAAACAAAATTTTGAGCAAGACTAACAAAACCTGCCCAAAACGTCAGAACATAAACTACAGGTTAGATTCCATGAAGGCAAAGGTGGGCCAGTCCTTCCTGCCAAATTCTCATCTCAGGTCAGCCAGCGCCAACCCAGTTTACAACTTTACATGCCTACCACCGAGTTTAGTGCAGTGCTGAGGCATTTGAAGGAGTTTCTTTAAAATTTTGGATTCTGTTTTGGAGTTAAGCCCTTGGCTTGAGATATTGAAACTGAGGACACCTTCGATTGGACTAGGCCCATACTTTGCTACAAACCCAGACTACCAACCCAAAACCCTGAAGAAACACCAAGGAGAGAGATCTTCAAGCACATTTCCTAGGACACTAGTTACAGTTACCTAACACCCTTTCTTTTCTGCTCTTCTTTGTGTGAAGTCCATTCCCCATATAAAGAGGGCTATTGCCATGTGTGGTCCCATTAATGCCGGGTCCTAAGAGGGGTGAGTTTGGAATAGGGCCTAATTTTTGGAATTTTTTTCTCGAATCAAGCATTTGTCTTGGCAACCCGAACCTTTAATCTAACAACCTTTATTTTTGCCCCTTTTGCATGAACTTCAATCTCCATATGAAGGGCAAAATCAGTAACTTTATATACTTCGTTGGAAAAAAGATAACATGACCGAAAATTTTTCTAAAACTTTCACCATGAATGGTGCATCTTGTTGAAACCAAAGTGGTGAACTCACTGTTTCATCGCTCGTTGAAAATCTGTCTTTAAGCGTTGACGCAGGGTTGTGTATTAATGACATTAGGCTTTTCTTCGATGGTGTTCTATCGATCAAGAACTTTATGTCATTATGAAATTGATTAGTGGTATTAATTATTCAAAGATGTTCCATATGACATTTTAGCTGTCTCAATATGACATCTTTGAATTTGGTATTGTGTTTTGTCTCTATTAACCTTTTTTTTTTTTTTTAGTCTCACAACTCTTTAAATCAAAGATAAAAAAGATTTCTAAAATAATTTAAAAATGACTTGTTATTATGTCATTCTCAAGGGTCGTCTTTGTTTTACTGGTTTCAGATATACATACACCATGATGAGAGGATTCTAACCACGATAGTAGAAAATGTGTTATATTAAAAAGGTGAAAAAACAAGGTTACAATTTTTTTTTATATACATTCGACATGATGAGAGGATTCTACCAACAATGATAGAAAGTGTGTTATATTAAAAAGGTGAAAAAACAAGGTTACAATTTTTTTTTTATCACAAACTCGTTACAACAAAATTTTACCAATAACAAATCTATGAATTTTAAGAGTAACAGTGAATTATAGTCATGAAATCATCGAAAATCAAACTTTGTGATGAAATCTTCAAAATTGAACCCTGTAAAATTAAGAAAATAGTCATAAGAGATAAGAGAATGGAGACATGGCCGCCATGGAAAGAGATAATTGAAGACGAAGAGCTGCACGAAACATGAGTTTCAAGTCCATTCAAAGGGAAAAAGGGAGAGAGTTAAGAGGTTGGAGGAAGGTGAAAGAGATAATATAGAGGTAAATTTACTAAATCAACCCCACTTAACATAATTCTAATGTAGTATTTATAACTATACTTTAGGTTATAGCCCAATTTATTCATACATATCCTTGTAGAGAAAAATATTGTTTTCTTGGTTTTTTTCAAAAAAAAAAATAAAATAAAACAATATTTTTTTTAAGGAAAAGTTTCTCTTTTCTATCATTCAGAGATGAGACTCCATGGTCTAGAAAGCACAAAACTTTAATCCATGTAAATTGAAGTTTCCAGTAAAGATCCTTCCATCCTATCAAAAGTTATGACGTTTTTTCCTTTTCATGCTCTACTCTCTTAGAAAACCCTTCCTCTTTCTTTTATGTTCAACATTTTCAACCCTACAGAGATTTACTCCAGCCAAAATCTCAATATACGATCTACCTCTTGGATCAATCATATGTCAAGTTCGGGATCAAGAATTTGTTTCCCACTGCCACCTTTTTGGTAAGAGAAATTTTTCGAACACATAGTAATCATTGCAACCTTTGACGAAGCGGGGATGAGTTAATCTCTAGGGATTTTCTTATTGAGTAATATAATTTGTAATATTATATTTTTTGCCTTCATATTTTAACAGGGTTTTCTTGTGGATTAGTAAAATAATTTGTAATTTATTTTAGTTTATGTTATTTTTTTGCCTTCTTAATTTTACACACTTCTTTTAATGTGCAATGAAACTATATCATTTCACATGTCTGTTCCAAACATATACGAAACAATGACAGCCCAACAATAACAATATGATATATACATTTTTAAATTTTTTTTTTAAATTTTTTTTTTTAATCATAACTTAGAACTTTTAGGAATAAGATAAGGAAGCATCAAAATAAGATAATATATTCAATAAATCTATAGATGTGTCACTCAAACAATCCCCAATCTAGAAGACCAATTGTTTTATTTAATAGAGAGAAAAAGGAGGAAAAAGAGTTGGAAGAAACTATCTATCATCATAATTGTATGTCACACCAGTCATTCTCATCATGATTTTAGGATTGGCTGATTTCATATCGATTTCGATTATGGTTGATCCTGATCTGATAACTAATTCTTCCTTCTTTTTATTTTTAATTCCCTATTTTTTAATCAGTATGGACTACATGTCAACACACCATTATAGCTATACCTGATCCAGATCGGAATCAGATCCATTCCGACTCCAACCGATGCAATGTCTGATACTTGGAACTAAACCAAAATCGAACTATCCCACGAAAAATTACTTATAAGATCCTTGGAGACACGGGTGCTACCCTATCAAATTATTCTGTCTCTTTCTGGTTGCCACCGTGTCTCCAAGATCCTTATCAACAATTTTGTTTGGGCATTGTTCGTTTGTCTAGTATATAAAGGAAAAGGAAGGAAAGTTAAATCAATTCAATACGAAATTTTGTAATCATAATCTCACATGATATTAATTAATTATAAAATATATTAAATTCCACTTTACTTTGCAATCAAATCCTTTTGGATTTAAAAGTAAAATAAATTTGGGATGTGATGGACTGGACGACCATGATGTATGGATTACTTCTAAGGATACTTTAATTCGAAGCTCATAAAGGTGATGAATTATCAACATTCATTTTATAGGGAATAAAAGATAAAAAAATTGTGATTAGTGGAGAGAGTGCAGCAAAAAAGATTCCATTTTATGCTAATGTCCTATGAACTTTTTTTTCCTAAATTTTATATCTCAAAAATATATTTACTAAATATGATAAAAAAAATTTAAGTAATTTTTTTTTCTTTGTAAACGAAAATATATTGAATCAAGAAAAACCAAGTCCAAAGCAACATTTAACTAAAGTACTTGAAAGTTGTGTGACCACTACATTTACCGATCTACCGACATGCCAGATAGTAATTGAAAAAAAAAAGAAAAAAAAAGAAAAAAGACATACACATGGGTAATGCCAAAAAGAAAGGAGTGTATAGTTACTCTACTTTGAACATTATGTGTTTTGTAGATTATACAATTATAATTATAAATCAATTTTCTGATACACTTCCTTGTTTATTTATCTATTTTTTTCCGATCTGGGAGGACCATCATGGGTAACTTGACGGTTTTAGGAAGCCATGAATTGAGGGTGGAGTGAAGGCCTCGCATCCCACCTTTAACTTTTTGCAAACATCTGTATGGTCGGATGGTTGATCATTTGCTTGTTGAAGTAGGGGCTGAGACGAGGTCTTCAATTTGAGTATTCTCTCTTGCATTTGTTCCTTTCTCCACTAAGGTGATAAACGGTGCTGTTCGGTGTGTAATGAGTAAAACAAGCTAAATCATTTATTAAATGGTTTCAAAATGCTTACCAAAATTGATTAATTCGATTTTTAAATAGTTTCGCGGCCAAGAGGAAGAGGAGGAGAGTTAGGAGCAAAGGAGAAGGAAAGCCAAAGAAAGCATTAAAATTATTTTAATCATATATGAAAGTGGACTTATGATTTAAAAGTATAATATGCGAAAAATATTAAAATAAAATTTATTTCTACAAATATAGACATTTAGCACTAAATGATTAAAGTAAAGATTCAGTTGGTTTTAATGGCTCAAAATAGTCGGTTTAGACGGTTTCATTTTTAAAATCACAATCGATGTTTAATAATCAGATTCACAATTTAGGTTCAGTCGGTTTTAATGGTTCAAAATAGTCGGTCTAGACGGTTTCATTTTTAAAACCACAATCGATGTTTAATAATCAATTTCACAATTTAGGTTCAATCAGTTTTAATGGTTCAAAATAGTCAATTTAAACAGTTTTATTTTTGAAACCAGAATTAAACTGTTTAACTTAAAAAAAATTCATTTTTAAAACCAGAATCGAACCGTTTAATAATCGATTTCATGGTTTCGTTTTAAACGTTCGATTCAATTTCATTTTTTATGCTCGTATTCTTCACCTAGTAGTGTAACTTAGAATAGGACTCCCGTCCTCCCCCGTCTATTTTTTGAGCATTGGATAGAAAATGCATGGGCTAGATCAATTATATGCCAAAATTTACAATCTAATTCAATCAAATATCTCGTGTATTTGATTGCATCATATGTGTGATCTTTGCATGTATACTCTTATGTTTCTAGCCATTGTCGGGTATTCTCTCAACTCTAGGTAGGAATCAAAAGTTAAAATAAGAAAAATATGAAAATTGATGGCTCATATCTCATTACTTTCAGAAATGTCACAAAATGTGTGACGACAATAACTACCTCATTGCAAACATATGCTTGGTGGGATGGTTGACTCCTTGCTTGTTAAAGCAAGGGCTAATGGAGGTCTTGAATTCAAGTCTTCTATCTTGTATCTCTGTTGCTTCCTCAGCCCAGTTGAGTGTTATGAGAGTTCTATGAAAAAAAAAATTTTAAGATCATAACTATATTTATAAAATTGAAACTCTTGAAATATTTTCAATTGTTACGTCCAAGAAAAGTTCAATTTCTTGACAAAAAGTTATCCGTTGACTTAGAAAAGAATCTGAAATTTTAAATCATACCCTAAAGTGCTATCCGCATCTTCTCCTCCCAGCTATTCTAGGGGGACGGTGGTAATCTTGTCTGGATGATCGACACATGGTTCTCTGTGAATCCGAGACTCACGTTCAAGCCGACACCCCAGCCGACACACCCCAGCCGACAAGCCAAGCCGACAAGGGGTGTCGACTTAAACGTGGGTCTCGGATTCACCGAACAGAATTGCCACGTGTCGGCCATCCGAACAGAATTGCCACCGTCCTCCCAAAATCGCTGGGAGGAGAAGATGCGGATCCAAAAAAGTGTCCTCATCCATAGCTCTTCGGAAAAAAAATGATAATTTTCTTCGAGTACATAAATTGAAGTGAATTGTATTACTGAAATACCCAAAAAATAGTATCATGTCATCGTTTAATACATGGAAATGGTCAATATACAATTATTGATATTTTCATTTACATTTCCCACGTGTGTTTTCTCCACCTCCACGATTTCGTGGGTCACTTGCATTCTATTTGTGGACGCTAATCAACTGAGGAAGCAAGCGCCTTCGAATTTATTTTTGATAATCCATTGAGTTCTAAAATAAAAAATAAAAAAATAATAATAACAAAAACAAATAAATCATCTATATCAGATAGTCTCATCAATGTGATGCTGATATGTTGAAAAAAAAATGATATATATATATATATATATATATATATATATATATATATATATATATATTTTGTTATTGTCCAATACTCTATCGTATTATTTCTACGATTAAGTCAATTATTATTTCTTGCACACAGAGAAAAAAAAAAGTTTATTGATTATTTTATATCAAAATCATTATCATCCAAGTGCTTTATCTTCGAGTTTATGATTCACGGAAGAGATTGTGAAGACTTAAAGTATTATGATCTCATATTAGTCTTATGGGGGTTTAATCCCACATTACTCTCGTAAGAGATTTGATGTGAGTTGACATAGTTTTAGGTTTCCTCTGCTTACAAGTTGGTTTAAGAGACAAATTGTTCTAGGATCATATCATAAAGCTTAATGAATTGGTGAAGATCAACCGTCCTAGATCGAGAAAAATTCAATTTCATTTCTCCTTCGCTATATCAAAATTCCTAAAATTACCTTTCTACTAATAGGAAAATATGTTCGTAACCAATGTGGTTACAATTGATTGTTGTAACCTTTCTTGTCTTCACAATTTTGCCCATTACCATTGTTCAAAGTCGGCAAACTCGATCGCCACTCCCCACCGAGCTTGAGTTAGAGTCGTCTTCTCTGGGGCAGTCAGAACAGGCCTTTAATTGGCAAGGGTGGTGGAAATCCCACCTAGAGGGTATACAGGGGCAAAGGTTCATGCCTTGGCTGAGAAAAAACAAAAAAGAATTTGTCCTTCCAGTCATGAACAGAAGAAGGCTTTTCGAAAACAATTGAGAAGGTACTTTGGGGCTGGCGGTTAAAGTAGTAGTAACCGCAGTCGACTTGAGGGAGGAGTTGTCTTTCCAATGCTTCTTCACATATATCAAAAAGAGCGACAAAAAAAGATTAACCATTTGTCGGACGCTTAGGTTCAAAAAGAAGGCAATAAAGCCCATAATGTTGGTCCAACAATACGAAACAAAAAAGAAGGCAATAAAGCCCATAATGTTGCTCTAGGTATATGAAGCAATGTGAATAGGGGCACCCTCGTAGTGCTTATATTTTTTCAACCACAATATGTATGGGATGTAAGAATATTATTATAGACTAAATTAATTATATGATTAGTTGGTTCAGTGGGAGTCTAGTGACAGATAGACCAGTTTAAGTATGATTAGAGATGGACCAACCTGGTCCATTGTGGGACTGGTCCAGGGATGGGGTGGTATTATATATACCAATGGTTAGGGTCCCCGCAGCCACGACTATTTTCCTCTCTTGTTCCCATACGCAGAGAGAAGCAAAGGTATTCCCGGCAGACTGTGGAAGACTCTGATCAAAGTATTCAAAGCTATAAGAAATGGTCGGAAATCAATCTACCAAGAGGTATGTATTTTATCATCTCCTTTTAATGCCTATTGTGTTCTAATAATCTGTGTGGTGTATCTATTATGGTTCATGGAAAATTTCATGTGAAAACCTAACGAAAACAGAAAAAGTCTTACAATTGGTATCAAAGTCTCCCACACAGATCTAGGATCGATGGGTAAGTATTCTAGAGACTGTAAGTTTGAATGGATTGAAAAAGAGAGATTTTTCTCTCAAATTCTTCTTATGAACTTGTTGAGGGTTTGGACCTTCGAAAATTTTTTCTGACCGTAAAAGATGAAATAAACTACATAGCATTGTAGGTCTCGGAGAGATGGAGCCGGCGACATAAAATAGGTCGCCAAAAGTATCCTGACGCGCCCTCACGTGTCACCTAAAAAAGCACGTGAGATCCACATGCCGGCTACTATTAAAAAAAAACAAAGTAAGGGCTGACGTCAGGGATTTGGTCAACTCGGAAACCCTAGCGGGTTTGACCGAGTCTACTCAAGAGAAGGGCCTCGTGTCACATGTGAGCACGTGCGATCCAAGCGCCCAATCAAATATCTGAAGACCCCTTGACCTGACCTGAATTGTGACCCGTCAACCCGAACCCATGGACCCACCAACAGGATCAGAGAACCCGACTCGGAGACCCGAAAAGTCAACCCGAAAACCTGGATAGCAAACTAGTTGGACCGGTGGTTGAATAGCCGATCGATTCAGGGTTTAACCGTGGTTCGATTTCACGCCAAATCGTTTTGTTCGATCTGGACCAAAGTATTTAAAATATATATATATATATATATATATATATATATATATATATATATATATATATATATATATATATATATATATATTATATATACATTTTTTTTTTTTTTTTACAGTGGGTTCGGTCCACCCAAAATCGAACCCGGCTAGACCAAATCGAACTCGGATGAACCGGCTAGAACGGGTTTAGGATACAAGAATGCATGTGCCAACTTTGATCGACGATTGTGGGCGCTAGGAGCGTCGGATTTTGATGCGATTTTCTATTCTGTGTTCGTATTTTTTGTGCTCTACAATTTGGTATATAGTTTGACACAGTTTGGTGATTTGGAGAATATGGTTTTGACTAAAAATTATCCCAAATTAGTCCGATTTACAGTTTTTCTGCTTGTTTGTCAGTTATTTTTGTATTAGATGTTTGTAGATGGTTATATGTGCATGATGTTTTGTTTAATTGACCCACATGGTGCTGCAAAGTAGGATTTGGAGATATCATTGTGGAATTAGGTCAATCCCACCAGAGTGGTACACTTAGTTTCATCATGATGTCTTCAAATTCAAAGTTGAATATATTTATAAATACTTGTGTAAAGACGATGTACACCCAAAGGTGACATTGACATTGTCAAGTATTGTTCAAATTAGGTTTGAGGACATTATGTGAAGATTGGGTGGATTCCACCAAAGTGGTATACTCAGTTCTAGCATGGCGTTATCAAACCCCAAGTTTATGCATTTACATATATAATAAAATGATACATTATACATTGTTCTCCCAAGTGTGAAAAGCAGCTAAGAAAGACAATGTTAGCCCAAAGGTGGCATTGTCAAAGACTAAAAGTATATTCATACACATGATTTGAAAGGATTTTGGCTTTAGGGGTCTCATTAGCCCAAAAGTGATGGGATTTCCAGAGTCATTATTCTTTCATAGTTACTGCACAGAAACTGAGAAGACCATTGCATGTTTATCCCAAAGGAGAATGTGTAGTTGGTTAACTCTTGAAAAAATGATATTTACTTGCATAGATGTTTTGATATGGTTAGTGCAAATAAAAGGCATGTGTATGGGTCTTCTGTTGTTTGGGACTCATACACTGGAGTATTCGTCTAAGGATGACTATCCCAAATAGTATTTTGATATATTAGATATCCATTCCTTGTCAGAAATGTTCAGGTGCATTACTAAAGGGGAGAGATAGAGCTAGTGATAAGGTTATTATTAGCTAATTTCAAGGTATATTGCTTAAAGATGGGTAGATTAACCAACGACAGGTGGTTTGACCAAATACTATTATGTCAGATAGGCATAGCTAGAAAAGAATAAAGATTCTAGGATTCCCTAGGTATTTTGAGTATTCTGAAGACTGTTGGCTTGAATGCGAGTTGAAATTATTTAGTTTCTTTACGTTCAAATGGTTTTTCTGTTTTTTTGGTTTTAATTGTTTAATTTGTATTTATATTTGTTGTTTGACTTTACATTTTGTTTTCTTACATTAAAATTGTGATTGTTGTTACTTAGAATACTAGATTGAAAGTTTTTCTTTTCAACTAATTAGAATGAAGTCATGCTGTTATGGTGCTTATGATGTTGTAAGATAAATAAATGCTTGTAATGTTGACTATATTTGTTCTAAATTATGGTGAATAATTTTTCAAGGTTAGACTGTGCAATCTTAGGTTCTCTAGTTGTACCAGTCATAGTGTTGATCTCTAGGGTAATGTAGAGACAAGTTAAGGTAGTTTCTTGGAGTGATTGAAAAATGTTTTGTCAGTGAGAGTATTTAGATTCTTAGTCAGTGGGAGTTCTTTTGATCTGCTTGACTAATGGGAGATCAAGTATTTGTTTATTTATCCATGTTTAATTGAATTGCATATGGTGTAGTAGTTGGTTTATTGGTGAGCGTGGTTATGTTTACTTGAGCATTTATTTTATTACTTGTATGCATTCATTCACAAGACATGTCAAAGTTGCAAGGCGATATTTAGCCAAAGAAGGCGATAAGCCAAGGTGTGATGTTAGTCCAAGCTGGATGCGTTTTGCCCATGAGTTGAATAATGTCAAAGTGTGTTGACCTAAAAGGATTTAAAGGTAACGGGATCGTAGTTAGTCGATCATTGGACTCATTTTTCATCTCAAAGTGATTTATGTCATTAAGTGGACCTTTGTATGTGGTTGACGGGAGGGGGTACACCATTCGTGTTAATTGGAGTATTTTTCGCTATTGTTCGACATTGTTAAGCTTAATGACTGAATCAAAGTGGTCAAATTTTATGTAATTAGATTTCATGGCCACGCTGGGTCAATTGTGACTTTATAATTAATGTAGCCCAAGTGGGAGAATGTAAGAATATTATTGTGGGCTAAATTAATTATATGATTAGTTGGTTTAGTGGGAGTCTAGTTACAGATAGACCAGTTTAAGAATGATTAGAGATGGACCAACCTGGTTCACTATGGGACTGGTCCAGGGATGAGGTGGTATTATATATACCAATGGTTAGGTT
This sequence comes from Protea cynaroides, assembly GCA_028583415.1. Classification (NCBI taxonomy): domain Eukaryota; kingdom Viridiplantae; phylum Streptophyta; class Magnoliopsida; order Proteales; family Proteaceae; genus Protea; species Protea cynaroides. Next base: position 12,618,241 of record CM053265.1, read on the forward strand.
CCCCGCAGCCACGGTGATTTTCCTCTCCTGTTCCCATACGCAAAGAGAAGCAAAGGGATTCTCGGCAGGCTATGGAAGACTCTGATCAAAGTATTCAAAGCTACTATAAATGGTCGAAAATCAATCTACAGCAAGAGGTATGTGTTTTATCATCTCCTTTTAATGCCCATTGTGTTCTAATAATCTGTGTGGTATATCTGTTATGATTCATGGGAAATTCAATGTGAAAACCTAAAGAGAACAGAAAAAGTCTTACAATGGAATCTTAAAACCAGACTTGAACATATCCTCCCGTACCGCAACTCGGTGTACGACTATCTGATGGCTCTCTCCGAAGGATTCGACATTCATATTTCAATAGATTCATGTATTTGGTAAGCCCTCCGAAAAATCGCAAAATCAACCAGTATGACCTTACTCTTAATTTCTAAGGCCATCCAGTGCTTGGACAAGACCAACTTCTAGCTAACTTCTAAAGGACCCAATCCTTTTTTCTGAGTCCTAATAGATTGCTCCGAGTCTCTAACCTCGATTTTACCTTTGGACAACCAAAGCAATGCCACTACCACAACATCATTCGAATCAGAATTAGACATATTGCCAGAAATAGACACCGACATGAATTTCTTTCCTTTTCCCCCAGATCCTAAACCGGATAGCCTCTTAAACCTACCCAAGACAAGAAAAAGGTAAAGGACTTAGTTTTGAAAAATGCTGATGTAGGAAGGATCATTTGAAAGAACACAAAAAAGAAGCTTCATGTACAGAGTTACAAAGCGAAATAAAGGAAAAGGTTGCAGAGCAATATGATGAATAGCAAAAAGAAGAAAAGCCAGAAGAGGACATACGGCTTCCAACTCGGATCCCAGTTCTAAATAAGACTCAAAGTCCGACTTGAGAACATTGTCGAAGACAACTGGCAGAAGTAGGAAAAGCCAACACAGAAAATAACCTCTCATAAAGAAAGAAAAATTCAAGGGTCACTTGTGTGTGCCCCTTGTTGGGGGAAAATAAGTTTGTGTTAAATCAGACCATTGATAACGGGTCAGTAGGACGTATGCAAGATATTATACATGACGTACATCTAAGGCACAAGGTATGAGAAGAAAGAGATGACTGAACTCGTGTTTGACCCCCCCCATGTTGATCCAGACATGATGTGACAGATTGATAGGGGTAATTGGGCAATTAATGGTTCGTCATTAATGCTCATAAATATTGACAACAACCATAAATGCAAGGTATGTTGACTTGACTAGCCATGTTACCATATCATGGACCGAATCAACAAAAAATAAGATTTTTACTCGATAAGTGGGAAATGACGGTCATAGCTGACAAAGAAAGTAGCTGACGTGGACATAAGGGGGTCGAATAGGGGTCGAACAGGGGGTCGAACAGGGGTCAAAAAAGATAGACAAGACCTATACGCGCCACTCTAAGGGGTCTTAGCTGCCTAGTCCTAATCTTTCTTCTCTGACATGATGGAGATGGTGGTAGGTGGAAAAAAGCTTGTCCAAGAAGTTTCACAATCGTTCTATAAATACAGAAGAAATGATGAAGAGAAAGAGAGATTCAATCTTGGAGGTCACTCCAAAAACATCTATCCTGAGGTATTATTACTCTGCTAAATTTCCTTCAAAAATATCTCTGCTTACCTACTGTTCATCTTTTTCACTGGGAAGGAGAAAAGTCTTTTGGAACTCCTGTATCTCAGGGAACCCCATTTCTAAGGAGTTCTAGTGTATCACTAAGAGCTCCATTCTACTTGTCTTTGGAATTCTCTAACTTTGGCATCGGAGTGGCCCCGGGGTATATCCCGCCCACTTGCTTACTGTGTATGTATTTCAGTTACGTGGTTTGATCTGAGAAGTTGGACGGATTCCATCGACAACAGTTTGGCGCCCACCGCGGGACCCTAGACATACTTTACTTCCAAAACCTTTCCTCTATTCTCAGTTTACCTGAAGAACCCATACAAGAAGCCTCACACTTTTCTCTATTTTTCTCTATCGCTTTCCTCCCTTACCTAGAGAGCTCCAGTGACTTCCTTCCTCTTTCTTTTCTCTCTTTACATCTTTCGTACTCCTAAATCAACTCATACATTTGACCCATGGCTCCGACTGAAAGATCTGAAAGCTCTTATAATCTACGCGAGACCCGTTCCCGTTAGGTGAATGGAGATAACTCAAGAGGCCTGGTGGATATTCCAGTGACCACGAAGAAAGGGATCCTGAAGTCCATCCTGAAGAAGAGGGAGCAGGTGGTCATAATCCAGTTTGACCCACTGGCCCAACAACTGGCCACACTGACGGAGTTACTACGATAAAAACCTACTGGTGTGTCGACAACCTCTGCTCCAATCATGGACATAAGGGGTCGAATACGGGGTCAAACAGGGGGTCGAACAAGGGTCAAAGAGGGGTCAATGCAGTCCAACAAGAAAGAGTTGCGGCAGTTCCCCTAGTCATAGTAGTACCACCAGTCGACCCACGAAGAAAGGGCTCCTGAAGTCCATCCTGAAGAAGAGGGAGCAGGTGGTCATAATCCAGTTTGACCCACTGGCCTAACAACTGGCCACACTGACGGAGTTACTACGATAAAGACCTACTGGTGTGTCGACAGCCTCTGCTCCAATCATGGACATAAGGGGTCGAATACGGGGTCGAACAGGGGGTCGAACAAGGGTCAAAGAGGGGTCAATGCAGTCCAACAAGAAAGAGTTGCGGCAGTTCCCCTAGTCATAGTAGTACCACCAGTCGACCCACGAAGAAAGGGCTCCTGAAGTCCATCCTGAAGAAGAGAGAGCAGGTGGTCATAATCCAGTTTGACCCACTGGCCTAACAACTGGCCACATGGACGGAGTTACTATAATAAAGACCTACTGGTGTGCCGACAGCCTCTGCTCCAATCATGGACATAAGGGGTTGAATAGGGGGTCGAACAAAGAAGGGTCTAAGGACTCAAAGAGGGGTCTAACGGCTCAAGAAAAGAAGGGTCTAAGGATTCAAGAAAAGAAGGGTCTAAGGACTCAAAGAGGGGTCTAACGGCTCAAGAAAAGAAGGGTCTAAGGACTCAAGAAAAGAAGGGTCTATGGACTCAAAGAGGGGTCTAACGGCCCAAGAAAAAAAGAGTCTAACGGCTCAAGAAAAGAAGGGTCTAAAGACTCAAAGGGGGTCTAATGGCTCAAAAAGAGAAATGGCCTAAGGGCAAGAAAAGAGTGGTCTAACAGCTCAAAAAGAGAAGGGTCTAAGGGCTCAAAAAAAAAAAAAAGCATATGAGGAGGGCTCAAAAAAAAAAAAAAAAAAAAAAAGAAAGAAAGAAGAGAAGCAGTCAAAAGGTTCATAATGAAGTACGCGCATATACGAGGAAAGTATATTTTCCCCAAAGGGATTGTCTCTTCGAGTCGAAATGACCCGGAAGAGGCAAAGGGGTTCTGTTGGGGGAAAATAAGTTTGTGTTAAATCAGACCATTGATAACGGGTCAGTAGGACGTATGCAAGATATTATACACAGCGTACATCTAAGGCACAGGGTATGAGAAGAAAGAGATGACTGAACTCGTGTTCGACCCCCCCCCCCATGCTGATCCAGACATGATGTGACAGATTGATAGGGGTAGTTGGACAATTAATGGTTCGTCATTAATACTCATAAATACTGACAACAACCATAAATGCAAGGTATGCTGACTTGACTAGCCATGTTACCATATCATGGACCGAATCAACAAAAAGCAAGATTTTTACTCGATAAGTGGGAAATGACGGTCATAGCTGACAAAGAAAGTAGCTGACGTGGACATAAGGGGGTCGAACAGGGGTCGAATAGGGGGTCGAACAGGGGTCAAAAAAGATAGACAAGACCTATATGCGCCACTCTAAGGGGTCTTAGCTGCCTAGTCCTAATCTTTCTTCTCTGACATGATGGAGATGGTGGTAGGTGGAAAAAACTTGTCCAAGAAGTTTCACAATCGTTCTATAAATACAGAAGAAATGATGAAGAGAAAGAGATTCAATCTTGGAGGTCACTCCGAAAACATCTATCCTGAGGTATTATTACTCTGCTAAATTTTCTTCAAAAATATCCCTGCTTACCTATTGTTCATCTTTTTCACTGGGAAGGAGAAAAGTCTTTTGGAACTCCTGTATCTCAGGGAACCCCATTTCTAAGGAGTTCTAGTGTATCACTAAGAGCTTCATTCTACTTGTCTTTGGAATTCTCTAACTTTGGCATCAGAGTGGCCCCAGGGTATATCCCGCCCACTTGCTTACTGTGTATGTATTTCAGTTACGTGGTTTGATCTGAGAAGCTGGACGGATTCCATCGACAACACCCCTCAACCCAGCAAACACAATCATAGCTTATGATGTGGTACCATGTGCTAACCCATGTGTCTACGCCTACAGTTAAACGGTGAAACAAATTCTTAGGCAGGTGGATTGTATACCTAATTATACATTATGAAGACACTTGTTCAGTTTGTAGGATGTCAAAATGTACATAGATGCAAGAGCCACGTCAAGGACATGGGGAAATCAGAAGTACGCCACCTCAGCCACTCCTTTCCCGTAAGTTCCCACCTCACTACCACTCCTGCGGTTATAAATACTTACCAATTCGATCATACTATGATTGGACTGTAAGACTTTTTCAGTTCTCTTTTAGTTTTCCCATGAACCATAACAGATACACCACACAGATTACTAGAACACAATGGGCATCAAAAAGAGATGATGAGACACATACCTCTTGTTGTAGATTAATTTTTGATCATTTTCTGTAGCTTTGAATACTTTGATCAGAGTCTTCCACAGCCTGTCGGGAATCCCTTTGCTTCTCTCTGCGTATGGGAACATGAGAGGAAAATAACCGTGGCTGTGGGGACCCTAACCATTGGTATATATAATACCACCCCACCCTTGGATCAGTCCCACACTGGACCAGGTTGGTCCATCTCTAATTAAACTGGTATACCTGTAACCAGACTCCCATTGAACCAACTAACTGTATAATTAATATAGCCCACAATAATATTCTTACATTTTTTTACTTGGGCTACATTAATTATAAAGTCACCATTGACCCAACGTGGCCATGAAATCTAATTACACAAAATCTGACCACTTTGATTCAGTCATTAAGCTTACCAATGTCGAACAACATCGGAAAGTACTCCAACACAAATGATGTACCCCCTTCCATCAGCCACATACAAAGGTCCACTTAATGACATAAATCGCTTTGAGATGAAAAATGAGTCTAATGATCGACTAACTACAATCCCATTACTTTTAAAATCCTTATAGGTCAACGCACTCTGACATTATCCAACTTATAGGTAAAACGCCTCCAGCTTGGACCAACATCACACTTTGGCTTACCGCCTTCTTTGGCTAAATACCGTCTTGCAATTTTAATATGTCTTGTGAATGAATGCATATAAGCAATAAAATAAATGCTCAAGTAAAAATACTCATGTTCACCAATAAATCAGCCACTACACCATATGTAATTCAATCAAACATTGATAAATAAACAAATACTTGATCTCCCACTAGTCAAGCAGACTAAAAGAACTCCCACTGACTAAGAGAATCTAAAAACTTCCACTAATAAAATCTTTTCCAATCACTCTAAGAAAACTACCTTAACCTGTCTCTACATTGCAATAGAGATCAGCACTATGACTGGTACAACTAGAGAACCTAAGATTACACAGTCTAACCTTTGAAAAATTATTCACCATAATTCAGAACAAATATAGTTAACATTACAAGCATTCATTTATCTTACAACATCATAAGCACCATAACATCATGACTTCATTCTAATTAGTTGAAGAGAAAAACTTTCAATATGATATTTCAAGTAACATAATCACAATTTCAATATGAGAAAACAAAATGTTAAGTCAAACAATTAATATAATACAAATTAAACAATAAAAAAAAAAAAAGCAGAAAAACCATTTGAACGTAAAGAAACTAAATAATTCTAACTCGCATTCAAGCCAATAGTCTTGGAACTAACCTATTGAAAATACCTAGGGAATCCTAGAATCTTTATCCTTTTCTAGCTATGCCTATTTGACATAACAATATTTGGTCAAACTACATATCTTTGGTCAATCTACCCATCTTTAAGCAATGTATCTTGAAATTAGCTAATAATAACCTTATCACTAGCTCTATCTTTCCCCTTTAGTAATGCAAGCCACCTAGACCTGAACATATTTTTCTAATAAGGAATGGGATATCTAATATATCAAAACACTCTTTGGGATAGCCATCCTTAGACGAATACACCTGTGTATGAGTCTAAACACAATACCAAAGAACAGAAGACCCATACACCCACCTTTTACTTACATTAATTGTATCAAAACATATATGCAAGTAAATATCATTTTTTCAAAAGTTAACCAACTACACATTCTCCTTTGGGATAAACATGTAGTGGTCTTCTCAGTTTTTGTGCAGTAACTATGAAAGAATAATGACTTTTGGAATCCCATCACCTTTGGACTAATGAGACCCCTAAAATCAATACCCCCTCAAATCATGTGCATGAATATACCTTTAGTCTTCGACAATGCCACCTTTGGACTAATATTGTCTTTCTTAGCTGCTTTTCACACTTGAGAGAACAGTATATAATGTATCATTATATTGTATATGTACAAGTATAAACTTGGGATTAGAGAACGCCATGCTAGAACTGAGTAAACCATTTTGGTGGAATCCACCCAATCTTTAAATAATGTCCTTAAACCCTAATTTGAACAACACTTGACAATGTCACCTTTAGGTGTACATCGTCTTTACACAAGCATTTACAAATATATTCAATTTTGATTTTGAAGACATCATGGTGAAACTAAGTGTACCATTTTGGTGGGATCGACCTAATTCCATAATGATATCCCCAAAACCTACTTTTCTACACCATGTGGGTCAACAAACAAAACTTCATGCACATATAATCTTCTACAAACATTTGGTACAAAAATAACTGACAAACAAGTAGAAAAACTACAAATCGGATTAATTTGGGACACCTTTTCATCAAAATCATATTTCTCAAATCACCAAACTATATCAAACTATGTACCAAACTGTAGAGCACGAAAATAAGAACACAACGCAAAAAACCGCGTCAAAATCCGATGCTCTTAGCACCCACAATCATCAATCAAAGTCGACAACACTTTCTTGCATCCTGAACCAGTTCTGGACGGTTTATCCGAGTTCGGTTATGGGCGGACCGAACCCACTGTAAAACATTTTTTTTGGTTGAAATACTTTGGTCCAGACCGAACCAAATGGTTTTGTGCGAACTGAACCACGGCCTAAACCATGAACCGACCAGTGGTTCAACCACCGATCCAACAGAGTCGTTCATCCGGGTTCTCGGGTTAACTTTTCGGGTCACCATGTTGGATTCTCAGATCCTATTGGTGGGTCCATGGATCGGGTAGTCGGGTCACGATTCGGGCCAGGTCAAAATTGACCGGGTACCTGGCCACACGTGCTGACCCACACGTGTATTCCAGACGATCTGGTCTTGGGTTGGTCCGGGTCAGGGTCCGGGCTTGGATTGGGCCTAATCCTTTGATCCGGGCTCGGTTCTGGATCGACCCATATTAGTTCCGTATAGCCCCGGGTTGACTCTGGGTTAACTCGCTAAGGTTTCTGGGTTAGCCGAGTTAACCCGGTGACGTCAGCCCTATTCTTTTCTTTTCATTTTTTTTAATAGCCGCCGGCGCGTGGGTCTCACGCCCTTTTTCAGGCCGCGCATGAGGGCACGTCCGGCAACCTCCGACAACTTACCTATGTCGTCGGCTCCGTCTCTCCGAGATCTACAATCATATGTAGTTTATTTCATCTTTTACAGGTCAGAAAAAATTTTCGAAGGTCCAAACCCTAGACAGGTTCATACGAAGAATGTGAGAGAAAAATCTAGCTCTCTTTTCCCAATCCATTCAACCTACAGTCTCTAGAATACTTACCCATCGATCCTAAATCTCTGTGGGAGGCTCTGATACCAATTGTAAGACTTTTCAGTTCTCTTTTAATTTTCCCATGAACCATAACAAATACACCACACAATAGGCATTAAAAAGAGATGATGAGACACATACATCTTGTTGTAGATTGATTTTCGACCTTTTCCTGTAGCTTTGAACACTTTGATCAGAGTCTTCCATAGTCTGCTGGAATCCGTTTGCTTCTCTCTGCGTATGGAAACAGGAGCGGAAAATAACCGTGGCTGTAGGGACCCTAACCATTGGTATATATAATAGCACCCCACCCTTGGACTAGTCCCACAGTGGACCAAATTGGTTCATCTCTAATCATACTTAAACTGGTCTACCTGTAATCAGACTCCTACTGAACCAACTAATCGTATAATTAATATAGCCTACAATAATATTCTTACATGGACAACTTCACAATTGTAATAACTCTCTCTCTCTCTCTCCCCTAAAATTCAAGAACTGTCCCCACTAAATCTTTGAACTTAGCTTTCTCCTGAGTTCACAACTGTCTAATCCCTTACTAATTTGAGCGTTAGAGTGGTCTTAGGGTTGCTCAATCCATCCACACATGCTCCTTTCTTCCTCTTATACAACATCTGAGCATCTTGGAAAAGGACACATCATCCTATGACATCAACAATCATACTTCACCTTGTCTTTGTTAAGTGAATATTTTTTCTGTAATTTCTTCTATGCCACTCCTCTTCCCAACCCACCCAATGGATGTCCCTTCACCTTGCAACTCCCAACTGCCCTCTCTCTACAACTCCCATACCCCCTTCCCACCCCCATCCACGGTTGACAGCTGCCTCCCTCGGCAAGGTGGTCATATAATATTTGAGATCCTGTTCATAAGCTTCGAAAATGATCAAGGGATTTGTAGAGCCTTGTGAGGCATCCAATGCTTATAGTCATTAAGCAGGCTTGGATGTTAGGAAGCAAATCTTGGCTCAAGCAATTGCAATAGCAACTTCTCCAAGAAACTTGCTCTGGAGGTCATATGTTAAAATCTTATCTACTTTTCTTTCCACTCCTTTCCCTACTCCATAATTAATTTGAGATGTTTGAATTTGATTTTCTCTTTTTCCTTAGTTTAGGGGTTTTACCATTTTAGATTGTCAACGAGAGGGAGTTATACACCAAAGAATGCAATTGTTAAAGCCTATCTTAATATCAATTATATGGGAAAAATATTGTTTCCTCCCCTGTAGTATGCCTAAAAGGACAAATGCCCCCAAAAATTTTTAGAAAAGACAACCATCCCTTTTTTTTTTTAACGGAGTTAAAGTTAATTTTTCATTGACAATTCTACCCCTGAACGTTTTGTTGCTTTTATTGTTAATAGACTTTTGTAACCCTCCTATCCCACTTATTTTTCCTTTCATTCTCCTTTTTCTCTCCTTCACCTTCTTTTCACCTTCGTTCGAATAGGCTCTGCAAAAATACTCTTGTGAAAACCATAGTTCCATCTTCCATCTACACTTATTTAAATCAAACCAGACAGAAAGGATTTGGGGAAAACAGACGAACCTTCCCCAAATCTCTTTCTGTTTTTGCCAAAGTGGTTCTTTGAGAGAATCGTTTCTACGCCATTTGCAAACACAGCGGATTAAAACCCACCCTACGAAACAGGAAAATAGAAGCAAAACCTTCAAATTTGTTAAAGATTTTTAAAAAATAAGTATAAAGAACCGCTTTGAAGGTTTTGCTTCAAGGACAAAAGGTAAATGTTTAAAGCAAACTCCAAGTGAGGAAGAATCCAGATATTTCAAGGAATTCCTTATGGGAACACATGCAGAAAGTTTTCTGGTTCGACTATTTATATTACCAAATGAACTCTCATGGATTTTGTTGTAGTTTTTGCAAATCTTAATGAATTATCTCGTTGCAATTACAGGGGCGTGAGATAGAGGACTTGGGGACCGATTTCCTCCATCGCCAGAAGAACTGGGTTTAGAATCCAAAGCCCTTCTACCTGGTTTCAATTTCTAAAACCAGAGGAGCAAAACCAATTTTAGTTTACATTAAATCAATGGATCACAGAGCTTCTTCAAAACGCAACCATCGTCCTTTAACGTTCTCTTGGCCATCGCCAAGTTATAATTACAAATACAACTAACGTTCAAAAACCAGGTTGCAAAGGTGGAGTTCTTGACTTAGGGTCAAGGCTTTGAGGGTTTCGAAACCAGGATGCAGTGGTAGAATTTAATAAGGGTAAAACTGGTACTTCACGTTTGTAAAGGATTAATTTGGTCATTAAAAAAAACTTGGCTTCCCACCGTCGATATCTAATGGAATGTACCTAATGGCGTGGATCTACTTGTATTTTAATAGTGCTTTTAGGAGAGGCATTTATTTTTTTCAAAAACTTTTGGAGGCATTTGTCCTTTAGGCATACTACAAGAGAGGAAACAATATTTTCCCCTAATTATATAATACATACCCGAAGAGAAAAGCAAACAAAATACTTGGGGCATTTTTGAAACAAGAAATTTACTGAATGATTCTCCATAATATAATTGAAACAAGGCCATTGTCTGTTGAATGCCGTTACGATCTTTCATCCTTCAAACTTTCAATGAAAAACTTCCAATTCATTCGGTTAGACTCAATTTTAATCGTTAGAGTAAATCCTACTTGTTCTTCTAACACAAGATGGAATCAAGAAGTGCTTAAATGACCAGTTTCAATCTTCCCTGCCAGGTGGTTCTGATTTTTGCATCAAAATAAAACATTGGAGAACCAAAAATATTAGAGTTGGGATCACCTTTGTGTACATGTACTCTCCATGCGATCTCATCGTCGCCAGTGTAGTGTAGGACCCATCTCTAGAGTGTAGAACTCACTAAATATGAGAAGTGATAGAATTCAATGAAGAATTCAAGTACATGCAGATGAACTATTTTCAAAATATCATACAATACATCTTTTTTTCCCTCATACACTAATGCTCCACACACCGACTTGCCCACCGGTCCATTCCTCCCTATGCAACTCCTGCCCACTGGCCATGTTCCTCCCCTACCATTCTGCCCCCTGTAGCCCTCTCTCTTGCCATCGACGTTGCTTCTGAAGGCAAAAGGCAAAAAAGCAAACATAACTATAAGTGAAAAGAAAATTACATTATTAGCCCTCCATTTTAGTACCACATCATCATTGTATAGAGGGCGAAGAAAGTAAAGGTTACAAAAAGTTACAAACAGACGCATCCTTTGTTGATTGGTTTAACCTATTAACATGGTTCAAAAGAATTAAACCAATCTTTATCTTTCACCAATTCACCTCAACCCAAGCCACGTTACCACCTCTTTCCACCACGTGCTTCAATTCTTTAGGTCGGATGAAGTTGATCGGCCGTGTAGGCGTGAAGGTGCATTAGCGGTTGATGGAGGAGATTTGATCAACGGTCCAATCTAATGGTGGGAGAGGGATGATGAGGAGGATGGAGCAGATGCCGTGGATGAAGTCGTCCGTGTACGAGACATTGTGGATTGAACCACCGATGACACTGCAGTATGGGAAGGCGAAGAAGGATCTGGTTATCAAAGTCATGAGACTCATAACACTACGTCCAAGGTGAAAGAGAAGAAAGTGATTTTTTTTATCGGTTCTTCTCCATATTATATACAAACCTCACTATTCTATTTTACAGGAAAAAGACCAATAAAATTTTATTTGGGAAGGGCATTATTATTGGTCCTATCTCATCTAAAATTTTATTATTTTTTCAATATTTATATTATATTTTAAGGGAAACGTTTTTCTGATCTGCCCAGCACTCTCAAAAAAAAAAAAAAAAAAAAAAAAAAAAAAACAAAACCCTCCACTTTTCTGGTATATAAAATTCCCATAATGCCCTTTTCATTCCATCTCAAAATTCATAATAATAAATTCCCTTTCCAAACTCCACCCTCCTCTTATTTTAAGCAAATAAGGAAAAATTTTATTTTACAGAAAAAAAAATTTCTCCTTTTTTTTATCTTTTTTTACGGATCGTTTTACATGAGCTTTTCTTGGATTCAAATCGTCTCTTCCCTGGGTCAGGGAGGAGGGAGACGTCTCTGTCTGATGGCAGACACATAACTCTCGAGAAAATCTGAGCCCCACGTTCGAGCTGACATCCAATCTACAAGCCAAGCCGACAGGGGGTGTTAGCTCAGACGTAGGGCTCGGATTTTCCCAAGAACCATTATTGGCCATCCAACAGGGGCGTCGCTCCTCCGTGAAGTACAGAGAGGAGACAATTCAGATCTGCTTTTCCCAACCTTTTGAAAAAAAAAAAAAAAAAAAAGCTAATAACACTGTTTATTCTAAGCCAATCGTAAACAAGTGACGAGATCGTCAGTTCCATCTTTTTCCGAAGTATTAGACTATTAGATATAGTAGATTCCTACAAATCGGAAAGCTCATGCTGACGTGCGAATACTACAAGTCTTACGACAGTTTGAAGGGCCGGGTGGTGACGCGGGAACGAGACCTTTCACCTGAGCGAACATCTCTCTACAGCTTGGTCCGTAGACAAATCCCTACTGTCTTCTTTGTCTCCAACCTAAGGGTAGGGGTGTCAAACCGGTCGATTCGGCTGGTTTCAGTTTGGACCGTTCTGTTCTAGTCCGGTGTTGGTTTCCGTCCAGTTCAGTTTTGGGCTTTTATGGATTGGTTTAATTGATTCTTACCGGTCCACACTATCAGTTTGGTTTCAATTCACTGTACGTATATGTAGTAACAAGTTAACTTAATAAGTTCTATGCAAGGATTTGAATTTCGGTTTCGTGCTTGGGCCAAGCCAAAAATCGAAATTTTGGTGATTTAGACAGAAATTTCTTCGAAACCTGGTAAAAAAAAAATGCTTATTTTTCGAACTTGGTTTCGGAGCTAAAAAAATGGCTTTATGAGCTCAATTTTTTCTGTAATGCAATTTTAATCTTTTTAAATCATTTGCACAAAAACAACATCGGAAATAATTTAGGGAAGAGACCATTCATATACTTTACATAAATTAAAAAAAAAAAATGGTTTAGGGAAGAAACCCTTACCTTCAAGTTTCAAATATTCAAAGAGTTGCTAAAATGAGATTGAATCTTCCTTGGAGTGGATGGAAATAGAGGTAAACAAGATAGGGGGAAGAATGAAGGATTCAAGAAAGGGAAGCAAGGGAACTCACCAAATTCGCATTAAGGTATGCTCTCAGGCGAAAGGAGAGGAAATCTATCAAAATAGACAGGTTTGTCGAAATAAGGTTCTGTTTTATAAGTATGGTCGAAGTGGTTGGACCATGTTTCGAACCAGTTTCGACCATATTTCGGTCAAAACAGTAATTTCGACCAAAATATGGTATTTTCGGTATCGACAGTTTTGTTTCGTATTGCCCAAAAATCGAAATATTTCGACTGAAATTGGAGGAAATCTAGAACTATGGTTCTATGGGACCATTGTCTGATTGGTTTGGTTTGTTTTTGGTTTTATACATGTATATTTAATAAAATTTGATTTAATGGACTCTTAATGGTTCGATTATGGTCTTACTACTATTAGTCTAATTTGGTTCGTATTATCAATTCATCCAGTCTGGTTTTAGTTTTTCATCTGGTTATAAAAACACAACTCAATTACCATCCAATGAGATTCATTTCAGTTTGATCCAATCCAATCGGATTGAGTCAGTTTCGATTTTCGGTTTGGACCCAATTTTGACACCTTTACCACTGGGACGATATAAAAAATTCGCAAGACAAGATATTTCAGAATAGTTACTCAAAAAAATAAAAAAAATAAAAAAATAAAAAAATAAAAAAAATAAACTGAGCGAATAGGACCTGGTAGAGTGGAGACTGTAGGGGAATCTCTACAATGGGACAGTAGAGAATGAAAACTACAATCTACAACGTTCTAATTTCTATTTTTTTTTACTCCCACGGACATGAAATTCAATTTCCATTTCTGCATATATTACGGTACGATATGCTTCCCTGAATACGCTCTCCCTCCACCCCTGTAACGTTCAAGATTTATCTGTAGCGTGTCTGCAAAGTAAAGAAACAAAGACTAATTAGGATTCAGCAAGCCCTGCAAGTTAGACCGAAGAAAACATATTTGCTTCTACGCCACAACAGAAGACATCCTTTTCTCCACTTCCTTTATAAATTGAATTCTCAAACTCCCAAAAGTTTTGAGCTCAATTGAATAGGATTTCAACAATGGCCATCATTTTTTTCTTGTTCTCAATTTGTAGTCTTTTAGCATACTCTGAGGGCATCAGCAGAGCCGACTTTCCACAAGGATTTGTCTTTGGAACAGCTTCTTCTGCATACCAGGTTCAGTCTGAATGAACCTTTCCTTTTCTTTTCTGTTCTATCAATTTTTTTCCCCTGCAGGCAATCTCATCAGTTAATGTGTGGCAGTTTGAAGGAGCTGCAGCTGAAGGGAAAAAGGGAATCAGCACATGGGACACTTTCATCCAACGACCAGGTTTGAATTCAAACTCAAAACAATAAACATTGAATATCAAATCATGATGGCCTCTGTTTTTATTAAGATCACTGTATGTTTTGACAGGAAGGATATTGGACTTCAGCAACGCAGATATGGCTGTTGACCAATATCATCGCTTTAAGGTAGACTGACTTGAACATTTAGATTAACCAGAAAGGATGCTTTAACACGTAATTGGTAATTAAGAATAAAATCATACATGCCCAAATAATATTTAAATAATAATCATAATGGTGAATTCGGTTTGGATAAGAATATGTACATTCACACAGGTTTGTCCACATAAGATCGTTTACCCTCTTTACCATTTTAGTCAAAACAGAGACAGTAATTTAAGTTAGAATGACAAGAAAGGAAAAAGGTTAACACAGTCTTATCTGCAGTCTGATGTAGAATTGATGAAGAATTTGGGCATGGATGCTTACAGATTCTCAATATCATGGCCACGAATCTTCCCGAGTAAGACCAAGCAATACCCAGCATGACTTCTATAATATATTTTCTTCTCCTGTATTCTTCATTTTTCTTCTTCTAATTCTGAACTTCTCCTTCACAGATGGAACGGGAGAAATAAATCCTGAAGGAATAAATTACTACAATAGACTCATAGATGCTCTGCTAGAAAAAGGTTTCACATTCAACCAATGTACTCTACTATAATTTCAGGAAATTTTGAACTATTGAAGTCTCAGGAGTTTCTTTCTGTCAGGAATCCAACCCTATGTCACTCTGTTTCACTGGGATCTTCCACAGGCACTTGAAGATAGATATGAAGGATGGTTGAGTGAACAGATTGTGTAAGCATACTCCACTAGTTACAGTTATTGATAGATATATTTCTGGAAAATTCCAGCTAAAGTTTCCATCTACTGCAGAAAAGACTTCGAGAGTTATGCTTTCACCTGCTTCAAACATTTTGGAGATAGAGTTAAGCACTGGATCACCATCAACGAGCCTCATGGATTTGCAATGCAAGGTTATGACACAGGCATTCAAGCTCCAGGGAGGTGCTCCATTTTTGGCCACTTGTTCTGCAAGATGGGAAAATCATCCATAGAACCATATATTGTTGCACACAATATCCTCTTATCCCATGCTGCTGCTTTCCACACCTACCAGCTCCACTTCAAGGTGACAATCTTCCAGTTTTGACTCTGGGGTTACAGAAGCTGTAGAGTGGTCTGGGGCCCTTATGAGACACCGCCCCACAGTTGGGTGGATCATGATAGAGACCTAGCAGACTAAAAGTCAGCTTTATTGATGATCCCATCAATATATCATCTCTGTAAACATGTGAGCAGTTAAAAGAAAATCAGTAGAGCTTCAACAGAGATCAGATGGTCAAAGAAACAGTCAAAAATGAATGCCTTTGGTTTACAATCTGTACGGTTGGATGCAACCTCCTGAACTTCTATAATATGAGACATGGCGATTTCTTGGGGCCCCAGACTCATGTACAGGTTCTGTAATGCTGCAATACCCCCAGGAGGGGGGAGGGGGTTTCTTTCTCTCCACCCCCCAAATTGGTACCCCTTACATATATATACATTCATACATTCATATATATTAACAATTTTGGCCCCTTTTAGGAAAGGCAAGGAGGCCTGATTGGAATAGCACTTGATGCAAAATGGTATGAACCAATATCTGATGCCGATGAGGACAAGGATGCTGCACAAAGAGCTATGGATTTTGGGCTTGGATGGTATGCTCTCATTGAATATCTATAGATTCAACTCAAATACATTTAGCTGGTAATGAAATTCAATCTGGATTTATGCATAACACAAATCTATGAAAGCAGGTTCCTAGATCCCCTTTTCTTTGGCGAATACCCTCTTTCTATGCAGAATCTTGTAGCTGGTAGACTCCCCAAGATCACACCTGAGATTTCCCAAAGTTTGGTTGGCTCACTGGATTTTGTAGGCATAAATCATTACACCACATTATATGCCCGAAATGATAGGACCAAGATTCGGAAACTGGTGTTGCAGGATGCTTCATCTGATGCAGCTGTTATTACAACCTGTAAGACTCAAAAGTGTTTCCTACCATAGATTTAGTATTTTAAAGATGGCCACATTGAGTCGACATTAATGTTCACAACATTGGTCTTACATGTCTTCAATGCAGCTTCAAAGGGTGGAGTTCCAATCGGAGAAACAGTATGTTCCAATTTCTTATTTGAAATTGTGGCTCATGATGTATGAACAAGCTATTAACTATAGTTTGTCTCCTCCTGGATTCTTCCTTTAGGCTGCCTCCAGCTGGCTGCACATTGTTCCGTGGGGTTTCAGGAAATTGGCAATATATGTGAAGGATAAATATGGGAACCCACCAGTTTTTATAACAGAAAACGGTAAGAAATCTTATCTCAGGGACTGAACTTCGTACTTTTTTGAAATGACATTGTCAAGGTTCATGGATGCAGGAATGGATGATCCAAACAAACGTTCTACGCCCTTAAGCACAGCTTTACAAGATGACAAGAGGATAAGCTACCACAGGGACTATCTCTCTAACTTATCTACTGCTATAAGGTAATGTTAAGTCTCTTACACTTGGTATGGTTTAAGTCTTGGTTTTATGCCATTTATGACAGCTACACTAAAGAATAAGGCACTCAAAGTTGAGCTCTTATATCAAACATAACATAAAAAAAGGGAATTAATGAAAACAGGCAAGACGGCTGTGATGTACATGGTTACTTTGTGTGGTCATTACTTGACAACTGGGAATGGAACTTCGGCTACACACGCCGATTTGGACTCTACTTTATCGACTACAAGAATAACCTCACAAGGATCCCAAAGGCTTCTGTTGAGTGGTTCAAAGGTGTTCTCATACAGCCAGAATCGTGAGAGGTCTTTTGGATTTATGAATGTCCATCATTTCACATCAGCCAGATGCCGAACCACCTTAGGAACCTGTATTATATTTTCTCTTGATAGAAAAGGTTCCCCAATGTGTATAAAACAAAATCAATTTACCAATACAGCAGCTGCAAATACAAATGACTTGAATTGTGAAGACACGGACCCCAATGACTGCACTATTTCTTAGAAGAGAAATAAGCAGGTGGTTGTCTAATTGAAACCATAGGCAATCAATACAGTTTTCACATACTTGAATGTAATTACAACTTGGGAAAAGTAATTCTGAACTGGCAATGTAGAGTATGCCCTCTCACATGCCTTTTTTTTTATTCTTTTTCCTTTTGCCTTACATTTTCTTTATTCCATCTCAAGGATTCCTCTCACTCTCTCTAGTGCATGC
Organism: Protea cynaroides; assembly: GCA_028583415.1. Taxonomy (NCBI): domain Eukaryota; kingdom Viridiplantae; phylum Streptophyta; class Magnoliopsida; order Proteales; family Proteaceae; genus Protea; species Protea cynaroides. The sequence continues at coordinate 12,636,050 of CM053265.1, forward strand.
AACATGCCACTTTGTGTTAGATAAACAACTACAAGATCATTCTGAAGACAGCAAAATGGTTCAAGTGCATGGGATCAGGGATCGGATCTCCCAAGTTGGATCTGCCCAGATCAGGGCTGACTCGGCCAAAAAAATGGCTCAGAATCGCGTCTCACGTGTGGTTTTTCCCATCCTAGCGTTGACTTGGCGTGCTGCACGGGATCAGCCAGAATCAATCGATCCAATCCATGTTCTTGAACCATGAGCAAAATACTCTCTTTTGAAAGTTTTTTCCCTTGGTGCCAACCCTAATTTAAATCCAAAGTAAATTTTTTTAAAAAAAAGTAGAGGGAGTATTACTAGAACTAGAATTAAACTTCCAAAAATAAAAATCCACAATAAACTTGAAAATGGATAGAACTGATAAACAGAAATAAACCTGACTCAGAATAACCACAAAAAAAAAAAAAAAAAAAAAAAAAAAAAAAGAAAGACTCAATTTGTCCTAAATTGAAGAAATCGAAAAACTTCAAAACAGCAAGTTGAATAGTTTAACCATTGGAAACCAACCTATTTGATCTCCTCTTCCCAATAATGTGATCCACTATGTCCAACAATGGTTCCTTGTCAGTCTCCCACTTAAAAGTTATAACACTCCCTTCTCAATACTATAAGGTGGACTTCTTTGGCTAATTTGAAAAGCTTTCAGCAGATAATTCATAGAATGCACACACACCTGTAGCTGGTGATTGATGAGATCTAAATTAAGGTGGTGCTGTAGTCAGCGGGTGCCTAATGATGAATGAAAGGGATTTTTGGTAAACTATGTCCTCTAGAGATGTAGAGAAGGCAAGAAGGATCTCCATATGGTCTTTATTAATCTCAAAAAAGTTTCTGATAGAGTTCCTAGAGAGTTAATCTGGTATGTTTTAAAGAAGAGAAGTGTTTCAAGTAAATATTTGGACATAGTTAAGGATATATATTATAATGTGATGACTAGTGTGAAAATCGTTGGGGGTCAAAGTAGTAAATTCCCAATCACAATGGGTTTACATTAAGGATCAGCTTTAAGCCCTTATTTGTTTGCCTTCACTAGGAATGGATTCTGCATATGGGCATGCTGGATCAAAAAGTCACGATCTTTACACAGTTGGCCTCAATAAGACCTATTAATGGGTGATGATAATAACTTCTTTCCATGCATAGAACATGTGAAGTTTTGAACTTCGGAGACGTTCTACTTTTGTCCTGAAATGAGAATTCTGAAGAAATTTCAGTAATGTATATAAAAAGAGGATTCTTGCATTCTTTCCCTTGTGCTGAGAAAACATTCATTATTATTACAAAATACTTCCATTGGCACGCACAAGAAATAGGCCAATTCAGCATAACTATCCCATATACAATGAAGTAATGGCTACTATTGAACATACACGAAAGAGCCATCAGTATAATTTATGTCAAGAAAATGAAACATTTTACAGAACCCCCTTTCACGTCATTGAGTTGCAAGATTTATAGAATTTATTATCTCAATAGCTCTTCCAGGATGGTGCACCTACACTATTTACTAGTAAAAGTGAAGCAAAGGCAGAATCTTCATTCCAATGTTAACAGACCTCGTTTCCTTGTCTGGAACATAACATTGAACCTGTATATCCACAATCAACCAAAGCAGAGAAGTGGATAAAAAATTAACAAGAAAAAGTAAATAATGCAATGTAACAGACACATATCCCCTTCTTTTGCAGCTTCAAATGTAACAAAAAGCAAAAGGGTGAAAATTTGTGATTGGATCAAGGTTAATTCGCCGAGCCCAACAAGGACAGAAGTTTCAAACCAGAGCCACTTTAAAATGACAACTAAAATTAAATGCATGAAGCAATAAACAAAGTCATATCATCAGATGTGAGAGATTAATTTAATGGATGATAATGAACGTTACTTACACATTGAACATGAAGCAAATTGTGAATTCACTATGTATCAGAAGGCATTTTCAAGCTAGATTTACTGTAACTTTTTGCCCTCCCAAGCTCCACAAGCTTCTTCACTCCATCGAACTTTGGGTCCTTGACTAACCAATCCACTACAGTTTGCAACAGCCCCACATCGAGATAGCATCAACAGTTTGCAGAGCTTAAGAGCCAGGTTGAATTCACTCTTCTACAAAGGCAAGGGACAAGTGTCTGAAAGGTCGACCAATTCAGAATGAGAGCAGTTTTGGCTAGTTCACTATAAAACCTCATGGTTACCTCTAAATTCCCGTCGTTGCAAAGTCCTTTAATCAGAGCGTTGAAACTTGAATATCAGGTTTCGGTCCTGTCTCCAATTCTTTAATTAATTTAACAACCTCCGATGTTTTGCCCCTAAGAACAAGGCCGCGCAGCTTGCCATTAAAACTTCTGATATCAGAAACGCAATTCCTGTTTTACATACTAGCCCAAATCGTATAGCCATCAGAAACCCGATTATTCTCAGAAAACGCATTCAGAAGCAAATTAAAAGGAATCAAGTTCGGGCACATACCACTCTTTTCCATCTCAACTAGAACAGAGAGTGCAAAATCTAGTGAAACCATCTCACAGTAAGCCCGAATCATAATATTGTACTAGTAAAGATTAGGTTGGATGGACAAGCAGGAGGGGAGCTCGCAGAAAAGTAGTTCAGCCTTATCAAAAGTGCTGGTATCCACGCAAGCTGTGAGGAGGGCATCGAAGGACTTCACAGTGCGCTGGCACTTTGGTTCTGGCAATTGGTCGAACGTCTGATAGGCTTGATCGAACATGCCCGATTTGCCATAAAGAGAGATGATCCGGATCGCGAAGCCTTCTTTAGAAATGTCATCATTCTTCTTCTGGTCCTCCAGGATTTCTTCAACGTAGTCGTTTAGCAAACGCAAGGCGACGAACTGTAACCTCGTATTTGCGGTGCTTGCAGCGGAACCAACACGAATCGGAGGATTTCTTGAACTTGTCGACAAGTGTTTTGAAATCACATTCTTGGAAAAGATCGTTAACAATGGTGTTGGGAGGTGTCGAGGCCACGCTGATTGCAGGAGATGCAATGCAAAAGCGGTGATAGAGAGAGAAGGCGAGGCCGAGAAGAAGCCATCCTGTCTCGCCCAAAAGATCGAGAGCAGAAAATGGATTTGGAGACAGCGTCAGGGATCTGTTTATTTTTTATTTTTGTATTTTTTTAAAATGTTCCAGCTGACGTGGTCTAGGGGGATTTAGCCTTTTGGCTTTTACGTTTGCTCAGTGTATTTTTTGAACGTTCCAAGTTCCAACGTTCCAATTGAAATGATTTATGATGGATTCAAATTATTAACAATTTATATGATTTATGAGTTATTATTTACAATTTATATGATTTGGACTTGTTGAACCAGTGGAGGCATACAGCACGAGCCATGATGGGACCTACAAATTCACGTTTTGCTAATAGCCACCCTCCCGGTGACATTTAGCTACTAGTGCTCTATGGGCGATTTTTTTTTCTTGATCCTTCTTTGTGAGTAAAGATTAAAATGGATAGTCGAAAATGAAAATTCGAATCGAATTTTCATTAGTTTAGGGGAAACCAAATTTTAACAATTGGGTTTAGATTTGAATTTTGATAGCAGGGGTTGGATTCAAATGCGGGTTCAGATAATAATCAAACAGTTAGGATTATATCTGTTGTGTTTAACTTAGTGTTTAGACGCATATAACCTTAGGTTTTAAAGTTTTAGGAGAAATATAATCTTAATGTTTATATAGTCATTCAAGGTTTTGTCTCTTATTTTCTTAAGATAAACTATATATATGTTTTAAACTAGAGATTTTTTTTCCCTTCTCATTTTCCATATAATTTGTATTCTAATTCCATTTTTCGGATTCGAATAAGATTTTAACCGGATATCCCATTAAATTTCGAATGAGGATTTGGATTTGGTTTTATTTATTCATTGGATTTCAGATCAAATTCAATAAATGGATTCAAGTGGTATATTTGATTTGATTTTGATCCGGTTACATCCCTATTCGTGTTACATCCCTATTTTTTTTTTTTTTTTTTTTTTTTTTAATTTTGAATATCAATGTTATATGTGAAAATGACTTGTATTATCCTGGGACTATGGATTAATTACTTCTACAACCTATTAGTATAGTAGTTTTTGACTATTACAAATATTACCCCTAACTTCGAAAACATGTAGAAAAAAACCCACTCCGTTAACTGATTTCCATTAATGATGATATTAGCTAATACTAAACATTTTAGGGACAAAATTATTCTCAATGGTAATTGAAATGTCCTCCATTTACCCTTATTTAGACCAAATACATTTACCTACCTCTTTCCCCAAATCGAAAATCAGAATCTGTAAAACTCCTTCCAAAGTTATGGCATCTCGCACGCCAATGACCTCCATTTGAGTCTCTCGTTGGAGTTCTTCCAGCAATGACGAGCTACAACACTGAATCCTTTTCTTCTTTTTTTACAAGATAAGCTTGGAAGAAAACCTTCGACTAATCAATTGATAATGTGATTTGATTGGTGGTGCGAGCTCATATTTGCTTTGTTTGCTACTGTTGTGCTGGATTTTGTAGATGTTTTTATATTGTGTTTTTTTTTTATGCTCAACTGTTCAGATTTTTTTAATTTTCTTGGTAAGATCTTTGGTGATGAATTTGGGTTGGCGAAAGTAGAAAAGATGTCGCAGATGCAAAATTTGGGTCTTTTGATTTTAACATCCAAATAACTTACATTTAAGATAGCCGTGATAGCTGCAAATTCACAGCTCCTAAACACAATATCCCAACAATTTCTCCATTTTTGTTAGAAATCAAAGATTCAGCACAAACCCTTTTTGGAAGATAATAACAGAGTATTAGAATACTTTGATGACGAGAAAAAAAAAAAAACTTTTGGAATGAAATGATGCAAAGATGCAATATCGTTGACCCACTTGGTTGTTCGATTTTCTATTCTGCTTCATCCCTCTTTTCCTTATCTACAACTTCCTCTTCTAGACTGCTTTTCCTTATTCTGCAACTCCCTCTTTTCTAAAGTGTTTTCTTGTTTGAAGTCAACTTGTAGAAGAAGAAAACAAAAAAAAAAAAAAAAAAAAAAAAAAAAAAAAAAAAAAAAAAAAATGCGAGGCATGCGGTGGCCAGTGTTCCCACTTCCCCCACCCCCCACTGGCCACCGCATGCCTTGCATTTTTTTTTCTTCTTCTACAAGTCGACTCCAAAAAAGATATCTAGATTGAAGAACAAGGGAGACAACTCAAAATGATGTTTGATCAGTAGCAAAAAAAAAAAAAAAAAAAAAAAAAAAAAAAAAAAAAAAAAAAAACAACAACAAAACAAAACAAAAGCCTTTTCAAGACTGAGAAAATGATGTTCGATGATGTTGTCGCTAGAGATATTGGCAAAGTCTAGAATCGCAGAGGGTGTGGGAGTGAAATAAGGGTTTTTGAAGTGAAAACGAAATAAGGTTTTTTCATTGCAATAGAGCGTCAAAATAGTAACTTTCATTTTCCTTAGCTTAAAACCATAAAAGTATAATTATCTTTCAAATTTTTTGGTTCTTGCCATCAGTTAAATGGGAGTAGATGTAATTTCAGAAACTACTCGGTGGCAAGTGATATTAGTCCAAATTCCAATAGTAGTACGTGTAATTTACCCATGTTATATCTTCAACTTCTTCCAACATCCACCATCTATCAACATCTAGTGTTCTTTCCTTTTTCTTTGCCCTAACGGGTCTCCCTCCTTCTCTTCTTACTCCGTCAGCCCCTCCTGCCGCCTACCATCAAAGGTTCTCTTATGGTAAAGCCTCAATTCTCCCTCTTTCGCCCTCTCGCTAAGTCTTCCTATGGCAGCACCTTTTTCATTATAAAAGAATTCAATCCACAAACTGTTGAAAATAGCTATGACTTCCAATTCTTTCCGTTAGAATGTAGTTGGTTTTGTTAATATCAGGCAGTCATTGAGAGGGGAGAGAGGGGGGGGGATGAATCAGTTCCCACTAAAATAATTCCACTTAGATGAACTTGCTTACTGCTTTGGTCACTGCTACCAAGAGTTGTTGTTCATTGTGTCCTGCCTTGAGCTGTCAAACAGATTTTTCTCATAACCAGTTTGTCAAACACATTTCATGCACACACCAATCACACACCCACAGGTATCCATACCAGGGGCTTGGTCTACCAAATGTGTACACCCAGACCTGCAGCACATGGACTTTTATTCCACACACATATGCATTCACATATACATTCACAACATAAGATATAACGTGGTTTACTAATCATGCACTATGATGGTTAGTCCACAGGGTAATACCCTAACAAAGGTTTCGTATTATACCCAATACGCAACTATAATCGGTGGAGTTCAACTGTTACAACAGCGATGTGCCACACTACCAGGATAAGAGGAGCTGCAACTCAAATATGAGCTACAACCCACAAGTCTGCTAAGCCTCAACCCAGTAGATTAAAAATACATGAATATTTTGATTACAAACTCTTCCCACTAAGCACATACATTGTAATGGGGGTTTGTGTGAGAGATTACCTTCCCAGCGTAATCACTCCTTTTGTGGAACACTCTAATGAGCTTGTTCACCACTTCTAATGGCCATTCATGCCATTTCTTCTCACCAAAGCTTCTATGGTGACTCAATGAACATTCACTTCACTTTTCTTCAGCTTTACGGAGGTATTAATGGTCAATAGGGCAAGGTGGAAGGCTCACACCACTCTCAAAGTACACTTTCAATGGATTTTTGAGCATAATGGCACCTTAGTCCGAACCAGAGCTCTCCTTCACTGTTTCATTGAGTTTCCCTTCGAAAAAGAGGAAGATAGGAATTTGAATCACTCGGATCAGAGCTTGGATGGCCAAGATATGGCCGATCAAAGTTCGGTCGCTCAGATCATTTGAAAAGGAATCTTTAGAGCTGATTCCATGCACCGCACCATACCTTATCGCTGCCTCTGCTGACATGTCATACCGCGTTGGCAAGCACCGATTGGCTCAGACAGAATCACTCTCTTGTAGTCGTTGGATTGAGTCAGAAAGAGCGGGATTGCTTCTGGGCCATTCGATCTGACTTCATCGCGTCAGGTTCGATTGGAAACCTTCGTAGCCACTGGATTGGCATCAAGTGCAGCATCGTATCACACGCGCGCCACACTGAAACACCGAGCCACCTCCTTCGTCGCAACGCACCATTATAAGGTGCTTCCGACCAATCCGAATGCTCGCGGGAGCATCTTGACGAGGATCTAGCAACACACAGGACCTCGCCTTTTTGAAAGCCCTTGGATCTGAATCTTGACGATGTGGCTTTTTTCTTGCTGCTGATTCCAAATCGAGCCTCTCTTAAAAGGATCAAAAAGCCCTTTTCTTTTGGCCAAATGGCCTCTGTAACCTTTGTTAAGAATTGATCCAGGGTTTTTAATTCCAGTAGGGTCTTAAGACCCCTGTTCACTTAAGCATTGCGTCAAACATGGGGGGGGAGGAGGCATGCGATGCTTTGTGCACATGGCTACTGGACATGGCTACTGGCTGGCCTTGCGGGGCTGGCAGCTGGCTGTGCTGTGCGGGGCTGGCAGTTGGCTGGTTTGCAGGCAGGCCTTGCTGCCTTGCTGCTAGCTTGGTGCCACGGGGCTCGGCCATGCTGGCCTGGGCTGGTGCCAAGGTGGTAGGCCACATCATGTGGGACCCATTAGCCCACATTCTCTCTCCTCTTTTCTCTCTCCTTTCTCTCTCCTCTTTAGATGCTTTCTTCATGCTGGAAAATTATCACAAACACTACCCATTATGAACTAGTCTTAATAAAGACTGCCCATACTGCCACTTATCTGCTCACACACATTGCCGTGGTTGCCAACAATGACAACACACTAACAACACACTTGTAATAGTCCATGAACTGCCATGTCTGCTCAACACTGGCCAAGGTTCCAACAGGTTTCATGGGCTTTTGGCATTGCTCTATTTTATTTTATTTTATCAAAGTGGATTCATTGTTGAAACTGCTGAAGGTGACATTTTTTTTAGTGAGTGACAGTTATTTCTTAATCCTCTGTTAATGTTTTCTTACTTTGAATCTTTCATGGCTTCTTCCGTCCCTCCACCCAGAGATCCAAAGCTACCACCAATTCCACCCTCGGCTCCAATGCTGCTTTAATCGTTGAGGATACTTCTGAATGTACTTTCACCATCTCCCCTCCTCAGAACACTTTGGTTGGTATATACTGTCAGGGAAACCTTTCAGGCAATAAGAGGTAATAGAACAACTCCATCAAGCCTGGAGAACGAATGGTCTATCTACTGTATCACGGCCTCGTACAATTTTTGGAAAATCTAATCCCTGCCTTTGCAGCAATTACCCTACATGCAAATCTCCCTCTTAATTCCCTTACACCATTATCCGATGGCAATCACTGTAACATTGTTGTTTCAACTCTCGCATATTCAGCCACCGAAGAACACCTACCTCTCACTAATGGCTCCACCAATGGCCATTATTCATCAACGCATACAACCCTTAACCCTGTAACCGATCCTGATAGGCTGCTTCCTTCTTTGCAATGACATGGTAAAATACCCCATCAGCTGCATTGAAAGGGGTGAAACCAAAACATAAGCTTTTCGGTTATGCAGATTCTCTTCCATAAGCTGCCTCATCCGCCATGCATTCAGGTTCGCATCTATCTTTTCCGGATACGGCAACTGAAGCCATGCAAAACTCGCAAACACATTAGGGCCTCAACGATATCATACTATGAATGAATCAGCTATGTTACTACAAGAAGAAATCAAATTTTGATAAGCATACATTAATCCAAAATCTAAAACAAAAAAACAAGAGGATCCTTCCTAATAATAAAAATTAAAGTGTCAAGACCACAACAAAAAAAAGAACCAGACCAGTGAAGAGCCATGAGGCTGATTTCATTAAGCCTTGTCTGCTTTGGCAGCTGTTGCAGCAGCTTGTCCACGGAGACGACCAGTTCTCCTTGCTGCAATGAGACCAACTTTTTGCCCAGGAGGGGCATCACGCCGAACAGTACTGGCATGCCCAATGTGTTGGTGGTTACCACCACCATGAGGATGCTCCACAGGGTTCATGGCAACACCACGAACCTTGGGCCAGCAGTTCCTCTTCACTCGGTACTTGTGGTAAGCATTGCCTGCTTTTAGAAGTGGCTTTTCAGTCCTCCCTCCACCAGCAACCTGTCCTACCATGGCACGGCACCCACTCGGTACAATCTTCTTGGCTCCAGATGGAAGCTTGATCCTAGCACCACAGGGAAATCAAGAGATGAAGTGAGCTGAAGTAATATGGAGAAACAGATCACTCAATAAAAAAATCACATAAAAAACTGTGCAGAAATCACAGAACTTGTTCACATTTTAGGCTTGGTCTTCATCAAGCAAAGCAAACATAAACCTTTGCAAAGTTTTGAAAAGAAAAATTTTCATCTACCACCCAAGATGTATTCGATATTCGACCTACTACCCACACTTTTCAGCTAATTTCTCCCGCCCCCACTTAACTGACGGAACACACTAAAAATATAGTTTGACATTTCTACCCTTCCTCTTTGAAATTAAAAGATGTTAAAATGTCTAGTTTGACCTTATAAAGTTGAGAATCCAAATGAAACCTACAAAATAGAAAAACAAGAAGAATGAACCAAAAGCCCTTTGATTTTTAAGTTCATAGAAAATTTAAGGTTTTCATTCATTAACGGTAACCTTTTCTTCTCATCGCTATGGTTTCAATTTCTATATTCTTCTAGTTTTTTTCTTTTTTTTTCCTTCTCTTGTAATCGAAGTTTCCCAAATGCTGCACACCTAGAAAAGCTGAAAAACACAAACATGTAGAGAGACAAAGAAAGAGAGAGAGAGAAAGAGAGAGGTGAATCTGGGCTTGATTATCCTCTCCAGGGATGCGGCGGAGTTGCAGAAGAGGAGGAGGACAGGGAAGGGTGCTTCTCTCCTCTTTATAAATTTGGATCTGCAAATACCTTTTCCCATCCACCCCTTTCAGTGTCTTTGCATCTTGAAATCAGAACCCAAAAACTGAAATGGGTTATTGAGGAAATCATAGTTCATGTCGTGTTCTTAGGGCGATGTTCATGCTCTATTCCTCTCTTTGTCTGGTGATGAGTACAGAGCAATTGAATAGCAAGATTAGCAGACACAATTTCAGAAAACAGGAGAACAAGGAAAGAGAATAAAAGGACCGAATTGAGGAGAGAGATAATAAAAAATAAAAAAAAAAACCAAAAATGAGGAGAGCTAAGGAGAAGAAAAGAGTTTAGAAGGAGGGAGATCAAAAAAACCAAAGAGAGGAGAGGAGGATGAAGAAGAGATGAAGAAGAAGAAGAAACCAGAAGAGATGAAAAAGAAAAAGAAGAAGGCAGAGGTGGATCCCAAACGTTCATATCTAATATGTTTACTTCTCTAAATGGTGGGGAAGACAAGTTGGATGAATAAAAACATTTTTCTTTTTGTGAAAAAGTAGTTACAAATTTCTTTTTCAATAGTATTATATTCGAATACCAGGAAAATTAGTTCCAAACCATTGAATGCCTAGCTTCAAAGGATGGTAAAGTATCGGTTAAATCAGTTTATCATTTACTATCATCCTCAAATAGGAATCTTTGTTGGCTCAACCCTCGTCTTCTAATGGTCATAGCTGGCAACAAGTTCCTAAGCAAACATGGAAACTAATTTGGGGGTGTAAATCTCTCCCGGAGATTAAAGAATTTCTTTGGCATTGTTGTGCAGATGCTATTGCTGTTTTTGAAGCACTACATCGAAAACATATCGCAGTGGACTTTGTGTGTCGCCGATGTGGGTCAGGAATAGAAACAGTGGAGCATGCATGTCTTGCTCCATTGTCCTTTTGCTCGGGCCTCATCGCTTGGTTCCTCCTTTGCTTTTGTGGTCCCCAGAATGAGAACCTAAAGTTGTATGACTGGTTGTTGAAAATCACTTCAGATAGGCAATTGACTAAAGCTCAGCGACGAAGGATTCTTTCCTTTGCATCTTTTCTGTGCTGGCACCTTTGGAAGGCCAGAAATTTGTTGTATTTTGAAAACTTTTTTTGTACTCCTGTTGAACTTATTCAGATGGTGGAACACTTATGGACTGAATATTTTGATGTGGTCGATCCAAACTTGACTGTTAATTGCACTTTGGGATGTTTTGGCACCCCAGTCTCCCATTCATACACCCACCGATTTGGTTCCTCCTGCTGTTGGTTTTTTAAGATTAACATTGATTCAGATATTGGTAACCAACATAAAGCAGGTATTGGTTTTATTGTGCATAATTCTGAAGGCATGCCACTGATGGCTTGTTCCATACCTTCTTCTTTTCAATCAACTATATTTGGAGAAGCCCTTGCAATTCACGAAGGTTTATGGCAAGCTCTTCAATTGGGGTTTGACCATATTCAAGTGGAATCTGATTGTTTAGAGTTTATCAATTTGTTGAGTAGGAAAACTCAAGGGAGCGATATTCATGTCATGTCTATGGTTCATGATATTTATTGCCTTATTCCTCTAGGGGTAGCTGTATCTTTTTCTTTCATATCAAGGGGGGCAAATGTATTAGTCCATACCCTTGCTAGGAAGGCCTTAACTGTTACAGGAGCAGTTAGCTGGCCTTTGTCCATTCCATGGTTATTTGACTCTGTGGATAACTTGGTTGGAATCCCTGATTTAAATGAATAGATTTGTCTCTCGCCAAAAGAAAAAAAAAAGTCACGAAAATTTTCATTCAAGAAAGAAAAGAAAGAAATAAGTAGTAGACGTAAGACATCTCTTCACCTCAAACCTATGTAACATGCAGAGGATGTGGTCTAAAATGTACGGAAGATCGGAATTGATACACATTCTCATTCATATTGGGACGGGTATTGGTTGGTAGTGATATCTACCTGCTATTAATTACATATCGACCATTATGTTGAGGGGGCAAATCTTTTTGGTATCGGTTAATATTGGTTAGTATCGGCCATGTGTTGCCAGGTATCGGTACTGATTCCGATTCAGTTATTTGTTTCGTATCGGCCTAGTATCTCTATCAATCACCGCTAATATCGATAAGAATCTTTTGATCCAATGAATCAAATCTGAATACCTACAACCATGCATCTCGTACAATGAGGTCGCTTTTCCACATCCGCTGGATTGTCATGGGTTGTATGGAAGCGGCAAGCTTCACAAAAAGACATTTTCAAACCATGTAACACGCACCAAATTTGGGTGTGTGCATCAACGCTTTCCTTCACCATCGGATTCAACCAACGCCACGTATTGTGCATCGACATTAAGCAGCCGAGTCTCCTACTGATTCCCAGGCATGAGAGGATTTGGATCCCAATGGGATAACATGTGTTGTAATAATTTTAAAAATTTTCTTTTTATGTTAAAAAATTTCACACTTTCTTCCCTTCTGTTCCCCTTGCAACTAAACACAGCTCATATATTTTCTTCAAGACGTTTGAGGCCTGTGAGAGTTGGCATTGCCAATCCGATACTGGTAACTTGAACCATGGTCGTTGCCGCGCTGTGAGATTTGGCATTCCCTGGACGTCATGAGTTCGACTCCCTACCAAGCCACATTTGTGTCAGCGGAATTTCTCCCACTCCCTTCCCCCTATCCCTCGGGCCCCCAACTTTGGATGATGGTGGGTCATGGCGAAAAAAAAAAAAAACCCAAAATCAAAGCATGCATGAATTTATTTTGCACCTTTTACATTAATTAACACCCTATGTTTGTTTTAGGGTCCTAACACTATTGCCACTTGTTAGGTTGCCAATGGTATGTACATTACTCAAAGGATTTGTTTTTATAATAATGCGTGATTGGTTGAGGGACACATACATTTTCTATTTTCTATTTACTAACCATTTACAACTCTCTCATGCATAGCTCACCTTGGAGGTGAGAGACTCATAAAAGAAAGTTACGAACCTTATATAAAAAGTATTTCATCTATGAAAAAAAATCCATCCTAAGCAGAGCTAAGGCTGCATATATAAACCCTTCTTCAAACCCGGTAATGGCAGAAGCTTCATGAAAATTCTATAGAATAAAAAACTTTCTTTTACTTATTATTTTTTTTTTTTGCACTGTTTTTATTTCGCTACTTCTTTAACAAGAGAAGTCTGTGATTTGAAATCAATTTTTTTTTTTTTTTGATTTGATGCCAATGTGCTCAGAACATACTTCAACTTGAGATACTGAAGAAAACTAAACCCATTTCACCTCTAGATGGGTGGATAAGTCATTGGTCAATAGTCATTGATTGGATGAATAAAGATTTTTTTTTTTTATGTAAAAAATGATTTTTATTCTAGAAACTTCTTTCTATTATTGTTATATTCTAATTGGAGATAATAATGAAAAAAATTACTAGTACCACCTCCGGATTGAGGTCGAAACACATCTAAGTTAATTAAAAAAATTTAAAAACAATTATACGCTTGGATTCTTCTCAACTTCTCCCTTCACTGCTTCCCTGAACTCCAACGTTCAATACCCTAACCCTTGTGCTAGGAAGGAGTTTGAGTACATGATTTGACTCGCCATTAGAAAAACTTATAAAATTACAGTATAAGTAGTGGTGATGGGTTAATCTGGTAAAGCATTCTCTCATTTGTTGATGATAAACCTTGAATGACACTGAGAGGGGGGGGGGGTGAATCAGTGTGAATAATTTCTCCCTTGAAATTTCTTTCTTTGCCAAGTGATATTCACAAAATAACCCGTCCCAAACACAATCGTATGCAAATCTACCTCACACCACTTCGGTGGCCGGTCTACCAGGATTTGCACACCCATCCCGCAATTCATTCCACGCACTTCACAAAGCTCATAAATAAGCAAACCACAACACACAAAAAATTACGTGGTTCACCACCACGTGAGTGATGGCTAATCCACGGAGTAATGCCCAATGGGCCGTATTTACTCAATACTCAACTTTTAGCCCTTTACGGGACAAGGATGCTCACCCTAAATTTTCCCAAAGATAAACCGAGAGGGCGTAACAACGCCGCATTCGGGCATAAAAGCCGGTGTCCGACCCACCGAACACACCACAACAGATACAATTTTTGGGGCTTATAATGATGCCCTACAATTAAATCCCACCCTAGCAAGGCATTCAATATTTTTTCTTTCCTTTTTCTTTGCCTAATGCTAGCATACAATAAATTCCCATGTCCCATAGGCATTCAACATCATGATCCTACTTGAACATACAATAGATTGGTTCAATAAATAATAAAAGGGATAAGGAAAATCTCACAACCAATTTTTCTGATAATTGACGATGTTCTTCTTCATCTGGTAGTCAAAAAACCCTTGCCATATGCGATCAAGCTCTTCCAGCCTTCAAGAACACTTCAATGTATCGGCATTAGCATAAGCAACAATGGAGAATGACTGTCTTCAAATCCCAAAGCAAGAAAAATCAAAAAATAAGAGGTTTTTCCTCTTTTTCTTCAAAAACACCCCTTCTGCGATTTTTCTCGCGGCCAACAGTCTCTCTAAACATTCTCAATGGAAAGAGCATTAAAAACCTAGCTCGGTGCAACTTGGATCGTCGGATTTGGCCACCGGATGGCCAAGTTATGGCATAAACAAGTTCGGCCTCTGAAAAAATTCCAAATGGAATCTTTTACATCCATATGGTGCGCCTGCGATACACCGTAGCCGCGCCCTGACGCTCTCTGATTGGCTGAAAAGGAATCATAAGTAAAAGCCGTCAGATTTCACTCAAAAAGGCGGGATTGAACCAGATCCCTCGGATCTGGATAATCCGCGTCTCCGAAAATCGGCTTAAGTTACAGCCGTAAGATCTGGATCTTGCCCGCTTTTATTTTGCGCATGCATTACACCTTATCACAGTTTTGTTTCCATGTAATGCGACGCATTATATTATACTGCGCCGGACGAATCAGAATACTCGCGGGAGTATCTGACGCATCTGTCATATATACACATAATCCGCTTCCATCTGGACCGTTCAAAAAGCATCAACCCTTCATAGCTTCATCTGGACCGCCGATATAAGATATTCTCCTTAGCAAAAAGACCAAAATACCCCTGAGAACTTCAAAAATGGCCTCTGTAACTTTTTTAAAAGTGTTAAAAATCTGCCAGAGACGATTTTCCAGAGAGCTTTTCTCTCTCCTGGAAAATCGTCGAACATGTGGTGTGCGTGCGGACTTGTGCGCGCGGCATGCGAGAAGACTTGCGGCGGGACAGGCCTTGCGGGCTGGCCTGCCTTGCGGGCTGGCTAGCTTGCTGCCAAGGCAAGCCTGGCCTGCCTTGCGGGCTGGCTGGCTTGCTGGCAAGGCAAGCCTGGCCTGCCTTGCGGGCTGGGCTGCCTTGTGGCTGGCTGGCTGTGCCACTTGGCTGGCCTGCTGTGCTGGCTGCTCGGCTGGCTGGCCTGTCTAGGTGGCATACCACAGAGGTGGGTCCCACCTTCTCTCTCCTGGGTCCCACTTTCTCTCTCCTCTTTCTCTCTCCTCTTTCTCTCTCCTCTAATTTTTTCACCTCTTCCATGCTTCACAGTACCTGTAACAACGCCGTATTACCTGTATCACTCCCATGTCGCCTGAAAGGTCCGTAGACACTCTCTCTCATCAAACTGGACCCAGTTAGCCCAATTTGCCAACAATTACAATATATAGGCCAACAGTTGATTTGATGATTTCGACTTCGTGGACTTTTCTAGTTCGTCCTTTTGTTTTCACTCTGTTAGTTCAGTTTGTGTTGTCTTGATTTTCCTCTATAGATACTCAAAATATCTCTCATTTCTTGTTCCAAAATCCAAGCTCCAGACTTCGGAATTATGTGGAAGAAAAGGGAAAAAGAATGTCTAAAACAGAGATCTCATCCGTTCTTAAAGAACCTGGTTTTTTGGTAAAAAAATTTCAGACCATTACTCAAAGAGAAGAGTTGGTAGCGTTGTACGCGGAAGCATTGGACGATAATACAAACACCAATTGAAATTCCATGTGCTAGGATTTGATTTCATATTTTTTTTTTTATTCTGAAAGATTGAAATTTCGTTTGGTTTTCTCTTGAATCTTGCAGTTTTCGCTCCCGGTGGATTTCCTGATCATCGATACAGAGGTTTTGAAACTGTCCTACTTCAGGTAAAGTTCATTTCCTAGTTCATGAGTTTCCCATATGGTAAATGTGATTTCTGAAAAATTATGTGATTTCTGGAAAATATAGTAGCGACATTTCTGGAAAATATAGTAGCGACAAAGAGGCTCCCTCAGACGTATACAGTTTCGGAGAGGTGTTGAGTGAGGAAGAAGAAGACTAGGGTTTGGATCTGCAATATGAATGACATATTTGGTGATAGATGAATGAACTTTGGAGTGTTTGATCCGGAACTGCTGAGGTACAAATGGAAATGGCTTGCCTGTCGCAGCAACCGGGGAAGAGGCCTACCATGACTGAAATGATAGAGGATATCTGGGTGGAGCAATCTCCTTGGACAGGAATTCGACCAATCACGTAATTCCCTCTCAGTCTTCAATGACTACCACCGTCTTCTAAGTTTCTGATCCCTCATCACCATGATTACTCTGTAGAATCTCATTCTCTTATTAGGATAAACATATAGAAATAAAATTAGTTAGAAATATTATTTTGATTTCCCATATATTTTTTCCTTAATAAACAGTTCGTCTTGACATTTTTAAATTTAGTTTATTATATGATGGGTTTAGTCTTTACTCCCATTCTTTTTCGGTTTATAAATGGACACCGACTATGATCAAAACAGCAGAAGGATGAAAACATAATTTTATTTGGATTGAAGATCCAACTTAGAGGAAGGCAGTGTTCGTCAAATGGGATACAAAGTATTCTCCCAAAGAGGATGGTTTGGGGCTTCCTAGACTGAGACAAATGAAGGATGCCTTGCTCAGTAAGATGGTTTAGAAAATGAAAGCTGAGAGCACATGCAGCGTATACTTGATTTATGAGGGGGCATTATTTATCTAGAAATAGTACTATTCAGATACCAACCTGTACTTCGTCAGTATGGGTGAGTGTAAGAAAACTTTGGGATTAAACGGCTAAGCAGTACTCGAGGTGGATTGTAGGAGATGGGACCAGGATCAATGTGTGGACAGACTGATGGCTTGGGGATTTCTCCTCGCAGGAACGCCTAGGGCTGAATATGTCGACCTTTAAAGGTACTAATTGCTCTTTGTCTTGCTTCATTGTCGATAGTTGTTGGAAGTGGCCATTGGTGTATGATCCAGCTCTTAGTCACTAGTTAGGAGTGGCAAGCAATATTGCTCTAACCTTAAGTAGGGATACCTCAGTTCAACACATGTGAGACCTTGAGGAACTGGTGGATGCGTAAGGCTCGTGTAGTGACTTTGAAACAGGTTTGGAAGTGCCTTCTATTTGTGGTTCTACATGCCATTTGGAGGTCCAAAATTACTCGGTTTATGAAAATAAAAAAACCAGCGCTGAGTGGTGCATGGGCGTGGATTACATTAGCTGCATGGGCGTGGATTACATTAGCTTGTAGAGATCTGACAGTGAGACAACCTTGTGTGGTAAGGACTGGCGATGATCTAAGAATAGTTGAACAGCTGTCTCTACCGACTGCTAAGGGGAAGAGGACAAGAGTGGTTGAGCTCTTTTGGAGACCTCCAATACGAGAATGGTGCAAAATAAATACAGAAGGTTGCAGCCTCAGGAATTCAGGTATTGCAGGTGGAGGAGGTGTCATCGAGGCGTCTGAATCGTCTCCTATGCGTACGGGCATAGGAGACGCGGCGTCGACCGCAGGATGTCCGCCACGTGGAAACGCGGTCATCCGACGGTCGACTTGTAAATCTGCGCAGGAAAGGTTTATGGGCGGCCATACATGGGGAGAAACTTCTTTTTGAAAATCGGACCTGCGCAGACTGAAATGCAGGTCCGATTTTCAGGCCATTTTGAACAAAATCGGACCTCCTCTCCTCTCTCACTCGTCTTCTCTTTTCCCCTCTCCTCTCTCTCTCGTCTTCTCCTCCTTCTCTCCTCTCTCACGCTCTGAAAACGCCTGAAAATGGCGCTCTTCCAGCAGCTGCCTCACCTCTTTTCCCCTCTCCTCTCTCTCTCGTCTTCTCCTCCTTCTTCTCTCCTCTCTCAGGCTCTGAAAACGGTCGACGCCGCGCTCCTCCGCCTCTTCTCCTCCTTCTGCTTCTCTGTTCCTTCTCTCCTCCCTCCTCTCTCACGCTCTGGGATTCAAAATGTTCCTTCTCTTCTCTTTCTTCACGCTCTGGGATTCAAAATGTTCAAAATGGCCTGAAAAATCGGACCTGCATTTCAGTCTGCGCAGGTCCGATTTTCAAAAAGAAGTTTCTCTCCATGTATGGCCGCCCATAAACCTTTCCTGCGCAGATTTACAAGTCGACCGTCGGATGACCGCGTTTCCACGTGGTGGCCATCCTGCGGTCGACGCCGCGTCTCCTATGCCCTTACGCATAGGAGACGATTCAGAGGATTGATAATGTGTGCCTTTGCTGAGGCCATTGGCATAGCTATAAATTATATTGATGAACTTAAGGCAATCCTTCGTAGACTGAAAGAAGCACTAAGATTAGGATAACTAAAATGGTTAGAAACCGACTCATCTTTGGGGGTCAGTGCTTTCAGAACGGGGGATCTTCCATGGTTTGCTGTGCAGGAATGGAGAGTGCTAGTTTGAGATCTTGGTTGTGCTTGAATTAGATATTCATGCATTATTGTCGGGAGAAAAAAAAATACTATTGCAGATATATTTTAGCTAGGAAGGCTGCCCATGATAGAAGATTTTTAATATGGGATGTATGTCTCGACTTTATAGCGAGAGAAGTTGTGTGAGATGCTTCCCACAAACCTCGATATAGATTTGAATAGTCTTGTTTTCTACCCTGGATGTCCTCTAGTGATGACAATACCGAAGGTGGGGGTTTCATCCAAAGAGAATGTTTTTGTACTTTGATTTTTTCTTTTATTAATATAATTTTAACTGAAAAAAAGTATTGTTTTTCTTTATTGCCACTCCACTCTGTCTCATGCACTTTGTGATTCCTTTTCTCTCTCACTCGCTGCAGATTAAAATGGAAAGAAATGAATATATATATATATATATATATATATTGAATATATATATATATATATATATATATTGCCACTACACTCATCTAATGATATAGTGCACCTTTTCATAACTTTAATAACTTTAGACTGAAACACCAAATTTTAACTAGTGTAACTATCTCACAAAAAGTAGACCAAAACCAGCAAACAAGAAAAATCAAGAAAGAGAGATAGAGTGAGAGAAATGAAAAAGAGAAAGAAGAAGAGGGAGGGAGAGAGAAAGAGCACGATTTCAGTAGTATGCTGGAATCGATTATCAAAAGCTCTCTTCTCCACCAGCTCTTTCTTTATAAGAATGATATACATTAATTACAAGAAACTCTAAGAATAGAAGTTCTCAAAATAAGGAGAGATACCAATAAAGAAACAACCATAAACTAATAAGGAGATACCAATAAGGAAACAAATCATCTAGCAATATTAGCAATATCGTAACACCCTCCCTCAAGCTGGAGTGTATAGATCACCCAATCCAAGCTTGTAACAATTCAAATAATATGCTAGTCCAAACAAGGGCTTAGTAAGTATATCAGCGAGCTGATTTGAAGATGAAACAAAAGGAGTAACAACGAGCTTCTTCATAATAACATCACGAATAAAATGACAAACCACTTTTATGTGTTTGCTACGTTCATGGAATACTGGATTGTTTGCAATATAGATTGCAGCTTGATTGTCACACATTAAGGAGAGATAGAAAATCCTAATTTCTGCAGAAGATTTTTCAGCCATAGTAGTTCAACTGTAGTTTGTGCCATAGCACGATATTCAGATTCAGCACTTGATTTAGAGACAGTAGTATACTTTTTTACTTCTCCAAGTGACAAGATTATCACCAACAAAAGTACAATAACCAATTGTAGAACGCCTATCAACATTTTCCCTAGCCCAATCTGCATAAGAGAATCCCACAATAACAAGATGATGATAGGGGGAATAAATAAGACCGGTGTCAAGAGACTTCATAAGATAGCGTAATATACGACATGCAACTTCCCAATAGACCACCTTAGGAACTTACATAAATTGGCTGACCGTCCCGACTACAAAGGAAAGATCAAGTCGAGTAACAGTAAGTTAGATTAACTTTCCAACCAGACGTCTACATTGATGAACATAAAAAATTCAGGACTATCACAAGTTTCAAATTGCTGATGAGGATCTATGGGAGTTTCAATTGGCTTAGCACCAAGTAGTCCTGTTTCGACAAGAACATCAATTACATATTTACGTTGGGATAGACTGATGCTTATACGGCTCCGAACAACTTCAATACCGAGGAAATAATGAAGAAGTTCTAAATATTTCATCTGAAAATATTTGTTTAGATGAGCCTTAATTTCTGCAATCCTTAACTTGTCATTCCCTCTAACAATAATATCATCAACATAGACTGCTATTATGGTAACATTAAACCGATGACGTCGTATAAAAATAAAATGATTTGACTAGTAGGTAGTGAAACCAAAGCTAGTAATAATTGTGTTGAATTTATCAAACCAAGGAGAAGGAGACTGCTTAAGTCCATAGATAATGTCACACCCCAATTCTGCACCAACCAGAATGGTGTGATGAACCGTCAATAAACCAACGGTTCAACCAGGATCTCACAATAGGCTATCCCACATGTGATAAACCAAAACACATTCCACATTAATCAGAGGTAATAAAGTAAATAGCGAAAGTCTTACAGATAATGAACTGAGGTCTAATCATGATAAATAATTAATATTCTCCTTATTTTCAAGTAACCAAAACATAACTTAATACATATTACAATATCCAAATACGAAAACTAAATACTAAACGTATCCACCATTGAAACGCTCGCTTAACGAACCATGTTCGTTCTCCACAGCTTGCTCATTCATAGCCTCCACCCGTCCATATGTTGGCGTGTAGACAAAATCTTCAATCATAGTACCTGCAACATCAGAAACTAAAAAGAATTGTGCACGCGAAGGTCAACTCTCCAACTTGAGCTCAGTGAGTAAACAAAACAATGCAACAATACATATGCATGCAATCAATTCATATCTTTGATCCGGTTTATAGTTTGCACTGTGCTATAGAAATGATAGGTGGCCGCCGCACCTCTATACACAAGTGTGTGGATACGCCCAATGACTCCCCGCACCGTCGCCCACAAAGACCCAAAATGGCACAATATACACCCCATGAAAACGGCATGGCTGTACCGATTGATACCATACCAATAAATAAATCCCTGCTGGCTAGGGTTGCAAACTGGGCTCGCAACTAACCAATCCTAATGCCGAACAGTGTATCCAAGGCCTCACCCCAGCATCCCTCAGAGCACCCGTAGAGATAGAGCTAAGGCCCCTCGGTATAAAATAGGACTCAAGGACCGAGACCCTCCTTGATGCCCTACGTCGCAATAGTTCTGCTAAGGTAATGGCGATACGACGACATCAGTGGACATGACTTGAGTAGACCATAGCACAATATACACCCCATGAAGAACGGTCATGGTTGTACCGGTTGATACCATTCCTACCCTCACCATATACACTGGCCAAACACAAACATTCACATGCTTATTCCTATCATCATCATCATCATCATGTTATAAGCAGTAAAGTAAATATGCATGAACAATTAATAGAAATATTGGATGGCATGTTGAATGCACACACAAGCATACACGCATAGAATCAATATGGCATTGGACTCAAGAAGTAAAACAGTTTATTATTAACCAGTTAGTTTAGGTCTTGCTCCCTCACCTTAGCTTGCTAATAGATACTCTTCCAAGCTTTAGAATCACCTTTATAATGTTATTATATTGCTAGAAGACCTAATAAAGCCGATAAAATTTAATTAGAATTTATTCAGAATTTAAAAACTATTCTGTTAACTGAGGGTCGGAGGTAGGGTCGGAGTCATGATCGACCCTGGGTGCGACCCTCCCCCTAATCTGAACTTCCCGAACACTGAGGGTCGATGCTAGGGTCGGATCTGCTATCGACCCTAGGTGCGACCCTCCATGGTTTGAGTCGAAAATATCATATTTCGTTCTCTCTTTCATGGTTGGGTCCTATGACTTACTTCCACAATCCATTCTATACATGTTCTATGGTGTAGAACTATACTTTATTCACCTACATGGTTTTAATGATCTCCTCCATGGTTTTTCATGAAAACCTAACCATGGATGGATGATTTGGGTTTCTTCTAAGTCATATCTTCTTCATAAACCATTCTATAGTCTTAAATAAATCATGGGGAATGTATCCATACCTTAGTTTTGCTGAGATCAGAGTTCCTCTGAATTTCCTCTTCTTCCTTAGCCTTTTCTTCAAGTTTTCCTTCTCTTCTTCTTTTCCTTCTCTTCTCTTTCTCTCAATCCAATTAGGGTTGTAAAAGGACTGAAATAGGCTTAGGGACGTCCTATTTATAGAGTAAAACCTCCCAAAATAAGTCTCATTGAGTTTAGGAAAGGTTCCAATCGAAATTAGGAAGGTTTCCTAATTTTCGGTTCGTGTTGTTTTTCCCGAATACCGAGGGTCGATGGGAGGGTCGGACAACTCATAGACCCTGCGACCCATGGTTGAGGGTCGATGGTGAGGGTCGATGGGAGGGTCGGACCTGCCTGTTAAAACCTGCGACCCTACCCTCAATTTGACTGTTTTTGGATAAATTTTCATATTGGATCTTGATTTTTCTTCACACATTTGGTCCACTTGGCTCGACCATGATATGTAGACGGGTCCCGACACAAAATATAAGGTTAGGCCGGGTTCGTGGCGTGCGGGTCTTACAACTCCACCACCCTTAAAAGAAATTTCGTCCTCGAAATTTGAAAGTACGGATCTTACAACTCTCCCATCCTTAAAATAAATTTTGTCCTCAAAATTTGAATTTACTTCGGAGTCAATAGGTGGGAATTCTATTTCCGCATTGCATCTTCTTCTTTCCATGCAATCTTCTCCATGTCTTGTCTTCGTCAGATTATCTTCATATAATAATTATCCCAGTTTTGGAAATATTGTACATTTCCACTAGTGAACTAGGCTGGTACCACTTCAATAGTTAAACATTCTATCTAATCCAGTGATTCCGTGGTCAATACCTTTGATATGGATCTCCAATGTACTTCTTCCATAGAGACACACGAAATACATCATGCACACTAGACATGGATAGCGGTAACGCTAATTGATATACAACTTTTCTATGTCTCCCAAAGTTTATAAGATCTAACACATATATAAAACATGACTTTCCCTTCTTGTCTAATCGTTTCAAACTACGCATAAGTGCTATGTTCAAGAACACTTTGTCACTTTTGGCGAACTCAAGGTCTTGGTGTCTCTTTTGACAACTTGAGCTATCCTACCCCTTTTCTTTGATCTAGTCTGCCACTCGACAGGTTTCTGCAATTAACTCAGGTATTACAATTCTTTTATTCCCCGATTTTATTCCAAAATAGAGGGGTTTGACATTTCTACCATATCATGCTTCATAGGTAACATTTACATGGTAGCTTAATAAAAACTTCAATTCACGGTGACTTCTCAACTCAAGCTCCTTGAAATCAATTTCACAAGCTCGAGCATATCTCTTAGGATCTGTATAGTCTGCTCCGACTGTCCGTCGGTTTGAGGTAAAATATGGTACTAAACTTCAACTTTGTCCCCATTGTCTTCTGTAGATCCTCCCAAAATTTTGAAATAACGCATAAGCCTTTGCCCGCCACTAAGCTCTCATGCATACCATTCAATCTGGCAATATTATCCATATATAGCTTAGTTAACCGCTCCAAAGCATACCGATGTCGTATAGCAATGGAATGAGCTATCTTCATAAGGCGATCAACAATTACCCAAATTGCGTCAACCGATCAGTGATCAGTGGCAAATCAATGACATAGTTAATTGTAATGCAGTCCAACTTTCAAACTGGTTCCAATAGTTTTTATTGTAAGCCATGGTGGTCTTTGTCTTTCAGCTTTTACTTGCTAATAATTCAGACACTGGAACACGCACTAAGCCACATTTGTTATCTCTTCAGGTCATGATACATATTGGTACTCCAGGATATCCTGAATATGGAGTATAATGGGCTCTTATCCTTATCCTCTTCATGATATCCGAGTCTTTACCTTCATGTATTTAGAGTCTACCTCTGTATCTGAGTACCGTCTTCGCATCCAAAGTAAGTTAGGATTAGGTTTTTCTTTCTCTAAATCTTCTTGTACCGTTCTTATATACAGATATAATAAAATTACTACTTTTTCTTCGTCCCTAAGTTCTCGCTCAATTGGATCATCACGAGTTTCTATTATATGTTACTCTTTTCCAAATCTGAATCTGTTGCTGCAGAACATAAGGCAACATTTATACTCGGTCCTTCTTCAGACCTCATAATCCCTTTTTGCGTAAGGCTTAGCTACTACATTAGCCTTGTTCAGTGACCTTGAATATCACGGTCTTAATCCTTCAAGTATTCCTAACCATCTCCTTATCCTCATGTTCAACTCTTTCTAATGAAGAGATAAATAAAACACTTGTAATCCGATCTAATCTAAAATTCTTCTCCGTTTAAATAATGTCTCCAAGTCTTGATTGCATGAAACACAATTGTTTACTCCAATCATGAGTTGGGTAACTCTTCTCATGCTCTTTCAGTTTTCTTAAAGCATATAAAATCGCTTATTTACCTTACATCAACCCGCATCCTAGATCCAATCCGAAAGCTCCGATGGATAGGGTAAAAGGTTTCCCTGGTGCCGGAACGATCAAGATGGGAGCTGATATCAATCTTACTTTAGAATCTGGGAATATTCTTCACCCTTGTCAGTTAATTAAACTCATCTCCTTTCCTGGTTAGCTTGGTAAGAGGTATTGCGATCTTAGAGTGGTCCTCCAAAAATCGTCTGTAATAACCAACTAAACCCAAGAAACTTCTGATCTTCGCAATATTCTTTAGGTGTTTCTCACCATATGTTTACTTCTATCTTAATAGGGTCCACTTTATTCCTTTTTATGACGTTATGTGATCTAATAAGATCACTTTGTTTAATCAGGTCTCATATTCCTTGGAATTGGCAATAAGTTTTTCACTTCTCAGCTGTTGTGAAGCTGTTCTAAAATCCGTTGTATGAGTTGCTTCATTCTTGAAATCAACCAAATATCATCTATGAAAACTATGACCGATGTGTCCAACATGTCATGAAACACCCAGTTCATCAGTTCCATAAAAGATGTAAGGGCATTGGTTAATCCAAATGTCAAAATCGATAAGTCATAATGTCCAATCCCGATTCTAACAGCTATCTTCGAGATATTTCTGTCCAAATTCTTCAGCTGATGCTATCTTGATCGAAGATCAATCTTAGAAAATACCTTTGCTCCTTGCAACCATTTAAACAAGTCATCGATCTGAGGTAGTAGATATCGATTCTTGATCTTGAACTTGTTTAGTTCCCGATAGTCTATGCATAATCTGACACTACCGTCCTTCTTCTTCATGAATTGCATTGACACTTCCCATGATGCAATACTTAGCTGATTAGGACCTTAGTCTAATAACTCTTGTAGTTGAGTCTCAGTTCCTTCAACTCCATAGGAGCTACTCTACAGGTGCCTTTGACACAAGTATCGTCCTTGGTAACGAGTCGATGACGAACTCGGTCGCACGATCAGATGGTAACCTAGGTAAGTCTCCTAGAACACATCGAGAACTTATGCATCATATCAATACCTTCCATCTGTGGTGCTTCTTTGGTAACGTGTACCGCAGATACGTATATCCAACTTCTTTCTCTTCAAAGCATCTCTTTGC
This sequence comes from Protea cynaroides, assembly GCA_028583415.1. Classification (NCBI taxonomy): domain Eukaryota; kingdom Viridiplantae; phylum Streptophyta; class Magnoliopsida; order Proteales; family Proteaceae; genus Protea; species Protea cynaroides. The sequence goes on from CM053265.1 coordinate 12,662,032, forward strand.
CTTTAGCATAGAGAGGATCAGCTTCTGCTTACTAGGCAATATGCTTCCAATAAAACCAAATTATATGTCATCTTTATTCTTAAATGATAACCTCTTCTATGCACATAATCACTTTGTAGAGTGTTGAGACAACCAGTATATTCCCAAGATGACGTCAGAGTCTGCCATCTCAAGTTTATTTAGGTTGCGTCCAAATTTCATCCATCCATACGATTTGCACATTGTTCATAACACTCATCCAATACAACATCTAGTCCAAAAAGGGCTTGAACTAGCAAAATCTGGTGAAACGGTCTAAGGAGCTTGTCTAGTTCCTTTATCTCTTATGATTTCTCGAAGACTATCGTCAAAATCTCATATTGCACTTATTAGCTTGTATTTCTTTTATCCTTGCTGTTCTACCTTGCTTTCTCTTCCATATACCTCGAAAAATATCTTGTGATTGTTACTTCATATCCCAAGTCTATCTATAAGCATTAGGGTATATGCTTATAATTTCATTAATTCAGCTAAACTATTTTGGTCTTTACTTAATTATATCCCTCAACATTGGGCATAACTCAGTTATTATTGTATTAAATCGAGTACTACTTATGCCATGACTTTATCCTTGTATCCACTCTTAAATTTGCCTTTAGGAATCTTCTACCTTGTCAAAATTCATACCGATAACCATCCTTAACTCTACTTGAGTGCTATCTATTTCTTTACTGGCTACTCTTAATAGTTTTCACATTTTCTTATGCACTCTTTTATAGACATGATTCATATCCATCCATTTAGCAATCTCAAAATAAATTCTCCATCACTTCATCTGAGTTTCATTGGCTATAGCATTTAATCTGAATTCAATCATCTTTCTTCCAATCATTCCATTATCACTACACATCTTTATCAACAATGATCAGGGAGTGTATAAATCAGAATGTTTGTTCAAAACAATTCATTTTCTTTTTTCAATTTAGCATAATGGCAACACTTGCTTTATCTAGAGAACCTAGGTTTAAGGGATCAGGAGTAAATCTGGGGTAATCCAACCGGCATCCAAAGGTCGTTAGGTTGCACAGTGGTCCAAATACATGGAATAGAGATTTTTTAGTGTTACAGGTTCTATCGAATATATAATGTCATTGGTCGAGGCACTACAGGAGTAAATCTGGAGAAATATTTCGCACATCAATAAATCAGGTATAATCTGGAGAAAAATTTCTTACATCAATAAATCAGGTGTAAATCGAAAAGATGTACGCTGAACATGATTAAACATATAACTATTCGTTCAGTTTACATCTCTGTTCATGTGGTCGATCATGAGAGTGGCTAAGATTGGTATAATCAGGACTACTACTAAAGAAACAATATCTATGACTTCAATTGACAGGTTAAATCAAGAAAGTATCTTGTCAAGGTACGAGAATTAAAATCTGGTATGTGCATCCTCTATAATCATAAGAGTAAATCAATAATGCACCGCATTCTATATAAACTATCTTGCCATATGGCCACAATAGATTCGATCTTTGCTGAAAATGTTTGAGGCTTCATCTTCAGAAAATATTCATCAACCCCTGTTGGATCATTCTGTCATAATGCAGCTATCCCATACTTCGGTGGCTGATAAGGGTAACCACCTTGATACACTGCTTGTTGTGCACCAAACTTCTGCACGGGAGTGTGCATTACTGGGACTTGCTATATGGTAGGCACTGTGTTATAGTTAACAGGTGTTGGGGTACAGTGTTGCTACCAATTGGTACCGTACTTGGTTTGACTCGGAGGTGTTGATGTGGCATCGACAACTTGGATAGTAATTCACATAGCAACTTGCATAGTCGGTCTCATCTGTTGTTGCTCTTGTATTTTATTGGGCCAAGTTTATTACAACTATAGCCAAGGTATTTGGTAGTCCAGGTGGTTGGCTGGAGTGGCCTGGTTGTTCACTCTTTTAATTCGATACAGTCTGATTATCTACTCAGATGAGTTTTCATTATCCATTCTCGACCCTGATAATGGTGGTGTCAAGTTGCAACCTCTTTTTAATGCTCAGCGGATAATGGATCAGCTTGTGGTGGATCTCACTCTGAGTTTCCATGTCACCCAGAGTATAACTTTATCTTCTTGTAGTTACTCTTCTTCTTAAGGTATGACCATTATTCTACTATCTCTGTTGGATTCGGCCCGAGATCTTTCCCTTTACCTTTGCAGGGAATTATGCATTACTAGCCATTTTCTCCTTCTTTGTCATTCATCGAGTTTCACATCTGGTGAGTACCAACTCGGTATTAAATTTTCTGCTTTACAGAAGCTCCCTTCTTGCTACTGTACTATATCCTTGTATACTTGGATAACTACCCAACTTATAGATAATACCCTAAATTGTTTGTTTATTAGGATAATTTTTAGTCTTCTCTTTCTGTTTGAGTGTTTATATATGATTTCACCTTTAATATGTACATTATTGTCTTGTTTAAGTTCTGTCTCAACCAATACAAGTGCTTATGGTTTGTTTGTATTAAAGCTTTTAATTTATCCTAACTCAGTTCATGGACTCCAGTGGAAGTATTCAGGTTTAATGGGTAAGACCTACGAGAGCTCTAATACCAAGTTGTCACACCCCAATTCTGTACCAACCAGAATGGTGTGATGAACCATCAATAAACCAACGGTTTAACCAGGATCACATAATAAGCTATCCCACATATGATAAATCAAAACACATTCCGCATTAATCAGAGGTAATAAAGTAAATAGCGAAAGTCTTACAGATAATGAACTGAGGTCTAATCATGATAAATAATTAATATTCCATTTATTTCCAAGTAACCAAAACATAACTTAATACATATTACAATATCCAAATACGAAAACTAAATACTAAACGTATCCACCGTTGAAACGCTCGCTTAACGAACCATGTTCGTTCTCCACAGCTTGCTCATTCATAGCCTCCACCCATCCACATGTTGGCATGTAGACAAAATCTTCAATCATAGTACATGCAACATCAGAAACTAAAAAGAATTACGCATGCGAAGGTCAGCTCTCCAACTGGAGCTCAGTGAGTAAACAATACAATGCAACAATACATATGCATGCAATCAATTCATATCTTTGGTCCGGTTTATAGTTTGCACTGTGCTATAGAAATGATAGGTGGCCGCCGCACCTCTATACACAAGTGTGTGGATACGCCTAATGACTCCTGTACTGTCGCCTACAGCACCCAAAATGGCACAATATACATCCCATGAAAACGGCATGGTTGTACCGGTTGATACCATACCAACAAATAAATCCCTACTGGCTAGGGTTGCAAACTGGGCTCGCAACTAACCAATCTTAATGCCGAACAGTGTATCCAAGGCCTCACCCCAGCATCCCTCAGAGCACCCGTAGAGATAGAGCTAAGGCCCCTCGGTAGAGTATAGGACTCAAGGACCGAGACCCTCCTTGATGCCCTACGTCGCAATAGTTCTGCTAAGGTAATGACGATACGACGACATCAGTGGACATGACTTGAGTAGACCATAGCACAATATACACCCCATGAAGAACGGTAATGGTTGTACGAGTTGATACCATTCCTACCCTCACCATATACACTGGCTAAACACTAACATTCACATGTCTATTCCTATCATCATCATCATCATCATGTTATAAGCAGTAAAGCAAATATGCATGAACAATTAATAGAAATATTGGATAGCATGTTGAATGCACACACAAGCATACACCCATAGAATCAATATGGCATTGGACTCAAGAAGTAAAACAGTTTATTATTAACCAGTTAGTTTAGGTCTTGTTCCCTCACCTTAGCTTGCTAATAGATACTCTTCCAAGCTTTAGAATCACCTTTATAATGTTATTATATTGCTAGAAGACCTAACAAAGTCGATAAAATTTAATTAGAATTTATTCAGAATTTAAAAACTATTCTGTTAACTGAGGGTCGGAGGTAGGGTCGGAGTCATGATCGACCCTGGGTGCGACCCTCCCCCTAATTTGAACTTCCCGAACACTGAGGGTCGATGCTAAGGTCGGATCTGCCATCAACCCTAGGTGCGACCCTCCATGGTTTGAGTCAAAAATATCAAATTTCGTTCTCTCTTTCATGGTTGGGTCCTATGACTTACTTCCACAATCCATTCTATACATGTTCTATGGTTTAGAACTATACTTTATTCACCTACATGGTTTTAATGATCTCTTCCATGGTTTTCCATGAAAACCTAACCATTGATGGATGATTTTGGTTTCTTCTAAGTCATATCCTCTTCATAAATCATTCTAATGTCTTAAATAAATCATGGGGAATGTATCCATACCTTAGTTTTGCTGAGATTCAAAGTTCCTCTGAATTTCCTCTTCTTCCTTAGCCTTTTCTTCAAGTTTTCATTCTCTTCTTCTCTTCCTTCTCTTCTCTTTCTCTCAATCCAATTAGGGTTGTAAAAGGATTGAAAGAGGCTTAGGGATGTCCTATTTATAGAGTAAAACCTCCCAAAATAAGTCCCATTGAGTTTAGGAAATGTTCCAATCGAAATTAACAAGGTTTCCTAATTTTCGATTCGTGCTGTTTTTCTCGAATACCGAGGATCGATGGGAGGGTCGATGGGAGGGTCGGATAACTCATAGACCCTACGACCCATGGTTGAGGGTCGATGGTGAGGGTCGATGGGAGGGTCAGACCTGCCTGTTAAAACCTGCGACCCTACCCTCAATTTGACTGTTTTTGGGTAAATTTTCATATTGGGTCTTGGTTTTTCTTCACACAGTTGGTCCACTTGGCTCGACCATGATATGTAGACGGGTCCCGACACAAAATATAAGCTAGGTTAGGCCGGGTTCGTGGCGTGCGGGTCTTATAGATAACCTTGAGTAATTTACAGACTTTGGTGGAATTCCCTCCCTGAGCAACATACCCTGGGGTTGGTCGATATGTACTTCCTCCTGAAGATCCCTGTAAGACCCGTATCGAACTAACCGGTCTTACCACCTTGTACCAGGTCTACCTATCATGGTCGATCCAAATGGACCAAGTACGTGAAGGAAATAGCGAGACCAGGTATCAAACTGACCCAAAAATAGTAAAATAGGGGGCATGGTCGCATACCCAGATAGGCAGGGTCGGACCCCTCTCATTAGGAAGTCAGACCCCTGAAATTTTGACCGGGGGTTGGACAATTTAGACTTAAGGGTCGACGGGATCTCCGACCCCCTCATCGACCCCCTCATTGTCGACAAAAATCGTAAATAGAAAACTTTCCAAATTTCAAGGGGATTCTTTCCTGATCTCAATGAGACTTATTTTGGGAGGTTCTCCTCTATAAATAGGACGTCCCTTAGCCTCTTTCACTCCTTTTGAAACCCTAATTGAAAGTGAGAGAAAGAGAAGAGAAGGAGAAGAGAAGGAAAGTTGGAAAAGAGGAATAAAGAGAATAATTCAGAGAAACCTCTGAATCTTAGCAAACCTAAGGTATGGGTATATTTCCATTAATGATTTAAGACCTTAGAATAGTTCATGAAGAGGGTATGGTCTAGGAGAAACCCAAATCATCCATCCATGGGAAGATTTCAATGAAATCCATGGAGAAAATCATGGTAGGCAAAGTAAGGAAGAAACCTAGAGTTTTAAGCCATAGAACAAGCATAGAATGGATTGTGGAAGTAAGTCATAGGACCCAAACATGAAAGAATGGACTGTAGGATGAAATTCTCGACTCAAACCACGGGGGGTCGCACGTGGGGTCGATTGGGAATCGACCCTACCAGACCACAGGATCGACCCCCAGCATTCGGGAAGTCCAGGGATGCGGTGGTCGCACCCACGGTGGATGAAACATCCGACCTTGGCATCGACCCTACCCCTGGGGGTCACAGTAAACTGCTACCCTACCTGCGACCCGTCCTGCGACCCTTGCTTAACAGCAAGCCTAAAATTGTCGGAATGAATTCTAATTAAAATCTATCGACTTATTAGATTTTTCTATTAATATAAAAGTGATTCTTAAAGCTTGAAAGAAGATCTACACTCAAGCAAAGGTGAGAGAACAAGACCTAAACTAATTGATTAATAATAAACTGTTTTTATTTTCTTGAGTCCAATGCCATGACTGATTCTATGCGTGTATGCTTGTAATGTGCATTCAACATGTCATCTAATATTCCTACTATTAATGTTCATGCATATTTAGTTCTATTTTATTTATAACATGATGATGATGATGATGCTAGGAATAGACATGTGATTAATTAATTTCATTTTATGATGGTTAATATTATTTAATGCATATGGTGATTAAAATATATGTAGATATGTGCTTAATAAGTAAGTGTTATGTGTAACTGACTATATGTGAATGTTTTAGGTTGATTAGTGGTGTAGAGCTTATGTCGTGTAAGTAGTTTTAATTATAATTAAATTATTGATGACCATCTTGTGAACGAGCAATTTATTTTAGAACCTTAGTGCTATGATGGTAAGGGGTCAAAGATTTAAGTTTCAATGGGGACATAGGCATTGGATATTTCATTTATAAATTATCTAGGTGTGAGGCCACAATGATGTGGCTGTCTACTATTGGAGGGAATTACTTTTAAGGATTATATTTTATAGTAATGGTAATTTTTGTAAATAATGGTTCAAGAGAAAGATAACAAATGAGTTGTGAAATGGCATGATGTAATTTATGGGTTTTGTCACGGATATTTTTTGTCCCTAAAATAAAAGGGTACCATGCTTTAATTAAAATGACTCAATGCAAGTGAACTAAATAGAATAATTAAAGGGCATAAAAGTCTATTCATTTTTTAGAGGATTCCCTATAGGTATGGGTTTAAAATCCATGTATTGGGTGAGTTATAGGGGTATGTTAGAAATTTCACAAATGAGTGTTTTTTGATTAGTGAAGAAAAACATAAAAAATAATAAAATAAAATAAAGGAGACAAAACTCCATTTCAACGTTTTTGCCCTATGCTGAAAATGATTTGGAGAGGGAGTTGTGTTCTTAAGCAACTCCTTGTTTTGGATTTTGGAGAAAACATTATGAAACTTGTAGATCATGTTGTTGGAATGATTTTGGGGGAAAGATCTTAGAAATTTGAGACGGGGTGGTGAGATTACAAACTGATTTCGATTGGGGTTGTGAGTTTTAAGAAATTGCTAAAAATTTATAGCTTGGAGTAGATTTCGAAGCTTTAGCTCAAGCATTGGTGAACTGATCTTTTAGGGAGCAAGCACTCTTCAAAGGTGAGTTCCTTGGTAGTAGGTATTGGGTATTGCATGCTGGTTTAGAAACTAAGTTTAGTGAATTGGCATTATAGCAAGGAATTTAAATTTTAGAATGAGAACCAAAATGAAAAGTTACAGAAATTTGGGGTTTACAGTTATTTTTTTCGATTTCAGCATTTAGAGATGATGCATTGTTTAACTTTGAAGTTTTTTCAGGGATATTGAAGGTAGGGACTGCTCTACTTTGAGTAATAGTGGCTACATGTTATCTTACAAGATTTACAACAAGAATATAGATCTTGAAAATGAGCTTTAATGGTGAAAATGATGATGAACAGTAATAAAAAAAATTTAGATTTTAGTTTTCATTAAGTAATGGTGTGGATAGCTTTTGGATCATGTGGATGGCTGTAACAGCAATAGGATCATATGAACGTAATCCTATAGGTGTTACAGTAAATATTAACTAGTTCTGATGATTTATTGATGAAAAATTTCAGTTTTACAGAGAATTTTAAGGGAACATAATGCTGAAATTTTTTTAAGTACTTCGGTTTATGTAATATTGAGTTCCAAAGGAGCATAAATTGTGTAAAGAATTATTAGACTGATCAAAAAAAGTATGGGAATGATTTTGTCATGCAAGTGAGGTTTTTATTTTTTTTATTTTTCTTATGTTAGATGAATAAAAACCTCACCCAAAGCCTTATCCATAATGTTGTTCATACAATAGGCATAGGAACTGAAATATTTTTAGTATCCTCATAAAGGAATTAGTAGATCAAGTTTGGGCAGCAAAGATAATCAATGGTAAGGATAGTTTTAGTAGATGGTTTTGGGAGGTAATGAGAATCTTTTGGTTAAGTTGGAGGTGTAAAACCTTACCTAATACACTTCTCCAATATGTTGTTATGCTAGGTAAATTAAGGAGCTAAGTTTTGAGACATATGAAACGAAGTAGTTTTTTTTTTCTCAAAGACTAACCTAGACAGCAAAGGATCTTATCATTGCTGATTTTTTCTCAAGCCATTTACCATGTGATTGGAGACTTCCTTTTATAATTTAAAGTGAGGAAACACTTCCCCTGTAGCAGGCCTATATTGTTAATGAATTGAAGATTGGGTGTGACAAGAAATGTGTGGAATTATGAGTGTTATGGTTTTGGGAATGAAAAGGATGAATTGGTCAATGCTAAGTTTTTGAGCTTAATTGATATGGTGTGATAGTGTTGTATAACTTTTATATGTTTTGCTGAGTTAATAATGTAATGCTCCATGTATGAATATATTACAGAAATATACAAAGTTGTAAGAACATATATTGCTGTGAATGGTGGCTAGTTGAAGAAATCTTGACATGAAATGAATTGGATTGTTTCTTTATATATTGAAATGAACTGTTGAATTCTCAAGTGTGTGATAAGTTTATTTCACGAACTAATTTAAGATAAAATACTAAGGCTGAAATCATGTTTAGATATGTATAGAAGTTTTTAGTTACTACTAGAAAAACTATAAATTACAAAAGCTATAAGAATACGTAAAATGAAAGGTAAGCATTGTTAAGACATGAAATGAAAAGTAATGAACTGTTTTAAGTATTATGAATTGAATGCTAAAGACATGGACAGAAACAAAAGAAATAACAACAAACTTACCAAGCAAGAAGTGGGGTACACCTAGGCAAGACACGTAGATTAACCCGATGAGCCTGGTGTACCACTCAAAGAATAGATATGCAAGTAAGTCATCTGTTGTTAGGTATAGCCTATAGGAAACTTACAACGGGGTGTGTTTGGGCAAGACACGTAGGATAATTCGGTGAGTCCAACACACCACTCAATAGAAAGGCAAAGGAAGTAAGGTAACCGTTGATAGGTAGAGCCTACGAGAAGCCTGTTGCGGGGTGTATCAGGGCAAGACACATAGTTTAACCCGGTGAGTCTAATACACTACCTTACTTTAATGATATGTAAGAACATGAAAAGAAAGCAAAGGACAAGCAAGATAAGTAATTTAATCCGATGAGCCCAATATGCAAACTGATATGAAAAGAAACAAATGCCATGAAAGGTAAAGCATAAGAAATAAACAAAAGTGGTACCATAATAGAAAAGTTTATGTAATAAAAGAAAGGTCATAGAAAGTGTAAGAATGAAAATATATTATGATAAAATTAAGTAAGTTAAAAAATAATAAGTAATTACTGTAAGCTAAGCCAAGATGTATGTTCTGTCTCTTTAAGCATGATATTTTTTATACTATACTAGTATGCATGTATGTACTCTTGCCAGGATAATTTTCCATCACTGAGCTTTGGCTCACCCCTATACGTTGATTATTTTTACAGATGATGATACTGAAGAACCAGAAGCATGAGGATGAAAAATCCAAGTAGGAGGATTAATCCCCTTGGCACTTTTTTCATATTTTGCTATATTTTTTATCTGTGATTTTATTTATTTTTGTATCTAGGCAAGCCTTATTTGAGATGTGCTTAACTTTTTTTGTAAGAAACACTTGTGTTCATTTGTACAGTACATTTTTTACAGCCACCAACTATCTTATTATATAAATGTTTAAGTCTTCCGTTGTTGTTATCAATGAATGAATATGTAGATTGTCTTATGGCTGGTTGTTCATGAAAAAAATATATTTAAACAGGTTTTCTATATATATGTTTGGGTAATAATAACCCGACCACCAATCCGAACCCAACCCTCGGTAGGGGTATTGCACCATCACATGACTTATACCATCAAATGTATACCACCTTAGTGATCAGAAATTAATTATACCAGTACTAAGTTATGTCAAAAATGTGCTATTCCATTAGTTTCTCTAGATATATTGTATAACCGCCTAAGATCTACATATCTTAGATGTCCTTAGACATTTTATAAACCCAAAAAAATCATATTTATCTTACTTGTAATCTTTTGCCATTAATTCTACTTCTTAAAGTAGATTATCAACTTCGGTTTTCATCATGTATCTGTTATCGAGTTATTTAGTCATTGATCCTTATCTCGATTTAACTTTGTAGTCAAACTTGCCTATCCATGGTGGAATTAGTATAGCAAAGACTCTTATCCCCACCATGGTCATCTCTTTTCGAATCAAGATTTTTCTGAATTTAGGCTTGCCCTCTAAATTCCATTTCTAAGTAGAAATTAATCATTTTACTTAAACTTCATTCTTCTTTCTTAGAAGAGTTTAACCAAGTAAATATGTATTCTTTCAAAACCCCCACAATTGTGAGTTTTTCATACTCAACCTTATAAGAACTCTAAATATGCATAAGATACACTATCATTTTATTTACTTATGCACATTTCTTAGCATGTCTCCATATTAATCATAATCAACATGTTACTTGATCCTACCAAATCTATGTTTAATAAGTAACATCCATGCATTTTGATTATCTCATTCAAGGACCTTAATGGTCTTTTAAAATGATCAATATGCTAAGAATCTCATATTCAAATTTGATTTGGTCAATTGTTTTGGTCCTACGATTTTTAAATGTCTTCCACTTAGACTAATCAAAGTCTAGGTAATGATGAGTCTAAATCATATAATACACATCAATTGTTTAACTAAAAATTAACTTATTTTCTAAGTAGATGGAACAATATTCTTCACATAACAATTAAATTATCTATATAATCATGGCACCTCAAAATAAAAAATAAAAATCTAAACAAGCCATTAACCATATTATCAATAATGATAATAACAAATTAAAATTCATTATCGGTTTTCATGACTTGTCAAACAAAATCAAGGTCAACGATTTTAAATACACATCAACCTATTTCCAAATCCAGTTTTATTTTTGTCTATATCATGTACTCTCTTTTCTTTTAACCATTTTATTTCATTTTATTTGTTAAAACAAATTTGTTTCAAACTCATGCATGACAAACCCATTGCATATAAATCATGACAAACTGGTTAGAGTAATTCTTAAGAAATACTCCCTTAGAAAAACACCAACATTCATAGAAGGTGATTTATGGGTCTTACTAAACACACCACTTTACATGTGATGCCTAATTGAATTAAATAAATTTGGTCTCAAGGCACTATTTGCTAACCCTTGGACTTCGCAAGTCCAATCAGGAAATGTCCAACCTTACATGAGCATATGTAAATAATAAGTATTCAATTTATACATGTTATCTCAACATAAGTTATTAGAAATTGACAAAAAAAAAACATACATAATAGTACCGTAGGCAGTATTTCCCATTACATGGCCAAAAGAAATGATTATTTCATCGATCAATATGCAATAGTTTCAAACAAACATCTTGACTAGGTCTTATCATATACAATATCATGTATTTTCCTTAATAATAATAAACTAACCAATATACATATGAGTATTCTCACGCAAATTGAGGTTCATACAATACGTATATATACATAGTTTTTCATTGACCTATATTAATGTCACACGAGCAACCGGCCAAGTGCATGATTTCAAAGGTACATGTTGATTTATATATAAATCAAGAAATAGTAACAAAAGCCTGTAAAAGAACACCAACACTTAACTCTTAGTCCTTGTTTAGGTTTTTGTGCCTCTCAAAGATAAAGGATATATATATACACATATATATATATTCCAATACCCATCCATATTTAGGCCCAATGCTATAGAATAGTCCCATGGGTTTCATAGATATTAGTTCTAAATATCAACTATAAAATGTGAGCAACATCATTTCATTCAATTGAAATAATTAAATAAAATCCAAACAGTGTTCTACGAATGTTCGGCCTTCTAGTTTTGAATACAACTACTTATAGAAAACCGAATACTTTGTATTTAGTATTACCGTTACTGGAAAATATATTTTTCCTTTCATCCTTGGTAGAGGAAACCTCATACATGATCTTAAATGTGACTGGCAAACTTTGCTTTGAAATGCAACTATCAAAGCCTATGTAACTAGGGATAAAAAAGGTTCTTTTACATCTTTTCATTCAAAACAAAGGAGTTTATATAAATTATTTTTTAAAGTTGATTTATACCCATTTAATGCATGAAACAAATCTAAGATATTATTTGGTATATCAAACAACCTCTAAGACTTGCTGAATCACTTGTTGTCAACCCCAAATAGCAGTACCAAATACCAAGGGATTATATGGTTATTGTTCGATTGAATGGTGCAAGTATGCAAACAATATAAACACTGAGCAATAACATAATAACAACAACTGTTTAGTCTCAAGAAACCCTTTCGATATACTCCCAAAAACAGCAGGCCAATTTAATGGCTCCCAGCAAGCCACATGCTGGCATAGGAAATTATAATTTATAATTTGAAATGCACACAATCATTCTCACCAGAAAGTGGCAAATGTGATCGAGGACGGAGATGGAATTACTTCTGTCGGCCAAAGCCAAAGAACAAGCATGAAATAATTATTTTCATAATAAGCTGATATCTCATGTCATACCAAATATTAATTTAAACATAAAAACCATAGTAAATTATTTTAACTAATATTTCTAAAGGTTTGGAATCTATTGGACAAAGCAACCAAAAAATCCCAATTATTACAACTTTATACCAGAACAGAACAGACACTTTTTTAAAGTTACCCAAAGAGAAGGTTGTAACCATTCCTAGATGGATGACAATGGCACCAATACGGACTGTTGCTTCACTTTAGAGTAACCATTATAAAACAACTCTAAATAACAAGAATAAAAAGCAATGGTACGTCATAAATTAGATTAACAAAGGCAGTCATGAAAAGTTTCATTACCTATTCCATTCCATGTGTGTTACTGAAACCTTTTCCCCAATGAGGTTCCTACCCACTACGTTTTTTTTTTTTTTCCTCATCAAACCACACACATCCATTCTTCTTTCTATGAATAACAAGTAAACCCTATAAATAATTGAAGGATTTGATTAATTTTATTATATATTATTTTTTAAGTAATGGGCAGTTATGAACCATTCTCGGATTGAAAATGTGCAAAGCCTAGATAATCAAGTCAAGGGGTATTTCTTCCAACCATGCATAGAGTATCAACAGGTGGCTTACAGAATTTTCCAAACACCACAACAGACTATCCATTAGGGACTTCGGATTTTACACCATCTATATCAACAGATCACAAGTGTGACGATTATGGCTGGAAGAGATGGGTTATTCTATTATCACCCTCCAGATGCTCTCATGTACCGATACCGAGTAACGAAATCCCTTCAACTAGGAGTTTGACAGTTACAAGAGAAACATTTCTCTTCCATTCTGTCATAACAGAATGGTCAAAGACTGAAATATTTCTCAGTTTGTCACAGAGCAAGGACCCAAAGCACTTAAAGATATCGTGGATAAGGCAGTAAATCAGCGGTCCAAAGTGTTGGTTTCTCATGGTGGGGTCAGACCCATTGATCCAAGTACCATGAAGGGAAGCCCAAATTCTGCATTTAGGCCGTTGCAATCATTCAAGAAAGTGTCAACGTATGCACAAATGCATGCCAAGAGTCTACAAAATCTCCAAATTCATTAAGATGGGAGAACAAAACCAAGACCAAGCCATGGTCGGTTCTCGATTTTTCCAAACAAATTTGTCAATGTAATTACTCGTAGAATTTACAGTAGTGAAACTCATATAATCTCAGTAGTTATGGATAACAATATACATTATGTATAAATCATTATAAATAGTCATAAATTATATCACAATCTTAAAAAATTATAGGAAATAGTAACACAAAAAGTTAAAATATATTGTTTAAGACTATTTAATAAGCATATGACATTAAATATAATATCATGTATCAAACTATATGATTATGTAATCAACTAATATAATGTAATATAATGGAGTATAAATACATACCTTATACGATCTGAAACAAATAATCAACTAGGGCTGAGTCGTGTTGGTACACTCTCCTTAAGATTGTGTTTGCTCCCATATACGGTTCAACGGGTCCTCACAAACCAACCTCCAAGATAAAACAGCCATCGACAAGGACACCGAACCAGTGTGCACTCACCGTTGAATGTAAATAAAGACCCGACAACTAAGGTTAACAATCCTTTAAAACAAAGGATGGAACAGACTCTATCGATAAATCAGAATAAAGAGTAAGTCGGAGGGAGAAAGATGAGAGATGAATTTTTGTATTTAAATCTTGAGTGATTTGAAATGAGACAACATCCTCTATTTATAAAAGACAAGTATCTCTCCAAGAGTCACTACCAAGAAATATGGGTATACCTCTTCATATCAAAAGATATAAGTCACCACTTTTCCAAAAGGATACACATGAATAATATATATCCACACCTATATCCATCTCTATTTCTCTATTTATATCTATATCCATATCTAATTCAAAACAAAATTCAAATAAATTTTTTCTCAAAATTAAAATCAAAACTTTGAATTTAATTTTAAAAATTTTTTGAAACTTTATTTGAATGGAAAAATTGTGAATTGAGATTTATTTGGTCCAAGGGTGCACTATATACAACATTTGGATTACAATTGAGAAACAAGTGTAATATATTTATGACCAAATGAACGAGGATTACATTTGGATTACATTTGGATTACCCATGCATTGTGCATTTTGTTTTCGGGCAAAGTGCAGCAGCAAAAGAATGTGGACATGAATCTAGGAGGTGAGGTTCAAGAGAATCCAAGGCAGCATCAGCACCAGATGCCAATCCTGACATTGAGCCCTCCGAAAAGTCAGAGTGGCCCCATCATTTGTTGGATGGCCTACTTCTTCTCAACAGGAAAGGAGAAAAGGTGTCTGGCAGGGAATCTACAATGGTAAATGATTATTTTCATGAATCACTTGATTACATTTATTTTTGAAAACAAATCCATGGTCACAATGCTGATGACCACAGCCGTAATGTGTTTTGTTGTCATATTCCTTCGTTTAAACATGGATTGCAGGTTATCAATTAAAAACAAAATAGCATGGTCACCAGGTAGAGTCAGAGACTAATTAATCGCTTATGTTGGTATTCATGATCCATGAATTCAGGGCTTATGAGACATTCTACGTCTATGTGAATTGATTTGAAGTTCAGTTTTTGAATCTTCCTCCCAGGCCACTAGAGTTTTGTACTCAATCTTGCCTTCGTTTGGTACTAGGTAGGGTTGCAATAGGAGTATAGGACCTGGTTGAACCAGACATTTACAAACCCTAATCCAACTCTAGATCACTTAAAACCAGCTCAGGCCCATTCTGACCCTAGCAAGGTCAGACAAAACATCAACCCCAGCCCAACCCTGTCATAGCTCAGGGCTCGGGCTGGCCAGGTTAGACCTGATTGGGCTGCCTTATATATATATATATATATATATAAAACCCTACCATAGTGTTTTAAAGACTCCACCAATACCAGTCAGACCAGGGTCCCATCTGTTTTAAGCTTTGATAACATCTAACTAGGGGCTTCTTTTTGCAGGCGTGGAAAGATGATCAGCAGCAATGCGTGGTGGTTCAATCTGATTGCAAGAATCTGGTGGACACTATTAACTCTAAAGGGAAGGACTTTGATAGTTCTTCCATATCTGTTGTTGGGATATTTTACATCTTTCTTCCCTTTTCAAAGAGTGTATTTTCTCCTTTGTTCCAAGGGTTTTAAATGGCTTAGCCCATACCCTTGCCCAGAAGGCCCTAACTGTTGTGGGTACGATTTCGTGGCCTATTTCCTCTCCGTGGATTCAGGAGTGTTTATCTTCTAATCCATCGGTTGTATCCCGTGTTGCTGTTGAATAGATTTCGTATTTACCAAAAAAAAAAAAAAAAACACTGGGTGATTGGGTTTCCAACAGTATTGAATCTAAGGGGCAGAAGCATATTATGAGTTATATATATATACACACACGTCCGAACTTCCTAGGGCTTGGAAATCTCAACCTTGGCCTAGCTCGCAGGCTGAAAAGCGTGGGCGGGCTCATCAAGCCGAAGGTGTAGCCTTAGTTATAGGTTCAGGGCGAGATAGTTATAAAAGAAATTGGAGTT
The DNA here is from genome assembly GCA_028583415.1 of Protea cynaroides. Lineage (NCBI taxonomy): Eukaryota > Viridiplantae > Streptophyta > Magnoliopsida > Proteales > Proteaceae > Protea > Protea cynaroides. Next base: position 12,678,299 of record CM053265.1, read on the forward strand.
GGCCCCCCCCACCCCACCCCACCCCACCCCACCCCACCCCACCCTAATACCATGACATTTATGACCTTCGAACTGAAATAGCCCTAAAGTAATTTGTGCACCATGGCCATGCCGTCCAACCATCTTCAAAGCCTTCTTCTTAAATTAATTGATTCTTGATGTTTGGATGGGTTGGGATTACTTGGTTGATTATAACCTCTCCACACCGATTTGAATCAAAATCACATCGTAATCTACCTCTGATTCAATCAACCCTGATTCTTTTTTCCCGATATTACAATACGCACCATGGAGCTAGGATATAGAATTGGTCACCCAAGGGACACCTCTCCTTGGGAAAGAAGGAAAGAATAGAAGAAAAGGATAATGCACACATTCGGATAAGAATAGAACTCATACTGAGTCCTCGGATTTACGCAGTACCCACTGACCTGATACGTCACTAGAACCTTAATTCTTCTTAGATGAAGGAAGTCCCCTTAGGTTGTCGGCATTTTTTTTTATAAAGTTTCCAAAAGATTTCAAAGGCACCAAATGTCTCATTCACCCACATGCGTCCTTGCATCCATCAATAATGCAACTTTGGCATCACTCTCATTAGGGTTGCAACACGGTCGGGTTGGATCGGATTTTTTAAAATTCTAACCCTAACCCTGACTATTTGAACTTAACCCTAACTTAGGCCAATCCTGTCAGGGTCAGAAAATGTATAACCCTAACCCTGACCCTGTCAGGGTTGGGCCTAACCCTAACCTATCCTGATTGACCCTGACAGGGCGGGGTTGGGCCGGATTAACCTTGATTAACCCTGATTTAGGGTTGAATTGACTCTGATTGACCATGAAACATACAACAAAACATACATATAACAATTATAACTTAATAATATAACAAACACAAATATATATATGGGAAAATGTTATTATAACAAGGGTTTATTATTTTTCTAAACGTAACAAAGAATCTATTCTGCCACATGAGTAGATGATGTATCCATTCCAACCGTTGGATAGAAAGAACATGATCTAATATATATATATATATATATATATATATATATATATATATATATATATATATATATATATATATATATATATATATAAGGTAGGGCCAGACCAGGCTCAACGCAAGGGGTCAACCCTAATCCAATCCAGTCCTGCCAGAATTGATCAAAATTTAAATCTTAATCCAATCCTATCAGGGTTTGAGCTGGATTCAACCTGTCAAGTTTCAGGATGAACTTAGATGGATTCGAAATATAGGGTAAAAGTTGCACCCTTACCTCTCACTCTCTATCCCATGCACAGGCACAACCGTGAATTCATGATAAATGTGGACTGTCCGAATGGGCCCTCCACACACAAAAAGGAAAAAGAAAATAATGAAAATGTGATGGTGGAACGTTCATTCAAATCAAAGTCTCTGTTTTTCAGTTCCATCATTGTTGGGTCTTGGCCATATCCAATACGTTAAATGTACGGAGACACAATTCGTGGGCGTTTTTAGTCACTTCCATTTTGGTCAAGTGATGTGGTCGATTCAAGTTCATACAACTGAATTTATAAAGAATCCTTTGAATTATAAATTACTAGACCGTATGGATAAGTATCAAAAATAAATAAATAAATAAATAAAAACACGTTGAAACTATGTTTGGATGTCAAATAAAAAATATAATAATAATAAAAACAGTATATGATAAAAGTATGATGAATGATTATATCTGTTGGGGGAACGTTTTCAAAATAAGGTTTTGTATGTGATTAGAAAAAAGAGAAGACTATTATGCAAACTTCAATACATGGGTGGGTTTTTTACACCTATTTGAGGGTGAGATCGATGTTGGAGATCATGTCCCTCCACAATTGAAGGGCAGACCAAACACAACTTGAAATTATAATTCAAAGGTAAAACTGGTTGAGTAGGAGATTTTGAGTTTTTAAAGAGGGTTTCCCACAACACCAGGGTGGGGAATCTCCCATGCCACATCAATTGACCACAATAAATGATATCATCAACGGGGCTAAGAGAGCATGTTAAGATGAGGGAGAAAATGTGAGTGTGAGAAGATGTGAGAAGGGATTATCGGCCATAATAGCATAGTGGTATCTTTTAATTTTTTTTCTAATATTTTTTGAAAAAATTTCACCCATCTCCCCTGTACTTTGTACGTCACCCAACCTCTGACTTTGTGATTAATTGCAACCACACTTCTTCCGCGTTAAATTGATTAAAAAAATGCAAAATGATCCAATTACCATCCTTTTATAATATGAATAACAAAAGATAGGTTTGCCCTTCGAGTCTCCATCAACGTGTCTAGTCTTCTCCGGTGATGGCAAGCTAATAAGAATATCCTTCTCTAGTCTCTGCTCCCCTATAGCATCTTTGATTGTAATAACATCCTGTTGTCGCTGGATTTCACCTGGTGTACAGGATGCTGCCACGTATCTGCAAGGCAAAAATACGCAGTGAGGTGGGTGTGTTTTATCCCGTAGTCACTCTGATGCCAAAGTCAGTTTTGTGCAAGACAAGCAGAAAGGAACTAAGGGATAAGATACCCAAGTTCCTTAAAGAGCGAGGTACAGAGGTACAAGAGTATCCTTCAAACTCTACCCTTTCAATTCACTATGATCACAGAACTATAGAGCAGATATAACTTGTCGGTGAGGCTGCTCTCACCATGGGGGAAATGAAGACTTCAAAAGGAAATATTACAGAGCGAGAATACCTTTAGGGTGTAAAAAACTTGGATCCTTCGCAATGTAAGGTTTTTCGGTATTTATAAAGCTATGGTGAAGTTTGTCGGGCAAGTTTCCTCTTCACCTACCACCATCCACATCAGTCCATCCATAGGGTAAATAGGACAGGTGGACTACGACCCCTAGATATGGTGCAATCATGTCCAATCAATACTTTTCGACCCCCTGTCAGTCCACATCATCTTTTACCTGTCATATTTAGCCATCATCTTATAAGATTCGAGTGGATTCGACCACCTTTTTTTTTCTTTTCTGCCAACCTATATAGTAGGCAAGAGGCAGGTCGAACCACCCATCTGACATTTATTGTCCTTGTCGGCATTTATGAGCATTAATGACATCGCAATTAATGTCTACCTACCACCATCTCATCTGTCCCCCTGGTTGAATAGACCCTTTCAAAATACTTTTTCAGTGGGATTTCTCAATCTTGATGAAGAATTGGTCATTCTCTAGATGGATGACAAGTGTCCGGTCCTGGTTATACTATGTCGATATTCCATTTGTCCAGCTAGGATTACATCCATCATATTTTTTCATAACAGAACCCCTTTGCCTCCTCTGGGCCATTTCGACATGAGGGGGCAACTTTATATCAGGAAAATAATGCAATTAACCCACTTATCCGCAATTAACTCAGCCATTACTTCTAATAACGGCTGCGTGTGCACTGGCCTTTAATTATTACCGTTACACACGTTGCCACTCACCCTATCGTACTGCCCTGCTACGCTCTCTGTTGTTACCACATGTTGTTCTCACTTCAAGCTGCCACCCTCATGATGCCCGATTGTGCCCAAAAAAATATCCTCCCATAACTTCGAGGTGATGAGCTGTCTTTAACTCACTGGTTCAATCATTATAAATATCCTACTATTTTTCGCATTCCTTCTTCCCATCGCTTTCATTCTTGTTTTCTTCCTCCTTAGGTCCCCGTTGTTCACGTCTTCTCTCTCATTTTCTTAGGTGTCTCTTGTGCGTCGCCTCTACCAGACTCGTCTCAGTGTTAGTAGTCACCGTTCAGTCATGCCGAGTAAGTTTTCCCTTTTTTTTTTCTTTCATATTTTCAGGTTTCTTCTTTTTTATTTTTCTTTTTCTAATTTCACCATGGCCCGCAACAAATCTATAGTGCGTAGACCCTCTGAACCTACTCTCCGCCAATCTTCTAGGAACACCACACCCTCAGAGGGGGAAGTTCAGGCGCTAATATTGAGCTTCCCCCTGTCATACCCCCAAATGAGTCAGACCCCTTGTGCGTAGCATCTTTCAAGATCTCTTATATGACTAACTCAAAATTGGACGAACTAAGAGTGGCCCATATGATCTCCAAGGCAGTAGAACTGATTGTGCCCAATCGCACAGATCGAGCAAGCCATCCCTTCTTTCACCGAATGGTGATAACCATGGATATGTTCCTTATGGGCTTTCTATTTCCTAGCCATCCCTTGCTTATGAGGTCTTAGGGTATTATGGTCTCGCCCCCACTAAACTGACCCCTATTTCTTGGGCGCATATTAATTCCTTTATCATCTTTCTTGCGAAACACAACCAACCACCCACCTTGAATCTCTTTAACTATATGTATAATTTTACCGCTGTTACCTGGTCGAATCCCTAGACTAAGAAAACTGAACATAATGGGACTTATTACTTTTGCCATCGAGGGGGCACTCGCCCTATAGTCTTGGAATCTTTCCCCTCCTCTTTCCTTGGGAAAGAGTTTTTTTTTCCTTGTTTCGGTAAAGAGAAGCCATACTGTAGCCGGTAAGTATACTTTACCTGTTGCGAATAGGTGGCAATTTGTTGACCCCAAGGTACAAGGGGGTGTGCCAGATCTTTCTCCCTTTGAGGTAGATATCCTCTCGAGCCTTTCAAGTGATAAGAAGGTGAGATATAAAAGTCTGAATGACAACTCCTTCCTCTTCAAATTCAGGCTGGGTAAGTGCTTTCTTTGCTCCAAACTGTCATGCATACTTTTCAATTGCTCTCCACCTTGTTATTCGACCACTAACCTATCTTTTCTGAATGTGCAATGGTAGGTTGGGACAGTTTAGCATGGGAAGCGCTCTTAGGGGCAGATCAATTTTGGAAACTAAACATGAGGTGGGCTGAAATTGCTCGGAAGATAGCCAATTGACGAAAGGCGTTGGAAGCCTCCCACTCCTCTGCTTCAGGGAAGACCACATCATCATCGAACCCAATTGTTCTCGACTCTTCGACCCCTATCACTACTGCTTCAGAGCCCATAGAGACTCCCATTTTGCCTCCAATGAGAACATCAAAAGATAAGGGCAAGCATGTAGACCCTACTCCCATCGAGATCCCAGACAATGGTAAGAATTTTTATCTTTTTTTGACCAGGTTTCCCTTCGATGTTTCATACTTCCCCTTTCTCATAACACTGGTTTCCTTTTCTTCTTTTCGTTCATCAAATGAAGACAACATCCCCATCGTAGACTTACAGCGCAAGAAGAGGCGAATTGAGCCCCTGGACACTGCGCAGGACATCCGCAATAAGATCCCCTTTGGCCCAAAACCGCTGCAAACTATCATTCCCCTTTCGTCTGCCTCTACACCGCCAGTGAACTTGTCCCCCTCTAAGCTGTCAAGCAGAGCTTCATTGGTGAGCTCGACCAATTCCTCAGTATCTACGGTTGTTCCCCCAACAAAGCCTCTAACCACTCGGCCCGAGAATTCGACCGGTTCTCTGAGCACCAGCTCATGCCCTGTGTACTTCGCTCCATCATTCATGTCTACCCGGTCATTAGTTACAGCCGCATGTTTAATTCCACCACTGCTCCCCCTTTCTACAAACTCTGCATCAGTGACCTCCAGTTCTTCTCCTAACATGAGGGGATCTATCCCCCAAGTGGTCCATAGTCTAAAAAGGTTCGTTTTGCCCCTCAATGGAAGATTTTTTACTCTAATAGCTCATTGAGGGATCTCTTTAAAGCAAGAGAGATAGTGCACCGCGGTTGCCTCCCTACTGATCGAAGAATCCTATGGGTCGTACCCTTTGAGACTGTTTACGATGGCTTCTGTGGGTCGATAACTAGGGTGAGTCTTCTTCTCTATCTTCTGTTCCTTGTTGTGTACATCGATCTTTTCTTTACACTATACTTGTTTCATCCCTCTTTCCGTTTACTTTTCGCAGATGATGAACTGTGGTGACTTTCTCAAGGAGACTTACAACAAACTTGCAGTCGAAACTTTCACCTTGAGGTCAACAACGGATAGAGCCATACAGGCCAGAGATATGGCCATCCAAGTATGCAACCTAGTCATCAAAGCTCAATTAGATGCTGAGCAGACCTTGGAGAAAGAAAGATCATCTCAGCACTTTGGCTGCCGCTCACTTAGAGAGGGAAGAAGTTCAAAAGTATGCTGGGGAGTGCAAGGCCAAGCTGGACCAAGCGGAGACAACCCTGAAGACGAACAAAAACACCATTTGTACCCTGAACAAAAAATGCAAGACTGCAGAGGAGACCACTGTACGATTGTCTCAGAGAATCAAGACTTTAGAGGGGACAATTGAAGATTTGACCCATCTAAAAGAAAATATGGCCACTCATGCCACTGGAATGAATGAGAGTATCGGGCATCTGGAGGCTGACAAGATCAAGCTCATGGAGTATTACGAAATTCTTCAAGAAGAGATCACTACTCTGAAGTCCGAACGAGATAACTTGAAGAGTTCCCTCGAGAAGAGTCAAAAAATTGAGGCTGATCTTTAGGCCCAATTAACTCAGTTGGATGGTCGTGAAGCAGCATTAAAGAATGAAGTAGACCTTCTAACCGAATGGCTCGCCCAAGCATAGGCAGTCTCTCCTCCAGATCTTGAAGAGATGATGGTCAAGTTGAGTTAATCTCAAGAGATGGCCAAGCAATTGGACCTAGAGAAGTCTATAGCTTTTCAGGCCGCCGCTGTACAGTTCCTGGAGTTCGGTTTGGCCAACTGTCCTGGGGTGGACTTTTTCACATGCCTCCTTTTGTCAAAAGCTTTTTCCTAATCAGTTTCCTCAGAAAGGTTCCGGTCCTGCTATGGTAATCTCATCTTCCCCATAAGTCCCAGTGACCAGTATTGAACTGCTTCTTATGGTGATTACTCCGTGAGAAGTTCCTCCCTCATCAGCCCCAGCGGAAGTCCCACCGACCAAAGACCTCCCCCTACCCAATACGTCTTTAGGTACTCCTCCAAGCACAAGGGATCCCACTACTCAGTCATGAAGCTTTTTTTTTTTTGTAGCCTTTTGTTTCCACTTTGTGCTTGCCCTTTAATATAATGGAACCATCTTTTCTTTTTCCCATGCATCTTTTCTTTCCTGCTACTATTTTCTCTATTATCTGCCTCAATCTGGTAGGTTTAGTCTTTGACCAAGGTTAGCAGATTGGTCGATCCTTTCAACAGGTTCTTAAGCAAATTTATCTTCGAGCCATAAGTCAAAGACTATCCCTTAAGTCGATGGGCTTAGCCTTTGACTAAGGCCATCTACTTATTCTCCCTCTTTTCGATTGAATTTTCGACAGACCCTCAAGCATATTTCTTTTCGAGCCATGAGTCAAAAACCACCCCCTTAAGTCGATGGGCTTAGCCTTTGACTAAGGCAATCTATTTACTCTCTCCTTTTTCGATCAAATTCTCAACAGGCCCTTAAGCATATTTCTTTCCGAGCCATGAGTCAAAGACTACCCATTAAGTCAATGGGCTTAACCTTTTACTAAGGCCATTTACTTACTCTTTCCTTTTTGGTTGAATTCTCGACAAGCCCTTAGGCATATTTCTTTTCGAGCCATGAGTCAAAGACTACCCCTGAAGTCGATGGGCTTAGCCTTTGACTAAGGCCATCCACTTATTCTTTCTCATTTGTTTAAAACACCAATCACCATCTCACAAAGATTAAGAGTAGCACAAACTTATCTTTCATTGAAGTCGAGGCCTTTTACACATAGTATTTTTTGAGGTTTTTGGAGTGCCAGGTGCGTGGGATAGTTTTTCCCTCCATGTCCTCTAAGATATGACCTTGGTTGTATTGCTTTCATGACTTTGTATGGACCCTCCCACGTAGGCATCAGCTTTCCTTGAGAGTGGGTTCAGAGGCTAAGGTGTTACGCAGCACTAAATCACCAACCTAGAATATATTCTCCTTCACCCTAGAGTTGTAGTATCAGGTAGTCATATGTTGGTATGCTGCTATATGGAGCCTGGCTGTCTCACGCACGTTTTCTAACAGGTCCAAATCCATCCTTAAGATATTAGGGTTGGTGACTTCGTTAAAGTTAAGCACCCTATATCTTTTCTTGACCACCTCCACTGGGATAACTGCTTCAGATCCAAAAGCCAGCTTGAAGGGCGTTTCACCTGTAGCAATGTGGGCAATGGTTTGATACGACTAGACCACATGAGGTAGCTCTTCGATCCATAACTTTATATTCTCTTCTAGACGTCGGGCCAATCCTTGGAGTAAAGTGCGGTTAGTGACTTCAATCTGACATAAGCCTCAGGATGAGCAACAGAAGCAAACCTGTGTCCAATTCAATGATCCCGACAAAATTTCCTGAAGACTCGATTAGAGAATTGAGGGCTTTTGTCAGTAATTAGCACTTGTGGGATACCATATCGATATGGGAACTCCAGCTTAAAGAAGTCCGCTGCTTTTTGTGCCGTGACTCTTGCCATTGCTTTAAGATCGATCTACTTAATGAAATAGTCGATTGCCACTACGATAAACTTGAGCTGTCCCTTTGCTTGCGGGAAGGATCCTAGGATATCCATCCCCTATACAGTGAAGGGAATGGATGTTGGGATGGGCTGCATTGCTACAGGTGGTCATTTGGATACTACGGCATGTTTCTGACATGATTCACAAACCTTGGCATAGTTCTCACAATCTTTCATCATGTGAGGCCAGTAGTATCCTTGTCGGATAATTTTGTAACACATGGTATGGCCACATTGGTGAGCTCCACATATTCCTTCATGTACTTCTGCCATCATATACTCTGACCTGGAAGGTGGAATACATCGAAGAAGAGGGTGTGTCATGGATTTTTTATACAATACCTCCTCATATATCACATAAGTGTATGATTTGGCTTGTATGCTGCAAGCTTCTTTTCGATCTTCAGTGAGAACATTCTCCCTAAGATACGTGAGAATTGGGTCCATCCAACAAGGTTCTACATCCACTATCGATGCTTAAATGGTGGGATCAATGCTCTGTTATGGCAGGTGCTCAACTTATACTGGTATTACAAAACTGTTCAGGTCCTCCTGCCCTAACCGAGAGAGGGCATCAGCTTCAGTGTTCTGGTCCCTTGGTATGCTAATCATTTTGAACTTCTCCAGGGGCTCGATCAACTGCTTCACTAGTGCCAAGTACTTGGCCAAGTATTCTTGTCGTGCTTCATAAACCTCAGTCACTTGTTGCACCACCACTTGTGAATCTCCATGAACCAGCAAACGCTTGACTGCAAGCTTACTGGCCAACTTAAGTCCAGCCATGAGCACCTCATTTTCGGTCACATTGTTGGTTGTAAAGAATCTGAATCGCACAAAAGTTAATACTTTGAATCCTTTTAGACTAACTAATACAATCTCTACTCTTGATTCTTCTTTGTTGGATGACCCATCAATATACATGACCCATGAGGGTTCTTCTGGACCAAGGAAAATCTTGACTCGAGCTTCTTCGATCGACCGTTCTGGATTTGATTATTCTTCTTCTCCACCAGGAAGGATGCTCTCTATTAAGAAATCAGCCAACGCTTGTGCCTTAATAGTCATCCGTGGTTGGAACTTGAGGTCGAACTCTCCCAATTCGACCACCCAGTTAATTATTTAATCCGACACATTTGCTCGAGCGAGAAACTTACTCAGTGGTTAATCGGTTAGAATTGTGATGGAATGAGAATGGAAATAAGGATGGAGCTTTCGAGCTATAGTGACCATAGAAAGAGCAAGCTATTCAATAGACTGATATCGAGTCTCTACATCGAGTAATACGTTACTAACGTAGTAGATAAGATGTTGTGCCTTTTCTATCTCCTTGATCGGTACCGCACTAACAACACAAGGGGATACAGCCAAGTATAGCAGGAGATTATCCCCAGCCTCGGGTTTCACTAACAATTGTGGAGAAGATAAGTGCCTCTTTAAATTGCAAAAGGATTGTTCACATTCAAGCTTCCACTTAAAGGTCTTGGACCCCTTCAATGTTCGAAAAAAAGGAAGGCATCGATCCACAGATCGCAACATGAACCTCCCCAAAGCGGTGATTCAACCCGTCAACTCCTGTACTTGCTTGGGCTTGGTAGGAGACCTCATACTTTGGATAGCCTTGATCTTTGTAGGGTTTGCCTCGACCCCTCTCTGAGACACCATGAAGCCAAGGAATTTTCCTGATTGTACACCAAATGCATACTTCGAGGGATTAAGATGCATGGAATTTTGACGAATGACCTGGAATATTTCCTCTAAATCCTTTAGGTGCTCAGGATCCTTAGTTCTCTTGACCAAGAAGTCATTCACGTATGCCTTCATGTTCCTCCCAATTTGCTTCTCGAACATCTTGTTGACTAGCCTTTGGTAGGTCGCTCCTACATTCTTTAAGCCAAAAGGCATGACAGTATAACAGTACCCCTTATTGGTGATAAATACTATGTTTTCTTCATCTTCTTTTGCTATTTTGATTTGGTCATAGCTGGAATACGTATCTAAGAAAGACAATAGCTCATGCCTGACCGTGACATCTATGAGCTGATCTATCCAAGGTAGGGGGTAAGAATCCTTAGAACATGCTTTTTTCAGGTCAGTAAAATCAGTACATACACGCCAGCGGTCTCTCGCTTTTGGCATTAGTATAACATTTGCCAACCAATCCGGGTAATACACCTCACAGATAAAGCCAACCTTCAAAAGTTTCTCGACCTCTTGGTCAATGATCGCTTGCTTCTCGAATGCTACTGCTCTCTTCTTTTGCCTGACGGGGTAGTGGTGAGGGTTTATCTTCAGGTGGTGTTCTATGTTGGATCAAGGAATACCAGGCATATCTTCCACAGTCAGAAACTGGATGAGTTCTTCCTTCTGCTTCACAGGAAAAGCAGAACCAATCATCAAAGTCTTCTCCAGATGATCATCAGAGAATGGTATAGGGATGAGATCTTTCACAGGGGTGCTACGTTCTTGGGGAAAATCATCGCAATACTCATCAAGTTGAATTACTTATACTGGTACATCCTTAGGCCAGAGTTGTTCGTCTTTGTACCCCAGCCTTCTGAAGGTGTCATAGTAGAGGATGTCGATCGAATTGCCAGTGTCGACCAAGATTCGACTGACTTCCCATTCCTCCCCTATGGCCATGCTGATCACCAATGGGTCCTCTTGAGGGGAGACCACATCTATTAAGTCGTCATCCCCAAAATAGATGACTCCCTCATAATGCAGCTTCTTAGAGGTGGACCCCTCCATTTCTTCTCCTCTATCTCCTATGTGCATCCCTTTGGTTGACTCTTCCTCAATTGGTTAAACCATGATGGGGATCCCCTCGAGTTGCATATGCTCCAGCCATAGTGTGACAGTGAGACATTCCTTCTTGCTATGACTGGCATACTTCTCATTGCTCAGCCCCAAATCTTGCTCAGTCCCAGCACTTCCTAGTACTTTTCTGGTGGACTCTTGTATCGTATTGTTCGTGAGTTGCCAGAGGATCGACCCTTCGACAACATGGGACTATCCCAAGGAACCAGATCCACAAGCCCCATAAAGCCCCTCCCAGGTGACTTGGGTGGGGGTGCATGCTCATTGTTGTTTCCTTCGACCTGAGCAAGAGTAAGTACTTGAGATCGAGGCAAGGCTGCCACTGGCGAAGGAGGAAGAGCTTGATGTAGTCCCATGAACTCCGTCAACTACCCATGCTAGATTAAATCTTTGACCAATCCATTAAGATGTCGACAGGAATTGGTGTCATGGCCATGGTCCTGATGATGTGGGCAATACAATCAAGGGTTGCACTCCTCGGGCTTTGACATCATGGGTGGAGGAGGGACAAGAAGAGTGTCACCCTTCTTGTTGTACATGATCTCTACCATGGTACGATTGAGTGGGGTGTACTCTGGTGCAGATCATGCTAGGTACAGATCCTTGACTGGCTTCACTTTCTTGCTTGACTCTCCCTCTTTTTGAACTTTTTCTAACGACTCGACTCGCTTTTTGTCTCCAAAAGCTGGGCTAGGGTTCAAATGATTGGGCAGATCTGCTACTGCTTCTGCTCCTGCCACGTATCGATTACAACAACTAAAATTTTCTGTATGGGTTCAAGAGCACTTCTTGTTGAAGGAAAAGACTAGTTATGGGTTTCAAGCAACTTTCGACAGTGTAGACACCACCACATCAGGTTGCAGGTCCTTGATCTCTCCGGCCATCCCCAAGAATCAAGTAATAAAGGGTCAAAGGGGTTTGTTCTCTCCCTGTTTGATTGCCATTAGGTGCAACAGGTTCTTCTTCTGTACTATTCTTCTCTAGAAATGAGAGAGGAATAAGTTGCTCAACTCCTGAAATGTTACCACTGACTTGGGAGGTAAGTTATTGAACCAGGTTCTTCCAACATCTCTCAGTGTGGAAGGAAAAGTTCTACAGCACAGAGCATCATGATGGCTGTAGATGACCATCCCCACCTTAAAGTTGTCAAATGCCTCTCTGGGTCCATCTTTCCATCATATCATCCCACATTCGGGAAGAAGAAGTTGTTGGGGAGTAGATGGTTCATAACTTCACTCGTTAGAGCCATCTCAGTGTCATAATCCTGGAGAGCTTCAAGATTGACACCTTTCTCAACCTGTTGCATGCGCTCCATTAAGTATTTTAGTTGCTATTCCAATCGGGTTGTGTGTTTATTAGAAGCTGGTACGACCAGAGCAGGTGCAACTAGGACTGGGGGAGGAACGACAGCATTGGCAGCAACTTTCTCCTGCAGGGCCACGTCGACCCTAGCTTGGGCCGTCTCCTTGGTTGTTGAGAAAGATCGACTCGTCTTTGCTCCTCTTGGTAAAACTCATAATAGAATCAGTCCTTTTTCGGGCTCTCCTGCCCACGCCATTCCTCGACCCCAATCGATCATGCACAGAGGACCTGTGAGATTCAGCAGGTGAAATATGACTACTGACTATTACTTCAGTAGGATCATACCTAGGTGCATAATCACGGTTGTCTCCTCGGACAGACTCCCCTGGTCCCTGGTATCGTGGGGAATCCACCGATCGACGTAGTCGACTTGTATCCTCAGGTAGTGATCGTTTCAGGCCCTGAGATCTTTGAGGGACTTCCCCTATTTCTACAGGGGGAACAGATGCTCCTGGTACAACAGCAGGTCTTTGCTGCAGTAACTCTATCAAGGCAGCCAACTACTACATCAGGTGGTCCAATTGGGCTCCAGTTACAAACTAGTTGGTAGGATCATAGCCACCAGCCCCCTCTGCTGGATAAACATCAAGTGGTGGGTCGTGCAGGTCTACGGGACATTAACATGCTCCTAGCGTATATGCAATCCAGCACGGCGAGCATTAGTTTCCTGGAGATTATAAGCATTTTTGGCTCGTTCTCCAGAGCCATAAGTTCTAGCCCACAAAAACTGGTATAAAGAAATGAAGTACAACACACGGTGAACTGAAAGGAATGAGAGGTTTCTAAAAACAAAGAATGTTTGGCCCCATGGTGGGCTCCAGTCTATTTTCGTTGGATTTTTCCTAGTGCATAGGATGCTACCACTATTTGCAAGGCAAGAACACTCAGTGAGGTGGGTGGGTTTTACCCCATGGCTACTCCAATGCCAAAGTCAGTTTTGTCCAAGACAAGCAGAATGGAACTAGAAGATAAGATACCCAAGTTCCTTAGAGAGCGGGGTACAGAGGTACAGGAGCATCCTTCAAACTCTACCCTTTAAATTCACCATGATCACAGAACTATAGAACAGATATAACTTGTCGGTGAGGCTTCTCTCACCATGGGGGAAAAGAAAACTTTAAAAAGAAATATTGCAGAGTGAGAATACCTTCAAGGTGTAAAAAACTTGAATCCTTTGCAATGTAAGGCTTTCTGGTATTTATAGAGATATGGTGAAGCTTGTTGGGTAAGTTTCCTCTTCACCTACCACCATCCACATTAGTCCATCCATAGGGTAGAATAGGACAGGAGGTCTACGACCCTTGGAAGCAGCGCAATTTTGCCCAATCAATACTTTTCGACCCCCTGTCAATCCATATCATCTCTTACCTGTCATATTTAGCCATCATCTTCTAGGATTCGAGCAGATTTGACCGCCTTTTTCTCTCTACCAACCTATATAGTAGGTAAGAGGCGGGTCAAATCACCCATCTAGCATTTATTATCCCTGTCGGCATTTATGAGCATGAATGACATCGCAATTAATGTCCACCTACCACCATCCCGTCTGTCCCCCTGGTCAAATAAACCCTTTCGAAATACTTTTTCGACGGGATTTCCCAATCTTGATGAAGAATCGTCATTCTTTAAATGGACGACAAGTGTCTGGTCCTAATTATACCATGTCGATATTCCCTTTGTCCGGTTAGGATTACATCCATCATATTTTCCTATAACACATCCCCCCCTTCGTTGTCGACCCCATTAAATCTTCTTCTTTGCTTCTAGAGAGAGAGAGAGGGCGATCGGATTATGGGAGATGGTAAATGGACATATTTCAGTTGTCTGAAATTTAAAAACAAAACAAAACACCATTAAAGATACAGACCAAAAGTGTGAGAGAGTTTAAGCATAACTCACTTAGTTGAAAAAGGTGTCGCAACGGAGATCTTTCACTCATTCAAGAACCGTCAACTTGAGTCATTGTTTTGCTTTTGTTTGTTAGTAGCTCAATATGATAAGCTAGCTACTGTGCTTGGGCCATCACTTTTGATGGCACTAATTCTATTTGATCAAGGCTGAAACTTCACCATAATGGTGGACTATGGTTCTTCCCAAGCAGCCACCACCAATGGTGGCCTTGCTGTTGATGACGGTCCAAATCATTAGTCTTTTATGGGTTCTCATTAGTAGTTGATTGAATAAACCATTGTTGCTGCTAAAACTTATCTAGCCGAGTTCTCTTGTAGCGTTGAAGCAGAATTCACAGGTAGACCCTGAGAACATAAAGAAGATCACAGAGAGGTGGATTGGATAATCCAATGGCCACTCTGATGATTAATTAAGTTAGTTACAGAACAAGCAATATGAAGTAAAGTAAGAATAAATACATTTTGAGAGATGGGGTAAGGTTTGAGTATAATTCTGACTGAAAGATAGTCCATCCTTGTACCTTTGAATCTGGAAGTATTAATAGAGGACTCTGCATGAAGGGTAGAGATCGGATTTACCTTGTGGTGGCTGATAACTGTTCAACATGTATTTTGGTGCCAGTTATGAATTTAACCATTAGATCATGACCTTACGGTCAATAATAGATCCATGATCATCCGAATTCTATGGAGGTTATCTGATGAGGGCAGTCATGGAAACCGTTACTAATTGCACGCCTTTGACCGCTTTCTTATTCGTCAGCTTGATGTGGGTTGATCTCTTATTCGCTCGACACCTGTCAGGGCACACGTTGCTCTTTTGTAAGATATCGAACCATGTATGTTAGAGACAGTTCAGGACACATGTCACCTTCTCACTAGAAGGTAAAATGTGTTATCGATAGCTTTGAATCCTTCTTTCTTGATTCTGCATTTTCTGGGTTCTCATTAGTGTTTTGTGTGCGGATCCACATCGTCTCCTCCCTGAGATTCGGGAGGAGGGGCGGCGATGTAAGACCCGTATTAAACTAACCGGTCTTACCACCTTGTACCAGGTCTACCTATCATGGTCGAGCCAAGTGGACCAAGTGTGTGAAGAAAATCACAAAACCAGGTATGAATTTGACCCAAAAATAGTAAAAATATGAGGGTAGGGTCGCATGCCTAAACAGGTAGGGTCGACCCCACCTCAACAGAAGTCCAACCTATGATTTTCTAGTCCTAGGGTCACATGACTAGAAAAACATAGGGTCGACGGATCCTGCGACCCTACGTGCGACCCTATGATGACAGACTGAAACCGTAAATTAGGAAACTTTCCTAATTTCAAGGGGTCCTTTCCTAATCTTGATGGGACTTATTTTGGAGGGTTTTTCTCTATATATAGTACGTCCCTTAGCTTCTTTTACTCCTTTTAGAACCCTAATTGAAAGTGAGAGAAAGAGAAAGAGAAGGAAGAGAAGAAGAGAAGGAAAATTGGAGAAAAGACTAAGGAAGAGGAGGAACTTCAGAGAAACCTCTGAATCTCAGCCAACTTCAGGTATGAGTCTAATTTCCTTCATAAATGAAGAGCCTAGAATGGAATATGAAGAAGTTAGGATTAGGAGAAACCCAAATCATCTATCCATGGATGAGTTTCGAAGGAATCCATGGAAGTGATCATCATAGACAATGGAAAGTGTGTAAAAATCATAGTTATGAGCCATAGAACAATCTTATAATAGACCTACAAGACCACAGGATCGATCACATGCCCTCGGGAAGTCCCAGGGAGGGTGTGATCGCACATAGGGTCAATTAATAACCGACCCCACGTCCGATCCTACACCCTAAGGTCGATTAGGTAACCGACCCTAGGTGCTACCCTACCTACGACCCTATGATTTCAGCTAATCTAAATTTGTTAGAATTAATTTTATTTTGAATCTATCGACTTGTTAGGTTTTTCTAGTGATTTAAAAGTGATTCTTAAAGCTTGAACGAGGATCTACACTCAATCAAAGGTGAGGGAACAAGACCTAAACTAATTGGATAATAAAAAATTATTTTTGCTTATTGAGTCCGATACCATGATTGATTGATTCTATGCGTGTATGTGTGTATTGTGCATTTAACATGTCATTCAATATTTCTACTATTACTGTTCATGCATATTTAATTATTTATAACATAATGATGATGGTGATGTTAGGAATAGGCATGTGAATGTTTGTGTGTGGTTAGTGTATTTGATGCGAGTGGGACATCATGGGGAGGACGTGACACTGTGGTTTATCCTGGTCACCAGACTCTAGCTCTACCTCTACTCAAGTCTTGTCCACTAACACCGTCGTATCGCCATTACCTTAGCAGAGCTATTATGTCGTAGGGTATCAGGGGAGGTGGTCTCGGACCGTGTAGTCTCTGACTCTGCCGGGGGGCCTTAGCTCTATCTCTATGGACCTATTGAGGGATGCTAAGGTGAGGCGTTGGATACACTGTTGACATTAGGATTGGTTAGTTGCGAGCCCAGTTTGCAAGCCCTCGCCGATAGGGGCTTACGTGTTGGTATGGGAGCATGTGGTACAGCAATGCCGATACCCATTGGGTACACTATTTCCATGGTGAGTGCATGTGGGACGGCAATGTCGATATTCATTGGGCGGCTTCACACACTCGTGTATAGAGGTGAGGCGACCTCCGAACCTTTCTATAGCACATTACAAACTTATAAATCAGACCAAAGATATGAATTAAATGCATGCATATGTTTGTTGCATTGTTTTGTTTGTTCATTGAGCCGTGATGTGTGCTCACCCTTTTCAACATCGAATATTTTAGTTGATGATGCAGGTACCACTGTTGAAGATTATATAAATGCTCCTGTGTACAGGCAAACTGCGGCGATGGACGCTGAAGTGATGATGGAGTCGCATGATTCGACATGCGAGTGCAACTCCTGTGTTTTCGATTAAACTTTTATTTGGATTATACAGACAATGTATTTGAATTAATTATTTAAGATTATGTCTTAGTCCTTTTGAAAATAATTGGTTAAATTTTTTATTTTGTCACATTTAGATTCTCAGTTCATTTAATATTTAAGACTTCCGCTACTGTGTATTTACTCTGATTATTATTGTGGATGTGTATGGTTTAAACAAACGGACACAGCCTATTTGAGATCCTGATTGAACCGTTGGTTTATTAGTGATTCATCACACCGTTCTGAATAGTGCAGAATTGGGGTGTGACAGGCGGCCTCAATGGATGGCCGACACCTGGCTCTCGGGTGAATCTGAGCCATCCATCCTAGCCGACACCCCTGTCGGCTCAGCTTGTCGGCTGGGGTGTCAGCTCGGATGGATGGATCGGATACACCCGAGAGCCAAGTGTCGGCCATCCATCCAAGCCGCCATCCCTCCTCCCATATCTCAGGGAGGAGACGATTTGTATCGTCTGTGTGAACATAGATATTGTCAAATGGTCAAAATCACAATGAATTCGAAGAGGCAAACTAAATGGAAGAGAGAGAGAGAGAGAGAGAGAGAGAGAGAGAGAGAGAGGGTAAGGGAATGAAGCAGCAAAAGCCTAAAAGGGTTTGTAGTCATAATTCGCCGGATTTCAGATATGCAATTAAGAACACCCAGGGCATTCGCCAGATTCCTAATCATGAACACCAAGACAGGAAGATTCTGACTCGTCTACAAGAAGAAAAAGAAACGCAGCTTTTGCTTGATCATGTGAACTCCTCTCTCTCTCTCTCTCTCTCTCTCTCTCTCTCTCTGTCTCTCTCGCTCTCTCTCGCAGTCCCTGCGTTTCTTTTCTTTCTCTACCCTTCTATATAAACCCATCTATGCTCAGTAGTTTTTTACACCTCACGAAACCCATTCCTAGGTAGAATTCTAACACATATTAAGGGCAAACGAGAGTAATGAAGTAAATAGCCAAAACCCTAGGATTATAAGATTGGCTTTTGTAAATGAATTTAATCAATCTTCACTTCCTTTTTCCTTTCTCCTTTGTTGGAGTTTCACTTCCTTTTTCCTTTCGTCTCTAAGGTTCGATCGATCTAGTAGGTATGGTATATGTAAAAGTATTGGTAAATTAATGGTTTGGGAGAAAGTAAAACAGTAACTTAACTAGTGTCTAATAGCAATTTTACCATTACCAAATTATAGCCATATCATCACTTAACAGACATGCTTGTTATGACAGGTTCTATGTGATACATGTTTAACAAATAAGGGGGGGGTTGCGTGCAATTAATTCTCTCTCTCTCTCTCTCTCTCTCTCTCTCTCTCTCGTTTAGATATGTTTTCTGACAATGCAAACTCATTGAACTCAAGGCATGAATTCCAAAATCCCTGTTCATTTTGCCCCACGCACATGGTCTTCACCTTAATAGTATAACATAGAGTAGGATTGATTAAAAAAAAGTCTAATTTATCATAAAAATCCTTGCATTTGAAAATGGTTTGAAAAATATTTGATTTGATCATTATTTTTCACAAGGTTCTACTTCTAGCATTTAAAACCGACATTCAAATGGTTTTCAATTTTTTTTGTCAAACTGTTTTATGATTTCACATCGTTTGATAGTACTTAGAACAAGTTTTCCAATGACACATAGAAAGTGTGGGTGCCGGTAGACCAGCAAGAGTCGATCTGACCTAAACGTGTGTCCATGGATCCCAATAGACTATTAAATAATGGTCATACAATTCGTGAAAAGGGAGTTGCCACCAACAATAAGGACCTAAGATCCATAGGTTCATTCCCTCTGAGGAAGAGCAACGAACTTTATATTTATGGTTTAGTCAGAGATTGGGTAAATGACAGGTTATAAAGAGGAAAGGTGTTATTAGTTGTTCCACCTTATAAAATATTATACATAAAATTTTATAGACAAACAAAGTATGAGTGAAATTAACTTCCTTCATGCCCGCCAATGGAAATGTGAAAAACAGTTATGTCAATAAGAGACCCACATAGTTAGAGAGAAAAAAAAAATATCAACACAAGTCCACTTGATCAAGATGTGTGAGAACATAGCAAAGGATCCTAACATTGACAGGTGTGATCTTTTACCATATATATAATGGAAAAATTATATGACGCTAAGGACAACTAAATCTCAACTAAACAACAATATTAATAGAGGAAATAAAGTAGCTGATGGAAATATTGAAGGCAGTCAGTCATCTATGTATGTTGCTACTAGAATCCATTGAGAACTTTCAAGGGTGGAAATATTGAAGGCAGTCATCTATGTATGTTGCTACTAGAATCCATTGAGAACTTTCAAGGGTGGATCTATTTGTAAATTAATGACAAGAAGAAAACACAAGAGCGGTCGAATCTTTGGTCTAAGGGGTCGCTTTGATGCTTAAAATCAGAACTCCAAATGGCAAACCCGTAATAAATAAGGGAGCAGTAGAAAATATGAACCAGTCAAAAGATCGATTAACCTTAAGCAGTATAAGGATTTGGCATGGGTTCTGCACGCTTTGCAGTACAACTTCGAAATTACAGTGATTGATTGATTGGGCTCCTGACTTTCGTACGTGATGCCTGATGTACTCCCGAGTATCCATCCTTTCGATTAAAAAGAGGGTTATGATCCCAATAATTGAGGACCTGGAAATAGTCACATATCAGGCTTTCATTGGCCTGCATTATTATACCGGCCATCCATCAATCCTTCGAAATTTGGTTGTGAATAAAAGCACCAGTTTTGGTCAAGATAAGGACCACAAGAAAAGCCCATTGTGGGGCCATGTTATGATGGAAAGGAAAACAAATCATCACGTTTTGGTTATTCAATTTTAAAATAATGTAACTACTGGTAAAGTTGATTAGTCTTATTTACTATGTTACTATACAAAGAGGAATAAGGTTAAAAAAAAATTTGATTTGTTCCATCCATTCATCACGTTTTAATGACATTATTGTGGTAGGTGTTGCTTCACCATCACCACCTGCTCAGAACGAGAAGACAGTGTAAGTCCAGAGACTCAAGACTCCAAGAAAAGACATTCTTCCTAGCCTAACCCGTTGGGCAATGAGCCAAGACAACCAAAACATTGCCGACAGCCTCCACGGCCCACAGACTTCACGACCAAAGGGCAGGTGAGGAAGAGCTTTCTCGTGAGCGTTTACCTTTTTCTTCTGAGGAGACCTCTCTGTCGTCTCGCCTCTATCGAGGCCTTTCCACGATTCGATCCTCACCTTTTGGGCCTTTCCCCTCGTAAACTTCCATGGCTATGCTCCACATCCTTATCCTACTATTACACTAGACTACTGGATCTACTTCTTCTCCTTTATCAGCAATCAGCATTGCCATTTATGTCACAACTTTAGACTCACCCTTGGGAGTCTTGGATGGGGTCAGCTGTAGAGACCCACACCCATCAATGGGCTTCTAAGGGTGGGGGGGTAGTTATCATGTGGGGATAGGATCCGGACCCATCTAAGCCATCTCTTTTTTATGGTTCTGTTCTATTTATGTCATGTTGTTTTGAGAGTTGGGAGAATACACAAGATGCATAGATTGTGTTTGACAAGTGGCTAATTTAGTTCATATTCTCCATCTAACAGTTAGAAAGAATAGATTATCTATCCACATTGTATAATAACTGGTCAGATTGGCCCTAATTGACCATGACTCATTCCGATGATTAAAGGAGAAAGTTTCATTGATCAGGAGCATTTCACCCTCAAAAAGGTGCAAAACACCCCACCCCCTATTGTATTTGAATTTCTATAATACTTTTCCTTTTATCCAACCACCCATAAAAGCTCCATTTTGAAAACTGCGCCCCTAAAGAACCCCTAAGACCATATACGGTCCGAACTTACTCGGGCTTGAAAATCTCAACCTTGGCCTAGCGTGCAGGCAGAAAAACTTGGGTGGGCTCATCAGGCCAAAGGTGTAGCCTTAGTTATAGGGTCAGGGCAAGATAGAGATAAAAGAAATTGATAGATTTTTGTTTAAATATTTTATTTTTAAGGAAAAAGTCGGCTAGATGGCAGCATAAGATGGAATCTTTTGCACGACCCTCTTTCCACCAATCACAACTTGCTATTCCAAACCCCCCTAAAACCATCCAAATGAAATACCCCTACAATAATTTGTGTCATGGTCATGCTATCCAGCTATCCTCAACTCTTGGTAAATTAATTGATTATTGATGTTTGGATTAATTGGGATTAATTGGTTGATACGACCTCTCCTAACAAATTTGAATCAAAATGATAGATTCAAATTCTCTCATACCTTTTATGTTGGCATGAGAAAATTCAATGGCTGTCATTTATTGTGTACGTATATTAATACATCGATATGTGTGTATAGTAAACCACAGCCATTGGATTTTCTCATGCTCACATGAAGAGCATGAGAGGATTTATTTTCCTAAATCACATCATATTATACCTCTGGTTATACCAACTTGGTTAGGATATAGAATTAGTCACCTCAAGGGGTGACTCTTATTCGGATTGAAATCCTCTCCTACAATAGAAGGATTTCAGTAAGAATCCAAGGATTGAATTTCAGTTAGTATGTATATCAATATATTGATATGTATGTCGATTGAAATCCAACCTTTAACAGATACACCTGTCGTAAGAGAGGATTTCTATCCCTCTTCTTCAAATAGAGAAAAGAAAAAAAAAATGTAATGCTCACGTTCGGAAAAAGATAGTACTCATATTGAGCCCTTGGCTTTAAACAGTGCCACGGCTGAAACCATGATTTTTTTATTTTTTTAATAAATAACCTTGTTTTTTTCTTACTCCAAGGATTCTCAATTTGATGTCCAACAGATATTCTTTTTTCTAGGTTTCGAAAAGATTTCAATGGTTACCAAATGTCTTCATTTTATTTATTTATTTATTTTTAACCAAAAGTCAATTTCATGTCTTCCAATTTCCACTCAGCTGCCTGTGTCCTTTTTATCTTTTTTTCTTTTTTTTCTAAAACGCTGCCTGTGTCCTTGCATCCATCAATAATGCAACTTTGGCATCATACTTTCCAATTCCACGCACAAATACGGTCATGAACTCATGATAAATGTGGACTGCCCAAGTGGGCCCTTCCACACACAAAAGGATAAAAAGAAATAAATAAATAAAAATGTCTAGATGGTAAAACATCCTTTCAAATCAATGTCTCTGTTTTCAGTTCCATCCTTATTGGCCACATCCAATACTTTAAATGTAGGCATAATTCAGGGGTGTTTTGGACACTTCAGTTTCGCAGATCTGTATCACTCAAATCTTGTATCACGTGGTCGATTCAAGTTCATACAATTGAATTTAGAAATTAACAATTTTTTTCTTCTTGGTAAAAATATAAAGAACCCTTTGAATTACAAAAAAGAGAAAAAAAAACAAATAAGATCATAAATGATTTATCTTTTGTAGCGTGAAATCTCTCAATAATGTTGACGTAATACGCAATATCGAGATGGATCGATTCATATTGATTTTGAATCTGATCGATTCTAATCTCATCTTATTTTTGAACCTTTTACTCCTAATTGTTCCTACATCCCTATTTAATACTTTCCAAACCTATGAAAATGATATTCCTTCTCAACCCTCACGTGTCGTGTTAGATAGTCATAGTTCTCTGTCTCTCTCTCTCTCTCTCTCTCTCTTTCTTTTGCAGATGAACTGAAAACTTGTATTCATTTTATAGAATCTTTTTAATTTATAAAGCAATAAATTGAGCACTATAATGCAATTATAAAATAGTATTGATAGGGATAAATGTACACCCCTAATAAGGAAGTGACTAATGGTCAGAGCCCTTGTCCAACAAAGAGTGGACATGTGGCACCCTACATCGGGTAGTGAGGTGTTCGCCGTCTCCCTACGATCTTGGAGATAGCTCCTGATCCACAGGATTGTGGGGCAATCATCTGGCTTAGTCATTTTGCAACTTACAAGTTAAGGGTGTTTTGGATGGGGGTGATGAGTTGCGAGACCTTCGCATCTCAAGTCGGGTAGGAGGTAGAGACATTTCCTTTAGCACTGCACAATTGGCCAAGTTGTTGGACATCTCCATGTATGGGGAAGTAGCATTTTGGGTCCTAAAGATAGGGACACCTTGACTGAGGGCATGCAACAAGAAATTTGGAATCAAATTCTTCTTCCAAACCAACCTCACAAGTCGATTAATTACCACCCTTTATCCAGAGTCTACAATAGAATTGTATAATACAACATCCTACCACAGGACGGTCACTAATGAAGTCTCCACTTTTGGTTAGTTTTTGACATACCGCCTAGTAACTAGAAATCCAATATGCTTGCCTTACATCCTGATGCGCACCATGATCATGACATTCGAAGGCACTGAGTCTTCCAACCTTCCATTTGGCAGACTACTTACTCACCTCTTCTGGCATCTAGGGATTGATGTACATGAGCACAACACCTTTGATGAAGCAGTAGCAGCCCCATTTAGCTGGTATGTCATTTACAAAATGCACCTAGATAAGGTGGTGCTTTCTGATGATGAATTAGAGGCTCGTCCTCCCCCTAGGGCACCAGCAGTAGAGGAGGTAGGAGAAGAGGCTGGAGACATGATAGGGCAAGAAATACCGATGGAGGATGCAGGTAGAGTAGGTAGAGATTAGGAAGGTCCGTCACAGATTCCTGTCACTATGGATGACCTCCTGTTAGAGTGCGAGGTATCAGGGCCAACCAAAGATGACACACGCATGCCATGGAAAATCAGATCAAGTGATTCCGACATGCTCAGTTGACCTTCTCCACTCTCCTTAACACCATTCAAGTTGTCATGGCGAGAGCAGAGTTGCTATCTAAGGATGACATTCGAAAAGCGTCAGCAGCAGCACAGGTGTAGACTTTCCAGCTGGTTCGTGAGTCTACACCGCCACCGTCTGACTTCGAGTGATGATGATCCTTTTTATCAGTTTGTCATACTCCTACTTCTTGTTGTAGAATGAATAATAGTTTGGTTTGTGATCTATACTCATAAGACAATTCGCCTTGTTGTTTATTTTTTCTTCAAACAGCTTATGTATTTCTCTGTTGAGATGAGTTTTTAATTTAATTTCTATTCTTTTCCTAACATTTTACGATCCATATTTGGTTAGTTAACACAATACATAACTTTGTTTCCCCTTCATGAGTTATGTTCTTTAGATTTTTATTACCCTACTACTTAGGTTACTGTAAAGAAATCATAGCATTGACTAAGTTGTCATGGTATAATAGAGCTTAGTCCTCTGATACCAACGCTGTCACACCCCAAATTTTTTATATGAAAATTTTTGGAGTACGACTGGTAGTGTATCGAATGCACTAAACTAATTATGTATTTCTTTACTGACTTAATTAATAAATTGTAAATAGGGTAAGCAAATGTCGATCCCATAGAGAGTGATTTAATCAAGATTTATATTCTACTCAAACTAAATATACCAATTAATGCTAAGCAAACACAATAATGAAGGGGGTTTTGGTTGGTTGAATCAAACTAAATGTAAATAGACAGAATTTAAATGAAAAAATAATTAGAGAGAAAGAATTCAGTTCTTGGTTCAATATCCACCCACATATGTAATAGGTAAAATTATTTGCAACGTTACTCTATTCCTTACAATTAGAATTAAAGACCTTAGATAACAATAAACTCTGTTACCCGAGTTTTCCATTGATTATTTCTACATATACAAGCTCTTTAGAGAAATCTAACCATTGAACAATACTAAATAAGCTCTCAATGTTTAATTCAATGGTAGCATTAAGTAAGTGAAAAATAGATCAATTTAAGCAACAATCACACACAAACGGGGATTATTTAACTTAGGTTATATTATTAACAATGATGAGATAAAAACTTAGACATAATCTTCTACCACAACTTGTGATTAGAACCATGACGATTAAGTATCACAGATTCTAGATCTAACAATTGTTAGGATTGGGAGAGTGTAAAAAGAAGATTTACGTAGTTCAATACCCCCAACATGAGATGTCTACATCCTTCAGAGAAAAAAAAAATTTATTATCGAGAAACCTCTATAGTCCTCCCCACTTGACAGGCTTATCTTATCTATCAGACTTGCCTAGGTTTTTCCATACAAAGACAATTTATTGAAAAATCTAAAAACTCTAATCCCCACATAATTACTGATTTACTTCTGTACATGTAGTAGATCGAAACCCTATTACAAGTACAAATCCAATAATCATATAAACCTCATAGAATACAAGACACCAAACCCAGTATTAATTAATATTAATATAATCAATTCAGCAGGCCATTATTAAATTATTCAGACAAATATCATAAATAAAGATAAAAGAATAACATAAATAATTCTAATAAAAGAGAAAAAAAAAAGTTATTGAATAGGGATTACACCATTGACAACACTTGGGCTTTAATATTTTCTTGAACTGAATGAATAAACTAGCCAGACATTACAATCCTTTCAGAGAGAGATAGAAATTTTTAGCAAGAGAGAGAGAGATTGAGAAATACTATCTTCAACACCAATGCTCTATATATAGAGCATTGATAATCTTTTGTAGCTTAGAATTCTTTTTTTATTTAGAATTTCTTCTCTATTTAGAATTCTAAAATTGTAGAGTTTTCTTTCTTTCTTGAAGTCTTTTAGAATGATAGATAGTTTTTCTATAAGACCCGCACTCCATGAACCCGATCTAAACCTTGAATTCATGTCGTAATAGGTCTTCCAATCATCACCAGGCCAAACGGGATGCGCGGATGACAAACAGGTATGAAACGGACCGAATTAAGTATGAATTAATTCATACCGGTCGATGGTACCTTCTTGGTACCGGTCGACCGATATAGCCTGCGCGGTAGACCACTAAGATCCGAAAATGGATCTCTGCGGGTCCCACTTTCTAAATTTCAAACCGAAGGATTTTCCTAATGCTAGGAGGCTTCCTAAACCTAAACCTAGCCTATATAAACCTCTTTAAACCTCCTAAAATCTCTTCCATGATCCTCACAAACCCTAAAAAGGAGAAAGAGGTTGAAGAAGGAGAATAGTCTAGGAAGGAAAGGGAAGAGCCGACATTGCCGTTCGACAAAGAACAAGTTACCGCAAGTCAACGGTAAGTGCTCAAACCTTCCTCTGCCATAAGTAATCTAGAATGGTTAGTTGTAGTTGGATCAATACCATGCAAAGCGAGGTATTGATCTAAACCCTATGTTGCCGTCAAACCCTAATTTAGTCGATAAACCCTAGATTCAAGTTCTAGGTTGAGATCATCGAAACTAGGACTTGAATGGAGTTGAAAACTACTCTAACTCAATGTTTAGACCTAGGATGTGTAGGAGAAACCTTAGGATCAATAGAGGGTGACCGACGAAAGGCGAGAACCAAGTGTATGGTCTTCCGGAGACATACCGGTCGAACAATACCAGTCGCACCCTATGCGACCGGTACCGCGACCGATACCTCTCGGGGACTGGTCTGTGGGGACCGACCGACCATACCGGTCACAGGTTTTCCCCACAGTGCTGTGACCAGTACCTGTGACCGATCAGCTCTGTGAGATGTATTTTGTCATTGTTGGTTTTCGACCAACGTAAACCTATTCTAACTAAACCCTAATA
Source organism: Protea cynaroides (assembly GCA_028583415.1). NCBI lineage: Eukaryota > Viridiplantae > Streptophyta > Magnoliopsida > Proteales > Proteaceae > Protea > Protea cynaroides. Next base: position 12,705,485 of record CM053265.1, read on the forward strand.
TCGTATAGAACCTTGTGATAGCACGTTTGGACCTTGTAAGGCGGAGCAAACTATCAAACAAGCGTCAAGTGAGGGAACACGATCTAAACTAATTGGCTAATAATAAACTATTTTCGTTTATTGAGTCCAATACCATGAATGATTCTGTGTTGTATGATTGTAATGTGCCTATCACATATCATCCACTATTCCTGTTATTGTTGTTCATGCATATTTAATTCTGTTTATTTATAACATGATGATGATGCTAGGAATAGGCATGTGAATGTATGTGTGTGGTTAGTGTGCTTGATGCGAGTGGAGCATCAGGGGGAGGACATGACATTGTGGTTCAGCCTAGTCACCAGACTCTAGCTCTATCTCTACTCAAGTCTTGTCCACTAACATCATCGTATCGCTATTACCTTAGCGGAACTAATACGTCGTAGGGCATCAAGGGGGACGTGACATTGTGGTTCAGCCTGGTCACCAGACCCTAGCTCTATCTCTATGGATGTATTGAGGGATGCTGGGGTGAGGCCTTGGATACACTGTTTGACATTAGGATTGATTAGTTGCAAGCCCAGTTTGCAAGCCCTCGCCAATAGGGGCTTACGTGTTGGTATGGAGCATGTGGTACTGCAATGTCGATACCCATTGGGTACACTGTTTCCATGGTAGGTGCATGTGGGACGACAATGTCGATATTCATTGGGCGGCTTCACACACTCGTGTATAGAGGTGAGGCATTCTCCGAACCTTTCTATAGCACATTGCAAACTTATAAACCAGACCAAAGATATGAATTGGATGCATGCATATATTTGTTGCATTGTTTTGTTTGCTCACTGAGCCGTGATGTGTGCTCACCCTTTTTGACGTCGAATATTTTAGTTGATGATGCAGGTACCACTGTTGAAGATTATATAAATGCTCCTGTGTACGGGCGTGCTACGACGATGGACGTTGAAGTGATGATCGAGTCGCATGATTCGACATGCGAGTGTAACTCCTGTGTTTTCGATTAGACTATTATTTGGATTATACAAACAATGTATTTGAATTAATTATTTAAGTTTATGTCTTAGTCCTTTTGGAAATAATGGGAACGAATTCACCGCCGTATGGCTGACCGGCGATTACTTTGGTTAAATTATTTATTTTATCATATTTAGATTTTCAGTTCCTTTAATATTTAAGACTTCCGCTATTGTATATTTACTCTGATTATTGTTGTAGATGTGTATGGTTTAAGCAAACGAACACAGCCTATTTGAGATCCTGGTTGAACCGTTGGTTTATTAGCGGTTCATCACACCATTCTGAATAGTGCAGAATTGGGGTGTAACAACTTGGTATCAGAGTTCTCAGGCCCTGTCTATTAAACCAGTATATTTCTACAAAAGTTCGTGAACTGAGTTAGGATGAAATTTTAAAAACTGTAATAATAATACACTATAAGCACCTGTGTTGTTTGAGACAAATTAAGAGAATAATGCATATATAAAAGGAAGAACATGTTTCATATACATCAAATAAAAAGTACGTTTATACATATCCGAATCAGAGTACAGTCCACAACCCAGACAGTTACTCTATAGTACAACGAAAAACAAAAAGAAAATATGCATCATGGAGCTGGAGGTAATAGAGGGGGAGGAGCATTGCGATCTCTGTCATAGTCCTCAGCATACACTCTAGTCAACCAGGCTAACTGAGTCTGGGTCGTCTGGAGACTAGCTGTCAACTCGGTCATCCGCTGATTAGACGCACGCTGAGCATCTAGAAGCTCTCCCACTCTTAGGTCCATTTCGCACTGAGCCTCCCTGATCTCACGCAGTAATCCCATCATATCATCAGATGGTGGGTGTGAAGGACCGACCCTACCATCGACCCTACGATGGAAAATACAATATTTTTGTCTGAATGACTTGGAAAATTGGAATTTCACATTGATAGTTGGATTTCAACTTGGGAATGACTTATATAATGATTGTCTCACATGTTCTATGAATTTTCAGACACTACCGCCACCAGAACAGGAAATGGCTGGGCGAAGAGGGAACAGACGAGGACGTAACCCAATTCCACCACCACCACCTATGGAGGAGGACAGCCAAGTAAATCATGAGACACAGGGGAATCTGAATACGGCACCGCCCGTGGCTAATGGCCAGACAAATCCTACTAACTTGCCAACCCCACCTACAGATCTGGCTATGGCAGTAATGAACTTGGCTCAACAGCTGCAACAAATACAGCAGGTGCAAGCCAATATGCAAGCTGCTATAGGGATGGCTTTTTCAGCTGTCCACACAACACCTATGCCAGCGGGGCAGGCCAGCATGATACCAGGGCGAAGTAACATGGTACCTCACATACCTCAAACACCAGTCATGCAGGCCTAAGTACTGAATCCTGAGGTAGCTCAAGGAGGTTACCCGTATCGACCACCTATGTATGGGGCTTACGCTCCGTATTAGCTGGACCACTCCCGCTTGATCGAGCATTTTCTGAAGATGAAGCCCAAGGAATATAATGGTAAACCAGCAGATCCTTTGTGACCAACACACTGGATTGATGAAATGGAGAAAAATTTCAAGATGATGACAGTTACTGAGGAGGAGAAAGTACTGTGTGCAACATTCATGCTGAAAGGCGATGCACACCACTGGTTGAAGTCCACACGGACTTATCTATTAACTAAGCACACCCAATTGACCTGGGGTATATATAAAGAGGCATTCTTTGAGAAGTACTTCTCCTAGAAGTTTCAGAGATTCTATGGAGAGAGAGTTCTTGAGTTTGTATCAGGGACAGATGACTGTCGATGCATATCAACAGCGTTATGAGGAGCTGTTCTTCTTTGCACCAGTCAGTTTGCAAGAGGAGGATACGAAGACCCGAAGGTTCGTCATGGGACTTAGGGGAAGTATTCGTGAACATGTTCTAGGACTTGAGAAGAAAGTCTACAATGAAGCTGTACAAATTGCTCGAGTGATAGAGTCGAGCCAGAAAGAGAGCTATTTTGCTCAAAATAGGGGTATCAAAAGGCCTAATGGGAATTCTTATAACGGAGGGAACACCAAGACATTCAAACCCTTCTGTACTCAAGGCTTCAATGCTGCAACTAAGACTACTTCATCAGCCCCATTGCAACCAAAGCAAAATAGTGAAGGAGTAAAGTGTTTTAACTGCAATCAAATAGGACATATTTCAAGGGATTGTCCTAAGCCCAGAAAGCAACTATAGCAAGGAAAAGTTTATGCTATTTCATCCGAGGATGTTGCCGCATCGCCTGATGTGGTCACAGGTATGACCTGAACCTTTTATTTTGTGTTACATTGTGTGAGCATGTAGACTAAATTAAAACAAATCACAAGTATCGTACCTATTAATGGCATTCCCGCCAGAGTACTCTTTGATTCTGGAACTACTCATTCTTTTATATCTGTGTCATTTGGAAAGAAACTAAATCTACCCCTCAAATCTTTAGACTACAAACTGTTTATACGATCGTCGATGGGATTAGAAATGGAATTAGAAAAAGATTATGGACCATGTCCGGTTCTTATTGACGAGAAGACTTTGGATGCAACATTGATTCAACTTGAGATGGCAGACTTTGATGACATCTTGGGGATGGACTGGTTAGCTCGGCATTCTGCAAACTTTATGTGCAGAAAAGAAGCTGATATTTAAAGACAAGGAAGGAGTAGAGTTTAGTTTTGCGGGAACCAAACTTCCCCGTAAACGAAAACTCATCATCTCTGCATTGAAAGCTAGGAAATGCCTTGAGAAATGAGGAGTTGGGTATCTAGTATCGGTGGTCGATCTCACCAAGGAAGTACCACGAATGGAGGATATTGATGTCGTGCGTGACTTTCCAGATGTATTTCCTGAAGAACTACCAAGACTACCACCCGACCGAGCTACAGAGTTTGTTATAAATCTGATACCCGGAGCCGCACCAGTATCTAAAGCACCCTATCTAATGGCTCCTACTGAACTGAAGGAATTAAAAGTACAGTTACAGGAACTATTGGACAAGGGTTACATCAGACCTAGCATATCACCATGGGGAGCGCCAGTATTATTCACAAAGAAGAAGGACGGTAGTGTTCGACTGTGTATAGACTATCGAGAATTGAATAAGCTGACAATCAAGAATCGGTACCCATTGTCTCGGATCGATGACTTGTTTGATCAGTTGCAAGGTGCCAAAGTGTTTTCCAAGATCGATCTTCGATCAGGATACCATCAGTTGAAGATTAAGGATGGTGATATTCCCAAGACAACATTCAGGACGAGATATGAACATTATGAATTTTTGGTCATGTCTTTTGGATTGACTAACGCACCAGAAATTTTTATGGAACTTATGAATCGGGTATTCCATGATATGTTGGATACGTCGGTTATTGTATTTATTGATGATATATTGGTCTATTTCAAGGACAAGGAAACTCATATTATGAATCTAAGAGCCGCTCTGCAGCGATTATGGAAAGAGAAGTTTTACGCCAAATTTACAAAGTGTGGGTTTTGGCTAAATGAAGTCGCTTTCTTAGGCCATGTTGTATCCGTTGAAGGAATTAAAGTGGACCCTAGCAAGATTGAAGCCATTGTGAAGTGGGAAGCACCGAAGAGTGTTGCAGAAATTAAAATTTTTTTAGGTCTAGCTGGGTATTATCGATGATTCGTGGAAGACTACTCCAGGATCATCGTACCGCTTACCAGTTTGACTAAGAAATGAGAGAAGTTTATTTGGACTGACAAATGTGAGAACAGTTTCCAAACATTGAAGGCAAGATTGATATCTGCTCCCATCTTAACTATTCTATTCCAAGACAACCATTTGTTTTATACACTGATGCATCTGGATTGAGTTTAGGATGTGTACTTATGCAAGGAGAACAAGTAGTTGCATATGCTTCAAGACAACTGAAAACACATGAAAAGAACTATCCCACTCATGACTTGGAGTTAGTGGCAGTAGTACATGCTGTAAAAATATGGAGTTACTTGTATGGAGAAAATTTTCAGATTAAATCAGATCATAAGTCTCACTTATCTCTTTAATCAGAAGGAGTTGAAAATGAGACAAAGAAGATGGCTGAAACTATTAAAAGATTATGATTGTGATATCCAGTATCATCCAGGAAAAGCTAACGTAGTTGCTGATGCGCTGAGTAGAAAAACAATGATAAAATCCCAAGAGGAGGTTAACACGACTGCAGCAACGTATGCTACAGAAAAAGTATTCAATCTTGGTAATGAAAAATTTGTGATAGATGCACCAGGTGAATCAACCAACCAAGGGTTTATTCATCGGATTTCAAATATGTTCGCAACACTGAAGGTTGTACCTGATATAATAGATGAAGTGAAAGTCGTTATAAAATCAGATCCTTATCTAAGAATAGTACAAGAGGACATTGAAAAAGGTAAGACTATCCCTGAGTTCACCTTGGATGATGAAAAGGTACTGAAGTACAAAGGAAGAATATATGTTCCTGAAACAGAAAATTTGGACATTAGACACCAACTAATGAAAGAAGCTCACACCACTATCTATTCGATACATCTTGGAAGTACAAAAATGTATCATGATTTAAAAAAAATTATAGTGGTGGAGAGGAATGAAAGCAGATGTAGCTAAATTCGTGCCTCAATGTCTAAATTGTCAGAGGGTGAAGGTTGAACGACAAAGACCTGCAGGACTGTTGCAACCGCTACCAGAACCAGCATGGAAATGGGACTGCATCACTATGGACTTTGTCTCCGGGTTACCATTGACTCCCCGAGTAGTTGACGCGATTGGGGTGATTGTAGACTGTCTGAATAAAACAGCTCGATTTATAGCTATATGACCTCAGTATACACTGGAGAGGTTAGCTAAGTTGTATGTGGATAATATTGTCAGACTACACAATGTACCTGAAAGCATTGTGTCTGACAGAGATCTATGATTTACTTCAAAGTTTTGGGAAGGATTGCAAAAGGCTATGGGTACAACATTGAAGTTTAGTACTGCATTCCATCCTCAGACAGACGGACAGTCGGAGTGTACCATTTATAATTTAGAAGACATGCTTCGAGCCTGTGTAATTGATTTTAAAGGATCATGGGATGAAAAACTACCATTGATCGAGTTTGCCTATAACAACAACTATCAAGCTACTATACAGATGTCACCCTATGAAGTATTGTATGGTAGAAAGTGTCGAACTCCTTTGTTTTGGAATGAAGTTGAAGAACGTAGCATCGTTGGACCAGAATTTGTTGAAGAAACTTGTCGAGTAGTCGACATCATCAAGGAAAGAGTTAGAACAGCTCAGAATCGTCAGAAACAGTATGCAGATACTCAACGCCAAGACCTTAAATTTGTCGTAGGTGATAAGGTGTTCTTGAAAGTATCACCTATGCGAGGTTTAAAGCGGTTCGGACAGAAAGGGAAGCTTAGTCCGAGATATGTCGGGCCATATGAGATTCTAGCTAAACGTGGAAAGGTGGCTTATCAGCTAGCACTACCACCGTCTATGTCAAACATGTATGATGTATTCCATGTTTCATTATTGAAGAAGTACGTCAGGGACCCAAAACACGTTTTGACAGTGGATCCACCTAATTTGACTGATGACTTGACATTTGAAGTAGCACCAACTGAAATCACCAGCCGAAAGGTTCAACGACTACGCAATCGTGATATCTACTATGTTAAGGTCACCTGGAGAAGCCGAGATATAGAAGAAATCACAAGGGAAGAAGAGAATGCTATGCGAAAGCAATACCCACATCTTTTCGACTTGGAAGGTATGTAAAATTTTGAGGACGAAATTTTTAATAAGAAGGGGGGAGTTGTAAGACCCGCACTCCATGAACCCGATCTAAACCTTGAATTCATGTCGTAACAGGTCTTCCAATCATCACCGGGCCAGATGGGACGAGCGGATGACAAATAGGTATGAAACAGACCGAATTAAGTATGAATTAATTCATACCGGTCGATGGTACCGGTCTTGGTACCGGTCGACCGGTATAGCCTGTGCGGGAGACCACTAAGATCCGGAAATGGATCTCTGCGGGTCTCACTTTCTAAATTTCAATCCGAAGGATTTTTCTAATGCTAGGAGGCTTCCTAAACCTAAACCTAGCCTATATAAACCTCTTTAAACCTCCTAAAATCTCTTCCATGATCCTCACAAACCCTAAAAAGGAGAAAGAGGTTGAAGAAGGAGAATAGTCTAGGAAGGAAAGGGAAGAGCCGACATTGCCGTTCGACGAAGAACAAGTTACCGAAAGTCAATGGTAAGTGCTCAAACCTTCCTCTACCATAAGTAATCTAGAATGGTTAGTTGTAGTTGGATCAATACCATGCAAAGCTAGGTATTGATCTAAACCCTATGTTGCCGTCAAACCCTAATTTAGTCGATAAACCCTAGATTCAAGTTCTAGGTTGAGATCATTGAAACTAGGACTTGAATGGAGTTGGAAAAAACTCTAACTCAATGCTTAGACCTAAGATGTGTAGGAGAAACCCTAGGATTAATAGAGGGTGACCGCGGAAGGCGGGAACCAAGTGTATGGTCTTCCGGAGACATACCGGTCGAACCATACCGGTCGCACCCTATGCGACCGGTACCGCAACCGGTACCTCTCGGGGACTGGTCTGTGGGGACCGACCGACCATACCGGTCGCAGGTTTTCCCCACAGTGTTGTGACCGGTACCTGTGACCGGTCAGCTCTGTGAGATGTGTTCTGTCATTGTTGGTTTTCGACCAACGTAAACCTATTCTAACTAAACCCTAATATCGTGTAGGACCTTGTGATAGCCCGTTTGGACCTTGTAATGCGGAGCGAACTATCAAACAAGCGTCAGGTGAGGGAACAAGACCTAAACTAATTGGCTAATAATAAACTATTTTCATTTATTGAGTCCAATACCATGAATGATTCTGTGTTGTATGATTGTAATGTGCATATCACATATCATCCACTATTCCTGTTATTATTGTTCATACATATTTAATTCTGTTTATTTATAACATGATGATGATTTTAGGAATAGGCATGTAAATGTATGTGTGTGGTTAGTATGCTTGATGCGAGTGGAGCATCAGGGGGAGGACGTGACATTGTGGTTCAGCCTGGTCACCAGACTCTAGCTTTATCTCTACTCAAGTCTTGTCCACTAACATCGTCGTATCGCCATTACCTTAGCGGAACTAATATGTAATAGGGCATCAGGGGGGACGTGACATTTTGGTTCAACCTGGTCACCAGACCCTAGCTCTATCTCTATGGATGTATTGAGGGATGTTGGGGTGAAGCCTTGGATACACTGTTTGACATTAGGATTGGTTAGTTGCGAGTTTAGTTTGCAAGCCATCGCCAATAGGGGCTTACATGTTGGTATGGGAGCATGTGGTACTACAATGCCGATACCCATTGGGTACACTGTTTTCATGGTAGGTGCATGTGGGAAGGCAATGCCGATATTCATTGGGCGGCTTCACACACTCGTGTATAAAGGTGAGGCGGCCTCCGAACCTTTCTATAGCACATTACAAACTTATAAATCAGACTTATAAGACCCTATCGAACTAACCGGTCTTACCACCTTATACTAGATCTACCTATTATGGTCGAGCCAAATGAACCAAGTGCGTGAAGGAAATAGCGAGACCAAGTATTAAACTGACCCAAAAATAGTAAAATAGGGGGCAGGGTCGCATACCCAAATAGGTAGGGTCAGACCCCCCTCATTAGGGAGTCAGACCCCTAAAATTTTGACCGAGGGTCGGACATTTTAGACCCGAGGGTCGACGGGATCTCCGACCCCCTCATCGACCCCCTCATTGCCGACAGAAACCATAAATAGGAAACTTTCCAAATTTCAAGGGGATTCTTTCCTAATCTCAATGAGACTTATTTTGGGAGGTTCTCCTCTATAAATAGGACGTCCCTTAGCCTCTTTCACTCCTTTTGAAACCCTAATTGAAAGTGAGAGAAAGAGAAGAGAAGGAAAGTTGGAGAAGAAGACTAAAGAGAAGAATTCAGAGAAACCTTTGAATCTCAGCAAACCTAAAGTATGGGTATGTTTCCATTAATGATTTAAGACCTTAGAATAGTTCATGAAGAGGGCATGGTCTAGGAGAAACCCAAATCATCCATCCATGGGAGGAATTCAATAAAATCTATGGACGAAATCATGGTAGGAAAAGTAAGGAAGAAACCTAGAGTTTTAAGCCATAGAACAAGCATAGAATGGATTATGGAAGTAAGCCATAGGACCCAAACATGGAAGAATGGACTGTAGAATGAAAATGTCGACTCAAACCACGGGGGGTCGCACGTGAGGTCGATTGGGAATCGACCCTACCAGACCACAGGATCGACCCCCAGCATTCGGGAAGTCCAGGGATGCAGTGGTCGCACCCAGGGTCGATGGAACATCCGACCCTGGCATGGACCCTACCCCTGGGGTTCGCAGAAAACTGCTACCCTACCTGCGACCCTCGCTTAACAGCAAGCCTAAAATTATCGGAATGAATTCTAATTAAAATCTATCGACTTGTTAGGTTTTCCTATTGATATAAAAGTGATTCTTAAAGCTTGAAAGAGGATCTACACTCAAGCAAATGTGAGGGAACAAGACCTAAACTAATTGGCTAATAATAAACTATTTTCATTTTCTTGAGTCCAATGTCATGACTGATTCTATGCGTGTATGCTTGTAATGTGCATTCAACATGTCATCCAATATTCTTACTATTAATGTTCATGCATATTTAATTCTATTTTATTTATAACATGATGATGGTGATGATACTAGGAATAGACATGTGAATGTATGTGTGTGGTTAGTGTGCTTGACGCGAGTGGAGCATCAGGAGGAAGACGTGACATTGTGGTTCAGCCTGATCACTAGACTCTAGCTCTATCTCTACTAAAGTTTTGTCCACTGACATCGTCGTATCGCCATTACCTTAGCAGATCTATTACGTCGTAGGGTATCAGGGGAGGTGGTCTCGAACCGTGTAGTCTTCGACTCTGTCGGGGGGTCTTAGCTCTATCTCTATGGACGTATTAAGGGATGTTGGGGTGAGGCCTTGGGTACACTGTTTGACATTAGGATTGGTTAGTTGCGAGCCCAGTTTGCAAGCCCTCGTCAGTAGGGACTTACGTGTTGGTATGGGTAGAGTATCAGGGGAAGTGTGATGCGGTGTGGTCCTAAGCACTTTAGCTCTATCTCTATTCCATAGTGGGTGCATGTGGGACGACAATAAACGTTAACCTTTGGACGGCTTCACACACTCGTGTATAGAGGAGAGGCGGTCACCAAATCTTTCTATAGCACATTACAAACTTATATACCAAACCACAGATATGAATTGAATGCATGCATATGTTCGTTGCATTGTTTTGTTTGCTCACTGAGCCGTGATGTGTGCTCACCCTTTCAACGTCGAATATTTTTAGTTGATGATGCATGTATCACTGTGAAAGATTGTATGAATGCTTCTGTGTACGGATACGTGGCTGCGATGGAGGCTGAAGATATAGTGGAGACGCATGACTCCTCAAGCGAGTGTAACTCATGCGTTTTCGATTAGATTTTTATTTGAACTATTAAGGAAATGTAATTGATATTATATTTACTCATGTCTCGGTTGATACAACATAATTTGATACTTTATTTATGATTATCACAGTTAGATTCTTCAATTCATTTAATATTAAAACTTCCGCTATTGTGTATTTATTCTGATTATGGTTGTGGACATGTATGGTTTAGTTTACAAGGACACAGCCTATTAGAGATCATGGTTGAACCGTTGGTTTATTAGCAGATCATCACACCATTCTGAATAGTGTGAAATTGGGGTGTGACAAGACCAAAGATATGAATTGAATGCATGCATATGTTTGTTGCATTGTTTTGTTTGCTCACTGAGCCGTGATGTGTGCTCACCCTTTTCGACGTAGAATATTTTAGTTGATGATGCAAGTACCACTGTTGAAGATTATATAAATGCTCCTGTGTACGGGCGAGCTGCGGCGATGGACGTTGAAGTGATGATGGAGTCGCATGATTCGACATGCGAGTGCAACTCCTGTGTTTTCGATTAGAGTATTATTTGGATTATATAGACAATGTATTTTAATTAATTATTTAAGTTTATGTCTTAGTCATTTTGGAAATAATTGGTTAAATTATTTATTTTATATTTATATTCTCAGTTCATTTAATATTTAAGACTTCCGTTATTGTGTATTTACTCTGATTATTGTTGTGGATGTGTATGGTTTAAGCAAACGGACACAGCCTATTTGAGATCCTGGTTGAACCGTTGGTTTATTAGCGGTTCATCACACCATTCTGAATAGTACGGAATTGGGGTGTGACATTTTCTATCTGACTCAAATACCAAATCAATTCAACCTTTTTTATTGTAGGTTTTTTAACTTGATTAGGAGATTCTTTATGAAAATTTTATCCACCGTTGAATGCTCAATCAGATCGTACGGATGCTTCGATTCAGATTTAGATCAAATTTTTGTGTCAAGCTTTGAGACAACGTTTGGAGGTCCTAATGAACTCATATTTCACTCCATAATACCATTCCAAAAAGCTTAAGACATCATCTACAACTTTACTCAATACCACTTTTCAATTCTGAAATTCTTTCCACGTTAAAAATCTGCATAAAGCTCAGAACGTCAATATTAAGAATGCTGAAATTTTTTTATCTTTTAATAATTAATTCACAAAGTCTCTAAAATATGTCAAATTAATAAAATTCATTATAATCAATTTAATTAGGTATAAAACATATTAAAAAAATATAGTGTAAAGGGAATAAAAATATAAAAATCACACACTTATCAACGATGGACCAACATCGTAGTTTAGATGTGATCCAACCTAGAATCACATAAGTGGTGCATACCGATACCAACCATATACCAACACAATACTACAATTACAATTCAAAGTAATATAATAACGAAAGTAATTACATAACACTGAGCATTTATTGATAGTCATAAAATAATAATCAGCATTTGTCCAAGTCTTCTGATTGTTCATCCATCTATAAACTTATCAAACCATCAAAATAAAATCCATGGTAAGATAACCCTATTAGTATGGGTTATTAACATTGTATCAAAATATAAATTAATAAAAGAAAATAGTTTAAATTTTCTATCCACAGTTGCTTGCAACAGTTCCACTACTCGAAGGCATACGCATCGCACTCACAATCTACGTTGTGTTCCTCTTCTTTCAAGGGTTGCACACCAAGTTGTGCAGATTGGTAACAACAGGAGCGTTCACAAAATCAGCCACTGTAGTACTTGTAACATCAACTAAAAAAAAGATGTACGTGAAGGCAAGCTCTCCAATATGAACTTAGTGAGAAACAGACAAACAAGCAACTAGATGCATGATAGTTTAATTACACACAAAATACAAGAGTCTGGTATAATGTATGCTAGTGCTAAGGTAAAGCCTGGTCACAATCATCGAAGCTGACAAAACTTTTGTGTACAGGAGAGAATGGACACTCATCAGCCTACACCAACAGCCCTGGTGAAGCCATGCGTCATCTATATAGACAGTGATAGAGCAAAGGTTTGGCCAATGAACATTGCCACCACCTATCCCTCATCCTCTGCTCATACCAGTACCTGACACCTTACTGGCCAGGGATACATACATGGGTAGTATCGCTAATCCATCCTACATGTCATCATATGCATTCCCACAATATCCCAGTAGGAATCCCAGTTCGTCCGTCTATCCCCCTTAGACGTTGTCATCCCACTAGGACACCGGGACAATGAATGGCAAGGGAATGTCTGGCAAGTTAGATCCAGTGGTCGTCGACTATTTCACCATTGCCCACCAAGTATCAACAGGATACATTCACAACCAACATATATAACAAATACATATGCATGCAAAAAAATATAGTTATCGGATGACATGTTATTCACAACATGCATGCAGCATAAACATAGGCAAGATTATAAACACTTCAAAAATTAATCAGAGTTCCGTTCTTCACCTGAGGTTTCGTAAATATAATTTACCACACCATAAGAGTCGATACCTTCTTTGTATACAACACCTAGGTAGCATGTGAAAGTGTTAGTTAATTATTCATAACATTACACAGTGTTTTAAGGTTTTCTAACACTGGCCGCTGGCGAATCCAGACCCATAGGGTCGAGTCCAACATCGCATCTAGATGAAAATCCAAGCCCTCTGCTAGTAGCTGGTCGTGACCCCGGTCGCTTAGTGTCGAGTCCAGTATCGCATCAGTTAACTTACCAAGACCTTACTATTACTGGCCGGTCAGATGTCGGTCTCTCAGTGAGGAGTCTGGCTTTGCTTCTGGTTGCTTCCTGAAGGTTGGTCAAGGTTTATTGGCCTGGCCGAAAGCATGAATTTTGCCTCCGAGATCCCCTCCAGTCATGCTTATGGACTTCTTCAGTGGAAGTCTGTCGGTAGTCCTTTTGCTCGAAATTTCCCCATTAGCTTATTCTACAATTTATTAACCAAGTACGGTCGGCTAAAGGTGTACCTTCTAGGTCTAGGTATTGCTATCCTGAGATTAAACCAATGACGGATTCAGGGTTAACCCTAAACTACTCATCAAGAGAAAGCATCCTTGAAATCCAGAAGACGATACTTTGCTCTACCATTAATGGAGAGTGAAGCTTTGTAACAGAATAACGGTCTAATTTGGTGAACAATTCAGTATTACTTATATTAAGATGTAATGATAGGGTTTAAGGAGTTTTACCGACCACCGTTTGAGCAATGATGAAAAGCGACGAGTAGTGTCGATAGTTTTCCAAACAATGTCCCTCCCCGCTTTTCTTCCTCCTTCAACTCTCTCCCTCTTTGAGAACGCTTCAGAATTATTTGGTGAATGAAACATCAGAGGAGAGGAGTTTGATAGGGTTTGATTAACTAGAGTCTCCCTCTTGGGATAGGACTTTTGATTAGAGTGGGAGACTGTATGGAGTTGCCAAGTGGCAATGCTAAAAGGATTTAACTCTTAAACCAAGCTAAATCAGTTAATAAGGAGGTGGGACCCATTGGGTTCGTTGATTAGTCCATGGGAATATTTCCTTCCTTCTCAGCAGATAAATTTCAAATTGAAATTCCATAGGTAGGCCTTTTTGGCTTGGCCGGTTACGAATCCGGTCTATAGGTTTCCAACCGATAACTACAATCGGTACCACCTAGGATTGTACTCCAGCACAACATTTCAATTAAATAGAGTGTCACTTGGTACCTGTGGTGCTGGTCTTCAGGGCATCATCAATTCAGGTTTGTCAATGGTGGAAAAACCTGGGATGAAAGAAAAATCGAGTTAGCCCGGGTTTTCTAGGTACGGGTTTTACATAATAGTAAAAATCATATAGGCCTTTCAAGGTTCAAAACCTAGTGCTTTAAGATATGAAAGGAGTTGTAACGAAACCCCCCTGTTCTGCCAACAAAAAATTGATACCAAAAAATCGTCAAGAACCCTACATCTCTTGTTCTTCCTTCGGAACAGGAGGATTAGAGGAGGGGAAGATATTAAGGAGAATAGAAGAGGGTAGGTCTTTTAAATCTATTTGAACTTTTCCCATATTAGATTCTTGTTGACAATCGACAACGAAATGAAGCTCTATTTCTGGTGACTCTAATCTACTTCGGCCTATCCTGTTTTCTAATTTTTTAGGGATATTTGGCTGTTATCCTATTAGCCTTCATTAACCTATGAAATGGTTAAACCGTGTCCTTGACTGCTTCAGCAGATCAGATTATTGTATTATTGGAATTTTTGAATTGGATAATGAAGATGAAATATCTGAAAAATACCAAGAATAGAAAAAAGAGTGTACCAGACAGATCTAAATGGTAGAACACTAGTCGGTATTTCATCACCCTAAGCATTCCAGAATGCCTTCTCATTCTTCTGGTAGTCATATGAATCATCACCATAAAAACCCCAATTACAAGAGTGGTTTCTCTAGGGGAGAGGCCACCTACAGAATCACCACCACCTATACGATGGTCCTCCAAATAATCCACCAAGCAGTGGTGGATTTTGATCAATGGGCGGTGTCGACAGCAGCTTTGGTTCGATGATTCATGTTGGGCAAAAATATAGGTTTCATTTTGTTGGGATACCTTGAATCCTAATCAGTTATGAAGTCTGTCCACATTATGGGACCCGTTTACAATCATAACTAGTGTAGGACTCTGTGACCTGCATAGTTGGTGCAAGACTCTTTGACTACTGTTGTTGAGTTGGAATAGGACTCTACAATTCTATATGGGAGTTTTATATAAACTCCCCTTATCCTAGGATTTTATATCATTCGATTTTTTGTGAGAATTCTCTCTGTAATCAATTTTTCTTTCTGAGATAGTGAAATTTTTTGATCTACTATAGCCATGGACGTAGCCCTCACACATTGTATGAGTGAACCACGTTAAATCATTGTGTACTCTGTGTGTGATTTTTCTTTTCTATTTCTTGATTTTGTAACAAACTGGTATCAGAGCCTATTCGTTCCACATCTGTTCGTCAAGAATAAAGATGACTTCACACAATGTCAAGATTGATAAATTCACATGTAAGAATAATTTTAGTTTATGGTGTATCAAGATGCACACCCTGCTGAAGTAACAGAGTATCTGGTCTCCACTTTCAAGAAAGAAACTTAAGTCAATGGAAGATTTAGAATTTATACAATAGGATGAGAAGACGGATTTAACAATCCTGTTGTGCATAGCGGATGAGGTTATATATGAAGTAGCTGATGAAGAATCCGTTACTGGTCTATGGAAGAAGTTGAAGAAACTTTATATGACGAAATCCCTTACTAACAAGTTGTTATTGAAACAACGTCTGTTCGCCCTTTGTATGAAAGAAGGTATGACTCTCAAAGAACATCTTAATGAAACAACGTCTGTTCGCCCTTTCTCACTTGGTCATGTTAGTGAGATATGAATGGTAATTCTCAGCAAGCAGAGTCTTCTTGGGGGTCACAAGGTAGCTGAGTTGGATTTTTGTGAGCACTGTATTTTCGATAAGCAACATCAAATTTAGTTTTTTAAGGCAGTCCATAGAACAAAGACAATGCTTGACTACATTCACTTAGATTGTTGGGGTCCTTCTCGGGTTCCATCCTTAGGATGTGTTAGATATTTTCTCTTTATTATTGATGATTACTCAAGGATGACTTGGGTATTCATTATGAAGTATAAAAGTGAAGTTTTCAAAACCTTCAAGCACTGGAAGATTCTTATTGAGAATCAAACAGGTAAGAAGATAAAGCGTCTTCATTCTGTTAATGGCTTAGAGTTCTGTTCGAAAGAATTCGATGGGTTTTGCATAGATGAAGGGATTGCTAGGCACTACACAGTCAGGGATACTCTACAGCAAAATAGAATAGCAGAAATGATGAATAGAACATTGTTAGAGAGAGCTCAATGCTTGCTCTCTAAAGCTGAACTAGGAAAGAGCTACTGGGTTAAGGTTGTTGATACTGTATGCTATCTAGTGAATTGTTCCCCTATCACTGCCATTGATTGTAGAAATCCCATTGATGTATATAAACCTGCTGATTATTCAATTTTAAAAATATTTGGTTACCCTGCCTATTATCATGTTAATAAGGGTAAACTAGAACCAAGGGCCAAGAAGGGTATCTTTATGGGATATGGCGATGGGGTAAAGGGATATAGAATTTGGTCTCCATCTGAGAAAAAATTAATTCTGAGTAAAAATATTACTTTTGATGAAAATTACATGCTTCACCTAAAATTAGACTCCTTAATTCAGAGAAATTTGATAGTGTTCCCAATTAGATGGAGTTTGAGATAACTCCTAGTGACAGTCATGATGATGATGTGATAGTATATACAAATCAATTCGGTGTAGACATTCAAACTGAATCTGTATTAGAATTAAATCGAGAACAGGAGCCTGAGCATAATATTGCTACTGCTAGACCTCGTAGACAAATTAATGCTCCTGTGAGATATGACTTTGAGGATATATTAGATATCCTTTATAGGTAGTAGAAAAGGTAGAGTCTCCTGAACCGTCCACCTATAGAGAAGCTATCACAGTGAAGGAATTTGATAATGGCTTAGAGTTCTATTAGAAAGAATTCGATGGTTTTGCAGAGATGAAGGGATTGCTAGGCACCACACAGTCAGGGACATTCCACAACAAAATGGAATAGCAGAAAGGATGAATAGAACATTGTTAGAGAGAGCTCGATGCTTGCTCTCTAATGCTGAACTAGGAAAGAGCTATTGGGTTAAGGCTGTTAATACTGTATGCTATCTAGTTAATCGTTCTCATGTCACTGCCATTGATTATAGAACTCCCATTGAGGTATGGTCCGGTAAACCTGTTGATTATTCAATTTTAAAAATATTTGGTTACCCTGCCTATTATCATGTTAGAAAGGGTAAACTAGAACCAACGGTCAAGAAGGGTATCTTTATGGGATATGACAATGGGAAAAAGGGATATAGAATTTGTTCTCCATCTAAGAAGAAAGTAATTCTAAGTAAAAATATTACTTTTGATGAGAATTACATGCTTCACCCAAAATTAGACTACATTAATTTAGAGAGATCTGATAGTGTTCCCAAGTAGTTGGAGTTTGAGATAACTCCTGGTGACAATTATGATGATGATGTTATAGTACAGACAGATCAGTTCGGTGAAAACATTCAAACTAAATCTGTATCAGAATTAAATCAAGAACAGGAGCCTGAGCATAATCGCCTATGAGATATGGCTTTGACGATATGTTAGCATATCTTTTACAGGTAGCAGAAAAGGTGGAGTCTCCTGAACCGTACACCTATAGAGAAGCTATCATAGTGAAGGAATCTGATCAGTGGGTTTCTGCCATAAAAGAGGAGATAGAATCACTTCATAAAAATCAGACATGGAAATTAGTGAAGCTACCAAAGGGAAGATGGGTAGTTGACTGTAAATGGGTCTTTAAAAAGAAGACAAGATTACCAGGGACTAAAAATACAAGATTTAAAGCACGTCTAGTTGCAAAAGGAAACAGTCAAAAAGGGAGGGTAGATTACAATGAGATTTTCTCACCTGTTGTAAGGCATACTTCCATTCGGGTGATACTTGCCTTAGTAGCACATCAGGATCTGGAATTAGAGTAGTTAGATATGAAGACAACTTTCTTGCATAAAGAGCTTAAAGAAGAGATTTTTATGAGTCAGCCAGAGGGGTTATCCATTCAGAGTAAAGAAGATCATGTTTGTAGACTTCAGAAATCTTTATATGATTTGAAACAGTCACTAAGACAGTAGTACAAGAGGTTTGATAGCTTTATGATGAAGCACTGGTACAACAGGAGTCCATATGACTTGTGTTTATCATAAGAAAGTTACTGATGGCTTTCTTATTTATTTGCTCTTATATGTGGATGATATGCAAATTGTGGCTCGAAACATGACAGAGATTAAGAAGTTGAAAATACTTCTTAATGCAGAATTTGATATAAAGGACTTGGGAGCTGCCCAAAAGATTTTAGGTATAGAGATTCTCAAGGACCAAAATCAGAGGAAGCTTTTCTTGTCACAGAAGAGAAGAGCTATATTCAGAAGCTCTTGTCACGTTTTGGTATGGCAATAACAAAACCTATTAATACTCCATCGTTTGTAAATTTTCTTCTTCTACAGCTTGTGCACCTCAAACAAAAGCAGAGATAGAATATATATCTAAAAGACCTTATGCCAATGCAGTAGGGAGTCTGATGTATACGACGTATGCACAGGGCCTGATATTACGCATGCAATTAGTATTGTGAGCAGATACATGACTCAACCTAGGAAAGAGCATTAGGATGCAGTGAAGCATATATTCAGGTATCTTAAGGGAACATCTGATGTTGGTCTTATTCATAGAGGTGATTCAGAGTGCTTGATTGCTGGGTATTCAAACTCAGATTATGCATCTGATTTGGATGCAAGAAGGTCCTTAACAGGATATACTTTCACAGTTGGTGGTACTATTGTCAGTTGGAAGGCTACTCTTCAACCTTCAATTGCCTTATCTACCACAGAAGCAGAGTATATGGAATTGACAAAAGTAGTTAAGGAAGGTATTTGGTTAAAAGGACTACTCAGTGATCTTGGTTTTCATCAAGACCAAGCTACAGTTTATTGTGATAGTTTGAGTACTATATGCTTGGCTAGGGATCAAGTACATCATGATCAGACTAAGCACATAGATATCAGATATCATTTTATTTGTACAGAGAATAGGATCAAAGTGAAGAAGGTGGGCACTAAAGACAATCCAACAGATATGTTCACCAAATCGATTCCAAGGGGCAAGCTCAAACACTGTTTGGATTTGCTTAATGTTGACAGTTAAAAATAGCCCCAAGGCAGGGTGTTGCAGCAGTAATACTTGTAGCCGTCTCTTCTAGGTATTTGAGAGGATTCAATTCAAGGTGGAGATTTATTGGGATGCCTTGAATCCTAATCAATTATAAAGTCTGTCCACATTATGGGATCCACTCACAATTATAGCTTGTGTGGGACTCTATGACCTGCATAGTTGGTGCAAGACTATTTGACTACTATTGTTGAGTTGGAATAAAACTCTACAATTCTGTATGAGAGTTTTATATAAACTCCTCTTATCTTAGGGTTTTGTATCATTCAGTTTTTTGTGAGAACTCCCTCTGTAATCAGTTTTTCTCTCTGAGATAATGAAACTTTTCGATCTACTGCAGCCGTGGACGTAGTCCTCACACATTGTGTGAGTGAACCACGTTAAATCTTTGTGTTCTCTGTGTGTGATTTCTTTTTTCTATTTCATGATTCTGTAACACATTCTCTGATCGAGGAGGCTCTCCAAGTAAGCCAGAATTCTGCAACTACGTGCTTTATTTGGTTGCTTGTTATACGCATTATGTTCTCCAAGAACACCTCGTCACTTCTACTGGCCCCAAGAGCATGGTTCGTGGCTATGGTCATCTATTTGCTATGTCATCTATTTGCTATCGAATTCATAGTCAAAGGGAAAGGTGTTGATACTTATGGAATACAAAACCTTCTTTGATCAAAGCCAAAGAAAGAGAGAGGCAAAGTCATCCCTCCTCCCCCAAAACAATAGAAAGAAAAAGAAAACTAGCTGGAGAAAGGATACGTCACTAGAGATGGAGAAAGGATAAGTTGTCGGAGATAGAGAAAGGATAAGCCGTCGGAGATGGAAAAAAGCTTGAAGAAGAGAAACCTTGGAGAGAGAAAGAGTGATTTCCCTAAAAATAAATAATAAATTCGATTTGATTTATGCTAGAGGGTAAACAGTGATGTTGGGGGGTAAAATTGTCTTTTTAATTATTCTGTTAGTTTACGTAACGTTTGAATGTCTTTAGTGGTTGTTAGTGATGTTATCATTAACAATTGTCTTTAGGGGTATAAGTAATATTATTGCTAACAATAGTGGATGCGTGAGATTAAACCATAATATAGGAAGTGTGGTTGAAATTTTCTCAAAAATTAATATAGATGTATGAGAAAAGATGCAGCGGATTAAATGGATTAAGTAATAAGAACAAAAAGAGACATAATTACAAGATAGAGAAAGGAATGGGTAATGTCCCACTCCCAGCCCTTTCCCAGTTCCTCCGGGTCCCTTCTACCTTTTTACTAACCCCTCTCCTCCTCTTCTTCTTCCTCTACTTATTTCCACCGTCACCTTTGTGACATCCGAACTGAAATACTCGTAAAGTAAGTGATGCGCCATGGTTATGCCAACTCCCCATCCTCACTCGTACTTAAATTAATTGATTCTTGATGTTTGGATGAGTTGGGACTAGTTGGTTGATTATAGCATCTCTTAACTAATTTGAATCAAAATCACATCATAATCTACCCCCCGTTATACCAACCCGTTTCCTTTTTCTTTTTCCCAGTACTACAATACCCACCATGGGATTAGGATATAGAATTAAGCACCCAAGGAGCGGCTCTTCTTGGGGTAGAGAGAAAGAAGAGAAGAAATAGGGATAAGGAAAGTACTCATATTGAGCCTACTTATGCAGTGCCCGCTAACCAGATAGCACCCTTAAGAGTTTGATTCTGCTTCTTCTTTCTATTTATTTTTTTTATGAACCTTGTTCCTACATTATCCGATCAATTTGAGTCAGGCACTCATCATCTATTTTCATTTGGGGGGTAATTCTCCCCATTTGGTTTCCAACAGATTTTTTCTTTAAATAAGGTTTTCAAAAGATTTCAAAGGTATCAAATCTTTATTTCATGTCCTTCAAGTTCACCTCACCTGCCCGTCCTGGAATTTGGGAGGGGGGGATTTGTCTCCGTTCGAACCGACACTCTCTTTTTCGGGTGCGACCAGGAGGTCGCCTCCATGCCTCCCAAATCTCAAGGATGAGACGATATGAATCCCACCTGCCCTCTTTGTTTTGTTTTTTTTTTTGGGTTAAAGTCTGCCTGTGTCCTTTCATCCATCGATAAATGCAACTTTAACATCATTCTCCCTCTATCCCACACAGACACAGCCATGAACTCATTATAAATGTGGACTGTCCAAATGGGCCCTTCCACACAGAAAATGAGAAAATAAATAAATAAATATGTGATGGTAAAACATCCTTTCAAATCAAAGTCTCTGTTTTAAAATCCATCATTCTGGGCCACATTCAATACTTTAAATGTAGGGAGGCACAATTCAGGGGCGTTTTGGTCACTTCCATTTTGCAGATCTGTGTCATTCGAATCTTGTATCATCCTCGATGTGGTCGATTCCAGTTCATACAATTGAATTTGTAAAGAACCATTTAATTTTTAATTACAAGACCGTATGGATAAGTATCAAAAAGGAAAATTCTTCAAAAAAAATTCTCAGGCCATGTTTGGATGTCAAAGGAAGAAAAAGACAAAAAAACCGCACAAGATAAAAAGTTAATTGGTGGAAATTTGTTTGGTGGGGCGTTTGGTATTCAATAAAACTATTCCTTCATCTGGGGCATGGTATTCAACTTACATTAGTGGAAGCAGGCTAACTAATTAACCCGGTAACAGTTAGAACCCTCCTAGTAAAGGAATGGGCTACATAATTTGTCAGGGGATTAGATAAAAGAAGAGAGTATTATGAGAATTTTAAATACAACATTAAAGAGGTTTTGCACCTTATTGAGGGTAAGATGTTCTAGACCATACCTCTTCTTAACTGAGGAGTACGCAGACCAAACATAGCCTGGAATTATTATTCCAATGTAAAAATGTTGAGTTTGAGAGTTTGAGTTTTCGATAAAGTTTTCGACAAACACAAATGTAAGGAATCTCCCATGCCACATCATTGAACACAAGAAATGATATCATCAATAGGGCCCACATTGTCGGAGGAAGAGAGTATGCTAAAGATGAGAGATAAAATGTGAGTGAGGGTGAGAGGTTGTGAGAAAGGAACCTTGGCCTCAATAATTTCTTACAATATTTTCTTTTGGGAAAATTTTTCAAACACAAAGAATCAAGACCATAAATGGCTTGCCTCTTTTGTAGCATGAAACCTTCGATCTTGATCATAATTCAAGTAATCGGTATCAGATTAATCGGATTGATCGATTCGTATCAATTATTTCAATCCTATTTTAGAACCTTGCTCCCAATTGTTGTTAAATCCTTATCAAACACTTACGAAACCTTTGGAAAAGATATTCCTTTTTAACCCTCACAGAGTCCTGAATTCGAAAACCGTATTCATTTTACAGTACACTTAAAGAAAATAGGTAACAAATCCCAGAAAATAAAGAAGAGGAAGAAAACTCGGCCTTAATATTTTCGTTAGAAAAATGAATAAAATATTTTTAATTTATAAGCAATAAATTGAGAACTGCAATGCAATTAAATGAGTAGTACAAATCATTTATTTTGAAAAAAAAAACTTGTTATAATCAAAATTTTGAAGTAAGAAATTATAATACCTCAGTTGAGTTGTCTTTTGTTTTATTTTCAAAAGTTATTTATTTTAGAAATAAAAAAGAATTTTCAAAAATAATTTGAAAATAATTTGTCATTGTGTCATTATTTTCCGTTTATTTATTTATTTATTTTTTTTGGATAAGTCCCTAACCCTCGTTTCCTTTAAAAAAATAAAAAAAACCGTGGTGTCGATGCTTCCTTGTTTCCTTTAAAAAAACCGTGGCGTTGACACTTCTCTAAGTTCACTCTATGTACTGATAACCATATTTTTGATTGTTCCCAAAGTCGCATTCAAGTGCAATGATAACAATTGGAGCATGAATGAACACTAAATGTTTGGCAATGCCCGAGACGTGGTCAAGTGATCAAGTCCTCTCAAGACTCAAGTGTATCAGTGCATGGCTTGCACTATCTCTATCCCTATCCCTATCCCTATCCCTAAAGACTGTTGCCCATTAGTTCTCATTGTTGGTAACCTATGTTGACATAACGATGCAGCTCTATATGGAGGAGAGAGATAGCAATTTGGGAGAGAGGTTGATAGTACAACTATTTGACAGTGATCCGGACTTTTCGATATCTCATTGGCTCCAACAATGGAAGCTAGGCTCTCTTCCCTTCCGATAAGACAACAGCTAGAGAGATGTATGGGCACGCTTCCTTTGTTTTTTGGAAGTTTTGGAGTATAGAAATCGTTTCCCGCCTGGATTTGGGCGGGAGACTGGGTGGTCCGGATGGATGGCCGCCACCTAGCTCTCGGGTGGATCCGAGCCCTCCATCCGAGCCGACCCCCCTGTCGGCTCAGCTTGTCGACTGGGGGGTCGGTTCGGATGGAGGGCTTGGATCCACCCAAGAGCTAGGTGGCGACCATCCATCCAAACTGCCCATCTCCCACCCAAACCCAGGCGGGAGACGATGTGGGTGGAAGGCTCCTGATACTCTTATTTTTAGTTCAGTGCTATCTTCTCCGATGGAAACACCTCGATAGGCAAATTTTGCTTGGATGGAGTTTCGTAATAGTCAACAACCGAATATATCACCTCTTATTATTCCGCAAAATCTAGTTGGCTCTCTTCCTCCCAATAATCTTCTTAAAATCAATACAGATGTGGCCTTCTACCCTGAAATCTCAGATGGTGGTATCAGATTCCTTTTTAAGGATTATTCAGATCAAATTATTCGGGCTTGTTCTTGTCATCACCAGTTTTTTTCAGCTGTAGAAAGGGAAACTTTGGCTATTCACTTAGCCCTATCGTCTGCTTAATCAGCTGGTCATAAAAGGATTCTGGTGGAGTCCGACTGCAAGGCTATTATTCAATCTCTATCCGACCCTTCCCACATCCTGAATTTCCTCCTACATCCGATTATTTCAGATATTGTAAATCTGGCCAAATCTTGTGAGGTTTGTTTTTTCACTTTTATCCCAAGGGAAGTTAATTACTTGGCACATTCTCTTGTCTGGAAGGCCATGATAATTTTAGTAATATTCAATTGGCCGTTAACCACTCATTGGTGGATTAATTCTTGTATCAATGACACCTTGGCTTGTATTTCTGTTTTGCTTCGATAAATTATGTTCACCAAAAAAAGAAAAAAAGCAATGCTTCGGAGAAAATATATGGAAGAATTGAAGAAACAAAAGATGTTATGAAAAGAGAGATAATTAATGGAGGTCAGGTAGCCCACCCAGGACCAGCTGACCCAACAGTGGCAGCAACTAGCCGGCCAAGCTGTGCTGTGTGGGAGCAGCAAGCAGACTTGCCCGCTGCATGGGCTTCATTTGGTTTTGATTTAAAAACGGCCAAGTTAAATAGCATGCGTACGTGCTCAACTAAATTCCAAGAGGAGAAGCACCGTTCGGGCCGTTTCTCTTCACATGTGATCGTTGGTTGGTTTTGGCGGATACAGATGGAATTTGGAGAAAAGATAATGGCATTTTTGGAAGAATAAAAATTTAGCGATTCATTATTGGTTCCGATCTAGCCACGTATGCATATTTCAAATCTTATTGACCTGGCAAAAGCACGCTAGAAAATTATTGTGCTTGAGCTCTTGTTGGTTGAAGCATCTTAAAGCCATGTGTCGCGGTATACAGATTTTATAATGATTCTGTGTGTCGCGTATTCACTCCATTATCAGAGTAGATTCTACTCCAGAGGTTCTCGTTGCACTCGATCGCAGCCGACGTTAGCGATCCAATCGCACAGATGGAAGTTCACCCGCTCTTTTCTGACCGATCGGACAGTCATTATTCAAATCGCTTGTGCCTTCCTATCGATTCACCTCAGGTGAGCTACTATCTAGTGCAGTGCAATTGCATCATATGCGTACCCCAAGATTATATTTATTATAAGAAAAAATATCTGTCACATCCCTATGGTTTAATCTCACCCATCTGTCTTTGTTTGTAATGATAGCCCTAACACCCCTTATTTTTGAAAATATATATCAATCAAACCCATGGCTGTTGATCGATGACGTGTAAATTCATTAATGACAAAACTATCCTCATCCATATTTTACCCTTTAATTTTAAAAAAACTTAAAAAGTTTATTTTCTGTTACTTGAGCCAAGATCGAAATTCTTTGTTTCCCAACCTAAATGTAAACAGAAAAAGACAAAAACGATCGATTCTGGGATTATCTGGCGATGATAAGAAACCTAGTTTCATGGCTGTACGAAGAAGGAAAGGGAGGTGCCGTAAGTTTTTATTTGACAATCCTAGAACAGTTAATGCTAAGTTGATGAAGGTAGAAGAGAGGTTGTGAAGGGCCTTTTTGGTGTTGCTGGGTGGTTGTATATGCATTAAATCATCATCTAATAGGTCCTCTTGTTTATTAATGGCGTTTTGAGGTCTTGAGGGTTGTTGCGGAGTTTTTGTGGAACTTTAATGGTGATTCTTGCATTGGAAGAGAATGAGATGAGTTTTTCATTGAGATGTACTTGAAGATTCAAGTTCTTCCAGTTTTGTGGTTAAAAATTGTAAGGCATTTATAAGCCCGTAAATATTATTGTGAGATTGTATTCAATGGATACTAGATACTAGCAGTTGCAGTTGCAGTTGCCTGAACCTTTGCATTAGTATGTCTTCTCTGTTCTATACTGATAAACCTAGGGTGGGGAACTTCGTCTTGTGAAAGACTAAAAAAAACATATTCAGTAAATACAAAGTTCAATTGGATATTACTCTGTAGACTAGTCATCACTCATTATATTGGTAAAATATGTAAAACTTTGTATGTTGTGGATGATTGTATATCCATAATGGATGTGTAAATCTGATAAACCTCGTGATTAAATGATAACAAGGTAGATCTGCATACCTTTGTTAATCTGATAATACAATAATAAATCCTCTATCAACTCTAACTAGTCTCAATGATTGAGTTAAAAAGATTTTTAAATACACTTAATACACCCTCTCTCTCTCTCAATGTCAACCAGGTTCATATCCTAAGCTCATATAATCATAATGGATAAGAGGTGACATCTTTTTAAGGCAATCAATAAGTGAGAAAATCAAATATAAAATCAATAAAAAGCAAGACCCCATGGGGGAGGTCTACACTTTAATTGTAGGGTACCCACCAACTACACTAACAATTATCTTTGATACTTCTTTCGAATTTATCATCCTTCAATTGGATAAGATTTATTGAGGTCTAAAATATTATAAAATTATTATCCTAATAGTAATAAATAAAAAATTGATAAATCTTGTCCTCCTTTTGAGTTGATAATCGAGATTATCATAAAGGACTTTTACAAACCACATCCAAAAGCTAAAGTGGTCCCACAGTTACTAGTGAATGTATACCTAAAATTGTGATCGGTGGGAGAAATCAAAGAAACTCTAAATCTCACTTTTATTTAGCTCATCATTTATTAAACTCCTTTCCTTGTATTAATAATCAGGAATTATTTTTGAGAAAATTACTAGTACCTCCCTTAAGCTTAGCTATAATTCCAATCAATCCCCAAACTTTGGAGAAAATTACTCAAACCCTCCTCTAATTTGCAAAGATCGTTACCGATAGACCATGTCCACTATTAGGAGAAGACGTCACTTTGACTAAACTGATTTAATGACAAAGTTACTTTTAAGGTGATATGAATTTACCTTTTTACCCTTATTTTTGTTGGGCTTTTCTGGATTTTCTGAATTTTTTTTTTCAAGCCCCCGGTTTTCTGCCTATTTTCCTTATTTCTTATTAGGATTTTTCTTGATTTCCTTTTTTTTTTTTTTCTTCAAACCCTTGTTTTTTTTTTTTTTTTTTTTGATAGATAGGCCCCAAGAAGGTTTGAACTCATAACCTCTTAACTCTGAAGTGTTAGTCTTCACCAATTGAGCTATCTCCTAGGGATTGCCCTAATTTATTACCTCTGTTGCTATTGAATCTGGTTCTAATATCAAAGTTTTTTTTTATTAGTTCCTTTTCTTTGGCTTCTTTCTCTTTATCAGTAAATTATATCGTCTCTTTTACTTCCATGTTCTTCTTTTGACTTTAAAATTGGAATTCTTTGGGAGTTCTAGCGGGTGGGTGGGTATTCTTTGGCTTTAGGTTTCATTCATAGAATTGATGGTCTCTGGGCAATGACTTCCCTTGACTGGGACATAGGAGCTCCAAAACCTTAAAACTATAGTTATGAGAACCATCTACAAATTTGAGCTTTGGAAAAGTTATCACATGGTGAGAAATAGATCAAATTTGAGCAATGATAAAGCAAGAACAACTATAGTTGTATGTTGTAAAATCAAAATGTTTTTTTGTTTTTTATTAGTGAAGCGGTTCACTTCACTATGACATTCTTACCCTCATAAATAGTGTGAGTGAATTGAAATATAGGGATAGATATTGTAAAATCACTTTCAAAAGAATCTTGAACCAATCCCCCTTCTTTCCTCTCTATCTATGGTTTTCGCTCTCCCTTCAGACTCCCCTTCACTCTCTTTCGCTTCACCGACTTTAGATCACCTTTTTGAGCACTAATGTGAAGCAGAGTCCACCCGTGGTCGTCCATTCCAGTGGTCGGAAAATTACTATGCCATTAGATTCTAACAAGTTCATCAGTCAATCTATTTCGTTGGGTGTTGCGGAAGATTGGTTGGAGAAGAGAGTTCACACATTATCATGGTATACATTTTTTAATCCCCTTCCAGATCATTATATAGGCATATAATATTCACCTGGTATATTGTAGAAATTTTTTTTATTAGTGGTAAGTAGATTAGTGGCAAGAAGTAGACTTATTTATTGATGCATGTAGTACACAAGAATGACAAATACATGTTTCCTGTATTCAAGGATCATAATCAAACAATTATGCATGATAATGACAACACGCTCTCAGCAAGGAGAGCAAGGGAGTCAATTATGTTTTTTTGTTATCTACCCCCCTCCCTCCAGGTAAACCCTTATATCAACCACCCTCATCTTGTCCTATAATGTCAACCACCTCCTCTATTTTTGAAAATAAATATCAATATCCCTGATAATCCATTAAAAGATGAGACGAATTGTAATTACTATTTTCAATGGCAATATTATCTTTGAGATTATAAAATATTATTTTTACCCCTTTGAAACTTAAGTAATTATTTTCAAGTTTTACTTTCATTTTCATCTCCTCCACCGCTGTACCCACCAGTACTACCCTTCTATTTCGGTTCTAAATGCCCACCACCACTTTCAAAGTAAGGTAGTAAGTGCAAAACATTTTCAAGAATCAAGGTAGAGTGGTATGATAGAAATGCTGGCTTTTGCAATAAATAATTCACCACAACATGATTATCCAACTCCCTATAATCGTTTGGCATTCATAACTATTTCCGTGGAATAAGAAGGTGTCTAGCTAAAACTTGATTATTATTTTATTTACCAAAAAAATAAAAAAAAATAAAAAAAATAAAAAATAAAAAACTTGATTATTTTGAGAAAGCCACAAGTGCCAAAACATAAAACAACATAAAGCCAAGATCCAACTTTACACTTCACCAAGATTCTGAAAAGAAAACCACGCTTGTATCCAATATGCAATTGAAAGGGAAGATATAACAGGGACTTAATAGAAGATGATATGCGATCTTGATAGAAAACAAGCCATTTCGAGTAGTACTCCAAATCAGCTGGTCCTCGATTGGAATAGTAATAGTTTGATTTTAAAATTTCTAGTACCTCAGATAGTGAAAAGGAGCATCCAACACATCCTTCTGCCAAGATCGATATCAATCAACTAGGAGATGAGTGTAACTAAACATATAGCTGGTGGTGAAGAAGAGTGCTCGTGAAATTCCGTTCTTCAATAATATAGCCCCAAACCCTGATATATAGAGAACCAATGGGAATTGATAGAAAATCAGTAGATGAAAATAGATAGACTTCAGAAACATTGCCCAAAATGATGTATGCTCCGAAACCAAATGTCATGCCATTTTGGAAAGTAGTGTTCGATTATGTAATGACAGATCCTAGAAACCCTATCCTTTTTTTTTCCCGTGGAATGACAAAGCCGTCTCCAAGATATACAGTGTAATGTAGAACTGCCGTCCTTATGTCCCTAGTAAAACATGCTAGCCATACTCCTAGAGGTCTTATGATGCGATTCTCATAATTTAAGATATAAACTAGCATAGTGTGGCATAGAGAAAACTAGTACTTTAAGCAAAGTTTCTTTTCAAGCATGAGATAAGAATTTCGACTTCCATCCAGCAACCTTCCACGATGCTCTCTCATTTATATCAGAGAATAGTTCTTCTTGGAAAATCCAAAATCCACCGATAAGTCCAAATATTTATTACTCATGATGATCCGCCATATGAAATCTACAAAATTCTGAAGAACTAGCTTTCCATTTTTGTTACTGGGACTAAAGTTTATGGACCTGATATATACTGAAAATATAAAAAAAAAAAAAGATATTCCAAACATAATATTTATGTAACAGTATGTAACAATGAGATACATATATGGATTTACATCGTCTCTTCTCAGTGGTTTTGGGAGAACAGTGGCAATCTATCTCGGATGGTTGCTACGTAACTTGTCGACTAGGTGTCGATTTAGATATGAATCTTGGATTCATCGAGAGCCACATGACAATCATCTGGGATAGGTTGTTACTGTTCTCCCAAACCACTGGAAGGAGACGGATCCATACATACATAACAAAATAACATTTTTTTTTTTTTTTGCCATGAATTATGTTTGGATGTCGGGAAATGAAAAAGAAAAGAAATGAAAAAAAAATAATATTGCACATTAAATGATGTTAGGAAAAAGATGCATGAATTAAATAACAAGAACAAAAAGAGGGAGCAAATAATTAGAAGATAGGCCCATGCCAACTGGCTTCTGACATCAGCAAAGTTAAAAGGCATGCAAATGTCCCACTCGCAGGACCCAACCCTTTCCCAGTTCCTCCGGTGTCCCTACTGTCCTTTTTACTAACTCCGCTTCCTCCATCTTCATCTTCTCCCTCTACTTTGTTCCTTATTATCCATCATCATCATCTGCCAACTGGACCGTCCCTCTAAACAGCTGTATTATTCCACTTTCCACGCTTCTATTGATTGGATCTCTGACACTCGACTTTTTCGAACAAATACACGTCGTACAGAACTTCAGCCAGCAATGGCCAGCTAAGAAGACGTGGCAACGGCTAGTTTCAGATATTTTTTGCATCTCCTCGTTTGAACGCTCCTTGATCGTACGTGGCCTATGACGTGTCGTCTTCCTTCCCAGACGATCGATGCTGACATGTCAGATTGGGAGAGTAGAGCCTGTTGAGTGTTTGTGTGGAGTATGGAAGCACGGAAGCTTGACAGAGAGGCTATATAATGCGGATGGCACAGAGTCTCGTTGCAGACAGAGTAGAAGCATATAATTCTAATGGCGGTTTCTCTCTCCCCTTCGTTAGTGAAGCTCTCGATATTTAGTTTGTTTGTTATCGTTTTGGTCAGGGTTGTGGGCGCATCAAGGTTTGATGAGCTCTTCCAGCCAACCTGGGCACCAGATCATTTCAGTTACGAAGGAGAGCAGCTTAACATGAAGCTCGATAATTACTCTGGTTTGTTTTCTTCTCCGTTCGAGCATTTTCACAATTGTGCTTGGTACTTTTTAGTGTTTTGATTTTTGATGGCCTTCTTTTATGCAGTTATGGTTTTCTTTTGCTATTATGTCTGTGCTTCCCTCTTTTGTTCTCTGTGTGTTTTTACGTTTGCTCTGTTCTTCACCCATTGTGATCTGGTCACGTGTAGTGCCATATTAGGTTTTCCTTGCTCTTAGGTTTTTTTTCTTGTATTTTCCTTGTACACTTGTTGATGAGGATGCGATTATGGATGTTAGGTGCTGGATTTGGTTCGAAGAGCAAGTATATGTTTGGCAAAACAACGATACAGATCCAACTTGTTGAAGGAGATTCTGCAGGAACTGTAACAGCATTTTATGTAAGAACTACGAAATCGAAGTGAAATGCATCTCTATCTGTTCTTC
This sequence comes from Protea cynaroides, assembly GCA_028583415.1. Taxonomy (NCBI): domain Eukaryota; kingdom Viridiplantae; phylum Streptophyta; class Magnoliopsida; order Proteales; family Proteaceae; genus Protea; species Protea cynaroides. The sequence continues at coordinate 12,736,981 of CM053265.1, forward strand.
GGCCCTTGATGTTCCTCCATTTTTTATCCGCTGATTTCGATTTCTCTGTTTCTTCTCATCGATTTCTTGATTAGGTTTTTTCTGCTTCTGATTTGTGTTTTATGTGGACACAGATGTCGTCGGACGGTCCAAATCACAACGAATTCGACTTCGAGTTTCTAGGGAACACGACCGGAGAGCCTTACCTGGTTCAAACGAACATATACGTGAACGGAGTGGGGAACAGAGAGCAGCGTTTAGGCCTCTGGTTTGACCCGACCAAAGATTTCCACTCTTATTCCATTCTCTGGAACCAACGTCAAGTTGTTTTCATGGTGGACGAGACACCGATACGTGTGTTCACGAACAAAGAGAAACAAGGAGTCGCGTTTCCCAGAGATCAAGCCATGGGTGTTTACAGTTCCATATGGAACGCTGACGATTGGGCAACTCAAGGAGGAAGGGTGAAGACGGACTGGACTCATGCTCCATTCGTCGCTTCTTACAAGGGCTTTGACATCAACTCCTGCGAGTGTCCTGTTTCTGTGACTGCCGACGAGAATGTGAGGAGATGTAGTGCCGGCGATAAAGGTTACTGGTGGGATCATCCAGTGATGTCGGAGTTGAGTCTTCATCAAAGCCATCAACTTATGTGGGTCCGAGCTAATCATCTTGTCTACGATTATTGCACGGACTCTTCCAGGTTCCCTCTCCCCCCTCCTGAGTGTAACCATCATCAATCAAAAGGATGATAGCACAGTAGCTTTTGAGGTCAGTTCAGTTCATGACACTGTAATTAAGCAGATAAAACATGACCTCCATGTTCCTCCTCCTGTGTTCTTTCTACTCCTTTGTCCCTTTCCAGCTTTTTTAATTTTACTTTTTATGATTACGTATTCCTTTTTTCTCCGAGTCCGAATCCCTGCAAGATTACTGTTGATGATGATGGGTTATTTTTTTTTTTTTAGCGTCATTTTTAACCAAGATGAATGAAAGCTGCAAGAATTCAGAACCGGTCCCAGTGATGAAAATTTTTATTTTTTTCCTACCATGGATTACTCATATATATAATTGCTCAAGTGACCCACAAAAAAAAAATATTTGAAGTGGTCCCAAAATGAGTGCACATATTCCGATGCAACCCCGCTGATTGAATGTGCCTGTAAAGAGTTGCGTGAACAAACTTTAATTCAGTTTGCGTAATAACTTCAGAGAAAAAAAAAAATTGAGAATGGTCCATTAAAAGAGCTTTTTTTCTTCTGAAATTCACAGAAAACTCAACTCGTTTGGTAAAAAAATTCGTTTGAACTCTTGAAGATGATTTGGTTAACCCTAGCTCCCCACCCCTCAAACTCAAAAAAAGAAAAACCTAACGTTTAAGTAACCTGTTAATTATCAGTTCGCATCAGACATCCAATGGTTTTTTTTTTTTTTTTAAATCACAAAAAAGAAAAATAGTAACATATACACATGTATTTACCAAAAAGAGAGAACATGTAGGTGAAATTATTACGAATAATTAATTCCACATGATTAAATTTGAAACTTTATCTACTTGAGTCCTGAAATGGTAAATTAATAGTTCTTACTGTTGACACTGTATACCTAAAACCATGGTCTAATAATATGCAGATTCCTAAGAGAGCTAAACTCTAAAAGACATTTCCTTTTCTATGCCAAGACCTTCTGAATTAACATTTAAAGGGGTGGGTGAATGGACTTAGATTGTGTTGTAAGGATCGGATTGTCCGGATCTGAATGGGTATTTAAAGTTTGGCAGTTTTCTTCTTAAGTTAAAAATTTAGAATAAATTAGTTTTCAAGAAGTAGAAGGGATATTCAAAATAATCTTCAAGGTTCTATATAGCTTTAATCTAAAGTCTGAGATGAGAATGGAAACATTATATAAACCTTATCTATTCAAAATAAAAATAATAATAATAATAAAAAATTGGATTTTTATTAAATCAATCTTAAAAAATAAATACTCTATTCTTCATATATAACTAATAAACGTAGCAATTTATCTTTCTTTTTTTTTTTTTTTTTTTTTTTGATGATAGGTATCCAAAAGACCTGATTAGTCTTGCGGGTTCATACTGACCACATAATCGCATGTGGTCATTGCAGGATTGAATGAAAATCATTCCATTTGCATCCATAATAGGAAAGATAGAGCACTTGACATCTGGTGTGAGTGGTCCCAAAACAGTAAGAAGAATTGAATTCAATACTTTTCGCTTCTTGAGGGTTCTTTATCAACTCAGCTTTACCCCCTTGGGGTTAAGTAGCAATCGAATTCAGTACTTCTAAAATAGTTGATTTTTTGTCTAAAAGAACTGCTCCTTCTGAAATTGTTTTTAAAATAAGTATACTAGAAGTGGAATTTTGGAATTTCAAATAGACAAAGATTTTCTTTAAAAAATAAAAAATATAAAAATATAAAAAAAAACCACTTAAATATCTTCACAATAAAAAAAAAGAGAGGCTTTTTTATGATTATTCAAAAGAAGAGCAATGACAAAATAAAAAGTTCAAGGTATTGGTATTATTATCCCATATGATATCAACCGATGTTAAAACCGATCTGATACTTATACAAATGGGTTGTAATGCCAATGGCTGAGTGAGAGGTAGTTGATATAATTAACAAAGAAAAAAAAAAGTATCAGATCATCCAAAGATATACAGATTACTAAAACCATGCGAATTAAAGATACATGCTACGAAAATATGAATAGAAAACTAGAGAATGTTCTTTTCTTTAATTGGTATGATTCACTTAAATTAGAAATTTCTGTCTTAATATATATATATATATATATATATATATAGAAAAGATCATAGATTCTATATATGTTGGTAACAGAAAATATTATAGATAAAGTAATAAAATCTTGTGATGAAACAAAACAAGAAAATAATAGGGTCAATGCATTCTCCTCGAGCTGCTTTTAAAATAAATATTGGAAGCTCAAAAAAATGAGACAGGCCCATTAAAAAGGATCTAACTTGTATAGAGGAGACTCGACAGTCACTAGTTGACATTTTTCTGCATTTCACCTTATGGGCTAGATGAACGGTTTGGATCCAGCCAATGCCTATGTGTCGGTCATCGACTAGTGACAGCCTAGTCTCTTCTTGAACTCCTGGGTGGAGACGATATCAACTGCATTAAAAGAGTTTTTTCTTCTGAACTTTTAAAGGAAACTCGTTTGGTAAAAAGTTAATGGTTTCGGAATACAATCATTATGATTCCAATATGGGATCGATATTGAATTAGTATGGAACCAGTGAGAGTGATCAATATCGGGATCGATATACTTAATTAAAATGTATTAATTAAAATGTATTAAATTCTTTTGAAAATACTTTCATATTGATTTAGTCAAAGTCCTGCATACTTGAGATTGAGAGTTCTTTCACAGTTTTGGGATGAAAACCTAATTTCGACCTAGTATTAGGCTTTCCGGTTTTTCTTTACCATCACCTAAAAATGGAAGCACATATGTACAAGTAAATGATCCTATACTATATCCAAAAGAGAAATATATTACGTGAGAATAATATTGAAAATAAAATCCTACATTAATTTTATTTGAAACCTTAAAAACCTTATGTACTTGAGTCCAGAGATGGTAAATTAATAGTTTTTACTGTTGATAATTAAAACTTTAGATAAACCTTATCTATTCAAAATAAAAAAATAATAATAATAATAAAATGAAAAAAAAAATTAGACTTTTCATTAAATCAATCTTAAAAAAAAAATTTTAATTTATGCATATAGAACTAATAAAAGTAGCAATTATCCTATTAATTAAAAAAGTCATCAAATCTATAGATGTACTTGTGTCAAAGATGAACACTTAAAATGAAATGAAAACTAGAGAATGCCAATGGTTGAGCAATGACAAAATAAAAATGTTCAAAGTATTGGTATCAGTATTGCATATGATATCAACCAATGCTAAAATCAATCCAATACTTATACAGATGGGTGGTAATGTCAATAGTTGAGTGACAGGTAGTTGATATGTTTAAAAAATAGATAAATAAGTCTCATCACATGAAGAAGGACAATAAGTTCAAGAAGTCAAAATGCACATGTTTCTTTTGCGGGAAGGCTGGTCATTTCAAGAAAGAATGTTGACTTTACAAAAAGAACAAGAGTGGTGACAACAAGGGTAATGACAAGGCTAGAGTGAATCTTACTGAAGAAAATCAATTTACAGCGATGGTGACTGAAGTGCATCTTGTGGAGAAATCAAAAGAATGGGTTGTTGATACTGGTGCAACTAGGCACATATGCGCTGACCGAAATTCATTTATGAAATATTCAATGGTTAGTGATGGTGATTTTGTGTATATGAAAAATTTTCAAACATCTCAAGTCATGAGAAAATGACAAATACTTCTAAAATTAACTTCTGGAAAGACTCTCATGCTGAACGATGTTTTACATGTTCCAGAAATTCATCGAAATCTAGTGTCAGGCTCTCTCCTCAACAAAGCAGGAATGAAATTAATCTTTGAAGTCGATAATGCAATATTGTTAAAAAGGGATGTTTTTGTGGATAAAGGGTATGTGACGAATGGTCTTTTTGTACTAAGTGTTGACAATGTAATGAATGAAAATGTTTCTTTCTCTTATTTGATTGAATCGTTTGATTTATGGCATGGTAGATTAGGACACCGAAGTGCACCATACATTAAAAGACTTACAAAATTAAGATTTATTAAAGGAAATCCAGAACTTCTACATCATAAGTGTCATATTTGTGTAGAGATGAAAATGATCAAAAAACCTCATAAAACAGTTGAAAGGAAAAGTGATCTTTTAGAACTTATCCATAGTGACCTTGCTGATTTTATGTCTCATGAATCAAGATGTGGTAAAAAATACTATATAACATTTATAGATGATTATTCTAGATACACCAAGGTTTATCTTTTAAGGACAAAAGATGAAGCAGAAAATGCATTTAAAGCATACAAAAAAGAAGTGAAAAATCAATTAGGAAAAACAATCAAAAGATTAAGAACAAATAGGGGAACTGAATATGGAACTCAAAGCTTAAGTAAATTTTGTGAAGGAAGTGACATTATACATGAAACTACAGCACCTTATCAACCTGAGTCTAATGGAATTGCTGAAAGAAAAAATTGGACTTTAAAGGAAATGATGAATTATTTTTTAATAAGTTCTGGTTTACCTTTAAACATGTGGGGGGAAGCAATTCTTTCTGCTTGCTATATTTTAAATAGGATACCTCCTAAAAATTTTGATTTAATACCTTTCGAATTATGGTATGGAAGAAAACCTTCTTTTAATCATTTAAAAGTTTGGGATTGTTTAGCAAATGTCTATATTCCAGAACCTAAGAAAAGAAAATTAGGCTCAAAAAATTGTGATTGTATTTTCATTGGATATGCACAACATAGTGTTGCATATAGATTTTTGGTTTTAAAATCTATTGAAAATCTGTTTGATTCAAATACCATAATTGAATCAATACCATAATTGAATCAAGAGATGTAGAATTTTTTGAATTTACATTTTCTATGATTAAAGAAAGATCAATTTAATAATCAACGTTCTTCTAATAATATTATTTCTAAAGATCATAATATGAGTGCTCTCAGTAATGGAAATAATAATAAATTAGATTTCAAGAAGGATGACCAAATAAGAAAAAATAAAAGACAACGAAAACCTACCAATTTTGGAGATGACATGCTTGTTTACTTTGTTGAGAGAGATCCATTAACATATCAAGAGGCTGTAACATCTCCTGATGCTGTATTTTGGAAAGAGGCTATAAAAAGTGAGTTGGATTCTATTATACAGAATCATACTTGGAAATTGATAAACCCTCCACCTGGTACAAAGACTTTGGATACCAAATGAATTTTTAAGAAAAAACTTAAGCCTGATGGATCTCTTGACAAATTTAAAGCAAGATTGATGGCCAAAGGTTTTAAACAAAAATAAAATATAGACTTCTTTGATACTTTTTCACCTGTTGCTCGGATTGCTACAATAAGAACTATGTTTGTTATTGCCTCTATATATAAACTTGTTATTCATCAAATGAATGTTAAAATAGCTTTTCTTAATGGTAACTTAGAAGAAGAAATTTATATCAGACAATCAGAGGATTGTATCACATATGGACAAGAACATAAAGTATGTAAATTAATTAAGTCATTATATGGTCTAAAACAAGCACCAAAACAATGGCATGAGAAACTGGATAGTGTTTTGGTGTCAAATAGTTTTGTTATTAACAATTCTGAAAGATGTGTATATAGTAAATTTTTAAATGAAAAATATGTATTTATTATATTATATGTTGACGACATATTAATTATGAGATCTAATCTTGACATAGTGGAAACAACAAAGAAGTTTCTCATGTCTAAATTTGATACAAAAGACATGAGAGAAGCTGATGTAATTCTTAGAATCAAGATCATCAGAAAAAGGTGATGAGATAATATTATCTCAAGCACATTATGTAGAAAATCTACTAAAAAAGTATGATTATTTTGAGTATAAATCTGTTAAAACACCTTTGATGTCTGGTAGTTATCTTGTAAAACATAAAGGTGAACCAATTTTCCAAAAAGAGTATTCTCAAATCATTGGTTCGATATTTTACTTGATGAATTCTACAAGATCAGATATTTCTTTAGCAGTTGGAAAATTGAGTCAACATACTCATAACCCTGAAAAAGAGCATTGAGAAACTTTAGAAAGACTGTTAAGATACTTAAAAGGAACAATAAACTATGGGATACACTATAGTGGAAAATCAATAGTATTAGAAGGATATTGTGATGCCAACTGGATTTCTGATACAGAAGAATCATTGGCTACAAGTGGATATGTTTTCACTTTGGGAGGTGGAGCGATTTCTTGAAAATCGATTAAACAAACATGTGGTACAAGTTCTACCATAGAAGCAGAATTTATAGTTTTGGAGAAAGCTGGATCAGAAGTCGAATGGCTTAAAAACTTGGTGACTGAAATTCCATTATGGCCTAAGCCAGTACCACCCATATCACTACATTGTGATAGTCAAGCTGCTATTGCTAAGGCAAAAAGTAATGTATATAATGGAAAAAGGAGACATATTCGATTAAGCCACAATTTAGTTAGACAATATGTTAGTGAATGAACGATAGCTATCAACTTTGTAAAGTCAGAATTGAATCTGGTAGACATATTTACAAAGCCTCAGACCACCAAAATAATACATGATGCATCTAAAGGAATGGGCCTAAAATCCGTGACATAAGTTATGTGACGGATACCCAACCTATGTGAGAGGAAGTCCCTGGAATTAGGTTCAATGGGTAAGAACGAAGTCACTGGATGACTTGATTAGTATTATCAAAACTTGCTCATTCTGGTTAGATGGGAAGATAATATTCACCACAATGAAAAGATGATGAGTCATAAGGATTCTTAATCAAGCCAAGTGTCTTACTGGAATGTGGGGGTGTGTTAATTGTGGTGCACACTATGGGCTGACCTAAATGGATGTAAGAGGTGGGGCCGCCTCTGATTAGAGTTTTAAGGGTGAACTCTCTAAACATTCATGAATCTGAGATAGGGACAAGGCCGGAGAAAAATGTCCACATTTTACGAAAGAAATTATTCGAGGGTCGGATTAAAATGGATGGTTGGTATGTCAGTCGGCTACACTACTGAGGAAAGGTTCAAGAAGCGTGGCTTCACCCGTACTCTGTAGCGTGATGTATCAGACCTAGTGTAGATTCAAGTCCAAAAGACATCTGCGATGACGTCTTTTATATATCCTAATACAATTAACATTCTATTCCGTTTTTCAAAATTTCGAAACTTGTGGAGGAATTGTTGGGTTTTTAGATTTTTAAAACAAAAACACCTAAAAGTTTCAAAATTTTGACTTTCTTTTAAGATTTTGGTTTTGGAGGGAAATTTTCCCACTTGTATTTTTTTGGTTGGCTTAGCTTGTAAGACTTCTTTTAGTCCCATATTGCTTGGAGAGGTAAGATTGAGGATATATATATATATATATATATATATATATATATATATATATATATATATATATATATATATATATATATATATATATTATATATATATATATATATATATATATATATATATATATATATATTGTGTGACCTATAACATCTTGAGCCTTTAAATGAAAGGATGCCTCTAGGGGGAAGGGTCCGGGGGGTCCGGGGTTCTTTTCACATGCGCGCGGCCGCGTGTCGAGCCGAGCCGAGCCGTGCCGTGCTGTACGGGGCGCGGGTGCGGGTGCGGGTGTGGGTCTATCCATTGGTTTATTTTTTTATTTGAAGGGTATGTTTCTACGTATTTGAATACGTAGAGACATGACGTATTCGAATGGATATGTTCGTGCCTATACAAATTCAAATAAGTTTAATCTCAACCATTGATCTTTATGATCGTTGGGGAGATTAAATCTTGACCTTATATTCTACTGACGCACCCTTTCATCACAACTCGTCGGATGGATACAATTTTTCATCGCACCCTTTGATTTTGGGACTTCTTCTTCTATTAATAAGAAAAGAGTCAAATAGCTTAAGGTTACAACAAGTTTACTCGTATACAACTCTATCTCTTTCTCTCTCTCTCCTCCAGCCTTATTCTGTTTTTATGTTATCAAAATCGATCTGTTTCTCTTTGAGTGTTGATTGTAGCCATCGGGATTCTGACGAAGACCACTTTTTGGAGTGCAACCTAAGTGGAAGAAGCTTCATCTTCGGGGCTGTTTTATCTTGGGGATTAATCTCACGGAAACTCTTTGCACATAAGGGGTGAATTAATCTTAAGGATAGTGACCGATGGCACGACTCAGCCCTATCCATATTTTAATCTTACTTCACAAATTCTGTAAGTAATCTGCCTTAAATGTTATCAACATTTATTTTTGTAACTCTGTAATAGTAAACTTACTCTGTAATATACTTCTCCTACAAAAATTCATGTCTTAGAAAATATTATAGATTGGATTGGAACAAAAAAGAAAAAATAGGGTCAATTCATCCTCCTCAAAGAGTCTCCGAGTTGCAAATAAAAGATTGGCAACATCGATTTTACGATCGGTGTTGATCTGAATTTTTTGATTTTCAGTCTGCAACATATCTCGATTTTTCCACTCCAATTGAATCGCCTTCCAAAGATGTTCAAGATTTGATCTATCTGACGATCTTGTTTAAGCCGATCTTGACGAATCTAAAGCTCTCTTACTATCAATGGGAGGAAGGTTTCTGATTGTAAGAAATGATACTTCTATCTATCTTGGTCCAGACCAGGCAAGCCCAAAACCAATATCGTATAATGAGTCTGTCCACATGTATGCCTAGTGACTTGACCTGAATAAATCCATTGCGAAAAAAATCCTCTTTGGCGTGCCAGCCTGCCAGCTAAACATTTGACAGGTTGGGATACACTGGCACACATACCGATGTATCCCAACCTATCAGATGTTTGGCTGACGAACTAGTGCGTCGGAGAGGTTTTCAGTGTCCAAATCCATTTTCACCACTTTAAATCAAAATCTTCTCAGTGGCACTGACACCACTTCAAATCAGGATCTTCCCATTGGCAGAAAGACATGTAGACACTGAATAAAAATTCTTCCTCGAAGCAAACATGTCCAACCTCAGTGCGGTTCAAGATTTGGTCTCTCCAACGTCCAAGATTTGATCTCTCCGACTGCCTAGTTTAAACCGATCTTGACCAATCTAAGCTTTCATCAGCTCGTCATGGTGATTCCATTTTTTTATTTTATTTTATTTATTTATTTATTTATTTTTTTGCAGACTCTCCTTTTTCGATCTGGCACAATCCTTGTATGTTGTGACGAGTTGGGTGAAAGAGTAAACAAAGGTTAGAAAAATACTTTTATTTTGAAAGTGACATTTTGCCTTTAAATTGTTTAGGGGTATTTTTGTCCATTTAGTGTAAAGTTTTACACCATCCAAAAATAGGATATAATTGTAATTGTTTGAAATGTTTGTAGTGTACCTGTAAGACCTGTACTCTAATAATCCGGTTTAACCTGGGTTAACGTGTAGTGACAGGTCTTCCTATTATAATCGGATCGGACGTAATAATCCGATAACAGAACCACACAGCAATGTATGAAACTGACAACTTAAACCTTGTCCGATCAGACTGGTTAAGGTTGTCCGGTCTGTGTATTGTGCGACAGGACAAGAGACCGGACAAATATAAAATATAGTCCAAGAATTTAGAAACTTTCCTAATTGAAGTAGACCACCTTCTTAAATGAAATGGATCCACAATAGGAGCCTTGTCTCAGCTTATTAAGGGTGTTAAATCTGGGCTCGGCCGGACAGCACGGACCAAGCCAGCCCAATATAACCCGAACCCAGTCCTGACCGAGCCTTAATGGATAAGTTTCAGTCTAAGCTTGTAAAGCCCAACATCATTTTAGCGCAAACCGAAGCTGGACTGGAGTCTGGACTGGTCCGTTAAGAAACCCGAATTAGTTCGAATCGATAATACCCAAACCAAACACCGGTAAAACCCGTTAATAAGTCCGAGCTAGTCCGAATCTATTCTTTTTAGTACTCAAATAATAACCAATTGACCTAGGATCTAACGATTCTAACCAAATAAATGCAAATATGCAATCCATTATTCATGTTCAAATGCCTTTAAGATCAATTAAAACTTAATTGCTTACAATTGTATTAAATTTATTGATAAAAATAAGAAAATAGTTATATAGCTTGGACTTGATAAACCTGCTAAGCCCAAACCGGATCAATCCAACCCAAAATCGGTCTGATAAGCTTAGCCCGATAACAAACCAACATCAGACCGGCCCGTTAGTTAAGGTGTCCAGCATAGCCCACCCCAGCCTAAACCCTTACTGGACATGTTTTGGGTTGGACTTATAAAACCCGACATCATTTTGGCTCAGACCAAAATCGGACCGGACCGACCTGTTGACACCCTTACTGTATATAAACCTCCTTATGCCCATTATCTCTCACTTTGATCAGTCACAAACCTTTGAACTGAGAGGAGATCTGAGAGAGAAGGCTTTGGTGAAGAAGAAGGCTGTGAAAAGAGAAGAGATGAGGAAGAAGAACTCATCATCGATTTTCAACAAACATCGTCGAGAAACCAACTGTAAATCTTCTTATCATTGTAGGTAGGCTAGAATGTGCATGAGATTGGAATCACAACCATCAAAGACTGTAGTTAAATTTCAATTTCACTACTGTATGAAATATATGACGAATGATCCACAAGGATCTAGTGACCAGGGTATATAGAACTAGGATTGGAATCCTCTATAGTGAAGCCACCCTTGTAGTAAGGATCCCAACCACTCAAAGTGGATGGGCACGTATCCCGATCCACTTGAGTAGATCAGGATACGTGTCCATCCACTTTGAGTGGCTGAGATCCTTACTACACAAGTGCCTCACTACAAAGGATCTTTTTCCATAAAACTAGGATTATAGTGAAAACCCTAATGTGTTCTTGACCATAGAACTACATAGGAGAAACCCTAAAATGAGTTGGAGAATCAGCTCTGAAGAAAACACGGACAAGAGAAACAACTTGTAGGTTGTCCGATCTATATGATTAGTTGCATATAGAGCGAGACCGGTCACAGTTCCTATCATACTCCAATTTCGACTGAACCAGAAGTATGAGTAAACCGTCTCAAACCCAACGGTTCACACCAGGATATCAATAGACAATGTCAATGACAAACTACACATACTAACCACAATTAGAAAATAATAAATAGCAGCAAAAATAATAATTAAATGAACCGAGTCTTCTAATTGTAAATAAATAATTTTAATAAAGATTTATGCTGATCATTTATTTATTCTTATTCATTGGTTTAAAGCATGGTTTGAATTGTTGGCACAGTCTTATGTGATCCTAGCTTGAACTGTTGGTTTATTGACAGATCAATCACACTTTTGGTTCATCTAAAATTGAGGTATGACAGTACCTGATTTAAGGGTAAACCACAAAGAGTTACCTATAATTTACTCTTAAGATTATGAACATCAATAGAAAACTTATATTAAAAATTTGATGAAATTAGATCTTTCCTCCTTTCTTCGGCAAAGAAAAAAAAAATTGAAAAAATTTGTTCTTTACATTGTTAATGTAAAAATTGCTATAATCTTCAAAATTTCGGTGAAAATTTTAATAGTACTTATAAATTTGAAATAAATGCCCTTACTTCCATTGAGAAAATTTCTTATATCATAAAATTTTGAGTAAAGTACATAAACTTCCCTTATAGTTTGGCTAAAAGACACCAACCTCCCTGTCATGTTTAATATAATACAAATTTTCTTTCAATTTTAAAATTCATAACACTTAACTACATTCTGTAATCAAAGGAGGGTAATTGCTGATATCATGTAGGTAAACTAATTATAATGACTAAACTATCCTTATTATAAGAAAACTACAAATTTACCCTTACCCTTAAAAAACTAGAAACCTCTTTATTGCTTGTTTTACGATTTAGAAACAGAACTGAACTCTTCGCCTTTTCTTCGCCACTTCTTCTCCCAACTTCTCATCTCTCTAGTGCATCCCGACCCTCTCACCATCCTACAAGAGAAGCAAATCTTGCCATGACACTCAACAGTGAGGAACTCATAAATGACACCACGACAAAACTTACAGAAAAATGATCAGGCATGGAACAAATTTTCTTCCATTTCTTAGCCAATCTGTCTGACTCCCAAATGCCAATTCCCCACTTCAGTCCGACCTCCACATGGCTTCCAACCATTGTTCTTGAATCATAAACCTGTCAATCCGATCCCACGAAGCAGAACTTAGCTGCAGCCTTTTGTTGGTTGAATTCAACGAAAAGCATGAAGCAACATACTTGGTGATTTACCAGTCTGTAAGTTGAAAGAAAAGACTCTGATTGGATTATATCTCTCCACGTTTTTGCAGACGGATTTTGTCCTGAACAAGCTCGAAATCGGAAGCCAATAGAGAATATTTTCCCACATATGAAGGGGAACCAATTCCCATGCCAAACCAGGCCTACATCTCTCCCTTTCTCCATCGGATTGCTTAAATGCTTTCTACTAGCTTTCCATGAATTCCATCAGGAAAAGGAATCGATGAAGTTTTCAGAACCCAGATGAGATTTCTTGAGCATGAGTCCTCTCCTAGCTCCCAGTCCCACAACCCATCGTTTAACTCTTAAATCGAAGAAAATCAGATGGCAATTAGTGCCGAGCATTGAGAAACAGAGATATAAAGTAGAACTGTAGAACCTATTCATTGTCATAGACAGAATGACGAGATACAATTGCCAACATTTTAAGATTCTTGCGTAAGGATTTGCAGGGCGCATTGATGATCAGTGGACGATAGGGACGAGCCAAAACAGAGACGGAAAAAAAAATGGAATATTGAAATCTTCCCTATTTTACGCAAGTGGCGTCTTGGAAAGGAAATGAAACCCTGGTGTGAAGGAATATCTAACATTTCAGGATTCTTGCGTACATGGAAATCAATGGATCCTGATTTCGGCTCTGAGCAAGCTCGAAATCCGGAAGTGCTGTCCCTGGATATATGCCAAAGCTACACAATAATGGATTCCTAGAAGTGATGTTGCCGGAAATAAACTTGCCATTGCAGGTGTTGATGCCAGAAGGACACTTGCCGCTGATGGGATTGCAGGAACCTAAACCCTTTGTGTTTGCAAAGGGTTTTTAAAAAAAAGTTGCGGAGAGGTTGAAGAAAGATTGCTGAGGGGGTTTTTATATGGATTTAAAAAAGATAAATAAAACATTTCATCCGATAATATTTGGTTCATGATAGTTGAGTGTTTTTTAAACATGACAGGTGAAGTTGGTGCCTTTTAAAGAATATATAGAAAAATATGCTGTCAAACTTCTCCATCAATCTATTTGTAACCATTTTTTTCATTTCTTTTTTGCCCTTTATCTTATTTCTCCCTCTTTTTATATTAGCTAATTCGTTTTTATAATTTCACCTCTGTCCTCTCCTCTCCACTCTTTCCTTTCTTCCCCTTCCATTTTTGCTTTCCAACAACAAAGAGAAGTTAAAAAAAAAAAAAAAAAAAAAAAAAACATCTCTGTGTTGTAAGGTAAGATTACGTATATTCTGCCCTTATCTAGACCCTACAATAGCAAGAACTTTGTGCCCTAGAATGCCCTAACAACAAGGAAAAGAAGTAAGAAATCCCAAGAAGGAATCGATGCCCTACCTGAAATCCACAGTTTTCTTTCATGGGTTGTCTTAGGTTATGAAAATTTTGTAATAAACCTAGCTATAATCATATCTATTCTTAAATCTCCTATAATCTTATGCCATAGATTCCAAGTCTGAAGACACAAGTAAAATAATTAAACTGCAAGTATATCAAGAATCCTTAAAACAGTAGATCAAAGAATTTCATAATAAAAAAATAAAAATAAAAAAGAATAAATAATTATATTATGATCTTCCAAATGCTTCTGGCAAAGGAAGTAACTTACTGTAAAATTAACATACATAAAAGGTTTTGATGAATTAAAAAATACCCACTAGGTCCCAGGCTATTAATATTTTCGAGAAGTATTGATCAATAGTGAGAACATCCCAAGAGTTTTTTTCTTTCATGCTGTATACAGGCAATCAGAAAGACCAAAACCCATATCAAATATCTTCAACGTTCATATAAGGTTGTTGAAACTGAAGCTATGGTATCAATTTATGGTGCTGTCCTCGAAGCAATTTTCAAAGGGAGAGAGAGCAGATATTGCAATAAACCTTATGGTTCATCTATCCATGTATGTGACCCTTTCTTTGTTTCTTCAACAGTACAAATTCTCCGCAAGGGCCGACTTTTTTGGAAACCTCTTGAAGCATAGTGCTGAATCTACAAGAAGTCTTAACTGGATTGAAAATTTACCTCACTGGACTAATTTGTGGAGCAAAACCAACTTGCTAAATGGGCTCCTAGCAAAATAAAAACAAACCCAACCCTGCCCCCCTGGGAAAGAAACCCATAAATTACTTGCCCCCAACGATTGCTAACTTGGATGGAAGGATGAGCTAGTAAAGCTAATGAATAGTGTCTGTGTCAAGATCCTCCTTGCTAATAAAGCATTGAAGTTTTAATTCAGGCCAAAATCCAGTAGCCATCTAAAATTAGTATATGGAGTTCTTGTCCCAAGTATCTCAAAAAATACTACTAAATGAGACTTAAAAATGCATTCTTCGGCATCGATTAAGCATAAAGGGTAGCGAATCAAAACTTGTTTAGCTATTCTTATGGGTTCTGATTGGTTGCAAGGGAAATTAAAAGAGTAGTAGTGCAGTATTCAAATTAAAAAAAAAAAAACTTTTGAATCATTACACACATTGCCATCACATTACTTTGCATTCAAATCTCTAATTGAAAAGTAAAATAATTTACATCTAAAAAATATCATTATTAAATATAGTAAGAAATTTAGAATAATTTATACAATCATATTAGGTAATAGGCATAAAAATTACATTTTTTAGGTTTGAAAGCTTTCACTTCCCTTCTGCTCCCAAAAGCTTTGGAACTCTGACAAAGACTATACACATGCATACATAGGGCACATGGCTAAAAGCAATGATCAGATTTAATAAATCCAAGAATGGCAATGACAATTAGGAAGAAATAACTGTATAATTCAATCATGTGAAGAAACTTGTAAGTCCATTTACATCATTGACCAGAAAACAAGTACGGTATGTGCATACTATAGGATAAAGCTCAAACTTGTAACAATCATCAACTATCCGAACAGCCAGAGCATGTAGTTTAAGCAAGTCTAGAAAAAAAATAAAAATAAACACTTACCCAAAAATAAAAGTCTAGAAAAAAAAATTATACTTGTAATGTCAGCTAATTTGTAAGCAAAGCCCATCTACCCACGTTTCAGCACCACCATCATGATCGCTAAGACAGCTAATCCCATGAAGGATGACCCAATTATCTTGTCTATGGGCATTCCGCTTGCACTGCCCTTTTCATCAACGGCCGCATTCGCCGCTACAGAACCCCCAAAGAGGCTCTCGATGAAATCAGACACATTCTTCACCATCTCTGTCGCTGTAAGCCTGACGTTTTCTATGAAACCCATGAATCCACTTTCAAACCTTCCAGAAAATGCCTCATCAAACCCATCATCCACATTCTTTAATGATTCCTGGTCATTAAATCCATTATCGGCACATGATTCCTTGTCACTCATATCCATGTCATAGGAAACAGCACCTGCAAGAGAACAAGAGAGTTACAATTAAGTTGCACTGGACTTTAACGAAGCCAGGTGAAAGAATCGTTAAACTGGTAAAACAAATTTATTCTTACTTGTCTGCTGAGATTGGAAGAACTCTGTAATTTTCTCATTTTGCATCACGGCATCCCAGACATTTTTGTCGGAGGCAAGTGAAGCAACAACGCTCTATGTGTAAAAAAAAATAAAAAAAATAAAAAATAAAAAAAAAATAAAAAAAAGAAGATCAGAAACAAGATCCAACAGGTGGAATAATGATGGCAAAAGATTAAAGTTTGGTGTAGTTCGGCTTGCCATAATTTACAAGTCTTGAAGAGCAAACATACACTCATTTTGCTGCAAAATGGCATATGTATCTACAAAAAGTGAAAGTTCCCAAATGCCAGTTTATATCAAATCATGCAGAAAAAGCAGCTTACTTGAATGACATGACCACCAATTATTATTATTATTATTTTTTAACAAAACAGTTTTGCACCCTACTTGAATCCATCCCGGCAGAAGCCTCTTTCACTGTGTCTCCAACAATAAGGCCTCCATCCATGGCCATGCAGTGTTAATTTATAGGAGAAAAGATGCAGAAAGAAGACTCAAGTAGTGGGCCGGTCCTTATGGGTTCAAGTAGTAAGAGCACAGATACTTAGGACACTGGGATTCATTGTGAAGACCATCGAATCTTGGACCAGACTGGGAACCAGAACCATTTCTTTGAGAACCATTGTCAGTGATATTACTTCATCCTAGCAGCCTCGTCAAACTCTTGGTAGGGGAATAGCTCTGCCCATAGTTTTCAAGGCATCGCCTAGGTGTCCGGGCAGTATTTTATGGCCTAGACAGCTAGATGCCTTGTGGGTGTTCAAAAGGTGACCGCCTAGGTCTTTTGGGCATCGCCTTGGGCTCCTTGGACGTCCTGAAGACCTGGGCGGCCGCCTTGTTGCAGATGCGCATATAAATCATTAATTAAACAGAAAATTTCACGTACCTCCCTTAAGGTTTCCGCTTACCTACAATTCAACACTCCCCCATTATCGGCCACACGCCTAGGCCATAAAATACCGCCTGGACGCTGCTATGATGTTTTAACTTCTTAGTTTATTGATTTGTGCTTTTTTGTTTTTTATACATATGCTTCTTTATGTCCTATACTTTATTCATTATTTGTTGGTTTCTCATATTAATTAGGTTATGTTTTAAATGTTGATTATTTATTTACAATACTATATATATATATATATATATATATATAGCATTAATAATTGAGAAATAACAAAATTTGCTGAGAACACCTTGGTCGCCTAGGCCACGCCTAGTCGGCATCTAGGATGACTTCTAACGCCTTGGGTTGCATTGTCGCCTTGACAACTATGGCCCTGCCTAAAGGAAGCAACCCTCAAAGGCGGATGAAATAAGGGTGACATTTGAATCTCAAATGTGCCCTCGTTCCGGTCAGGATTACTACTTTCACCAAACTCATCGAATGTGCCTGCGTTTGAGGAAGTGATCAAAAAGCAGGACCCCTTAATGCGTATGACCAATCCTCCATGGGAACTTTATAGGTCGTGCACTAGCATGCTCTAACTTTCCCGCTAGCAGCAATCAAACTAGTGTGTGTGCTAACACCGAACGGTGGTCAGCGACATTATAGGTTGCACACTAGCATGCTCCAACTTTCCCACTAGCAACAATCAAACTACTGCATGTGCTAACGTGCAACGATGGTCATAGATCAGGTAGCACTCAAGAGTTGATTCTTTGTGGAAGGATTTACTTGGTTGTTCTGGTACACACTAGCCATTGTATATAGTCAGGCTCTTGCTTGTTTCCAGAGTTTTCTGGTGTTGGAAATGACAAGTCTTTCATGGAGGGTCAGGTAGAAGGAGATTGAATAGACTGCTAGTCAACTTGAATGATGACCATCCTGGCATTTAGAGGAACGAAGGAAACCCTTGTTTCTTTAAGAGAGTGACCACTGAAGTGTAGTCATTGTTTTCAATAACTGAGAGAGAGAGAGAGAGAGAGAGAGAGAGAGAGAGAATGTGTGCTTGATGTAGCCTCCAAAAAACTAATCTTAGAATTGGAATCCGCATAAAAGAAGTAGCTGATTTAACCCCAGGGCAATGACCTTTAATGAAAAAATAGGGACTGAATGGAGAAAAGATTGAATAAAAGAATTATTGGATAAATCAGAGAATATCGATAAGTCAATTTGGAAACCTTAAATCAAGATTAGACGAATATATTTTCTTAGTGGTCCTTAAAGCCACTAAACCATGCAGTTGTATTTGGACTAATTTCTCAGCTTCCTACAAGGGTGCGACTCGTCAAGTTTGCAAATCTTACCAGTGATTGTTAACAGAAGATTAGGTACTAACGGATAGAATATAACTGATAAGTGTAGATAAATTGGAGGATTTAATGGAAAGAATAAATTCAACTTGAGAACTGACATGATGTAAGAAACAGAATTTCCAAGCTCACCAGCAGAAAAAAAGATTTATAAAACAGAGTAAAAGAAAAGAAAAGAAAACAAAGCATGCAATGGAAGACTAGAAAATAGAATCTTGCTGAAAGTTGCAGAAACAGTGGCCTGTGATTAGGGATAACAGAGAAGTAAAGAGAATCGATAGAAGCAAGGAGAGAACTGAGGGTAGGGGAAAGAGCAACACATGTGAGCAGCCCCCCTCACCTGATTACTTTACTAACAAGAGAGTGGGAATTAATAGAAGCAAGGAGAGAACCACGGGTAGGGAGTAAGAGATACACATGTGTGCACCCCTTTTTTCTTTTTTCTTTTTTTCTTTATTTTATGTGAACACCCTTTACTTGATCACTTTACTAACTAAATTTTTTATTTCCAACCAAATCGATAAGAGGGGATATAGGCATATAACTGTATTCATACAACTCAAAACTTAACACTGACAAATAGGACTCCTTAAAAACCAACTAATAGAAAAAGTCTAACTAATTTTGAAACTTTCCACATTCAAAACAAACCATGCAGTACTCATAATGGACTCCACTACTAAAACTGAGCTCCTTAAATAAGATAGAAAAATTGTGTACTCCTATTATAATTGAACCCACTAAAACCAAAAGCCCATAACCAACTTGCAAACAAGGACTATTATTAATGTGTGACTACATTAAAAAGAGTGTGTATACCACAATTAAATATTTCTAACACCATGCCATTTCAAATTCTTCGAACAGTACTTCAAGGAAAGTGTGTTGCAAATGCTAGGTTTAACAATCAATTTTAGGTCTTAGCCTTACAATAAGATCGATTACACCTGTCCCAATAATAGATCTATAGTAACAACCAGGAAATCAGCAATAGAAACTTATCTTTTCTGATCAATCCGACCGTTGTTAATCAAACAATTTTGGAGGCTTGAAGCTTCATATGGTATTGCAACCATATCAAAAGGAGAGGTCGATCTGATCAAGGATGTAGAAGTTATGATCACTTTTAGTTGCTGTGGTACAGGTTTCTTGCATAGGAACCGAAACTTGTACCTTGAGAGAGGATGTGATTGCCGATGGAGAAGTATAGGATAACTTGGATCTTTTAATCCGCTCGGCAACGAAGGTGGTGAATCCTTCAATCGATGGATTCAATGCTTCCAAGATCCAGCAGCAAAGGATGGAGCTTAAGTTCAGAAATCAACAATAGAAAGTAAGAAAATACAGTGAAACCGATGGACAATAGGTGCTAGGGAGGAGAAGAATCGATGAGGAGAGATGAAGGGATGGAGAAAGAATGAAGAGGAGAGGAAAGTAAGGGTTGCAGCTGAGTCTCACAGCCTAGAGACCCAGCTGCAAAAATCACGACAAGCTCTTTTTTTCCAAAACTGAATTCTCTTATCTTTGCTTTCATATATAGAGTGTAGCCTTGAATAAAAATAGGAAAGACAAATTTTCATTTAACCCCCAAAAAGGATGTCAAATTCTATCTACTACCCAATGGTTTCCATAAACTTTAACTGGCCCCATTTAACTGACAGACTTGACTGAACATGTGAGTAGACATTCCTACCCTTTCTATTTGAAACTTTA
Organism: Protea cynaroides; assembly: GCA_028583415.1. Classification (NCBI taxonomy): domain Eukaryota; kingdom Viridiplantae; phylum Streptophyta; class Magnoliopsida; order Proteales; family Proteaceae; genus Protea; species Protea cynaroides. The sequence goes on from CM053265.1 coordinate 12,757,368, forward strand.
AAACATTAAAATGAGATAAAGTTACTAATTTGCCCCTTTAAAACATTAGATTCAGAATTCCATCAACAATCAAAATCACAAATCAAATATTGGGGAAAATGCAATATTTTCGATCATCTCTCTCCCAAGAAGGAACAGAGCAAAATTCTCGATCGTCTCTCTGGTCCAACTGTAAGTCTGTAACACACATTTCTCTTTCTCCTTCTAACAAAACCAATAAAACACGAAAGAAAATCTCTCTTTCTCTCTCTATCTCCTCTACTCACTCTTGCTTCTACGGCTTTTCCTTCTCTTCTCCCACACTTCATCGCACCTTAACCAGCTTAAAAGACACTCAAGAAGCATCACCTACTGACCAGGCCTCATGAAGTTCTTCCATTAATGAGAATGACCTGTTTCTGGGAAAAACTCAAAAATAACGAAGATTCCAACCACAGTTTGAACTATTGAAATCATACCAGCTTGGTTAGTCGATTCATATTGATTTTAGCCATGGCCGATCTTTTTTTTTTTTTTGGGTAAGAGTCGATCCTTATTATTATTATTTTTTTTTTGGTAAGAGCCAATCCTTCTTTTTTTTATTTTGGGTTAGAGCCGATCCTATTTTTTCTCCCATAATCTTCTCTCACTCCCTATTTCTTCTCCCGCTGCCATTCAGTTTTCAATCATTATTTCTTCTCCCGTAATCTTCTTTCAATCCCTATATAGATCCCCTATTTCTTCTCCCTATTTCTTCTCCCGTAATCTTCTTTCAATCCCTATATAGATCCCCTATTTCTTCTCCCTATTTCTTCTCCCGTAATCTTCTTTCAATCCTATATAGATCCCCTATTTCTTCTCCCGCAATCTTCTTTCAATACCTATATAGATCCCCTTTAGTTTCTTGCTTGGATTTGACTCGTCCGTAAACCCTTTTAATTAAAAAAAAAAAAACAGAGCAACAAAAACCCTTTTAATTGGATATCTTCAGAGAAACGAAAAAAAAAAAAAAATTGCAGACATTGAACTCCGATGTAGGAAACGATCAGAGGAGGATCCCCTTGTTTCTTGCACATCGTCTCTAGATTTCTAGGGTTTGGGAAGAAAGAAACCTAAAAAACAGATGGGAAGATGAAATTTTTTTCATTTTATTTTTACTTTTACTGTAGAAGATGGAAAATTGGTAATTAAAAGTATTTTTTTTACTTTGGGGGGGTATTATGGTCTTTTATTTTTGAAATAAGGGCATTATTGTCCTAATATTTGCAACTAACGGGACTTTACTAATGGGTGGGGTCTCTTAGATTAACGGTGGAAAATTTTTGGGTGGTAGATGAGACATTTGGAATGTTTTGGGTGATAGATGAGACATTTGAGAACTTTCGGGGTTAGATAGAATTTGACATCCTTTTTGGGGGTTAGATGAAAATTTTTCAATAGGAAAATAGGACTAGTCAATCCTTCCTTGTTGACAATTAGCAAAGAAGGGAAGTCCAATCTTGACTTTTGAAAACTTTACAAAAGAAGATGATCGCATATTTTATTGCCTATTACAAACTATCGTAAACTGAAAATGGAAACTTTTCAAAATCAAAACTATTATTTAGGCAAGTATCTAACAATAGGAATAACTAAATTTAGGAAACATAACTTAGCAACTATATAAATAATAGGTGATATCTCCTCTAGGACAGCTGGCCGACAGATGTCCAAAGCTGGCACCATGGCTACTGCAAGGGATCGAGTTGGCTTGGCTGGCTTGCGGTAGGCTTGTACTGCATCAAAGTACTACAGTGGGTCCTATTTAGGAAAATAGTAGCGCGTAGGAGCCTTCAATGGAATCTAACATAGAACCATAGACACCCAGTCTCTTCCCCCCCACCCCCACCCCAAATATATATATATATATATATATATATATATATATATATATATATATATATATATATATATATATATAGCCCTACAAGAGACAGTAAACCCCAATGTTCTGACTGGTGAAGGCAGCCAAAATTAAATCCATAACTAAATCCCCTTACTGGGCTGGTTCAGCATCTTAAGCTATCCAAAGCAGGCGGAAGAATCCCCAAAATTAAGGACTAGCCAGGTTGAAGAGATCTCCCCAATTGTATAACCTTAGATTACATCATGTATATTACTGTCACCATTCATCTATCCTATTCTCTACTTCTCTATCCTTTTTGAGAAGGATTACCATTTTATACAGAAAAGGCCCACAATAAACTAGATCAGAGGGCTGTAGTTCACAGCTGCAAAAATATTACCATTAGTCTTAGATCACAACAGTACTAATCTTACCCCTAATCCTAGAATAGCGCAATAATTATCTTACCAATAATCCTAGACTACAGCAACATTTATCCCTTTAATTATGGACAGACAGAAGCCAACCACAAAATCGTCCTCCAATCCTCTACCCTATCACCAAGGGGAATTACAATTTCTTAACTTGTCATATACTCCATACAACAGTCCCGGAAGTGAGTCCAAATCCTTTCACCTGATCTGCAATACCTGGCCATCCCAAAGTTCAACCAGAGGGAAAAAAAATATTTTGGCTCAATTCATGCATGCCTGACACAAAAGGCAGACATTAAACAATAAGAGCCCCCTGGAGATTTAATGGTGAACTGTGACAGTGCTACCCTGATGGTACCTGACTCAAGGAATTGAAGCTCTGATAGACATCCCTTTCCAGATATCAGATTACACAGGAAACCCAAAGGCATAGAGCCCACGATAGCTTGTAACTGAAACTTCAGCAGACCCCCCCAAAAAAAAAAAAAAAAAAAAAAAGCCACCCCAACTCCAAGCCCTTCCATCAATTTTTTTATTTTTTCAACAAATAAATCATCCCATCAGTTTCAACAACTGCAGACATCCAGGGACTTGCTCTTCACAAAGACTCCTTTCTCTTTTATACCACAAGAATATCAATTTCGAGGGTGGGGGTGGGAGCAGAGAAGGCACCTTTAGCAGTGCCAAGAAGATATATGAGCTATCTGAAGTACAAACAAATATATTGAGTAGGAATATGTATACCTAGAAAAGGAAAATATATTAACACCAGTGGTCTAAATATTGTGTCATCTTCAGTGACACCAAAAAGTGCATCCATATCAGCTCTAAGTAGCGAAAATGTTAAATAAGATTCTTGATGAAATATGATAAGACAAGATACAAGTTAATCAAGTATTTAATGGTGGAAAAATAGTATTCAGCATTAATATGACTGCACATGTGCGATCCCAGACCTGTTTAGAAGGTTAACAGTCAAGGGTTCAAGTTCATTCACCCAAATATAGTAACAATTTTGATAAAGAAAAAGAAATTAAACTTTGCAAGAGCTAACAATACTCTCATTGAAGATAATAAAGGTAAGCAAAATTGGAACCTGGGCTGCAGGACTCTCTTTCAGCAACAAGAATGCTTGGAGTGCATGTTTAGGAACTGAGGGGTTGGCGACCGCAGTTTCCTCAGTGATACAAGCTTTGGTTTCCAAATCTCCACTGGGATTGGCAGAAAAATACACCCTGGCAGTGCAGAACAGAAATTATAAAAGGTGAAAAAAAAATGCCCTTTTCCGATGACACAGTATCATCCGGATATATGACTCCAGAATTAAATATATAAAATAAAATTAAGGCTGCCCCTTGGAACATATTAACAGATTCTATAAAGGTAGAACACCCAAAACAAATTGAAGGATTATACTTGAGAAATAATTTTCTAGATTTTTAACACAGGATACAGCATTCAGCTGATCCCATACTTAGATGTCCATAAGCAACGCATACATACTAATTATAAACACCTCCCCCAAAAAAAAGAAAAAAAAAAAATTCCATGTAAAGTGTGCCTCGGCTATCTTTTTCTCCCCGCCTCACGCCTTCTCTTTGGCATTCCATATTCACAAAGGAATACTGTTTCGGTACTCTTCCTTTCAATTTTTCAAAATATCCTGTATGAATAATAACAACTCAAGACATCCAAAGGAATGAAAGCTAGCAATTTCATCTTCCTGGACAAAAAAAAAAAATCTAATAGGAACTATTTAAAATCGTCTAGCAGAACTACAAAACACAAAGGCAGAGAAAAACTCCATTTAAAGGGCCAGGAAATTTCTAAAAGGAAATAAACGTAGTGGAGAAAAGATGAACGAGGAATTTACTGGTTTAGGGCATCTTTCAACTCGCTAGTTGCCTCTTGGGCTTCCTCCAATGTCGGAGCCCCTCCAAATACAAGTCTAGGCATCGGAGCCATATAATCCAAAAGTAGGTCATCTTCATCGCCAGCAAATTCCCAGTCATCGATCTCCCACAACGGCCTCTGAACCGATGCCTCAATCTTCCCATTTTGAGAAGAAAGCAAGACGGGTGACCTCCCTTCTTCTGTAGTCACCGAAGAGACAATAGAAGTCGCAGGCCTTGAAGTATTTCGAGCGGCTGCCATCGATTGCTCTGCCATAGGCAACGACGGAACACTCCGCAAACCGCCATTAACGCCGAAACTGGCAACCTTGGCTGCAGCTCTTATGGCTCCTCCTCCTCCCATGATGAAATCGTCGTTCCTTCTGAAACCCTTGAGAAACGAAGAACCTCTGATTTCGTTTGATTTTGGAAGATTGAAGGGAAGAGACCTACGTTAATAAGCGTCAATGTTAAGAATCGTGGCAACGATGGAAAGCAACAAAGAATATCCCGGTACGCTGCAGAGTCCAACAAGATGACGGAAGATTTGGTGCTGTTATTTCCCAAATATCTGCCACGTGTCTTCTATCTCAGTGCCACGTCGGATTAGATATACAGTCAACCAGTTTCCTTCAAGGTCACGAAAAGTGAATTTGTTTTTTTTATTTTTATTTTTATGAAAATAGACTTATTTATTTAACGGTGTCGTACACAAGAATGCCAATTTGAGAGATCGAAATTAGGTCAAACACAGAAGAAGAGATCTTTCTAGCTAAGGAATCAATAATGCTGTTATTCTATTAAATCTATTGATAAACTTAAAATTTATTTTCCTAATTTCCCTCTAAACTTGAGATATTTTGGCCAGTTGTTTAATTTTACCTTAGTTTCATTTGTTATCACGTAAAATGGTAAAAAAAAAAAAAAATCTGTAAAATAAGATTTTCTATGAATTATTTTAGAGAAAATTTCACCATTCCCTAATGCTTTCTCTTTAAGTCACCTAACACTCCAATTTGCCAATAATATCATGGAGTCGCCTAGTTTGACAAATAAAAAAAGTAAAATTACTTTATTACATTTCTTAATAAATTGAGAACAAAATAACAAGTTTACCATCAAATTTATTCTTATTTTTAAATTTTTTTAATAAACTCTTTTATATTTCATTTTAATTTGGTTTTTGTTAACCGTGGGTGTATCTTCTCCGACGTAAATTGTATCTTCTTCAGTAGTTTAAATGATGGAGCGAATGTCCACCCTGATTCTCCTCTAAAGCTTGTTGCCTCATCTCGAAGTTGCTCGACCCAAGTCCCAACATTCGGATAACCATCGTGGAGGTCATGGAATCGCCCTGATTAGAAAATTTGGAAAGTATATAAAATCTCGTAAATGAGATGAAAATGAAAAGAAAAGAGGAGACTCACCTAAGAACAGATAAGATGGTTAGGCTAATGGGGTTGAGTTGCATCCAATAACCTGCTAGAATAGCTTCGCCGAGCTCAAGCACCGAAAGAGTGGCGAGGGCAAAGACTATGGCCTCGTAAGGCCACCTGGAGTTCCGCAACGTATTCGCTATCTTCAATCCAAAGCTTGAAGCCCTGATTAAGGGTGTAAAACGGTTTATAATTGATTTAACAGTCCGATCCGATGTGGTGCGGTATATAAGAGGGTAAAATCAAAATCGAACCGATTAACTAAACAGTGTCAAAATTGAAACCAAAATCGATTAATCGATTAGTAATCGATTTTTAAACGATTTTTCATTAATTGATTTTGATTGCGGTTTATAATAGGTTTTGATTGCGGTTTATAAACAATTTATTGCATCGGTTATAGACCCTTTGTTGAGTAAAATACAGAGGTCAATGTGTAGTCATGCCCATTATTTGGAATCTCTTGACTCATGGACAAATGACCAATGTAGGTCAGTTTTGGACATTAATATGGTTTCTTGAAAATGCAAATGTCAGTCTATCATAGAAGGATTTTAAAGTATGTAATTATAAAATGAAGTGGAATAAATATAAGCTTTGAAGTATATCAAATTATTAATTAATTGTGCAAAAAGTATGAAAGAATCATGGGTAAAGGAGAGGAATTTTTGTTAGCCTAAAATTTTTACATATAAAACTAGATTATTATTTCATTGTGTTGGATATTAAAATCACTACATGATTTAATGGTTATAAACCTATGTATTTTTCTTACATCTTTTGGATGTTATTCTATCTTTTTATTTTGGTTTTATGGTTTCAGCCTTTGGGAATTAGGGTTGGGGTTTTAGAAAAATAATATATTAATTGAGGTTGGGGTTGGACGTTGGGAACTTGGGGTATTGGGGAAAAATAATATATTATTTGGGGTTGGGGTTGGGGTCTTAGGGAAATAACATATTAAATTATTGAGATTAGGGTTCAGTTTTTAGGGAATTAAACAGTTCATTTTATTCGGTTTTAATCGATGTCTAGTCGGTGTAAGTCAATGATTTAAACAGTTTAATCGGTTTCAAACCGATTAAATAAACGGTGTCATATTTCAAACCAGAACCGAATCAATTAATAAACGGTTTCTCAGTTCCAGTGTAAACGAATCGATCCAGTTTTGGTAAACGGTTTCAATGCAAATGTTGCACCCTTAGCCCTGATAAAGCCAGCAACGGCCGCAGCAGGAGCAGGCCCACTGTTACATCTTAGTCCCACATTGGTTCTACCAAAGCTGAGTGGGAGTTAATATACTCTTGGCAACCCTCTCTTGATAAGCCGGTTTTGAAGGATGAGAACCAAGATCGTATCAATTTGGTGCTTTCATTGACTCACTCACGCGCAGGGCGTTTTCAGAGAGGAGGTACCGTGGAAAGGGCTATCTGGGTTAGGCCAGAGTGAAAGCCGCCTCGGGGGCCAACCGCGGGGACGTCGGCTGTGAAGGGTGGGGGAATGTTACATCTTAGTCCCACATTGGTTCTACCAAAGCTGAGTGGGGGAGTTAATATACTCTTGGCAACCCTGTCCTGATAAGTCGATTTTGAAGGATGAGAACCAAGATCGTATCACCCACTTGCCACAAACAAAGCGAGGGAAATAGAATTCCACACCAAAACCCAGAACGAGAACCTAAAGGGTTCTTGTCGTTCAGTTTCAGACAATAAGAGAAGGTCTCTAATTTCCATTGAATTACAAACCCCATTTGGAATCGTTGGTGTGGCAACAGAGAATCTGAAAAGGGATGATGTTTGTGAAGCACCCAGTTTCAAAGAAACGAGGAAACAAGTTGAAAGATTGGAACATGGGGAAGCGTTGAGCCTGAGTTTACTTGAGATTTTAAGATGCGGATTTGCATTCGAGAAGGTTTTCACCATTGCGACAGAAATGGCAACCATTGGAGATGAAAATTGTGTGAATTTTAAGATATGGCTTTCAAAATTCGGAGGGTAATATGGAAATAGAATACAATTATTTATAGATTGGGAAGAATTTTAAATGGGTTCTCGTGAAGTCATGAGAACACTTGACCAGCACGACTTCAAGATAGACCCGCAAGCCGAATCGGTGGATGGCACCTAGTCCTACTAGTGATCGGAATTGAGGAACAAAATGGGTCCCCTTGCGATTCACCTCAACACCAAATCACCTTGCAACTTCGTCCATCCCGTACAGTCCGCAATCGCAGAACAATAGTGCAAACCCCAATGGCCATGGCCTCTCAAAGAATGAGAAAAAGTTACGAGACTAGAGGAGTGGTGCTGTGGGGATTTTCGCTACATAGACACTATCTACGTCTAGGGGGGGTGGGGGAGTAGACGGACGGACATGGACATCTGCTGGGGTGTGGTCATAGACACTTTGATTGTCATCTAGGATTGGTTAAAAGCATAATATCTGATGTTTATATCCCTGGCCAGTAAAGAATTAGATACTGGTGTGAGATGAGGGATGAGTGAGAGGTCTCGATGATATTTGTCAGAGCATCATCGGGCAGGACTCAACCTTATCACCATCAACAGTGGGAGACATGTGGCTTTACTAAGGTTGTTTGAGTGACACTGAGTGAGAGTCCATTTTTTTTCATGCATGTAGGTTATGACCTGCTTCGGTAAGTGTGGTCAAACCTTTCCATGGTACATAGAAAACTCTGACTTGTTTGTTAAATCTCACTCATGCATATTGCCTATTTGATTGTTTACTTCTCACTGTGTTCATGTTGGAGAGTTCACCCCATGTATGTGTTTCTATTTTTAGATGATGCTACAGGTCCTACCGTGTCAGAATACATGGACCCGCCGACTATAGCCAGCATAGATGTACAGGTATTCGAAGAAGAGGAGCATGGCGACACTTGTGAATGTAACGCCTACGTGTTTGACTAGTACGAATGACCACAAGACTTGATGTTGAACCTGCTTTAATTATTTTATTTATTTTGCCAAGGATGTTATTATTAGACTATGGTTTACTCGTTAAAATATTTTATGAACTTTGTGATATGGTACACTGATATGGAACGGACATAAAACTTGAGATAGTTATTTTTATTTGTTACAATTAGAATCTTAGGCTGTGTTTGGTATCATTTTTGTTTTTGATTTTTGTTCAAATTTATAGTTTTGAAGGGGTTTGGCATAATTTATGAGTGCTATTTATGAAAAATAAAAATAAAAACAAGTCAAAATTCAAAAAGAGGTCTCAACCTCTTTTTGATTTTTGGTCAAAAATTATTTTTGTTGTGTTTTGCACAAAACACTTAAAACATGTGTTAAAATAAAGGGTCAAAAAAGTAATTTAGTTTCCTTTTATGAAACCACCCCAAATCAAACTCTCAAGCACTCTTCTCGTTGACGAACGAAAGTAAAATATAGAGACGCAGACCCGCAACTTCGTCCTAGAAACGGCTCTGACGGCGACGATGACGACGACGACACTCATTCCAACGAAGGCGACGTCGTTTCTCCAAAGACGGTTCCTGGTTTGATTTCTTTCCATAATCCCTATGTATTTGATGTGGGTTCTTTTAGGGTTTCATTCTTCTTTTCAACTCCTTCTCTTTCAACATGACCTCTTGTCTCCATTGAAATAGTGGTCGCTGTCTCCTTGTTTTCGTTTTTATTATATAATTTTTCCTTCTTAATGTTTTATCTCCCCTCTCCTATTTTTTTCTTTCCCAATTGAGATTGGATCACTTAACAGAGGAAGAGGAATAGACGCTCCATAACAAAGGAAGAGGAAGACTTTCAAAATCATTTTTAGACATAGTATGCCAAATGTGTTTTTCATTCTACCATCTATTTTTTTATTATAACTACCAAACAACATTTTATTTTTGAACGAAAATCATTTTCAAAATGATTTTTGTTAAATAAATAAAAATCAAAAACAAAAATGATACCAAACATAGCCTTAGTTCGCTTAGTAATCTATTTCTTCCATTATTACTATATCTCTGATTTGATTGGTGTATGACATTGGATTGGTTATGATTGGTGGGGTAAGCACGGCTTATCGTGATTCTGGGTTGGACCATGTTTACAAATGTAACCGGTCCGGTCACACTTAAACCCTAATGAAAAAACTAGGGTGCATGTGACAATATTTGTTTGAGTTAAGCTTTGAAATTGGAAACGGAACTAATGTAGACCATGTCCTCTCATCAAACGATCAAAATTGTCACATCATCTACCAATGTGGCTCAATTAGCAAGAACATTTTTCTAGATATATATCTTATAGTTAGAATTACCACATGACATTTTCATGTCGAATAAATAAGTGTATAGACCAGGTAATGCTCCCTAGCTAGTCTATGCAAAGTGGAAACCCCTTTGCCTATTTCGCATTCCTCTATCTGTTGTGGTTCGAAAAAACTTTAGATAAGGCAAAATTAAGGGTGTTAAACGGTGTGGTTTTGTTTAGCGGTGTGGTACGGTTCCGATTCAGTGTGTAATGAATAAAACCAAAACTGAACCGTTTATTATGCATTTTCAAAATGCTTACCAAACTGATATTAATCGGTTTCGATTTTTCAGTTTTCAAATGGTTTCACTGTCGAAAAGGAGAGGAAGAGAGTTAGGAACAAATGAAAGGGGAGAGAGGTGAGGGAAAACCAAGAAAACATTAAAATAATTTTATTCATATATGAAAATGGGCTTGCCATTTTGAAGTAGGCCATGCAAAGAGATTTAAACAAAATTTATTTCTACGAATATACATTTAGCACTAAGGGATAAAAGTAAGGGTTTAATTAGTTTTAACATTTCCAAACGATAAATTTCAACGATTTCATTTTTGAAACAAGAATCGAACCGTTTAATAATTGATTTCACGGTTTTAGTTTAAACGGTATAATTCGGTTTGGGTTGATTTTAACTCCCTTAAGCATTGTTTTACTCTCTCTCTCTCTCTCTCTCTCTCTCTCTCTCTCTAACTCTAACTTGATTTTGATACAGCCAAACTTTCTGGACTATATCATACCCACTCACCACTAGGGGTGAAACAGGATAGGGTTGGGCCGGGTATTTGCAAACCTAACCCTACCCTAGACGCTTTCATGTTAACCCAGACCCTACCCTACCCTGTCAGGGTAGGACATAACCTCAACCCTAACCCTACCCTGGTAAGGTAGTATCAAACCCTACCCTATCCAGATTTACCCTGATTAGGCCGGGCCGGGCCGGTTTTACCCTGATTGACCCTGAATCAAGGTTGGGTTTACTTTGATTTACCCCGAACTCAACATTTTAACATATAGAAAAATACAAATAAATCTCCATCCATGAACTTGAAATTACTATTCTACATAACCCATTTTGCCAATTGACCAAAACCAGTCAACTATTCTGCAAAACTCTGAGCTGATTCCAAGAAGAAAGAAGAAAAAAAAAAACAAAAATGTTTGAAATGAGTCCAATGGCAAAATGTTTATTAGATTTTCATTTTAACCTGGTCAGAAAAAGCCATGGATGGGTCTGGAAATAAGGCTTTAGCCAAATCCATCCACATTTTGGGTAAGTCCAATGGTGACAACTTGTTTTACTAGATTTTCATTTAAACTAATTTTCTCATAATGTAAATGCCAAATATGCAGAAGGAAGAGGCATGAATGATTAATTTCAAAGAGAGGAATACAATAACAAGATCAATGATAACTTAATAGAGAGGATCAAAATAAAACAGAATTGAAATTTGGCTAGTAGACCCAAACAGAACTGAAATACCAAAGTTATTAGAAGATGATTAAGAGAGAGAGAGAGAGAGAGAGAGAGAGAGAGAGAGAGAGAGAGAGAGAGATACCTAAATGGCTGATGATGCTTGCTCTGTGCGTCGAAAAGTGAAGATGCAAAACAGAACTAAAATTTGGATAGTAGAATTAGACAGAACTAAAATACAAAAGTTAATAGAAGTCGAAGATGAGAGAGAGAGAGAGAGAGAGAGAGAGAGAGAGAGAGAGAGAGAGGAGTTTACCTGGCTAAATGTCCATCGACGAAGAAGATGGTCTATGGCTCTGTGCGGCTGCACCTAAGAGAAACGAATGGGAGTTAGGAGATCAAAGTGTATATATATATATATAACACAGGGTCAGGCCAGGCTCTACCCGAGGCCTCAACCCTAACCCACCCTTACCCTGACAGGGCAAAAAATACCCTATACCCTAATTGGGCCCTTTCAGGGTTCGGGCCGGCTTAGGCCTTGACCGGGTTTAGGGAAGTTCTGGGTAGGCTCTGGTCGTCAAGGTAAAACTTTCACCCCTACTCACCACAACCTAAAACTGGATCTGGCTTTGGGAAGGGTTGGCAAGGTTGTACCTTAAACTAGTTAGGGTAATGAGTTCAACTCTCCTAGGCCTAACTATGAAAAAAAAATATTAAGGTTGCAAATATAAATGTAAACCCTAAACTTGGGACTCCAGACTTGGAAACTTAAAACTTAAAAGGGATTTTCTTATTGACACCTCTTAATTCGACACCTTACCTTTTTGCCCTCTTAATACAATACATTTTTTGTAATGAGAGTAAATTTTTGTCATTTCATATATGCATTCAAAAAACATATTAGACAATGATAACTCTTGACAACGGCATGATGATATATGATTTTCAAAAAAATTTAGTAAGACTCTTTTTACCTCTAGCTCAAAAAAAACTTGAGAGAATACGACAAGGTAATAAAAACAAGGGAAGAGGATCTACACAGTAGCGGGGTATATTGGCATCTTACATGCTAGTGGGAAATGAGAGTACACGGAGAGCGAGTAGCTGGTCACTTGGAGGAGAGAGAGATGGAGCTCAGATTTCAAGGAGGAGAGAGATTAGAGGGATGTGAGAAGGAAGTACACGACACACTAACGTCATAAACTTTCTTTTCTCTAAACAAAGTGTCATATTGTAAATACACCTATAGAGATATCATTCAACAATCCCAACTTAAAAATCCCAAAATATTGAACCAGAAAGACTTTGTTTGATTGAAAGGGAATGAAAATATTTGATGTAAAGAAAAATTTATTTCCCAATGGAAATTATTTGGGATGTTCGGTTGTTTGGAAAGTACATTTGACAAGTGAAATAAATTTCAATTTATGGTTAACATTTCCCTTTTCATTTCCCAGCCAAAACAACAAGTAAATTTAAAAGCCGAGATCAAAACCCAACAGAGCCTCTCGTACTTGTTTACAATCTAAGTCTCTAAGGGATTCACATTCTCTCCTCCCAGTGATTCCGAAGGAGGGGGATGCCCCCATCGGATGGCCGACACGTGAGGCTTGGGTGAATCCGAGCCGACTCTAAGCCGACACTGAGCTGATAGGGGGTGTCGGCTCGAATGGAGGACTCAGATTCACTCGAGCCCCACATATCGGCCATCCAACGGGGGCATCCCTCCTCCCGAATCACTGGGAGGAGATGATTTGAAGCCGTCTCTAAGTCTACCTAAACGTTGAAACATTTGATTTGTCCAGAGGAATGTATGTTCTTTGCAACTTTATCTTAATCACATTTCAGTCATTCCAAACCCCAAAGTTGATTACGAGAGAAGAGCCAATTTAGTGATATTGATCACATAAATAAATGTTTCAAGAAAATTGTTATCATATCCTTTGAAGAATTATCTACAATAAAAAAAATAATCACTTGCGTATTCGTTGGTGTTTTACCCAAAAAAAAAAAAAAAAAAAAAAAAAAAAAAACATTGGTGGCAGTCTTTATTCAAATCTCATGATTTAATAAAAGTTGATGAAGATTGTAAAATGACCCTGCTTCTGATTTCATGGCAAGAGCTGCCACTATATCGCTGTAATCATTTTCAAGATTACAAAAGATAATAGCATGAATTCTTCAAGGGCAATTGGCTTATTTGCTGCCATTAAGGTTCCGTTTGATAATTCTTTATCTCCAGATTCTTTAATGTCTTAAAACTCTCATTTTTTTCAAGAGTAAAAACATGTTTGATAAACATCAGTTTGGAACATACGCACCACCCTGCTCTACTCTACTCTTCCTCTTTTGCTCCTTTTTGCAATTGTAGAGCAAGAGAATGAAAATTAGAACTCGTTGCCAAAAAATGAAAATATTTTTTTAGGAAAACCTCCCAGATAATTTATAAATTTTGATTGTGGCAATTTGTACGAAAATTTTTCACTAGGATTGAATGTGTATTTGAAGTGAAGATAGAGAGGTATTTTGAAACACAAGATTTTTGAGCGATGGGGAGTGAGGGAGGAGAAGGGAAAGCTTGGGTCTTCGGGGGAGATCGGAGAATGCGTCTACACCTAAAACCAAGTCTTGAAATTCCCATGCTACGATTCGATCAACACCAAGTTCCGCTACGTCAACAACTACAACCTCTCTCAACCTTGCCATTTCTGCAAGAGTTGTTGGAGGTACTGAACCGAAGGTGGTTGTAACAACCTAAGTTTTTTTGAGTGATCTCGGTTGTTCATTATGTTGAAACAGGTAGAAGGGATTGATAGTTGGGGGCTGTGATACTAGGATGATTGTTCTATGTATATGGTGGAAATAGGTAATGTTTACTTTTAAATAGTGTGAGATAATGTGTGTATTAACTTGTGGATATTGGTATGCTCAAAAAAATTCAGATTTATGATACTTAAAAATTGTGTTTTGTCTATAAAGTAGGAAATGAGTTGTTATGCTAGCATAGTTGTTTATTTTCATAAGTGACCTTACCTTTATGAAATTGTTAGAGAAAATAAATATTAGATTTAAAGGGTTAGCTTAATGGTTTATTTTCTTTTAGTGCATGATGAAATTAAAACTTGGAGGTCTTGAGTTCAAACCACCTAGGAGGCGAAATGGAATTAACTCTGTTGGCATTTACATATTGATTGTAGTAGATACCCAATAATGATTCACTATTGGTGGATGATGGGTTTTCACTTTTAGGAAAAAGGAGGACACAAAAGGAATTTGGTGAATTAATTGGAGGTCATTTTTGGTGGCTGAAATATAAGGGTGACTTAAACCTTTAAAATATGAAGGCATGCATGTCAAGATAATTGAATCTTGGAAGGGTAAAATAGGCATGGAAGAATTGGAGGGATACCCTAGAAGTATTGGCAGCCCTTCATGCATTGGGTGACTCTTGAGGGCAAGAGGGGGATTTCACCATAAAATTTAATTTTAGAATTTTAGAAAATAGAAGAAAATAGAGTCTACAAAAGAAGGATCTGATTTCAGTTCAGTTTTTTTTTTGTTTGAACTGGGAAATTCGTTGGTAGAGAAGAGAGTGGAAGCTTGCTTTCGTTGTATGAGATTTTAATAGTTGGGGAGCTTGTGGAGTGGATTGAGGTGCTAGAACTTGGGATTTTGAATGCAAGGAGGAGTGTTCAGTTGGAAATCATCAGTCCAAGGAAGCTCTCAAGGAAGAAATTCATTTTTGGGATAGCCTTGAAGGAGTTGAAGCAAAGCCAAGGAAGAAATTAAAGTTAGAGTTGTTGTCCCTGGTGGTTCAAGCTTGAGAACTATCTCGTGAGTGTTCAGGTGAGTTTCTTATACCCTATGGTGAAGGGAATGTGGCTTGCATGTTGAATCAATAAAAAAAAAATATAGTGAATTTTTTAAATCATTTAGGTTTTTAGTGAAAGAGATGATGAACAGTAACATTGTTCATCAAATCTCAAGCAAAGTATATGTAAATGTGATTTTGTGCATGTATAAATTGGGAAAAATAGAAGTTTAAATATGGTTAACATTTGCAAAGGTGATTTCTGAGTTTAAATGATGAGTTAAGAGTGTTAGATGGTAGTGGTTATGAGAAAAACAAGAAGAAAATGACCTTAGATGATCCAACCCGTTTTGAGTTAACCGTCATGGACTGGCAGCATAACCCCTGCAAAGTCCAAAGGCCATAACTTCTTACATAAAGATTGGAATTTGATGATTCTTGATGCGTTGGAAAGGTATTTGCAAGGAAAACGTATTGTGCTAAAATAGACACCAAAATTCGAACTCCATCCTACCCAAAGCTCATGTTAAAATCAGTATAAATGCATGGGAAAAATCTAGGTACCATTAGTTTCAATAGATTGGTTATTTTGACCATTTGAGATTGATTCTTGGCAATATTTCTTTTCAAAGATCTTTGGTGATATGTGAGGCATATGTGATCCAAATTTGATAATTTTTTAGGAAGTTTTGGACATTCAAATTAATTTATTATTAATTGAAGGTTCATTGTACAGCAAATGCTGCTACAACAGATAGGTAAAAATATATGGCTATTTTGACCAATCTAAAATAGTTTTTAATGTAATTATTTTTCAGAGACTTCTATTAGCATATAAACTAGATGTGGTCCAAATTTGATAATTTTTCATGAAGTTTTGGACACTCTAATGCAACCATTTTTGAATTAAGGTTTATATTACTGAAGTTGCTGTTACAGCAGGTTTTGGGGTTTAAGTGTTGGGATTTCCTATCTAAGGGACCTAAATAGATTGGAAAACTAAACAAACGTTTAGAGGGCTTTGTTATGATGCATGTTAAAGGGTTAAAAGATGATTCTTACATTGATTAAAGCTTCATATGTTCAGGTATTCCAAATAAGACAGCATAGTAGAGAGTTTCTAACTTAAGCCAAACAGGGGTCATTTTTGGCCAAGAGGTTCAAGCAAGCAAACTGGGTATCCCAATAATTTTAATATCATATTTGGGGTTTGCTCATGCATTTTATAAGTGAAGAATATCGTTTTATGGCTATAGGAGGTGAAGGTTTTGCTTGTTGCACTCAAATCTGGTTAGAAGTTCAAGGAGCTATAAATAGGATAGTTGTGAGTTGCAAAGTGAGTAACTAACCTCTTGTAGTAGGCTAGTATTGTAAATATATTTATGTGCAGGTGTGGTGATGAATGCTTCTTGAGTTTGATGCTTTTATATCCATCTATGTAAACCTAAAATGTTATTCCACTTTGGTATATAGTTTATGAGTGGTATGGTGAAAATTGTCAGATGTTGCAAGTGTATTGATATTTATTGTTGTTATATTGTGTTATACATATAGTTATGAATGTAGAAAGTTTCTTCAATATGTTACATGACCCCTACACCTGAAACAAGAGAATGAGATCATTTTAATGAAGAATGTTTACAAGCTGTAAAATAAAATGTGGACTAATGGATGTAACCAATGGACAACAAATTTTATACTTGTAAGTTTTAATTTTCTAAATGCTGTCGGTGATCATAATACTTTTGTAAACTGCTGTAAACTAGTAGGAACGTCATGAGAACAAAGAAAGATAAGAAATAAGCTTATACTAGTAAAGATAAGAGTAAAGTGAAGTCAAGTTAGACTACAACGAAAATGATAATCCCTTCTAATAGGTTATAAAAGATACGGACACTAAGATGAGTTGGAACTAATATAAATAACTTGTAACAGATGTACATGCGCCGATAGAATGCTAAACAGTACCATCTGTAAATTTATATACGGAATGAATAAATGGATAGCAAGTCCAAGTTTATATTTTATGAAAAGAAAAGTCCTAGAAAATCAGCCTAGGAATACAGGTACATCATGATTAAGTGACGGCAAATGGAAATATCTATTGAGTCAAACAAGTAGCAAGATACCGGAGCATCCAGTGAGTCAAACATATGACAATAAACGGAAGCAACCGTTGAGTCAAACAAGTGACAAGATACGAGAGCATCAGGTGAGCCAAACATGTGACAATAAACGGAAGCAGCCGTTGAGTCAAACAAGTGGCAAGATACGGGAGCATCCGGTGAGCCAAACATGTGACAATAAACGGAAGTAGCCATTGAGTCAAGCCTAATAAGTGACAATAAACGGAAGCAGCCGTTGAGTCAAACCAGTGACGAGAAATAGAGGCATCCAATGAGTCAAAACATGATGTACAATTGACAAGAAACGGAAGCATCCGTTGAGTCTAGAAATATTAACAAATAGACAAGTCATGAAAGAAAATAGTGGCCTCTAAGAAAAACAGAATGCAAGTCAGTCATATTATGAAATGGCCAAGCGCACAATGGGGCTAGATATGGATACATCCATTGAGCCTAAGTCAACAATTTGTTGTCAAGTCAAGCAAGAACAGTGAAAGCAAGACAATAAATAAAAAATAAATAAATATACAGATCAGTATCATGGAACTATAGGAAAACAAGGAAGTATACATGAATGAGAATATGATCACGTTATGATAAAAAAAAAAAAACAAGAACAAGATGTGAAATATTAGCAAGTAAATGGCAGTTAGATGTAATACAGAACAAAGACAGCTTCCTTGTTTATTACATATTTGATATGATGTTTGTTGCATGTATTCCTACCAAATTGTTAACAATTCACTGAAATTTGGCTCATTCCAGTTGATTTACATGTTTTACAGGTGATTATAGCAAGTTCAAGGAAAAAAGACAACCGTAGATGGTAGTCCAAGAGGAAGTTTGGGCCTCTTGGTTAATTAAAGTATTTTGATTATGTATTTGTGTAATGTAAACTCCATGTAGTTGATATTTCAACTGTGTAGGTAACAAGTTTTTGTAATAGGCCCACACCTTGGATGTAATTTAAGTAATTAAGTTTATTTATGTAATGAGTAGTTTTGTCCTTAGTTTAATAGAATATATGGTTTAGGACTTTCGCTGTATATTTTAAAGTATTGAAAATGGATCAAAGTTGATGATAGATGAGATAGCAGGTACTATCAGATGAGATGATATATGTTTGGAAGAAGAAAAAAAAATTATATAGGTTTAACTAAGCTTTTTATTGTTTTTAGTGTGATCAGTGATTCATTTCCCTCACCTGGGAAGGGGATGTTACAGTGGTATCCTACAAAATGTCCCCATCGGCGGTGGCTGCTGCAAAACCAAGCGGTTGAAGCCCAATCCCAACCCAGAATCTCACGAGGAGAGAAAATCAATGACATCGCATTCAAGCAGTGAGAGCTCCAGCCTCACAGCCACAACAAACGAAGCAGCTTCTGCACCTTCAACATTGAGTTCTGCTTCAGTAGCAATCGCAAGTTTGCTTAATTTTCATGATTCCAGTCTATTTGTCACTAGGAACACTAACTTGAACACCAATTTCGAGAAGTCTATGTTGGATAATCTCAAGCAGGCATCAGAGATGGGAAGCTTTACAAGCTTGATGACGGCTTCAAATCCGACGTTTCTGGGGTTTAACCTCTCCATGTATTGTCGTTTCGATTGCAACACCAACAACAGTAGCTGGAACACATGCACCATTTCCTTCAATCTTTATAAACTTATGTAAGCCAACTTTGGACTTATGGAAATAATGGATCGGGAGAATGGATTTATACAAAATCAAAGGAATCAAAAGGAAAGTGAAGTACAGAAATAAATTTTGAAATTTTTTTTAAAGATAAAAAGGATATAATTGATGGAAGTGAAGGTATGGTGACTTACTTCTCTTCTAGGATGTAAATCAACTCCAAAAGTGGCCTACAACTCTTCTAGGAAGTAGGTGAAGAATAAAGTTTCAACTCTTCTAAGATGGAATGAAACTTCTTCAAGGTTTCAAGGGATAGGAAAGCTCCAACTCTTCAAGGTTGAAGTAAAACTCTTCTAGGTTTCAAGATGAACTCTTCAAGGTTCAAAGGAGAAGATAAACTTCAATCCAAATTTCATTCACCAAATCATCTTTTTCTATTACATGAGAATAAACCACTATTTATGCTTAACAAACCTTAAATAACTCAAAATAATCTCAACTATCCTTTATAATCCTAAGGTTGAGATTGTACATAGAGAAAATAAAAAAGAAATATAAATGATTTAAAAAATTTCAATACATAAAAACTTGTCCCAATGTGTTGATTCTTGTTCCAAGGTATTGAAACTTGTCCCAATGTGCATTGATGTAAGCTCTAAAGTTTTGATGTAAATTTCAATATCTTGATGCAAGTTTCAATGTAGAGAAGACTCTAGAATCATTGAATAGAAAATGACCACCTCAATTTTCACTAGAGACTTGAAAGATCACCAAAAAGGGACTGGTTTCAAGGAGCAAGGACCAGATTCATTGATTCTTTTGTAGCTTGGTTCATACTTTGGTCTTGGACCAAATGGTCTTGGTGTAATGACATAATTGTTGAACATAGATGCAATTGGACTGCATCATTCTTCCCTTCTTTAAAAGAATTCGTCTTCGAATTCTTAATCTACCCACCAAAAGTATTTCAATTCCACCGAGGTCAAATGGAAGATTAGTAAATTCATCAAGCATTTGATAACCAAATGTGTTATGCCCATGATGTGTATAGGAATCACTCAATGCATTGACAAATTGAATAAATGATAATAGTGGAATGATACAATCATTGAACTTTTGTGATACTGGTATGTGATACAATGGATTTGTATCCATAGTGAGTGCCATGATCAGGAATCCTCTCATCTAAAGCTCTGATACCAAATGATGTAAGTCAACTTCAGATTTATGAAAATAATAGATCGGGAGAGTGGATTTATACAAAATCAAAGGAATAAAAAAGGAAGTGAAGTGTAGAAATAAATTTTGGAATTTTTTTTAAAGGATATAATTGGTGGAAGTGAAGGTGGGGTGACTTACTTCTTTTCTAGAATGTAAATCAACTCCAAAGGTGGCCTACAACTCTTCTAGGAAGTAGGTGAAGAATAAAGTTCCAACTCTTCTAGGATGGAATGAAATTTTTTCAAGGTTTCAAGAGATAGAAAAACTCCAACTCTTCAAAGTTGAAATGAAACTCTTCTAGGTTTCAAGATGAACTCTTCAAGGTTCAAAGGAGAAGATAAACTTCAATCTAAATTTCATTCACCAAATCATCTTCTTCTATTACATGAGAATAAGCCACTATTTATGCTTAACAAACCTTAAATAACTCAAAATAATCTCAATCATCCTTTATAATCCTAAGGTTGAGATTATACATAGAGAAAAAAAAAATATAGAAATGATTTAAAAATTTTCAATACATAGAAATTTGTCCCAATGTGTTGATTCTTGTTCCAAGGCATTGAAATTTGTCCCAATGTACATTGATGCAAGCTTCAAAGTTTTGACGTAAGTTCCAATATCTTGATGCAAGCTCTAATGTAAAGAAGACTCTAAAATCATTGAATAGAAAATGTCACCTCACTCTCCACTAGATACTTGAAAGATCACCAAAAAATGGTTGATTTCAAGGAGTAAGGACCAGGTTCATTGGTTCTTTTGTAGCTTAATTCATACTTTGGTATTAGGCCAAATGGTCTTGAACATAGATGCAATTGGGCTGCATCACAAACTGTTCTTCATTCCTCTCTTTCTTCATTTTGATGAAAAGGTCAGGGACTCCCCTAATTAAATGGGAGTCAATTTTGGCCCTTGCTCCCAATTTTTTACTTTCTTCAAGTTGCTTTGGCCGGGGAGAGCATCTTTTGTTAGCTCTCATATTCTGACTCATGAAGTCAATTTTTAGATCAATTTACTTCGTGGGAGTTGGAATCATACCAGATTTATCAAATGTGATTCCGCTCCTAAATGACTCCTTGGGAGTCGAAATCACTGGGATCCGGAATCCAGAGATTTATCAAATGGGGCCTAATTGATCCGAGATGTACTTGACTTCTCAGAGATATGTAGTGATAGATTTCTCACATTTTAAAGTGTTTTACAGCTGCATATAAAGCTGCAAGATACTGGTATGGGTAAGTGTTCCAAAGGCCGCTTGGAAAGCCTGCTGAACATCCTTGGCAGTAGTAAGTCCAACA
Source organism: Protea cynaroides (assembly GCA_028583415.1). Taxonomy (NCBI): domain Eukaryota; kingdom Viridiplantae; phylum Streptophyta; class Magnoliopsida; order Proteales; family Proteaceae; genus Protea; species Protea cynaroides. The sequence continues at coordinate 12,778,790 of CM053265.1, forward strand.
ACATAGAACAGAGTTTCCGCAGTTACTGAGCAAGTAACCAACTAAGAACAAGTTGGTCTTTCTTGATCCACTCTGAATACACCAGGTTGGAAACTGGAGTAGTGGAACCTTTTTGAGCTTAGACTTCAGTTGGGCAAACAATGCTACCCTCAATGTAACCGATGAGCTCTTGGCTTTGGAGCAAAGGTACGAGTTGTATTTACCACAACAGGAAATTATCAGGCGATAGCTTGATAGTAAGGTTGTGATGAAAGAGGTGTGGATGTACTTTAAAATTTGAGTATTTAACTAGCAAGTGGGGATCATAGTGGTTTGTTTAATTTTTAAGATTCTATATCCAAGTGTTTTATTATTATTTTTTTTCTAGAATAAATTTCTTCATTGAAGATAAAAATCCATGGTTACATATCAAGCACCGTACGCGTTATGTTTTCATTTGCCTCCTTAGTAGGTAAGGACATAAACGGATCGAATCCAAATCGGATACACCATTATTTGAATCTGTTTACCAACTACCCTATCTGAATCCGATTCGAAATCCGACAGATGAATAAAATTCAAATCTGAATCTGAATTCGAAATTTAACTAGATATCCAGTTAAAATCTGATTCGAATTTGGAAAATGGAATTAATTACAAAATTGTATGGAAATGAGAAAAAAAACCCTTGTTTAAAACAAATATATATTGTACCCTAAGAAAATAAGAGACGAAAACCTTAAATAACTATATAAACATTAAGGTTATATGCATCTTAACATTAGGCTAAAGGGAGTGGATATAATCTTAACCTTTTGACTGATATCCGAATCCGCATCCGACCCTGCTATCTGAATTTGAATTTGACTCCTATTGTTATTCCTCTAAATGGATGCAAATTAGAATCGGATCCTGATTTTTCGCTATTCATTTACCTCCTTATCAGTAGGACTATAGGTAAGAGCTGTTGAACCCCAAAAAACAAAAAAAAAAAATCTTTGGAGAATCTCCACACTATGTGTAGGGATATTTATTCCAACCTTCTCTCATATTCTATATTTTCTCTCTATGTGGGCTTTTATTGGCGACATCATTTTTCATTGCCCCCATTAAAGTGGCGTGTGAGATTTTTAGAGGCAGGCACTGTGGGAAACTCCCTCCCTTAATTAATACAACACTGTTATTTGTTTGTTGGACTAGAAATTAATGATAATAATGGAAAAAGTTTTTTGCGCACTTTGCACCCACTCATATGGGGTGAACGATTAGGAATACCAAACTGCATGTGCGATAAATAATAGTTAGATGAAATGTAAAAACGGCCTATTAAAATAACATTAAAATAAACAAAGAAACCCACATCTAGTAATCTTTTCAAATATAAAAAGAAATCAAGATCTGGTAATTCTTTTTTAAGGATCGTTTGGGATTAAAAACAATAATAAACAACAACATTGATTACATATAATGCATACATAGGACACAAATGCTCCCCAGCTTTCAGGCATCTTTGCTATAATGAAACCTTGACATCTCTTTAATTTAAGGCATAATTAATTAATATTTTACATAAAGATGGCTATAAATGAAATCAGAGGGTTTTTTTTTTTTTTTTTTTTTTTTTTTTAATGCTTAGATCATTTATTGAAAAAAAAAAAGAAAAAAAAAGAAGAGAGAGCGCAGGGAGAATATACAAGCCATCACAGGCCCAACACAAACAAGCCCAACAACCATATCTTGATTTTGGAATGCCTCATTAGTCAAATCTGCATTCTGAGTCTAGCTACAATGGAATGTCTCATTCTTTATTCCATTCTTATTCTATTCTTTATTCTGAGAATGCAGACCAAATACATCTATATATATATATATATTACCTCCAATCTTTAGACATTGATTAATTTATGCATAATTTTTTTTTATGAAAATATAACGTTAATAACTTAAAGCTAGTCTACAAAAGAAAAGATTCCTTCTTAATGGAGATGTATTTAATAAGCACTCACAATCAGCCTATTTAGCAAACCTATGTTAGCTCTACTTTATGCTAATCTTAAAACACATATTTGTATAAGAAAGAAATCATACAAAATTCAAAAAGCCATAAGAGAGAGAGAGAGAGAGAGAGAGAGAGAGAGAGTTACTATCCATTTAATAAATAGGACTGTTTTGGGATTGGTCACTTTCGGACTAGAACCCCCAGAGAACAGTCCCAATTACTTAGAACCATGGCATTACCTTATCCTCATCCTTGAAGTGTGAAACCCATCGAACAAGTGCAAGACCTACAATCTATGGAAGGCAATGAGGCCCCATGGAGCTCTTTGCACGAGCGAGAAGATCCACACTAAAAGAAGATTGTCATGCTATCTATGGAAGGCTCATGTTCCAACTGTTTTTGATAATTTTAGTGCTAATGTTATCGTTGATGGTCATTCTATGAATCTGGGTCTCTGGGATACTGCTCGTAATGTCTCTCTAGAATTTATGCCCCCTTCCCTTCCCTATCGGGGAAAATGTACTATAGCCTACTTCTGGTATTTTCTCTGGCCGAGCCTTGGAAATAATAATTCCCCGAGCCTTTCTTCGCTTGCAAAGGGAATTGAAGGGAAGGGAAGGGAAGTGAAAATTTTTAACTTTTAAAAGGAAACTTTTGTAATGAATACAACACATGTTATCACATTACTATGTAACTAATTCCAATTCATTCCATATTTAGTTATTTAACTTACACTTTCACTTTGCATCCAAATCCCTTACGTTTGAAAAGCAAAATAAATTTTATATCTTACAATTATCATTACTAAATATGTTAAGAAATTTAGGTAGTTTATACAATTATGTTATGTTACAACTATAAAATGTTCATTTTCAAGCAAAAAAATTTCACTTCCCTTCCCTTCAATTCCCCTTGCCACCAAACAAAACCTGAGAGATTTTTGTATCAGATATTTCGAAAGGAATGTAGCGATTTTGGTATTCTTCCACTAAATAGATTGTCAGTGAGGGAGAGATTCAGGTTGAGAAAATACTTTAAGAAGCTTAGATCACCTGAGAATTTATTTGAAGAGAGATCATGGGATCGGAGACATACCAGTGACAAGATCTCCGACGAGACTTCACCGGAAAGCTAGTTACTTCCGAGGTCTTATATCTCTAGCTTTCGACAGCGCTAACCAATCTGGGCAGGAATCTGGTGAACGATATTCATGGTTGTTTGACAGGGAGTAATCTTGAGCTCTGACAACCGTTTGATAGCGGGAGAGAGGGATCCTTTAAGGCCATTTGCAACTATCGAGTGAAACTTGTATAGTTATGTACTATTAGTTAAAGGGTATTTTTGTTAGACTATCAAGTTTGTTAACACTGTTACTTTTATGGACTTGAGTGTAAGTCTAAAAAGTGGAAGGATAGTGTCATGTAATAAACGAATTGTCAAGGGGAGGTCCGTGTGAATTTTCCAAAAATATATTACCCAAAGCAGAAGAAGAAAGAAATAAATCTTCCATAGGAATCGGCAAGATCTAGCTCCCTGTAGCGTTGGGGTGGTACAAAGGCAGTAGTGACGAGTAGATGGCTACTAAGTTTGCAACATCGAATCCATGGGGGGGGGGCAATTTATGCAAGATATGGAAGTGCAATGAGAAGCATCGAAACAAATGCAAAACCCTTTTCTTGCAAAAAGAGACCCATGAAATTTCAAATCGATTTCACATCCTCTTCATTCTCCCCCTTCTTCCCGACTGAAACCCTCTTCATTCTCCTCCTTTTTCCTCCTTTGATTCTCCTTATTCTTCTTCCTCAGAAATTGATTTGAAATATCTTTAACCCTCAGAACAAACTTGGTGCAAGGTGAGTTCTGAACTGAAAAGAATACCAAGGTGAGTTTGCAATCCATCTTCGTTATCTTCCTCCTTCCTTGCTGAAACCGTTTGCTACGCCTTTAAAGCCTTGGGTAACTAATATGGATTCCACATGAGAACTCTCTCTGTTTCTCTGGTTTTGCTGGATGTTATGTAGCTTCAATTTTTGAATCTTCAAACTTGAGAAAAGTGAGAAACTTTTACTAGTCAATTGAACCAACAAATGAGAGTATCCATATGAAAAGAAGCTTCATTCACCAAGATTTGATTATTAGACTTAGGCTCTCTTTGGTTTGTATTATATAATGTATTATGAGTTATTTATGATAAATCAATTATAATAATAGATTATGAGTAATAAATAATGACCGTTTGGTACCACTAAACATAATACATTATATAATGAGAAATAGGTTTGGTATGATTTAAAGTGCAATTTATATCTATTTTTATCTATGGAACAATCTTTGAAAATATGACTTTTGGAGTACTTCATCTTTTAAAAGTGATGTTTAGGGTTCTAAAACAAGTTTAGCATTATATTTCCTTAACGATTTAAGAATCATTTAAACATATAGCATGCTAAAGAACTAGGGAGCTGAATCACTACTCAATAATTACCACACCTCACTGAATCATACTTTTTAGTAGAAGAGTAAAAGGTCTACAATATTCTTGACTGACCACCTAGCAAATAGACCCATCAACATTCACTTCCAGATGCAGTGAACATTCAAAGTAAAAACCAGATACTTCTTAAAAAAATCCAACTAAACAGAAATAACTTGATGAATCACTCTAAATAGCAGTCAATCTGGCTGTTATGCTGTTACAAAATAAATGATTCTATTTAAGAGAATATTAATTTGTTGGAGCTAATATTAGGCCTTTAAAGTACTCCCTCTTAGAACAGAGAAACAAAAAAATTCCAAACTGCTTCCTCTATCTCTAAGCCTCAAACAAAATCAGATTCCAGAAATGTACATTGACTGCAATGGTTGTTGCACAAGATTAAGGAGGATCCTTCTCAGCATGCATGGTGAGAGTGAGACCACCGGTGAGGGCTCGAGTGGGGTGTTCTCTTTGGGTTCGGACTAGGTCTGACAGTTGAGACCGTGGTTCTCCACAACATAAAAAGTAATAATAACAATAATAATAACATAAAAAATAGCGCAATCCCAAATTTACAAGAACAACAACCTAGTGACATACATTATGATCAACCAACTGCTCTGGATTTCCAGGTTATGGGTTTGTTAATCCATGAATAACATAAGGGCAAAAAAAAAAGGATCAATTCAACAAGAACAACGATTTTTTTCTTCTTTTTTGGGTACTCACATAAATTAAGTAAAAATTTGAGCAAAAAATTAACCATCTGATGTAGATAGATAGCGCAACAAGAAAAAAAAATCCTAAATAATTCCCGAAAAACTACCAGTTTGAGATGATTCTGAACAAGTGGAGAGATTTATCTGAAAATCTTCAGAGATTCATAAGTCCAACCACTTCGAGAGGTTGATTGAGAATGGAAAAAAGATGAAAACGTATCCATTCTTGAAGGATCGAAAGCAAATTGACAAGAACAATAACAAGATCCCCAAAAATTGCAAATTGACCACGATTATTTTTTTCATGGAAATTGCATGAGAGAGTCGAAAAAAAAAATAATAATCATTGTAAAATCGTGGAGAGAGGAAAAGAGGAGAAAGAGGAAGAAGAAGACATACCTGCGTTTGTCGGGGAAGAGAGGGGAGAGGGGAGAGGGAAGAGAGAGGAAGAGTGACAAGTGAGCTGAAGAAGCAGCAGCCGCCATTAGGTTTTTTATCGGGTTTTCTTCCCATTGACATAAAGAATGAATAATAGATTATTGTTATAATGATAAATAACTATTAACCTATTTGTAGATTATGTATTATATCAATTTATATTAATTATAAGTAGACATTATAAATCAATCCAAACAATCAAAAATTTCATAATATATTATATAATACATTATATAATACAAACCAAAGAGAACCTTAAGTAATGAGCTGGGAGAATTGCTAAGTAGTTTTTCACATGGTGTAAACATATCAGAACCATAACCCAAATTGCTTTTAGTTTATCGTTGTCGCTACTAGAATCCGCACGTGGTCCTCTAGGATGAGATAATCTGTAGGAGAAACACAAACAAGGTGAACAAAAGGACTTGGGGCCTTGTGACCAGTTCGATGCCTAAGTCAATATTTGAATAGCAAGCAACAAATAACCCGTATAAAGAATGAAGAAAGGGCAAAATATAGAAAACTCCAAACACCATACAACAATGGAAGTCAATAATTAGTGTCTCTAATAAAAGTCTAACCTTAAACTTGTGTTTTTGAGTTTCTTTTATAGTGGTGATTTAGGCTGGATTTGACTTAAGCATGACGTGGGCTATTGCATGTTAGGTATGCTGGCATGTTCGGCGCACTGCTTGTGAACAAGCAGGGGTCACTTCTGCAGAGGTCGTTTCCATAGACTCTAAGATTGTACCATCAGTTGATGTGTCGAGTTCTTGTTGGGTGGTATGGTCAGGGTCATGCAACTCAACAAGGAAGAATGAGACGCAACTAATGCAAGCCACTCAAGCTATTGTAACACATTAAACGTTATATCTGTTCATGTGAATCTTGACTCTCTTTCCACTTACACCTCTCTCTTCCTAGCTCGTTGTAATGGTTCCATTTAATGCTCCAATTGTGGATAAAGAATCTCAAGTGTCTTTCTCCCCACCTTTGTTGCACCTGTTTCTCTCACCGTTGGAAAAAACAAAATGATGCAAACATTCACCGATATTGCAACGATTGTGGAAGAAATAGATGCCAGGCCGCTAGTGGCCAAGATAAGAGGCACCATCGCCTTTTCCTTTCTGTTTCCCGGTATTTTCAAGCGACAGCTTGATAGTGAGGTTGTGATGAAAGAGGGGTGGATGTACTTTAAAATTTGAGTATTTAACTAGCAAGTGGGGTTCATAGTGGTTTGTTTAATTTTTAAGATTCTATATCCAAGTGTTTCATTATTTTTTTTTTCTAGAATAAATTTCATCATTGAAGATAAAAATCCATGGTTACATATCAAGCACCGTACGTTATGCTTTCATTTGCCTCCTTAGTAGGTAAGGACGGCGTAAACGGATCGAATCCAAATCGGATATACCATTATTTGAATCCGTTTACCAACTACCCTATTTGAATCCGATTCGAAATTTGACAGATGAATAAAATTCAAATCTGAATCTGAATTTGAAATTTTACTAGATATCCGGTTAAAATCTGATTCGAATCCGGAAAATGGAATTAATTACAAATTGTATGGAAATGAGAAAAAACCATTGTTTAAAGCAAATATATAGTCTACCCTAAGAAAATAAGAGACGAAAACTGTTAAACAGTGTTTTGGAAAAGCATCAATTCTGGAAAAATCTATTACACTCGTGAACTGTTTCCCACACACACCTTATTACAGAGTTTCCTAAAGTATTTATATAAAAGTAAAGATACTGACTATTAAATAAACTACACACTATTAATGAATTACAAAAATGCCACTATATGACATGAGATATCTATCCTCTAACATCCCCCCTCAAACGGACAGAGGAGAGTTCCGGAGTCCCAGTTTGTCAATAAGAGAGGTTAAAGACTGTTGGCCCAACGCCTTGGTGAATATATCAGCCCGTTGAGAAGAGGAGCTAATATGATGAGTTTCAATAAGCCCATGATGAATCTTTTCCCGAATGAAATGGCAATCCACTTCAATGTGTTTTGTTCGCTAATGGAAGACAGGATTGACAGCTAGATGTAATGCCGCTTCATTGTCACAATAAATTCGTATGGGTGAAGGATGAATGACCCCCAAATCAGTAAATAAAGACTTTAGCCATGTTATTTCACATGTGACAGTAGCTAGGGCCCGATACTCAGCTTCGGCTGAAGAACGAGAAACCACAGACTGTTTCTTGGTTTTCCATGATATTGGGCAATCACCAAAGAATGTGACATAGCCTGTGGTTGACCGTCTAGTATATGGGCAGCTAGCCCAGTCTGAATCACTGTATCCAGAAAGAGATGGGCTAGAATGCGAACCAATGTGAATACCAAGTGACAACGTTCCTTTAATGTATCGCAGAATACAATGAGCAGCTTGTAAATGAGGAACACGGGGCTGATGCATAAATTGACTAAGAATATGCACAGAATAGCACAAATCAGGGCGCGTTACCGTTAAGTAGATAAGACGACCAATAAGACGTCTATAAGATGCTGGGTCCGATAAAAGGGCACCCGTTGTATCATCAAGCTTCAAGTGTTGCTGCATGGGTATCCAACTGGGCTTACTACCAATGAGCCCAGAATCTGTTAAAACATCCAAAGCATATTTTTGTTGGGCCAGGAGAAGCCCATCTTGAGTATTGATAATTTCAATACCCAGAAAATATGCTAGCGGACCCAGATCTTTAATTTGAAAACACTTCTTGAGGTGGGCTTTAGTTGAGGTAATATGGGCTTGATCAGAGCCTGTAATTATTATGTCATCAACATACAATAGTATGAATGTATGTATAGGCCCACTCTGAAAGGTAAACAGAGAGGTATCCGCTAATGACTGATGGAATCCCATTTGAAGCAAGGCATCAACGAACTTTATATTCCACTGCCGAGGGGCTTGCTTGAGCCCATATAAAGACTTGTGTAATTTACACACTTGGCCAGATGGTAGAGGAAGCCCATTAAGAGTATACCCAGGGGGAGGTGTCATATAAACATCCTCAACAAGATCCCCATGCAAAAAAGCATTTTTGACGTCCATTTGATAAAGGGGCCACTTATTATATGTAGAGACAGCGATAAGGCTTCGGACTGTGACCAATTTGGCTATGGGAGCAAAGGTCTCATGGTAATCAAGGCCTTCAAGTTGGGTAAAACCCTTTGCCACTAATCGAGCTTTGTACCGCTCAATGGTCCCATCCGCATGGCGTTTGATTTTATAGATCCATTTACATCCTATGACTGATTTTCCAGATGGCAATGGGACTACAGTCCAGGTATTGTTATCAAGTAAGGCCTTCATTTCTTCATGCATAGCCTCTTGCTACAATGGATCAGTTTTGGCTTGAGCATAGGATTTAGGTTCGGTTTGTACACATAGGGATGTAAGTAAGGCCTTGTAAGTCATATTTGCATGGAAGGACAACATTGATTGAATGGGATAGAGGGACTTACCTGTGCCAATCGAAGAAGTGATAGTGGCTGGCTGAAGGGCAGCTGAAGAACATATGAAATCCTTGAGTATTGAAGATGGCTGACAAATTCTAGAGGAACGGCGGAGAGGAGGAGCCAAATGGGGATTGGGTGTATCAAAAGAGGGACTGTGTACAGGGTGTATTATGGAAGTGCTGCTTCTTGTAGTAGCAGATATGTGACTAGGCACAGATTGCTCCATAGAGGGACTGCTTGTATCAATCGAAGTTGATGGTGACGTGTGTATGTCAGTTGGAATAGGACCAGCAGGGGAACAGTCTAATGTATCAGGTAAAACAGGATGAGGAACAACAACATTAGGTGGGTTATCAGAAGGTGGGAAGAAAGAAGACTGATAGGGAAATATATCCTCATGAAACAGAACATCTCTACTAATTAAGTATGAGTTGGTGGTAAGATTATAGACACGATATCCTTTAACATTTGGAGGATAGCCAACAAAGATACATGGATATGATCTTGGAGAAAATTTATGCTGTGAGGGTGAGGTATTTCTAGCATAGCAGAGACAACCAAATGATCTAAAAAGACTATAACAAGGTGGTTTGCCAAATAACAGTTCATATGGTGATTTTTCAGATAAAACTTGGGATGGTAGTCTATTGATTATATAGCATGCTGTGAGGACACCATCTGTCCAAAATTGTAAAGGAAGATGGGCTTGAAAACGTAAGGCTCTAGCAACTTGAATTTGATGTCTATGTTTGCGTTCTACGACACCATTTTGTTGTGGTGTGTAAACACAAGTAAGATGATGAATAATGCCCAATGAGTGAAAAAGAGACTGAACAGAAGAGGATAAAAATTCTTGTCCATTATCAGTTCTAAAGAATCTTATTTTTGCAGAAAATTGGGTAGACAACATAGAAAAAAATTGAGTCAAACAATTGTAAACTTCAGATTTGAATTTCATCAAGTAAACCCAGGTGACACGAGAGTAATCATCAACTAGAGTAAAAAAATAGTGACTACCATTATAAGAGGCTGTAGAGTATGGACCCCATATATCACAATGTAGACTTTCAAACAAAACAGTGGCTCTTGAAGCACTAACAGGAAAGATTGACCGTATGTGTTTAGCCAATGGGCAAATATTACAGACATCATGATATGGACTAATAGAAGGAATGTTGAATGAATGAGGGGAAGGATGACCTAACCTATAATGCCAAGTTTTGGCATTAACAGTGGCAGCAGTAGCAGTGAAGGAACCTGAAGCAGTATGCGGTTCAAAATAGTAGAGACCATCACGAAGTTTGCCCAGCCCAATCACTATCTTTGTTGACAAGTCCTGTATAAGGCAAAATGTAGGATAAAATGTTACTGAGCAATTCAATGTAGAAGTAAGTTGACTGACTGACAAAAGATTAAAGGCAAACTTCGGTATATATAAAACTTCACTCAAATTTATAGTAGATGAAATTTTATAACAACCAATGGACTGAACAGGGTAAATAGACCCATCAGGTAATGTAACAGGGGAAATGGACGCATGAACAGCATGAGAGTCAGATGGTGGTAGAGAGGAGAAATGATGGGTCGCTCCAGAATCTATTATCCATGGATGAGGCATTGAAACTGACACTGAGAGACAAGAGTTCATACCTGCAAAATTCGCAGTTGTATGCTGGGTTGAAGAGGTGGATAACAGAGACAATAATTGTTGATATTGTGCAGTAGTTAGAGGAGGTAGAGAGGGACAAGCTGGTAATGCAGGTTCAGGAGATGAAGAAGGTAAAATGGGTGATATTGGTGTTGTCTGGGAATGAAACCAAGAATCATTGGTTACTAAATGTGACTGAGGACTTTTAGAAGAAGTCTTGGGAGAACGACGAACAAAGCCAGATGGAAAACCATGTAAGGTATAACATGTGTCACGGGTATGCCCCTGTCTGTGACAATGAGAACATACCATATATCTCTGGCGATTCTCTGGTGGCCGGCCAACAGCAGCAAGAGCAGTATTATCAAATGAAACATGAGAGGAAAACAAACCTCGATGGCGTTCCTCCTGGAGCACTAGAGAGTAAGCCTTACCCGTTGAAGGAATTGGCTCCATGGTAAGAATTTGCATACGAACAGTACTGTAAGTATCACTCAACCCCATCAGAAATTGGAATACCTGTTCCGTTTCAACATGTTGTTGGAAATTGGAAGACAAATCACAGGTGCAGCGAGCTCCGCAGTTACAAACAGAAAGCGTGATATGCGAACTGAGCTCATCCCACAAAATTTTAAGTGCAGAGTAATAAGAAGAAACTGAGAGATTTTCTTGACGAAGCAGGGCAATATTTCTCTTTAACTCATAAACTGAGAAGAAGAAGAAATCCACTCCAGATCTGCAACCAAACATCAAGAAACCAAGAAGATGAGGCTGCGCAGCGACAATCTTCGCAGATCGAAGAACAAACCAGACATCTGGAAACAGAGATGTGCTTCGCAGAAAAAAAAATGAACAAAACATGCCAAACGTAGAAGCTAGAGCCACCGGCAAGATTCACCGAAGGAAAACGATCGAAAGAACGGAAAACGCAGATCGAAAGTCATATTGCCAGATCTCAGAGCTAAACATTAGGGAAACTGAAGAATCGGAAGAACTGAAGAATCAAAAAAAAAAAAAAAACAAAGCAGAGCAGAGACTGTCGCTCTGATACCATGTTAAACAGTGTTCTTGGAAAAACATCAATTCTGGAAAAATCTATTACACTCGTGAACTGTTTCTCACACACACCTTATTACAGAGTTTCCTAAAGTATTTATATAAAAGTAAAGATACTGACTATTAAATAAACTAAACACTATTAATGAATTATAAAAATGCCACTACATAACATGAGATATCTATCCTCTAACAAAAACCTTAAATAACTATATAAACATTAAGGCTATATGCATCTTAACACTAGGCTAAAGGGAATGGATATAATCCTAACCTTTTGACTGATATCCGAATCTGCATCCGACCCCTGCTATCTGAATTTGAATTTGACTCCGATTATTATTCTCCTAAACGGATGCCAATTTGAATCGGATCCGGATTTTCCGCTATTCATTTACCTCTTTATCAGAAGACCCTAGGTAAGAGCCATTGAGCCAAAAAAAAAATCTTTGGATATATCAAAGCTTTTTCTAAAATATCTCCACACTATATGTTGTAGGGATATTTATTCCTACCTTCTCTCATATTATGATATTTTCTCTCTTTCCTCTAATATTCTCTTTCTTCATTAACCATGTGGGCTTTTGTTGGTAACATCATTTTTCATTACCCCATTAATGTGGCGTGTGAGATTTTTCCACGCTGGCATGTGGGAAACTCCCTCCCTTAATTAATACAACACTGTTATTTGTTTGTTGTGATAGAAATTAATGATAATAATGAAGAAAGTTTTCCGCGCACTTCGCACCCACTCATGTGGGGTGAACGATTAGGAATACCAAACTGCATGTGCCGATAAATAATAGTTAGATGAAATGTAAAAACGGCCTATTAAAATAACACTAAAATAAACAAAGAAACCGACATTTAGTAATCTTTTCAAATATAAAAAGAAATCAAGATCTGGTAATGCTTTTTTAAGGCTCGTTTGGGATTAAAAACAATAATAAACAACAACATTGATTACATATAATGCATACATAGGACACAAATGCTCCCCAGCTTTCAGGCATCTTTGCTATAATGAAACCTTGACATCTCTTTAATTTAAGGCATAATTAATTAATATTTTACATAAAGATGGCGCTAAATGAAATCTAAGGTTTTTTCTTTTTTAATGCTTAGATTATTTATTGAAAAAAAAAGAAAAAAAGAAAAAAAGAGAAAGCGCAGGGAGAATATACAAGCCGTCACTGGCCCAACACAAACAAACCCAACAACCATATCTTGATTTTGGAATGCAGTCATTAGTCAAGTCTGCGTTCTGAGTCTAGCTACAATGTGAATGTCTCATTCTTTATTCCGTTCTTATTCTATTCTTTATTCTGAGAATGCAGAACAAATATATATATATATATATATATATATATATATATATATATATATATATATATATATATATATATATATATATATTACCTCCAATCTTTAGACATTGATTAATGATTAATTTATGCATAAATTTTTTCTTTATGAAAATATAACGTTAATAACTTAAAGCTAGTCTACAAAAGAAAAGATTCCTTCTTAATGGAGATGTATTTAATAAGCACTCACAATTAGCCTATTTAGCAAACCTATGTTAGCTCTACTTTATGCTAATCTTAAAACACATATTTGTATATGAAAGAAATCATACAAAATTCAAAAAGCCATAAGAGAGAGAGAGAGAGAGAGAGAGAGAGAGAGAGAGATACTATCCATTTAATAAATAGGACTGTTTTGGGATTGGTCACTTTCGGACTAGAACCCCCAGAGAACAGTCCCAATTAATTAGAACCATGGCATTACCTTATCCTCATCCTTGAAGTGTGAAACCCATCGAACAAGTGCAAGACCTACTACAATCTATGGAAGGCAATGAGGCCCCATGGAACTCTTTGCACGAGCGAGAAGATCCACACTAAGAGAAGATTGTCATGCTATCTATGGAAGGCTCATGTTCCAACTGTTTTTGATAATTTTAGTACTAATGTTATCGTTGATGGTCATTCTATGAATCTGGGTCTCTGGGATACTGCTTGTAATGTCTCTCTAGAATTTATGCCCCCTTCCCTTTCCTATCAGTGAATATGTAGAGCCTACTTCTGGTATTTTTTCCGACCGAGCCTTGGAAGTAATAATTCCCCGAGGCTTTGTTTGCTTGCAAAGGGAATTGAAGGGAAGTGAAATTTTTTAACTTTTAAAAGGAAACTTTTGCAATGATTACAACACATGTTATCACATTACTATGTAACTAATTCCAATTCATTCCATATTTAGTTATTTAACTTACACTTTCACTTTGCATCCAAATCCCTTACATTTGAAAAGCAAAATAAATTTTATATCTTACAATTATCACTAAATATGTTAAGAAATTTAGGTAGTTTATACAATTATGTTATGTTACAACTATAAAATGTTCATTTTCAAGCAAACAAATTTCACTTCCCTTCCCTTCAATTCCCCTTGCCACCAAACAAAACCTGAGAGATTTTTGTATCAGATATTTCGAAAGGAATGTAGCGATTTTGGTATTCTTCCACTAAATAGATTGTCGAGGGAGAGATTCAGGTTGAGAAAATACTTAAAGAAGCTTAGATCACCTGAGAATTTATTTGAGGAGAGATCATGGGATCGGAGACATACCAGTGACAAGATCTCCGACGAGACTTCACCGGAAAGCTAGTTACTTCCGAGGTCTTATATCTCTAGCTTTTGGCAGCACTAACCAATCTGGGCAGGAATCTGGTGAACGATATTCATGGTTGTTTGACAGGGAGTAATCTTGAGCTCTGACAACCGTCTGATAGCGGGAGAGAGGGATCCTTTAAGGCCATTTGCAACTATCGAGTGAAATTTGTATAGTTATGTACTATTAGTTAAAGGTTATTTTTGTTAGACTATCAAATTTGTTAACACTGTTACTTTTATGGACTTGAGTGTAAGTCTAAAAAGCGGAAGGATAGTGTCATGTAATAAACGAATTATCAAGGGGAGGTTCGTGTAAATTTTCCAAAAATATATTACCCAAAGCAGAAGAAGAAAGAAATAAATCTTCCATAGGAATCGGCAAGATCTAGCTCCCTGTAGCGTTGGGGAGCTACAAAGGCAGTAGTGACGAGTAGTTGGCTACTAAGTTTGCAACATCGAATCCATGGGCGGGGGGGCAATTTATGCAAGATATGGAAGTGTGATGAGAAGCATTGAAACAAATGCAAAAACCGTCTTCTTGCAAAAAGAGACCCATGAAATTTCAAATCGATTTCACATCCTCTTCATTTTCCCTCTTCTTCCCGACTGAAACCCTCTTCATTCTCCTCCTTTTTCCTCCTTTGATTCTTCTTATTCTTCTTCCTCAAAAGTTGATTTGAAATATCTTTAACCCTCTGAACAAACTTGGTGCAAGGTGAGTTCTGAACTGAAAAGAATACCAAGGTGAGTTCGCAATCCATCTTCGTTATCTTCCTCCTTCCTCGCTGAAACCGTTTGCTAGGCCTTCAAAGCCTTGGGTAACTAATATGGATTCCACATGAGAACTCTCTCTGTTTCTCTGGTTCTGCTGGATGTTATGTAGCTTCAATTTTTGAATCTTCAAACTTGAGAAAAGTGAGAAACTTTTTCTAGTCAATTGAACCAACAAATGAGAGTATCCATATGAAAAGAAGCTTCATTCACCAAGATTTGATTATTAGACCTAAGTAATGAGCTGGGAGAATTGCTAAGTAGTTTTTCAGATGGTGTAAACATATCAGAACCATAACCCAAATTGTTTTTAGTTTATCGTTGTCGCTACTAAAATCCGCACGTGGTCCTCTGGGATGAGATAATCTGTAGGAAAACACAAACAAGGTGAACAAGAGGGGCCATACTTGGGGCCTTGTGACCGCTCCGATGCCTAAGTCAATATTCGAATAACAAGTAACAAATAACTCATATAAGGAATGAAGAAAGGGCAAAATATAGAAAACTCCAAACACCATACAACAATGGAAGTCTATAATTAGTGTCTCTAATAAAAGTCTAACCCTAAACTTGTGTTGTTGAGTTTCTTTTTTAGTGGTGATTTAGGCTGGATTTGACTTAAGCATGACGTGGGCTATTGCATGTCAGGTATGCTAGCATGTTCGGCGCACTGCTTGTGAACAAGCAAGGGTCACTTCTGTAGAGGTCGTTTCCATAGATTCTAAGATTGAGCCATCAGTTGATGTGTTGAGTCCTTGTTGGGTGGTATGGTCAGGGTCATGCAGCTCGACAAGAAAGAATGAGGCGCAATTAATGCGAGCCACCCAAGCTATTGTAACACATTAAACGTTGTATCCGTTCATGTGAATCTTGACTCTCTTTCCACTTACACCTCTCTCTTCCTAGCTCGTTGTAATGGTTCCATTTAATGCTCCGATTGTGGATAAAGAATCTCAACTGTCTTTCTCCCCACCTTTGTTGCACCTGTTTCTCTCATCGTTGGAAAAAACAAAATGATGCAAACATTCACCGATATTGCAGCGATTGTAGAAGAAATAGATGCCAGGCCGCTAGCGGCCAAGATAACAGGCACCATCGCCTTTTCCTTTCTGTTTCCTGGTATTTTAAATGAAAGAAATTGAAAAACTCCAAAACGATTGCTCTCTATATGATTGAGCATCTCCAAAAACTCTTGCTTGAGATTCTTTGCAAAGTAAACCACAAAAGCTTTGGCATCGCAACACTGTTTTTTAGGAAGAACAATGAGCTCCTTCACATCATCATCAAATTGAATTCTTTTAAAAGGAAGACAACAAGCAAAGTTGCGATTTGAATTGTTCTTTGATGAAAACCGTGAGCAACCGATTGGTGTTGCATCAAAAGTCACATCTTGCTACCATTAGAGCAGTCCTCGATCAAGGTTTGGATTTGCGAATTATAGAAGATGAGTTAAACTATGAAGTGGAGAGGTGTAAGAAGGGAATGTTAGATCTTTTATGATCTCTTTAGGGTTTCCAATCAACCCTTTTCAAGAAACATCCTAATAGGGTTTCAGTTATCCCTAAGATTTCCATACAATCCCTAAAATACAATGGGATACACTATAAATAATGTAAATCACATTCCTATTTGTTGAAGATTGATTTTTGCTATTCCACGCTTTGGTTTGAGTCTTCCACAGCCCTCCATGGATCCCTTTGCTTCTCTCTATGTATGGGAACAGAAGAAAAATGACAATCGTAGCCACGGGGACCCTAACCGTTAGTTTTTATAATACTAACCCAACCCTGGTCTAGTCCCACAGTGGACCAGGTTGGTTCATCTCTCAATCATCCTTTAATTGGTTTATATGGTAAATAGACTCCCACTGAACAATTGGCCCTATAATTAATTAAGCCCACACATAATATCTTATATTCTCCCACTTGGGCTACATTAATTATAAAGTCACTATTGATCAATTGGCTTTGGAATCTAATTACACAAAAACCCACTACTTACTTTAATTCAGTCATTAAGCATACCAATGTGGAACAATAGTAGAAAATAATCTTCAATACACGGTGTACAACTTTCTGTCAGTCACGTACAAAGGTCTACTTAATAACTTAAATCGCTTTGAGATGAATAAATGAGTCTAATGATCGAATTACCATGATCCCGTCACCTTAAAACCCTTATAGGTCAACGCACTTCGATATTGTCCAATTTATAGGCAAACCACTTCCAGCTTGGACCAACATCACATTTTGGCTCACCGTTTTGTAACTTTGACATGTCTTATAAATAACTAAAATGTATATAAATAATGAAATAAATGCTTAAATAAACATAATCATGCTCACCAATAATTCTGCCCATTAAATCATAGGCAACACAATCATGCATAGGTAAATAATCAAACACTAGATCTCCCACTAGCTAAGCAGATCTGAAAACTCTCACTGACTAAGAGAATTTAAAGATTTCTGTTGACAAAACATTCTGTCACTATTCTGATCTAGAGATCCCATAAATCATTACAAATAATAAAAAAATAATTAAACTAATAAAATACTTTCATTTAAATTTAATCCAGAATAATGTCTCCTTAAAAGTGTCAAAATAAAATCTTCCAAAAAAAACTAATTAATTGAATGTAAGTAATTAAATAAATATCCTAAAACAACATAAAGATAACTTGTAAATATAATGAAAACTAACTAGTTCTATGGCTTCAACTATAGCTAACATCATCAACACTTGGCATTTTCTTTCTTTAAGTTCTCAACTTCTTTTCTCTTTTCCAATCAAGCTTGTCTTGCCTTGCACTCTCTCTTCATGTGTCCCTTCTTATGGCACTAGAAATATTCCACATCACTCATGCCTATCATAAGGTTTTTCTTTCTTGAAGAAGTGTTTATCTTTCCTATGGGGTCCTACTCCAACCTTTCCTTTACCTTTATCATTTTTGGAATAATGACCTGTGACATTGACGTTTTCAACATTTTTCTTCAACCTTAATTCTTCTTTAGTGCAGACGGAGTAATTTATTCATGTCCCAATCTTCTTCCTAAGTATTATAAGCTACTTGAATCTGGTAATACTCTTCAGGTAAGGAAGATAATGCGTAATGAATCACAAATTCATTATCTACATTAAGTCCCATGGCTTTGATCTTCTTAACAGTAGCAGAAAGTTCCATGAAATGATCCTTGATGGTTCCACTACCATCATACTTCGCATTAGTAAGCTTGTTCATCAAATTGCTCCTTTGTCCTCTGTTAGAAATCTCAAATTTTTTCTTGATTTCTTTTACATATTCCTTAGCCGTCTCCTTCATTTGAATACCATCACGCTTGTTATCTAGAACAGTTTGCCTCATGATCAGAATAAACTTTTTGTTCGCAGCTTTCCATATTTCTATTTTTTGAATCTCATCTAGAGTACTAGAATATGTGATATCAGGAGATTTATCCTCTTTAAGTACTACATATAAGTAAAGAAAACCTAGACTAGCTTCTAGTTGCTCATACTATCTTTTAAAATTTATCCCAGATAGAGAGGGAATTGAAACTACCATACCACCTGGCCTTGTTAGAATTCTAAGGTTTCTTTAGGGTTTCCCAGTGAACCCATTAGGGTTTCTAACAACCCTGAAATCCACACAATACCTAGAACACAATGGGAAAACACAGTAATCAATGTAAATCACATACCTGTACATTGAAGATTGTTTTTCGCCGTTCCACCGTACTACATTTGGGTTTGAGTCTTCCACAGCCTTTCGGGGATCCCTTGAATTCTTTCTGCGTATGGGAACATGAAAAGAATAACCGTGGCTGCGGGGACCCTAACCGTTGGTATATAATATCACCCATCCCTAGACCAGTCCCACAGTGGACCAGATTGGCCCATCTCTAATCATACTTAAACTGGTCTACCTGAAACCAGACTCCCATTGAACCAACTAATCCTATAATTAATTTAGCTCACACTAATATTCTTACATTCTCCCACTTGGGCTACATTAATTATAAAGTCACCATTGATTCAATGTGGCCATGAAATCTAATTACACAAATCCGACCACTTTGATTCAGTCACCAAGCTTACTAATGTCGAACAACAGCAGAAAGTACTCCAACACAAATGGTGTACCCCCTTCCGTCAGTTACATACAACGGTCTACTTAATGACATAAATCGCTTTGAGATGAAAAATGAGTCCAATGATCGACTAACTACAATCCTGTTACCTTAAAATCCTTATAGGTCAACACACTTTGACATTATCCAACTTATAGGCAAAACGCCTCCAGCTTGGACTAACACCACACCTTGGCTTACCGCCTTCTTTGGCTAAATACCACCTTGCAACTTTGACATGTCTTGTGAATGAATGCATACATGCAATAAAATAAATGTTCAAGTAAAAATAACAAATACCTGATCTCCCACTAGTTAAGCAGATCAGAAGAATTCCCACTGACTAAGAGAATCTAAAAATTTCCATAATTATTTCAAAATTCAAGAGAATAATCAAATTAATAAAGATACTTTTCATTTAAATTTAATATGAAATTTAGTCTTCTCAAAAATGTCTAAATGAAATCTTTCAAATAAATAATTAACTGAAAAGTAAAACATTAAACAAATGTCCAAAACAACTTAAAAATAACTGATAATAATAAAGAAAAAACTAACTAAACCTATGGATTCGACTTTATTAGACGACATCATCACTTGGCATCTTCTTTCTCTGATGTCTCAGTTCCATTCTTCTTCTTCTCCAACCAAGCTTCTCTTGCTTTGCATTTTCTCTTCATATGTCCCTTTTTATGGCACCAGAAACATTCAACATCACTCATATCTCTATCATAAGGTTTTCCTTTCCTGAAGGAGTGTCTATCCTTTCTATGGGGTCCTACCCAAACTTTTCCTTTACCCTTATGTTCTCTAGAATGATCACCTGTGATATTGACACTTTCAATCCTTTTCTTTAATCTCTGTTCTTCTTTAGTGCAAATAGAAATTAACATGTTCATATCCCATTCTTCTTCTTGAGTATTATAGGCTACTTGAATCTGACAATATTTCAGGTAAAGAAGATAACGTACAATGAAACCCGAACTCATTGTCAACGTTAATTCCCATGGCTTTGATCTTTTCAGCAGTAGCAGAAAGCTCCATGAAATGATCTCTGATACTTCCATTACCATTATACTTTGCATTGATAAGCTTATTCATCAAGGTGTTTCTTTGTCCTCTATCAGAAAGCTCAAACTTCCCTTTAATCTCTTTCAAATATTCTTTAGCCATTTCCTTTGCTTGAACACCATCACACATAGTTTCAGGAATGGCCTGCCTCATGAGCAGCATAGACTTTTTATTTGCAGTCATCCACTTTTTCATTTTATGCTTCTCATCAGGGGTACTGAAATTAGTAATGGCAGCAGGTTTATCCTCTTTAAGTGCTATATCTAAGTCAACCATGCCTAAACTCGCTTCTAACTGTTCATACCACCTTTTAAAACTCATTCTGGATAGAGTAGGAATAGAAACTACTATACCACCTGGCATAGTCACAGGAAAGACATCTTGGGAGATACACATCATCATCATCATATGAGTTCAAACAAAAATATCAAGTAACAGATGAATTATATAGAACTCATATAAATACATCTCAAACAATAGAATATTGATACACACACCATTTACTTGCACTAACCATATCAACCATTCATGCAAGTATATATATCATTTTCTAAGAGTTAACCAACTACACATTCTCCTTTGGGATAAACATGCAGTGATCTTCTTAGTTTCTGTGCAGTAACTGCAAAAGAATAATGACTTTCGAAATCCCATCACCTTTGGGCTAATGAGACCCCTAAAGTCAAAACCCTTTCAAATCATGTGCATAAATATACCTTTAGTCTTTGATAATGCCACATTTGGGCTAACATTGTCTTTGTCATTTGCTTTTCACACTTGGGAGAACAGTGTATAATGTATTATTCTATTTTATATGTAAATGCACAAACTTGGGGTTTGAGAATAGCATGTTGGAACTAAGTATACCTCTTTGGTGGAATCTACTCAATCTTCACATGATCTCAAACCCTCATTTGAACAACACTTGACAACGTCACTTTGGGTGTACATCGTCTTTACACAAGCATTTACCAATACACTCAATCTTGAATTTGAAGACATCATGATGAAACTAAGTGTACCATTTTGGTGGGATCGACCTAATTCCATAATGATATCCCCAAATCCTACTTTGCAGCACCATGTGGGTCAACAACAAAACCTCATGCACATATAACCTTCTACAAACATCTGGTACAAAAATAACTGACAAACAAGCAAAAAAATTGCAAACCAGACTAATTTGGGGTACCTTTTAGTCAAAACTATCCTCCCCAAGTCACCAAACCATGTCAAACTATATACCAAACTGTAGAGCACGAAAATACGAATACAACGTAAAAAACCGCATCAAAATCCGAAGCTCCTAGCGCCCACAATCGCTGATCAAAGTCGGCACATGCTTTCTTGCATCCTGACCGATTCGGGCCGGTTTATTTTGGTTTGTTCGGTTTGGCCGGGTTCGATTATGGGCGGACCGAACCCATTTAAAACCTTTTTTTTTAAATACTTTGGTCCAGGCCGAACCAAACGGTTTGGGCGAACTGGACCGAGGCTTAAATCGTGAATCGACCGACGGTTCAACCACCGGTTCAATTTGTTCATCTACCCGGGTTTTCGGGTCAACTTTTCTGGGTCTCGGATCCTATTAACTGGTCATGGGGGTGGGTTATTGGGGCCGGTCAAAGTCTCCGGGTCTTGGCTGCGTCGTTCACACGTTCTAACCACACGTGTGACTGACGCTGGACTGGACTAGGTTGACTCGGTCAAACCCGCTAGGGTTTTCGAGTTAACCCTACCTGACGTCAGCCCTCCTTTTATTTTTATTTTTATTTTTTTTAGAATTGCCGCTGGTGCTTGGAGCTCACGCTCTTTTTCAAGGGGCGCGTGAGGGTGCGTCAGGCTAGTTCCGACGATCTATTTTATGTCGCCGACTCCATCTCTCAGAAACCTATAATCCTATGTAGTTTGTTTAATCTTTTACAGGTCAGAAAAAAATTTCGAAGGTCTAAACCCTAGACAGGTTCGTACGAAAATTTTTGAGAGAAAAATCTCTCTTTTTCTCAATCCATTCAAATTTACAGTATCTAAAATACTTACCCATCGATCCTAGATCTGTGTGGGAGGCTCTGATACCAATTGTCAGAATTCTAAGGTCTCTTTAGGGTTTCCCAGTGAACCCATTAGGGTTTCTATCAACCCTGAAATTCACACAATACTTAAAATACAATGGGAAAATAAAGTAATCAATGCAAATCACATACTTGTACGTTGAAGATTGTTTTCCGTCGTTCCACCGTATTACACTTGGGTTTGAGTCTTCCACAGCCTTTCGGGGATCCCTTGAACTCTCTCTGCGTATGGGAACAAGAGAAGAATAACCGTGGCTGCGGGGACCCTAACCGTTGGTATATAATACCACCTCATCCCTGGACCAATCCTACAGTGGACTAGGTTGGTCCATCTCTAATCATACTTAAACTGATCTACCTGTAACTAGACTCCCACTGAACCAACTAACCCTATAATTAATTTAGCCCACATTAATATTCTTACTTCCACTACCATCGTACTTCGCATTAGTAAGCTTGTTCATCAAATTGCTCCTTTGTCCTCTATTAGAAATCTCAAATTTTCCCTTGATTTCTTTCAGATATTCCTTAGCCGTCTCCTTCATTTGAACACCATCACGCATGTTATCAGGAACTGTTTGCCTCATGATCAGAATAGACTTTTTGTTCATAGCTTTTCATTTTTCTATTTTTTGAATCTCATCTAGAGTACTAGAATAGGTGATATCAGTAGGTTTATCCTCTTTAAGTACTACATCTAAGTAAAGAAAACCTAGACTAGCTTCTAGTTGCTCACACTATCTTTTAAAATTTATCCCAGATAGAGAGAGAATTGAAACTACCATACCACCTGGCCTTGTCAGTGAAATAGACATCCTGGGAGACACATACCATTACTATCATATGAGTCCAAAAATAAATGTCAAGCATTAGATGAATTGCACAAAACTCACATTAAACACATGCAATTATATTTACTTATACTTTATCTAAGATAAAAGGAAATAAAAATCAACACACTCTTTGAGACAACCATCCTTAGATAAATACATTAGTATATGAGTTTAAACATAGTATTCAACAACAAAAGATGCATACACACCATTTACCTGTTGGACTTTATGTTGTCATTATTTGTAGAAAAATTTGTGAGACTATGTGAGGATAATTTTGGATATGTTTGGGGAACATTACAGGCAGAGCCAAAACTATGTGAGGATAATTTTGGATATGTTTGTGGGAACATTTACATGGTCTTAGATGCCTAATTATCACTAATACCACCCAAAATGCATTGCTATGTATAGGTGGATTTATGTACTGATTTTGTTAAGCATTTCAAGAGTGGCCTTCATGCAAGTTTGGGCAGAAAGATGAGTGATTATCTTCTTGTAGTAGGCCTATATTGTATATATAATGCATGTGATAATATGATGTCAATGGTTGAATGCTATGCTATGGAATTGTAAGATATTGTGATGATGTGTACAAGTGAGATATGCTAATATGAATATGTGAAGATAGAATATTATGTATAAGTTTTTTAGATTTGATGTTTGTATGTGTTGTAGCAGAATATACAATGTAGAGATGTTGAATGACTTCATATTATGATGTATAATTATGTGAAATTTTTATTGGTTCAAGATGTAGCGACGCAAGTATTGTAATTGAAAGTAATTCATATCATGATAATGGAAGTGGAATAAGTTTTATAAACAAATAAGATCTAGTAAGAATGATTATTAAGCATGAACATGTACAAGTAAGGTAAAATGGCCAAGGATAGAACAAGTACAAGATATGCATAAAAAAGAGTTAAAGTATGACCCAAGATAAGTAAGACAAATATGAAACAAGTGTAAAACAATGTTAAAGCAAACCCACGACAGTTAAGACATGAATATGTACAAGGTAAGGTATGATGGCAAGATACGATAACCCAACAGGAGGTGATATCTGGTGAGTCAAGGAACAGAGACAAGAGACGGTAGCCCAGGTAAGGGTGATATCTGGTGAGTCTAAGCTCCAAGACAAGATATGGTAACCTAAGCAAGGGGTGATAACCGGTGAGCCTAAGTACATTGTTAGGATAACAGTTACAAGTACCAAGTTACGAGTCAATGCACAGATTAATAAGACAAGAAAGAACCATAAATAGAAAAACAAATTAAGGGCCATGTAAGTAAGAGTAGAGTTCATGAATACTTCAAGTTATGAATCCTTTGTATGCTATGTAAGTTTAAATGCCATGTAATGCTATTTTATAAAATCCAGTTTATTTAATGATATTTGTATAGTATTGCAAAGAGGTATATGAAATCATGTTATTTTTCAGAATATTTTTGTTATAGTTTTGTATGCTTGCATGTAAATTCTACTAAGCAGGTATTCATTCACTGAGCGTTAGCTCACACTTGTTGAATCACATGTTTTATAGATGCAGGATCTGAGGGCAGAGAAGAAGAACAAGGAGTTTAAAAGCCTAGTTGGGAATATGAGATTCCATTGGCATGTTGATATGATTCTTTTTGTGGGTCTAGTATTTGATATATATAATGTTGTTCTTTTGTGGGTAGTAGCTTTTGTAATTTGCCCAACTTTCTCTCGATATTTTGTTGTAATAGACTTAAGTTTATGCAAACATTTCAACCACCAGATGTTACAATTTAAGTATGTTTAAGACTTCCGTTGTTACTATGTACAGATTATGTATGATTAAGGTATGGATGCATGGTTTATTTTATGAAGGTCTAAATAAAAAAAATTTATACCAGGATTTTCAAAGCAGATTTATATACATCACTGTTATAGAGAGAGGGAGAGTGGGAGAGAGAAAACAAAGAAACCATTTCGGAGAGAACGAGGGAGAGAGTGTGCGCGGGAGATATGAGGAAGAAAGAAATCGCGATTTGGGGAAACTAATAAGCTGATATTCCACAACGGAAATATATTACCGTAGTAAAATATTTATCTTTGGCCATGGAAAAAATATTTCTGTAACTATAAATCTATCTTTGGCCATGGAAAATAGCCGCTTGTAGGTATAAATTTATGTTTGGCCACGGAAATAATATTTCCGTAGTGTAAAATGTATATTTGACAACGAAAATATTTATACCGTTGTTATATACATTATATGTTACAGGACAAAGTATCCTCGATAGATTGATATCGCCACAGCAATAGTAAAAGAATCTCTATCTTTTCTTTCTTTTTCTTTTTTTTTTAATATTTTTTATTTCTGGACACCGAATCGCGGCTTTAGGCCTCAAATATTAGTCTTAGGCATTGGTAGTGATTGATTCCTCAGTCGATGATAGGATCATGGATAGGTTTCGAGTTCCTCCATTAGAAAAGGTGAATGTGTGGTTCAAGTGGTTCTTGGGCGAAAAAGATGGGTCCCCATTGTGTGATGTCAAGCTGGCGAAGGAGAAGGAGAAGAAATGAGAATTTCGTTAGATCTTTCATGTGATTTTTTTATTCGTTTTTTGAGATTTAAAACACCGTAATGCCCTTAAATTTCAAGAGAATTTTTTTGAAAGAATTACCAGACATGAAAAAAAGGGTGGTTTTAAAAAAAGATAAAATTGTCATTTCAATTTTTTCGTTAGTCATATATGCTATGGAGTGCCAAAAATTACGATTAAATCTCAGGGGAAGTGGTTGAACTTTTCACTTTAATCAATGATAAGTTGTCAAGAAAATGTGAAACACTATTATTTAAACCCTTTATTAATAAATAATACCAAATTATTAAACAAATACGAGTTACAGAAAAAAATATTAACCATAGAAGATGTAATCGGATTTAGTAATCAGACAGTTTTGAATCCAATTTTTTTTTCTTTTATTTTTATTATACGGATATCCTGACATTTGGCGTGATTAAGATCCTGCGCGGAAACAGGATCCTGACTATTTTACATTTTTTTTTTAGTTTAAAATGTAAGGTAAAGTTTCCTTTGTAGGGGTGGTGTGGGACTGTGGGGCTTGGCGGTGTTTCGGGATTCCCTTAAATTTCTGTCTTTTTGTTGGCTCTGCGGCAGAGAGTGGGACTGGTGTCGTGATTCTCCGCCGCAACGTGCAGCGCAGAGGAAACAAGACAGTGGGAAACCAGGAAATGGGAAAGAAATTATATAAAAAAGAGAAAGACATCCTTTTGACGCTTTGACTGTTTGAAATGAACCTCGTGAACCATTGCACTTTTACGCGTGATCTGCATGTGAGCGAGTCACACCCAATCCTATACAGTCTCGGATGACTCAGTATTTTAGGCCGATACATGGGCAATGGCATCTTAATATATCGGTCCAACCCGATATGGACCTGATACAGTTATAGTTTCTCAAGTATCTGATCCCTCTCGGCTCTCGCCACAAATAAATAGAGATCAGTTAAGAAGTTGGGGTGGGTCGTAGGTTGGTGGGTAACTCATGAGACGTTCATTAACTCAGTGGGTCATGGACTGGCCCATTAGCTGTCTTGTTCATCACTCGTCTGGTCTTCATGAAACAGTTCAAAAATGACAGCATTTACTAGTTTTTGCAGCCTAACTTAACGTTTACCCAGCTGTGAAATCATAAAATGTAGTAATGTTATCAACCGCGTCTGGGGCCTCACCTTATTTAGGAGGGAATTTATTTCCCAATAACTTAACTCATTGATGTGGGATGTGGGTCCCACATTCCCAGTTCTAGAATGTGGGACCCACCAGATGGTGAACTTCTCCTAAAAAACAAAGTTTGTAACTGCAATTTTCAGTGGTGCTACTACTACGTCCCCTGGAGCTGATGGAAGTCCAGTTGTGAAACTATTGTCATCTTATGGTCAAAAATCAAGTGTTAGGTGACAGCTCTTTTCTCTCTCTCTCTCTCTCTTGCTTTGAGAGGGGGTTTTCCCCGCAAAACACCTCCCCCTTAAAGTTACACATGAGTGGGTGTTCAGACACTCCATGAGAAGCCAAACAGTCTATATATCCAAGAAACCCACCCACCAGGCTTGCCAGATCTCAGTTCCAGCGTTCTAGCATTCTGCTCTCTAGCAAAGCTTCTAGGGCTTTGTTGGAGTTAACAGAAGATCGAGCAGATAATAAATACTGGGGGTTATCCAAATTAAATCCTCTGTTTTATAATCAGTTGTTGATGATGGCTAGATTTCTTCTCCTCTGTTTGGTTTTGGCCATGGCGGAGGTCTTGGTTATGTCCGTAGAGCAGGAACCTATGGAACTGAAGAATCCATCCAAGGTCGAGATCCGAAATACTAATGCAATCTCAGAACCACCTGTCTCTGCTTCTGCTTCAGCCGAACTAGCGCAACCTCCCGATTACAGACGCCTTGGAGGTCATCATTCTTCGGATAGATCCATGGCCGGAGGAGGTGTCATCATTGGAGGTCTCGTCACTTTTACTTTCGCTACTGTTTTCTGCTACATTCGCGTTACCAGAAGAAGGAACGATGAGAAGTGATACCTATGATTTAGGTCTTTGGATTAAGGGGAAGGAGAACACTTTTTATTTTCCCTCTAATCTCCATTGTACGTTATCACAGATCTGATTCTGGTATGTCAGATCTGCGACCCTACAGTCGGAGTCGGAATCGGAGAACGAGACCCCTGTTTTTATCTTTTTAAAAGTTTCAAAATATTCTTTTCCTGTGGATAATCGGCGCATAGAAGACATATGAATACACAAAAATCTCGCATTTTGAGTGCTAGAAACAGTTGCAGAGAATAGATTTGAAGAAATATTTACCAAGATTCAGAGATTTAATATTGTTTGTCTCTGTTATTTGTTTGAAACAAAATCTAAGTTCTTAACTAGCAATTTTTGTAGCTACCTGGTATTCTACTGTGTTCTTATATATCGGTTCAAGCTGATTCTGCAATTATGCTCCAGTTTGTTGCCTGCGATCAGGCATTGATTGTGCTCCACAACCGATTGTACATTGAATGAACAGCGCCCAAGCTCACTCTTACAGTCTTACATTGGGGTGTTATCTGGTCGGTCCCAGTCGGTTTTGGTCCGGCTTTATCTGTCGTCATCACTTTAAGATTCATGATTTTAACTGCATTATTTAAAGTATATATTATTGATCCATGATTCATAATCTGGCTCTTAATAAACAAACTATAGAAAGTGTAATCGAACACGTATCAATCTGCTTATTAGTCGATTTTGAATAATTAAATAATGAGAAAATTTCACCTACCCCTTGAACTTTATCTTTAATTCACGTAATTCTAAACTTTGGTTATATTTCACCTACTCCCTGAACTTTATCTTTAATTCACGTAATTCCAAACTTTGATCATAATTTCAGCTACGTTTAATGTAATTAAATATTTGATAGAGAAATTAAAAGCACTATTTTACCCTCGTTGTAAAAAGCAAAAGTTGATTTTGGGTTAAAAAAAATGATACATTTTACCATACAAATCTCTCTCTCTCTCTCTCTTAGAAAACAAACTACGTTTTACCTTACAAATTGTTCTCTGTTAAAACGAACAAAGGAAGACATACAAATTTGAGGCAGCTATTTTTTGCTGGAAAAAATTTTCGGCACCCCTATTTACACTGGTAAGTATAAATTTCTCTGGCTAGACTCCCTCTTCTCCCGCTGGTGCGACTTCACACAATAAACTCTATCTCTCTCTCTCTCTCAAATTCTAGGGTTTTAGAAAATTGGAGGGTCCCTCTCACCCTAGAATATTAGGGATCGTCCGAAATCAACTCCCATTCTGTTCGTTCACTCTAGTTTTTATTATGCAGGATTATTTTAGTGCTCCTATTGGGCCCCTTAGCTTGTCCTTTTTGTGGTTGGGTTGTTGATTTTAATCAACTCTCATTCTGTTCATTCACTCAACAGAGTTACAAGTGCCATTTATTAAGAGATTGTTTGTCATTTATTTCTTGAATTATCATAACTTAGATTCCATTTTGGAGCAAAAAAAAAAAAAAAAACACTTTCATAGAAGTCCTGGCGGTGTCTGGCTATTGTGCACTTGTGACCACATATTCTATTACCTCAAGAAGCTAAGTTTTCTGATCTGGAGTTTTCTGGTGTGAAAGAGGTAGGAGGATTTTACCACATAGCAGAAGTACTGGTGCAGAAACTAAGCCCCTGTGACAGTACCAGAGAAGAAAGAAATCTCATAGCCATGATAGCTATCCATGGCAGCCAATTTGAAGTTGCATGGTACCCACTCAGGCCATAGCCTTCAGATACACCGCAATCATCAGTTCAACAGATCTATATCAGGTTGATTCGAGTGAACAATAAGAATAACCATTTCGTTTCTCAGGCGAAGAATAGTTCAAGGGACGAAAGGAAGTGAAAGCAATAGTAAAACCTAAAGCTAGTTCACGGTTTTACAATTTTACTTCTGTCGATTGTTTTTTACCTTCTAAAAAAAATAGAAATAAGGAACGGTTAAAGTAAATTAAAACTCCAAAAAGGTAATTTTGGTATTACATAATTTCTAATATTGCCACCTCATCACTTAACATATCAATCTGTTAAGTTTGGTCCTGTATGATACATAATTCACAAATGAGGGGGTGTGGGTGAAATTATGTCCAAAGTTTGGGGTTACGCCAATTAAAGGTAAAGTTTAGGGGGTAGGTGAAATTTTACCTTAAATAATTGATTTTCATCCAATAAGTAATCATAGAACTAATTACTAAATTTCATGTACACCTTAAGAAGTATTGCTAACATCATTTACCATCTACAGATTTGGAAAATCATCAACTACCACTCATAATTTTTGCACTGTTAATCAAAGAGGTTCACCCTGTTAACGGGTGTCTTTTGAGATGTTGATATCTAGGGCTGCAATAGGGCCGGGTTGGGTCGGGTTTTTCAAAACCCTAACCCCAACCCTGACTATTTAAACTTAACCCTAACCTAGTCCAACCCTATCAGAGTCAGAAAATGTATAACCCTAATCTTGATCTTGGCAGGGTTGGGCCTAACCCTAATCTGCCTTGATTGACCTTGACAGGACCAGGTTGGCCCGGGTTAACCCTGATTCAGGAGGTAAAAAGAGAAAAAAAAGAGAGAATAAACGATATCAATCATACAATTCATTTAAAACCCATTTGATTTTAGCTCAAATCGAAATCTCTTATCGATCATTAAACATGTTTTTTATTGTCCATTACAACACTCATGAGAATCATAAATCTCTACCGATGAAAATATGAATAAAATATGAACAAGATTGGTAGCCAAAACAGAGAGGAACTCTAAAAGATCAACAAATAAAATAGAAACAGTAAAATCAAACAACATACTCAATCTGTCAAAAGAACAACAGAAAGATTGAAAACACATAACTCAAAAACAAAGTAAAATTTCCTTACAGTTTTCTAATAGATCAGTAAATGAAATCGAAACAATAACAATCAAACAATAAAAAATATTTAACTCAAAATAGGGAAAACTCCTCAGGAGATTTCAATTCTCACCTAATCATTTTCGACAGTCAACTCTCAGCCTCTTAGACAATGTCTCAATGCCTCTTAGAGTCGGCAATGCTTCCTAGAGTATATTCATATATATATACAGGGTCGGGCCGGGCCGAGCTCAACCTTGGGGGTCAACCCTAACCCAACCCTGCGAGGGTTGATAAAAAATTAAGCCCTAACCCAGCCCTGTCAGGGTTCAGGCTGGGTTTAACCCTGCCAGGGTTCAGGGCGGGCCTGGGCGGGTTAGGGTCTTCAAGGTAAAACTTGCACCCCTATTGATATCAGTTGAAATAGAACTTTTCATGGACGATACTGTCCTTAGAGTAAAGGTAAAACACCATTTTACTCTCTATTCAATTTTCACCATACTCCCCAAATAGTGTATTCTTTTACAAATAGTAAAAAACCTTCGATCTGCGCATCTCTTCCTCTTCAGTGACGAGGACCGCAAACATCTTCAAATCTGTTCTTCTTCGCCGATGACTATAGCATCATCCAATCTGTGCATCTCTTCTTCTTCGTCGACCACGATTGCAGTGGTTTTATTACAAACATCCCTCTTCCCTCGATCCTCTGGAACTGTTCTTCGACAACGAAGATAGCAAGCATCCTCCACTCTCTGCATCTGTTCATCTTCGCCGACGACAGTAGCATCCTCAAATTTATGCAGCGTTTCTTCTTCACCGACCACGATTGCCTCTCCGTAGTTGTCGTCTCGGCTTCGGCATCTTCTAGAACATGGGGGTATTTTTCCCCAATATTCCCTTTCTCTCCTCTCTCCGTCAGATTAGACTACAGGGAGCTTGGCAAATTTGATCTCTCTGGCATTACCCTTGCTCCAAGGTTTGACATTGAGCTGTCTTTTGAAATTGGTTATGTTAAAATTTCTTAAGAGATTTAAAATGAGAATTGAGACCCTTGAATGGCTTGATGAGAACCGGAGTGCTGAGAAAGAGGACTGGATGAGAAGCTCAAAGAAGTAGAGGCTGTGTGCAACCCGATCATTGCGGCTGTTTATCAAAGGTCTGGAGGAGCACCAGGCGGTCCATCAGGTGATGATGATTTACGATCTCTGCTGTTCAGCCTTCCTCTTCTGTCCCCTTTCAAATGGTTGTTTCCGGAAAACACAGGTGGCGGGAGGAATTTTAGAATTACAGAGTTTACATCCTAATCTTTGTGCTTGCTGTTTCAGAAGATAACTATGGTATTTGTTGGAGCTCCCTTGCTGCGTATGAAGTTTATCCAATCCTGTTGAAACCGTTCCTTGATTGTAGCATTATGGTTGTCATGAATAAGAGCATCCAATGCCTTGCTTTGAGTTGCGGTTGCAACTGATTTCCGAAGCTTTGAATTTAAATTTTGCGGCTTTCTTAACATCACCAATTTGACAATCATGATTACAAATTAAATAACTTATTTCATTTGTTATGCGAGAGAGAGGGAAGAGAGGCCTAGGGAGAAGGATGACAGAGAAAGGAAAGAAAGAGGAGCACATAGACTAACCTGATGGCGGAGCTTGGAAGCCGCCACGGGAAAGATCAACTTCTCCAATCGCATAATGTAGAGAGGACTCCAACGTTAGGGCTTGGCTGAGAGTGAAAAGGAAAGAGTGAAAAAGTAAATGTAATTTTCATTAGAAGATCAAACTAGTACTTCTATTTAATTTTAAAATTTTTCAATTTATAATATGAAGGGTAAAAATGTATATCAATATCTTATGTGATTTCCGTCAATTAAGTAGGTGCAGTTGATGATTTTCCAAACCTGTGGGTGGTAGATGATGTTAGTAATACTTTTTGGGGTGTACATGGAATTTTTTTCATTTATTTATTTAGTGATCCTTTTTGACCTTTAGGGGCTAATCATTGTTGGACTAAGGACATGGAGATACCAAAGGAATGAAATGTCAAACTAAGGACTTAGAGATACCAAATGAATGGAATGGGAAAAATTTAGTCCCATATGGTTGGAGAAAGAAAATGTTAGATTCTTTCTGTTACGAGTGTCAAAAATGAAACCAAACAGTACATTAAAATTGAACCGAATCTGTTGAACTGAAACCATGAAACTGATTATTAAATAGTTCGATTCTGGTAATGTAACCGCTTAATTAAACAGTTTGATTCTAGTTTAAAAAATAAAATTGTTTAAACTGACTATTTCGAATGATTAAAACCCATTAAACATTAACATCTAATCATTTAGTGCTTTTTTTGTTTGATAAATATCATTTACTGCTAATTTTCTATATCTTTAGAAATAAATTTTATTTTAATACTTTTGACATGAGAAAACTTTTAAATTGTAAATCGTCAAATATGATTGAAATTATTTTAATATTTCCCTTGGCCTTACATCTCCTTTGTTCTTAATTCTCTTCCTCTCCTTTCTCGCAATGAGACAGTTTAAAAACCAAAAATCCGGAACAATTAATAATCGGTTTTAGGAAACATTTTGAAAAGAAGAGTCATCTCTAGTGTAATCTACACAATCATTTAATCCCACATCGACTTGAGAAAGATAATGTCAGAAACACACAAAACATAAATGGTGACACAGACACCTGAGAGAGCCACAAGGCCACGTAAATGACCATTTAAGTGGTCAGTCTAGGTCAGTTTTTTTTTATCAATCCATTTCGATTTATTTTTTTTTTAATCCACAACACAAACAACCTGTTAATACATCGTACAAGACCATGACCTGACCATTATTAAACCATCGGTTTGGTTTCGATATTTTTGTGATCGCACAGTCTAGGTTTTGACACCCCTAATGTTGAGCCATGGTAGCGGATCAATGGCACTCACATGACTATGCCTAAACCAACACCAGATTGTACTATTCCGGATTCAAGAACATTAGGGTATGTTTGGATGCAAAAAAAAAATAGAAGAATTTTTTTGAAATGAAAGAGATACATAAATAGTGATCATTGTGTCGCCATTATTTTGTTTTATGCTTTTTTTTCTTGACATCTAAACATAGCGTTAAGGTTTAAAATGGTACATGGAAATTACAATTTGGACTGGACCTATTAATTGGATTGAAAAAATAGCAGTCTTCCACATGTCTGATTTTTTTTTATTCAAAAGATTTGTAGATCTTGCTACAAGATATACGTTTGAACTCTAAAACAAAAAGGGAAAAAAAAATGGACTGGAAAGCATTCATGGTCGATTGAAAAGAGGTTGTGGGGAATTGATAATGGCCGATTCCATCAATTCTGATATAATTGCTGAATTTGCATCCAATAACCAACAGATAGCTGAGTAAGCCATGTTGTTAGCATGGCAGTTGGAACTTCCAAACCTACCGTTTATGATGGGGCAGGCATGAGAGGCCTAAGAAGTCAGCGAATTACAAAGGCTGCAGTTGAGATGTTAAAGGCGTCATTTACTCCTGGTTCTTTGCATGTGATTGTGTTTCAACTTTCAAGCTTATGATTGACAATCAAATTTTGAATTTGGATTGAATATTTGGGGTCCTAATTCAATAATATTATTGTATGGGAATAGGTATGCATGAATAAGTATTTTCACTAGGATCCACAAGATCAAGAGGAGAGAGTGCGAGTTATATGATAGGTTGCGGAAAATAATCCCGATAATGGAATAGGACAACCCATCACCAATATTCGGTCCCCACCATGTGGGTAACAATACCCCTTTTTTTGTTAAGGACCTCCTATTTTACTAATGCCCATGGGGGACTTCGACACTAGTAGAAATAGGGGGGAAGGAGGTGTGTTAAGGCACAATGAGAAGATAGGAAAATCAAACCCATGACTTTCTTAATGTCACATGGGTATATTTTAGCATAAAAAAAGTTGGGTTATGCCACGATGGGCTACAGTCAAGAAGTCGAGCTAATCATGGTCTGACTTCCCATGTTCGAGTCCCCCTACCTCAGCCTAGCTTATCTGAAAAATGGTTGAAAATGAAAAAATAGGTTTGGTCAGCTATATACAAAGTTCCACCCAACTAAAGGTGTCAATTTAGGTCTGAACTCAATTCGCCCTAGAACCAATCCTTTAAAACTGATTTCTGATTTCTATTAAATGGGACGGGATAGGTTTTCCAATGGGTCCAAAACTGATAGTCCAATAAGGAACCGTTTAAGAACCGATTAAGATACAAACCTTAAGTATGCATATAACTTTATTTTGAAAATCTATAGTTAAATCATCCATAATGAGGGCAAACAAGTAGAGGCTTAAAGTTGATCTTTGATATAACCCAATTGTAATTGAGAATTTGTTACCTTGATCCCCCACGATTCTATCATTAGTCATCATATTAATATACATATCATTGACTATGTCAACATAATTGCTTGAAACACTTCTCTTCTCTAGTACTTACCAGATTCACTTTCTAAAGATTTTTTTTAATGTAAATAAAGACCATATGAAGGTCTTTCTTGTCTTCTCTAATATGTTCATGAGTCTCCTAAGCAAGTAAATAGCTTATATTATATATCTACATGGCATAAAACCAAACTGATTATCTATAGTAGTAGTTTCTTGTCTCATACGAATTTCAATAACTCTCTCTCATAGTTTCATAGTATAACTCATTAGTATTATACTTCTGTAGTTATTGCAACTCTCAATATCACATTTATTTTTATAAAATCAAAAACACAATGTTTATCCTCCATTCATCTGCCATTTTCCTTGTGCTCATAATCTTATTGAAAAGTTTAATTGGTTAGTCAAGACATTCCATAGATTCTTAGGTTTTTCCAAACTTCTATTGGTACCTCGTCTAGGCCTGGTTCTTTGTCTGCCTACATCATCCTCGTTTAAGCTTCTTTACTTTTGTCACCCTAATTTTGCATATATATCTATGACCTATGGTGTTTTAGAGGATAATATGGCCTTTTGGACACTAATACTTGAAGTGTCTTCATTAGTAGGCTATAGAAATAATCATTCAATCTTTCTTTAATATTTTCACCCTTACTAAAATTTTACCATTTACACTTTTAATATATCTAACATGGTCTAAATTCCTACTTTTCCTTTCCCTTATTTTAATTATTTTAGGGGAAATTATAGGTACATCTCCTATAGTTTGCCTAAAATCTAGGTACCTCCCAAACATTTCAAACAATTACAAAGACACCCCCTAAAATCAAAATAAATTACAAGAATATACAGTCCGTTAGTCATTTTTCGTTAACTGATGACGCAAAGAAGAGGTTTAAATTTTAATAACCAAAATGCCCAAATGGTAAATTGGCACCGGATTCGTGAAAGCTCTACGGCACAATGGTTGATGCAAATAGATGATTAAAAGAAGAGGGGCTTATATTGAACAAGCCTTGCATCCTATTCAAGTACAAGCAATACTTCTGGAGATGGCTAACGACGTTATCTCGGGTTAGACTGTAAGACCCACAACCAAAATTTCGGCTTAATTTAAAATTTTGTCACATGGCCGGTCTACCCACCAACACGACTCTAGCATCCTTATCAATTTAAAAGTATGACGAATTTAAGGTAAGACATGAATCGAACCATTCTAAGCAGGAACCATTTTAAAAATCCATAAAATGCCAAACCGATCAATGCACTACCAAACAGATCTCAATCAACCATATCTACGATGACGTCTCGGCGACCAAACAGGTCCAGTCGCCCACATGATCTGGTTGCTTGCACGATTACTGTAATGGCCAGAATTGTGTTGAAGTCTTGTTTGATGTCTGACCACCTTTGGACCTCCCAAATCATGTGAGACCCATCTTAAAATTTGCAAGTTTGCCAATTAGCAAATAAGAGACCTCATTGATCACTATTAGATATTTGAGAGTGGAGTTATATCCCAACTCTAACTCTTGAATTCCCTCATCATTAAAAGCAGCAAAACCCTAGTGCTAAGAACTCTACAAATTTTTGATGCACGTTTTGGAGAGAGAGCAATAGCAAAGAGGTGTAAGGAAGAAGAAACTCAAGAGAAAGTCCTCCCTCAAGCTACCCAGCCTTGAATTAGGAAGAATAGTCCATAGGTAAGCATCGAAGGCTTTTTCTATGATTTTTCTAGCAACCTTAACCCTTAGAGGATATGCTCATCCTCTGGTTTGGTGGGAGAAACTCTCCCTCGGTCATTAGTGGCCATATGAGTTGAAATCAAAATATTTTCCAGAATTGACTAACCGATGTAAAGAATGTATTTTGATTAGAATTGCTAGGTTGAAACACTAAATTAATGGAGGAAATCATTCTTCAATATATTTCAGATATTTTAAAACCTTCTTGAAGCATCATCAGTGAAGGATTACAGAGATTGAACCAAAATAGGAAGGTTCAAGCTTTCTATAACTGTCCGAGCGACGACGTTTGGGTGGGAAAACTGATCCCATCACCCACATGTAATATGGTCGATCTCAAGATCATAGAAAGGTGTTTCCTCTCTATTTTGCCCCATTCAGCCATGAGTAATTTCCCAGGCCCCCTGTATTCAAGCTACATCTTAAGACGTTTATTGTGACATAATTCAACCTAATAATTCATTAAGGTTACTATCTTACGAGTGTAGACACGTATGGTTGCATAGCCAACATTCATAGTCGACAACCATAGGTGTATACAATCTTTAGAAAGGGAATAACCCTCTGTCCTATGGCCTAACAACATTGTAAATTCAATGTGGACATGACCCTAATGATGTTCAAGCCTCTGGAATCCTAATTATGGTAATATGTGTGTGGTAACCTACGTGCGGATGACAAAACATGTCCCATCGCCCGCACAACCTGTTAACCCACACCCATCACCCTCAAGTTGACAACAAAGTATGTTCGATCAAATTTTAGGATCGTTGATTCAAAGACCAAACCTACTGACCCTATGTCATCAACCTAAGGTTAGTGAGGAAACTTAGACCTAATTAAACCATAACCAAACGATACAAATATTAATCAAGTGCAAACCATGTAATGGGTAAATCAACATGGAAACATAGGGAACCACTTTGTCTGCTGTAGAGCACTATTATTGTTCACCATTAGAGGTGAGGAGATTAGCTTGATTTATTTACTGTTTCTCACATGTATGCATTTCTTGTGGTTGTACTTTTGTTTGATAACATGCCATCCAATATCTATTGTATCTGTCATGCATTTGCATTATATTTATATCTTTTGTTTGAAAGGATGATGGTGATGTATTGTTTGGCATATGTTTGTATCCTACTAGATTTGGAAAATTGAAATGGGACAGACGTCTTAGTCTGTAAGCTAGGGTATTGGCTCCTGTATTAATAATTGAACATGGTTAGGATTGTAACATCATGTAGCTTGCAACCCTTGTCAGCAGGAGTTTAGGTATTGGCATAGGCTTATACAAAAGGTCTGATCATGAGTCTGTGGCCTTCCTTGTATGTTCACTGTGCTTGAGACGTAGGGATGAGTCAGGTTCTAGGGGCTTTTCCTCATGGACTGGGCATGTTACCCAATGAAGGGTGTTCCTTCGGGGGCGCGTACCAAGCTAAGGGTTGAGGCATAGGATTGTGATGCCAGAATGAAGCCTATCTTTGGGGCATGCTGGTAGGTACCTTGGGTAGCCTTGGTAGCTTATCTTCATTCTTTCAGTGGTGGTTCATATGCGGTGGACCAGTATGGATCATTTACCTCATCCAAGCTTGAGAGTTCATTTTTGTGCTTAACGTGTCTCAATACAGTGCATGCATGTTTCCACAAACCAAACCACTAATAATGTATTTATGCATTTGATTGTTTGTGTATGCTGATTCTCTCACTGAAAATGTGGTTTTGCTCACCACTTATACGTATATATTTTTAAATTGCCTTGCAGGTGATTATGTTACTACTGATTGTGCTAATGTATCTAGTGAAGATGAAGATCCAAAGGATGAATCTTATGGATCTACATGCGAGTGCAAAGACTGTCTCTATGGTTGAGAGATAGGGAGTTACCATAGTCTAGGCTAGCCTTACTTTTCTGGACGAGATTGACCCGTATTGTCTAGACGTAGTTGCTTATATGTTAGGATTTTATTTATGTCTTGGTTATTGTTCAGATAAACTTTTATTGTGTAATTATCGTTGTTAGCTCTTGTAAGACCCGCACTCCACTAACTTGGTCTAACCGTGTCGTGCCAAGTCTTTCCATCATTGCTGGACTAAGTGGACCGACCGTGTAAAGATGGATCACAAAACCAGGTATGAATCGAGTTAAAATGCTCAAAAGTATGCGTATGGTCGAATAACTGGGTAGGTATGGTCGACCATAAGGTAGGAAACAAAGGTCACTGATCCAGGACCCTACGGTCGATGTTTTCGACCCTATGGTCGACGGATTCTGCGACTGTAGGCCATCGACCGAGAGACCCCAGATCAGACCCCAAGTTGGAAACTTTCCTAATTCAAGGGGGGATTTCTTTCTTAATGTTGGAGAACTCTATATGGGAAATTTTTCTCTATATAAATGACGTCCCTCAACCTTTTTCACTCTTTTAGAAAGTTAGTAAACCCTAAAGGAAGAGAAAGAGAAGGAAAGAGAAGGAAGAGAAGGAGAAGAAGAGAAAACTAAGGAGAAGGTTTTGCTGAGAAGATTTTAGCTTTCTACCATAAGCAAAGGTATGAGCCTAATCTCTGAAGATGTAAATTCTATGGAATAAGACTTTTATGGGGGATTAGAGATGTCAACCTATTATGATCCATGTGATTCCTTGAGTAAATCCCAAGGCTAATCATGAGGGGTGAGTTTGGTGATAATGGTTAATGAGAAACTACTAATGATGACCATAGGATAACCTTAGTATGAACCCAAGAGAAACATCGAGGAGTTGACCCAAGAAGAACTCGAATTGAATGTAGTTTATGACCAAGAAATCTTAAGGTCGCAACTATGGTCGACCATAGCATGACCAGCATGATCAAAGTATTGACCATAGGCATTCGAGAAGAATTCAGAAATCATATGATCGCAGGTACGGTCGCAAATGGTGCGACCGTAGGCAGTAAGGTCGACACAGACCATTGGACCAATCAGACACCTATCAATGCTCTGTTTTGATTTTCGACTACTGTAACATATTACATATGAACCCTAACTTAAATTCATATAACTTTTAGGTTATTAAATTGATTTAAAGAGAATTACAAGGCTTGGAAGGAGATCGAGTTTTGCTAACATGTGAGGGAACAAGACCTAAACTAATTGGCTAATAAGAAGCTGTTTTACTTATTGAGTCCAATGTCATGATTGATTCTATGCTTATATATTTGTATTGTGCATCTCACATGTCATCCAATATTTCTATTATTACTGTTCATGCATATTTATTTATGTTTATTTATAATATGATGATGGTGATGACGATGATCCTAGGAATAGGCGTGTGATTATATGTGTGTGGTTAATGTGCTTGATGCGAGTAGAGCATCAGAGGGAGGACATGGCATGGTGGTCTTTGTCCTGATCACCAGACTCTAGCTCTATCTCTACTTAAGTCTTTCCCAAGAACATCGTCATATCCAATTACCTTAGCAAAACTATTACTTCGTAGGGCATCGGGGAGGTGGTCTTCGACCCTGTAGTCTCTGACTCTGCTAGGGGACCTTAGCCCTATCTCTATGAACATATTGAGGGATGCTGGGGTGAGGCCTTAGATACACTGGATGACATTTAGGATTGGTTAGTTGCAAGCCCAGTTTGCAAACCCTTGCCAATAGGGACTTACGTATTGGTATGGGTAGGGCATCAGGGGAAGTGTTGGCGGTGTTTGATCTAGACACTTTAGCTTTATCTCTGTTCCATGATGGGTGCATATGGGATGACAATGGTATTTGATCAATTGGATAGATTCACACACTTGTGTATAGAGGTGCGGGGGCCACCAATCCTTTCTATAGCATATTGTAAACTTAAAAACCAGACCAAAGATATGAATTAAATGCATGCATATATTTGTTGCATTGTTTTGTTTGCTCACTGAGCCGTGATGTGTGCTCACCCTTTCGACGTCAAATATCTTAGTTGATGATGCAGGTCCTACTATTGAAGATTATGTGAATGCACCGATATACGGACACGTTGCGGCTATGGATGTAGAAGCTGTAGAAGATACGCA
This sequence comes from Protea cynaroides, assembly GCA_028583415.1. NCBI lineage: Eukaryota > Viridiplantae > Streptophyta > Magnoliopsida > Proteales > Proteaceae > Protea > Protea cynaroides. Next base: position 12,819,810 of record CM053265.1, read on the forward strand.
TGATCCTTCATGCGAGTACAACCAGTGTATTTTTTATTAGTTTAGTTATATTTGATTATTGAAACATGTAATGGGTTAATTACTTTTATGTCATGAGTTTTGAAGATAATTGGATTAATTATTTATCATGGTTAGATGCTCAGTTCATTATTTATAAAGACTTCCACTTATTTGTTTATTATCTCTGATTATTAATGTGGAATGTGTGTGTGGTTAATATGGGGGGTACTCCCTAATGGAGATCCTGGTTGAACCGTTGGTTTATTGAGGGTTCATCACACCATTCTAGTTAGTTCAGAATTGGGGTGTGACAACTTGATATCAAAACTCTCCCAAGTTATTCCCATTGACCTAACTACTTCCACATGAGTCATGAACTGAGTTAGGATAAAATTAAAAACTGTAATAAAAACACACCTATGTAAAGGAGAAAATAATATATATATATATATATATATGCCGAATAAAAATAAGAAAAATATACATCCGAATCAGAGTACAGTCCACAAGCCAGACAGTTACTCTTCAATATAAATGGCAATCATGGAGCTGGGGGTGCTGGAGGAGGAGGTGCCTCACGGTCTCTATCATAGTCCTCAGCATACACTCTTGCAAGCCAGGCTATCTGTACACGGTGGCACCCTCAGCAATTAGACGAACTCTAACCATGAGTTCGCCCTCAACCATAAACGTGATTGCACTACTTCAACTCCTAGCACAACGAGCCCAGCTGGACTGGCCACAGCTACTACATCTTCTAACGAGGGAAGTTACTCATTGGTTCTCACTCTTTCTCCTAAGGAGAAAGAGGGAATGAAGTGAAACCAGCGATAGCAGGCATTTGCAATTGCCGGTGGTCTCCCCTTCATTCTGAGTTTGGGTCGCTCAGAGACTAGCCGCCAAATCTACTACCCACTGGTCTGTAGCACATTGTGTAAGACCCGTATCGTACTAACTTGGTCTTACCACCTTGTATCAGGTCTTCCTATCATGGTCAGACCAAACGGACCAAGTGCGTGAAGAAACCACAAGGCTAGGTATGGAATTGAACCCAAAATCATCTAATTAGGAGCGTGTGGTCGCATACCTAAACAGGTGGGGTCGACCACACCTCAGAATAATGAGACCACTGGAGTCTAGGACATGTGGTCGCAGTTTTTGAACGTGTGGTCGATGGGTTCTGCGACCCCACATGCGACCACACGATGTTATAACTGACTTCATGATTATAAAACTTTCCTAATCTAAAGGGGGTTCTTTCCTAATCAAAGTAGGACTCTATATGAAGGGTTTCCCTTTATATATAGGACATTCCTCAGCCTCTTTCATTCTTTTAAAACTCAAATTGAAAGAGAGAAAAAGAGAAGAGGAGGAAGAGAAGGAGAATTGAAGAGGAAAATTAAGAGAAGGAATTTCAGAGAGAGCTCTGATTCTTTAGCAAGTTTAAGGTATGGAATCGTCCCTACATTAGTTGAGTGCCTAGAAAAGATCATGGAGGAAGTATTGATTCAAAGTAGGATCTCAACCATGAGACCCATAGACGGAAACTTAAAAGAAATCCATGAAGAGTAGGTTAGAGTAGATAATTGTAAAAAAAAATATAAAATTAAGGCCATAGATCAATCATAGGAAGGACCCTAGTGATAGTTTAAGGAATCAAATCATGAAGGGGTTAGACTGAGAATGAAAGTCGACCAAACACTCGTGTGGTCGCAGCTATGGTTGACCACATTAGGCACATGTGTCGACCACACACCCTTGCAAAGTTTTCAGGGAGGGTGTGGTCGCATGTGTGTGGTCGCATGATATGTGACCACACGTATCGAATACACACCCTGTGGTCGTAGAAACTGAGACCACAGGTGTAGCCATACCTACGACCACTCAGCTTCTGGAGGTCTGGTTGATTCTAGATGGGACATTTGAACATTGTAATTGATGAATATGAACTCTAACTTAGAATCCATAAATTTATTAGGTTTTCAAGTGGTCCAAAAGTGATTTACAAAGCTTGAAAGAGGAACAACCAACGATCAAAGGTGAGGGATCAAGACCTAAACTAAATGGATAATAATAAACTGTTTACTTTATTGAGTCCAATGTCATGATTGATTCTATGCTTATATGCTTGTAATGCACATTTCACACGTCATCTAATATTCATGCTATTACTGTTCATGCATATTTAATTATATTTATTTATAACATGATAATGATGATGATGCTAGGAACAATCATGTAAATGTATGTGTGTGGTTGGTGTGTTGGATGCGAGTGGAGCATTAGGAGGAGGACGTGGCATGGTGGTCTTTGTCCTTGTCACCAGACTCTAGCTCTATATCTACTCAAATCTTACCCACTAACATCATCGTATCGCCATTACCTTAGCAGAACTATTACGTCGTAGGGCATCCGGGGAGGTGGTCTCCGACCGTGTGGTCTCTGACTCTGTTGGGGGGCCTTAGCTCTATCTCTATGGACGTATTGAGGGATGCTGGGGTGAGGCCTAGGATACACTGTTTGGCATTAGGATTGGTTAGTTGCTAGTCCAGTTTGTAAGCCCTCGCCAGTAGGGGCTTACGTGTTGGTATGGGTAGGGTCGTCAGGGAATGTATTGGCGGTGTTTGATCTAGATACTTTAGCTCTATCTCTATTCCATGGTGGGTGCATGTGGGACGACAACTTGTTTGATCCATTGAAAAGATTTATACACTAATGTATAGAGGTGTGGGAGCCACCAAACCTTTCTATAGCATATTGCAAACTTAAAAACCAGACCAAAGATATGAATTGAATGCATACATATGTTTGTTGCATTGTTTTGTTTGCTCACTGAGCCGTGCTGTGTGCTCACCCTTTTGACGTCGAATATTTTTAGTTCTTGATGCAAGTCCTACTGTGGAAGATTACATGAACATGCCGACGAATGGATACATAGCGACAATTGACGTGGAAGCTATAGAAGAGGCGCATGATCTGTCATGCGAGTGCAACTCATGTGTTTTTTATTAGCATAGTTGTTTAGTTATTGGAACATGTAATTGATTATTTATTTTATTTTATGTCTTGAGGAGTATACTTAATTATGCTATCACTATCAGATACTCAGTTTATTAGTATTAAAGACTTTCCACTATCGTTTATTTACTCTGATTTTGCTTGTAGAATGTATCTGGTTTAATCAAATGGGCACGACCTATATGAGAACCTGGTTGAATTGTTGGTCAATGGACGGTTCATCACACCATTCTGGTTGGTCAGAACTGGGGTATGACATGCTGAGCCTCGTGAATCTCACGTAGTAGTGCCCTCATGTCATTTGATGGTGGGCGTGAAGGGCCAGCTGAGTGAGAAGTCTGAGAAGGACTGACTGCAGTAGAATGGTGTGGTGATGGAGGAGGTATGGCATCCACATCCATGTACATCCTATCATCATCTTCCTCATCATCACTCTCATGTGCCTCTGCTGCTGCTGCTGCCGCCTCCGCATCTTCTGCCGCTACCCGAGTGAGAGAACATCTCATAGCACTCCTCTCGTCATCACTGACCTGTATCTCTCTCATGCCCATCCTACTAATGGCCTCCCAATCAAGGTCAGCTGAGAAGGTGTCCTTAAAAATCCTCTCATCCTCTAGGTTCACCTATAGACGAGCAAGCAAGGTGGAGATCAGCCGTCCATAGGGCAAGTTACCTCTCGAGTTAGGCAACGTAGCTCTGTGCATAGCCGGAGGATGATGTACGGGAGACAAACAGATTGCCTAGTACAGATACAATACAATAGGTACTGAGTCAGCTGAGAGACCATCTCGTAGTGTCCACCCTAAGGGATCAGATTATGCTGGATAATCTTACAGTAGACCCATGGCTTTGGACGCAGGTTAACCGCCTTCATTTCCCAACCGTTGTCCCAAAGAATCTGATTGTCTATCTCTGCACGCACCTGTGTAGATAGGAACTAGGGCTGCCTTCATGCACAGTAAACCAACTGTCGATCATTGGAAATGCCCAGGAGATTAGCCAACTCCTGACAGTTGAAAGATATAGGAACTCCTTTTACCCAACTGGTGATCCGAAGCTCTCTACCCCTATCCACATCCTCTAGGTCACCCTCCAATTGAAGGTGACAGTAGAACTGCTTCACTAAATCTGGGCGAGTACAAGTCCTGTACAGGATCATTGGAAGCCAGCCCATATCACCAAATGCCCTCTCCACATCAAACAGGGCTAAGTGGGATAAGTTCACACATCGATCCCCTTCCACTTTCTTCTGAACAAACCATAGATATTGTACCTCAGCTTCGACGGACCGCAAGCAACGTGGGTCATGGAGTTGAGGAACCTTGGTGCGAACCATGATAACTGCAAGAGAAGAAAATATAAGGAAAACAAGTTAAAAAATTTAAATTTGGGCAGCATAACGACATAAAATGGGAAAAAACCTCACTTTTCATCCAAACATTAGACAGGAGGACTTACATAGGTCCCAAATCATCCTGCAAGGCTCATACAATGGAAAACTTTAACTAGGTAGATTTGAATTTAAATTTATTTTGACATTTTGGAAAAACCCCAAAATTTAGTTTAAAACTAGGAATTTTTAAATTTTTTACCAAACCAACCGATGAAACTCAAATTTTCTTGAGGGCTTTTATCGGTTGGGCAGCCAATAGCAATAACCCCCAATAAAATTGAAATTTTGATGGTCCAATAGATGTTAATTTGAAGAAAGCCCTATATATGGCGAAAACCTAAGTATGAAAATTAAAAAAGGAAGGAAGAATAGAGAATATACCTTGAGGAATGGAACGAAGATCGTTGATCAATGGAGAAATCACCAAGTTGTACGGTTGACACTGTAGCAACTTAGTGGTGGCGAGCTGAGTTGAGACTGTAGGAAGAAGAAAAGGAAATGAGAGGGAAATCTAAAAAAAAAAACAGGTTTAAAAACCGGATTTTGAATCTTACGGTCGCACAATTCGACCAAAACATGCGACCGTATGATTGACCATAGGGTCCTGGGAAGTTGCCAGGGTTTTCATGGTCGAACCTATGGTCGCACAACATGTGACCGTAGGCTATCGACCTTATGACTGACTGTTGCCTGTTTTTTTATTCTACTCGAACTTTTGCCTGTAGATTTTGTTTCTTCTCTCGCTTTCTATTGTGAGACTAACCTAATACTACCATTCTATTTTGTCTCACATGTACAACCTTTCCAAGTACCATTTATCCAGGAATTTAAATGGTCAAGTGTAGAGTTAGCCAAAGAAGACAGAATACAAACCTACCTCCACCACCTATGGAGATCAATGACAAGGAAGGTCAACAAGGACAAGAAGAAAATGTTGAGAGTCAAGGTACTGTGCCTCAGGATGTTTACCTCCAAGCCAACCCAACCAATTTACCAACACCACCTACGGATTTGGCTACTGTGGTGATGAATTTGGAACAACAAGTGCAACAGATACAGCAACTGCAAGCCAACATGCAAGCTATTATAAGAATTGCTACCCCAGTTGCAAATGCAACACCTCTACCTTTAGGGCAAGGTAGTATTGTACCTGGTGGTAGTAACACGGTACCCCAAGCACCTCAAACTCCAGTGTTACAAGCTCAAGTGTAGAATACTGAGGCACCACAAGGTGGAAATAACCAGCGTAACTATCAATACCAACCTCCTACGTATGGAGTATATGCTCAATATCAACTTGATCATTCCAGATTGATTAAACGTTTTTTGAAGATGAAGCCTAAGGAATTCAATGGCAAGCCGTCGGATCCTCTATGGCCAGCTCATTGGATCGACGAGATGGAAAGAAATTTTATGATGATGACTGTAAATGAAGAGGAGAAGGTGTTATGTGCCACTTTTATACTGAAAGGTGATGCACCCCATTGGTGAAAATTTACTCGAAGTTATCTATTGACAAAGCATACCCAACTGACCTGGGCTATTTATAAGGAAGCTTTCTTTGAGAAGTATTTTCCTAGGAGTTTTAGAGACCAGTTGGAAAAAGAATTTTTGAGTCTATATCAAGGACAAATGTCTGTAGATACTTATCAACGGCATAATGAAGAGCTGTTTTTCTTTGCTCCCTCTAGCATGCAGGAAGAAAATATCAAAACCGAAAGGTTCGTTATGGGACTTAGGGGAAGCGTCCGTGAGCATGTACCGGGACTATAAAAGAAGATTTATAATGAAGCGATATAAATTGCTCGAGTACTGGAATTGAGCCAGAGGGAGAGTTATTTTACTCAAAACACGGGTATAAAGAGGCCGAATAGGAATACGTTCAATAGAGGGAACTCAAGAACATTCAAACATTTTCGTACTCAAGGCTTCAATGCTACAGCCAAGACTACCCAACAGCCCAACCTTAATAGAAACAAAGTAATGCTGGAATCAAATGCTTCAACTGCGATCAAGTAGGACATTATTCAAGAGATTGTCTTAAGCCAAGGAAGCAGCTACAACAAGGAAAAGTTCATGCAATTACTTCTGAGGATGTTGTCGCATCGTCTGATGTGGTCACAGGTATCGTACCTATTAATGACATATCCGCTAGAATACTCTTTGACTCTAGGACTACTCATTCTTTTATATCCGTGTCGTTTGGAAAGAAGTTAAGTCTACCCCTTAGGTCTTTAGACTATAAACTGCTTGTACGATCACCTATGAGATTAGAAGTAGAACTAGACCAAGGTTATGGACCATGTCCAGTTATTATCGGTGAGAAGACTATGGATGCAACCTTAATCCAACTCGACATGGAAAACTTTGACGTTATCCTAGGGATGGACTGGTTATCCTAGCATTCTGTGAGTTTGATTTGTGCTGAGAAGAAGATATCATTTAAAGAAAAAAAGGCATAGAATTCAGTTTTGTGGGAACCAAACGTCCCCGTAAACGAAAACTCATTCTTTCGGCATTAAAAACTAGAAGATGCCTCGAGAAAGGAGGAGTTCAGTACCTAGTGTCTGTGGTCGAACTCACCAAGGAAGCACCACAAAGGGAGGGTATTGAAATTGTGCATGAATTTTTGAATGTATTTTCTGAGGAATTATCAGGATTGCCACCTGATCGAGCGACAGAGTTCGTTATAGACCTTATACCCGGAGCCGTACTAGTATCTAAGGCACCCTATCGAATGGCTCCTACTGAACTGAAGGAATTGAAGGTATAATTATAGGAATTACTGGACAAGGGTTATATTCGACCTAGTATATCACCATGGGGAGCGCCAGTGCTATTCGTGAAGAAGAAGGACGATAGCGTTTGACTTTGTATAGATTATTGGGAATTGAACAAGCTCACGATCAAGAACAGGTATCGGTTGCCTCAGATCGATGATTTATTCGACCAGTTGCAAGGTGCCAAAGTGTTCTCTAAAATTGATCTTCGGTCGGGATACCATAAATTGAAGATTAAGGAAGGCGATATCCCGAAGACAGCCTTCAGAACCAGATATGTACATTATGAATTTTTAGTTATGTCTTTTGGATTGACTAACGCACTCGTAACTTTTATAAAACTTATGAATCGGGTATTCCATGATATGTTGGATACATCAGTCATCGTATTCATTGACGACATACTAGTCTACTCCAAGGATAGAGAAACTCATACCACAAATCTAAGAGCCGCTCTGCAGCGACTAAGAATAGAGAAGCTTTACGCTAAATTTACAAAGTGTGAATTCTGACTAAATGAAATTGCTTTCTTAGGCCATGTTGTATCCGCTGAAAGAATCAAAGTAGATCCCAACAAGATTGAAACCATTGTAAAATGCGAAGCACCTAAGAATGTTGTTGAAATCAAAAGTTTCTTAGGTTTAGCTAGTTATTATCGATGATTCGTGGAAGATTACTCTAGAATCATAGTACCACTCACCAGTCTGACTAAGAAAGGAGAAAAATTTGTTTGGACCGATAAATGTGAAGAGTGTTTCCAAATATTGAAGACAAGATTATTATAAGCTTCCATCTTGACTATTTCGATTCCAGGAGAACCATTTATCTTGTACACCGATGAGTCTAGATTAGGTTTGGGATGTGTGCTCATGCAAGGAGAGCAAGTAATTACGTATGCTTCCAGACAATTAAAGACACATGAGAAAAAATACCCAACTCAAGACTTGGAACTAGCAACAGTAGTACATTCTGTCAAGATATGGAGACATTATTTGTATGGAGAGAAATTTCAAATTAAATCGGATCATAAGAGTCTCACTCATCTTTTCAATCAGAAGGAGTTGAACATGAGACAGAGAAGATGGTTGGAGTTGCTAAAGGATTACGATTGTGTTATCCAGTATCATCCAAAAAAGCCTAATGTAGTGGCCGATGCACTAAGTAGAAAAGCAATGACAAAGTCATAGGGAGAAGCTAGTACAAATGTTGTAATGTATGACACCGGAAGGGTATTTAATGGCGACAATGAGTAGTTTGTAATCGATAAACCAGGTGATTCAATCGAGCTAGGGTTTATTCATGGATTTTCAAACACGTTTGCTACATTGAAGATTGTACCAGATCTGATAGACGAAGTAAAAGCAGTTTTTCAATCAGACCCCTATCTGAGAACAGTACAAGAAAACCTTGAAAAAGGTAGGACTACCCCTGACTTCACCTTGGACCTTGAAAGGGTGCTACGATACAAAGGGAGAGTATGTGTCCCTGAAAGTGAAGACTCAGATATTAGACATAGACTAATAAAGGAAGCCCACACCACAAATTATTCGGTACATCCCGGGAGTACAAAGATGTATCATGATCTGAAGAAATTATACTGGTGGAGGGGAATGAAAGCAGATGTAGCTAAGTTTGTGTCGCAGTGCCTGAATTGTCAGCGGGTAAAGGCTGAAAGGCAAAGGCCTGCAGGCTTGTTGCAACCACTATCAGAACCAGCATGGAAATGGGACTGTATCACTATGGACTTCATCACCGGATTACCTTTGACTTCCAGAGTAGTTGACGCAATCTGAGTGATCATAGATCGTTTGATTAAGACAGCTCGTTTCATAGCTATACGACCTCAGTATACACGAGAGAGGTTAGCTAAGTTGTATGTGGATAATATTGTCAGATTACATGGTATACCTGAAAGCATTGTGTCTGACAGAGACCCACGCTTTACCTCAAAATTTTGGAAAGGATTACAGAAGGTTATGGGTACAACATTGAAGTTTAGTACCTCATTTCATCCTCAGACAGACGGATAGTTGGAGTGCACCATTCAAATTTTAGAAGACATGCTCCGAGCTTGTGTAATTGACTTTAAGGGATCATGGGATGAGAAGTTATCATTGGTCGAGTTCGCTTATAACAACAGCTATCAAGCTACAATATAGATGTCGCCCTATGAAGCATTGTATGGTAGAAAGTGTCAAACTCCTTTGTTTTGAAACGAAGTTGGAGAGCGTAGTGTTATCGGACCAGAGTTTATTGAAAAGACGTGTCAAGTGGTCGACATCATCAAGGAAAGAGTTGTAATAGCTCAGAACCGTCAGAAGCAATATGAGGACAATCGACGAAGAAATCTTGAATTTACCATAGGTGATAAGGTATTTCTATAAATATCTCCTATGCGTGATTTAAAAAGGTTTGGACAGAAGGAAAAGTTATGTCCTAGATATATTGGACCTTATGAGAATCTGGCAAGGCGTGGAAAGGTAGCATATCAGTTAGCACTACCACCATCAATGTCTAGTGTACATGATGTATTTTATGTCTCACAATTGAAGAAGTATGTCAGAGATTCAACACAATGTTAACAACGAATCCACCGGATTTGACTGAAGACTTGACGTTCGAAGTGGTACCTTTTGAAATCACTAGCCAGAAGGTTCAATGTCTTCGCAACTGCGACATCTATTATGTTAAAGTTACTTGGAGAAGCCAAAATGTGGAAGAAATTACATAGGAAGAAGAAAACGCTATGCGAAAGCAATATCCTCACCTGTTTGACTTGGAAGGTATGTGTAAATTTTGAGGATGAAATTTATATAAGGGGACAAGTTGTAAGACCCGCACTCCACTAACTTGGTCTAACTGTGTCATGCCAGGTCTTCCCATTGTTGCAGTACCAAGTGGACTGACTATGTGAAGATGGATCACAAAACCAGGTATGGTTCGAGTTAAAATGCTCAAAAGTATGCGTATGGTCAAATACCTGGGTAGGTATGGTCGACCATAAGGTAGGAAACAAAGGTCACTGATCCAGGACTCTATGATCGATGTTTTCGACCCTATGGTCGACGGATTATGCAACCGTCAGCCATTGACCGTGAGACCCCAGATCAGACTCCGAGTTGGAAACTTTCCTAATTCAAGGGGAGATTTCTTTCTTAATGTTGGAGAACTATATATGGAGAATTTTTCTCTATATAAAAGAAGTCCCTCAACCTTTTTTATTCTTTTAGAACGTTAGTAAACCCTAAAGGAATAGAAACAGAAGGAAAGAAAAGGAAGAGAAGGAGAAGAAGAGAAAACTAAGGAGAAGGTTTTGCTGAGAAGATTTAGTTCTCTACCATAGGCAAAGGTATGAACCTAATCTCTGAAGATGTAAATTCTATGGAATAAGACTTCTGTAGGGGATTGAAGATGTCAACCTATTATGATCCATGTGATTCCTTGAGTAAATCCCAAGGCTAATCATGAGGGGTGAGTTTGGTGATAATGGTTGATGAGAAACTACTAATGATGACCATTGAATAACCTTAGTATGAACCCAAGAGAAAAACCGAGGAGTTGACCCAAGAAGAACTCGAATTAAATGTAGTTTATGACCAAGAAATCTTAAGGTCGCAGCTATGGTCGACCATAGCATGACCAGCATGATCAAAGTATCAACCATAGACATTCGAAAAGAATTCAGAAACCATATGGTCGCAGGTACGATTGCATATGGTGTGGCCGTAGGGTATCGACAATAGGCAGTAAGGTCGACACAATATGAGACTATAAGACCAATCAGACACCTATCAGTGCTCTATTTCGATTTTCGACTACTGTAACATGTTATATATGAACCCTAACTTAAATTCATATAACTTTTAGGTTATTAAATCGATTCAAAGAGAATTACAAGGCTTGGAAGGAGATCGAGTTTTGCTAACAGGTGAGGGAACAAAACCTAAACTAATTGACTAATAACAAGATGTTTTACTTATTGAATCTAATGCCATGATTGATTCTATGCTTGTATGCTTGTATTGTGCATCTTACATGTCATCCAATATTCTTGTTATTACTGCTCATGCATATTTATTTATGTCTATTTATAATATGATGATGATGATGATGCTAGGAATAGGCATGTGATTATGTATATGTGGTTAATATGCTTGATTCGAGTAGAGGATCAGGGGAAGGACGCAGCATGGTGGTCTTTGACCTGGTCACTAGACTCTAGCTCTATTTCTATTCAAATATTACCCATTAACATTGTCGTATCGCCATTACCTTAGCAGAACTATTACGTCGTAGGGCATCAAGGGAGGTGGTCTCGGACCGTGTAATCTCTAACTCTGCCGAGGGGCCTTAGCTCTATCTCTATGGACGTATTGAGGGATGCTGGGGTGAGCCTTGGATACACTGGATGACATTTAGGATTGATTAGTTGCGAGCCCAATTTGCAAGCCCTAGCCAATAGAGGCTTATGTGTTGGTATGGGTAGGGCATCAGGAGAAGTGTTGGCGGTGTTTGATCCGGACATTTTAACTCTATCTCTATTCCATGGTGGGTGCATGTGGGACAAAAATGATGTTTGATCCATTGGACGAATTTACACACTTGTGTATAGAAGTGCGGGGGCCACCAAACCTTTTTATAGCATATTACAAACTTAAAAACCAGACCAAAGATATGAATTGAATGCATGCATATGTTTGTTGTATTATTTTGTTTGCTTACTAAATCGTGATATGTGCTCACCCTTTCGACGTCAAATATTTTAGTTGATGATGTAGGTCCTACTGTTGAAGATTATGTGAATGCACCGATGTACCGACATATTGCAGTTGAAGCTGTAGAAGATATGCATGATCCTTCATGCGAAAGCAACCAGTGCATTTTTTATTAGTTTAGTTATATTTGATTATTGAAACATGTAATGGGTTAATTACTTTTATGTCTTGAGTTTTGAAGATAATTGGATTAATTATTTATCATGGTTAGATGCTCAGTTCATTATTTATAAAGACTTTCACTTATTTGTTTATTATCTTTGATTATTGCTGTGGAATGTGTGTGTGGTTGATATGGTGGGTACTACCTAACGAAGATCCTGGTTGAACCATTGGTTTATTGAGGGTTCATCACACCATTCTAGTTAGTTCAGAATTAGGGTGTGATAGCTCTCATCTTGATCTTAATATATATGACTTCTGCAGTTTAGTTAAATACTCTGATTTCTTATTATATTTGTGAATGTGAATGGAGGGTTGGTTTATGATAAACACAGCCTACTTAAATCTTGGGTATGGACTACTTACTACAATAAGGAATCTAATCGCACTTAAGAGATTCTGATTTTGGGGTGTGACATAGACCCTCCACATTCATCAGTTGAATGATGGTCTTGGGGACATCGTTCTTAATACTCAGATGTGCGACGACATCGATAAATCGCTTGTGAAGCTGAGAAGTCCATTCCAAATAGAATGATCGTCATAATTATTATTAAAATTTCATGTATTTCGTGTGTTTGGGAAAAAGGGAATATTCCCTAGTCCCTGAACGGATCCTGTGGGTTCTAATCCACCTCTAACTCCCTCTCTATGCATAAGGGACTAGACTCATTTCCTTGTTTCCCTAGGATTGATGTTTGTCAAATTATCTCTAATTTTCCTATCTAGTAGAGAGTCTCACTCCAGAGGGAGACTCTAATTCAAAATAGATATTGATTACTCTCTCCTTTAGAGTTACACACCATCTCAAACCCCTGACATGCTCTCGTAAAGAGGGAGATTTGGAGGAAGATGATGAGTGCAGTAAAAGGCTTTATTGACTAATCATCGGCATTGCTCAAGCTACCAGCATTTTAATACGAACGAACTACTGATAAGCTTTTTGCCTTCTCGTTTATGGCTTGGGTAGGATGTATCGTTGGTAGTTGGTAGAGAGAGAGAGACCCTAACCTTTCGACGAAGGAGATGCTTCTTTGTCGCCATTAATGGTGAGATAAGATTTGTCTCGGCCAGGTAGAAGAAGATAAAACTATTATGAATTATTAATTATAGCCAAAAGGTTAAATTGTGACGTGTAAGGGTATGAACCCTATGCTGAAGATGGAATATTATAGTAAATCATCGAGAACCTTAGTGTACGATTAACATAGTACCTTTGGAACTCTAACTTTGTGATCAGCTAACGGACTTCTGCAGTGGAGGTCCGAAATCAGGTTCGGTTGCAAAACCCCTACTACCGAATAGGCTAAATATAAGGCCAACCCTCTTGGTAGGTCTGGTCGAGGGGTCCGGTCCTACAACTGTGCAACCGGAGCCACAATTGGACACAACTAGTAGGTCTTGGTAAAGGTAAGGTCATAAGACCAGTCGCACGATTGTGCCACCGGAGTTGCTACAGGACACTCCCAAAAGGAGGACCTGGCCAGTCTAGAGGGAAGATTGATCATAGCTTCCAATTGGAGACTCCAACCGGACACCCTCTGTATAACTCTAGACTATTGTCTACCGTTAAATAATAACCTAATAACCTCATGTATCGTAACTAGGTGTCTTGTGTGTAAATGAGGCCTACTTACGTATTGCAGAATCGTATATTAGCTAACACACAGGTGATAGAACTTTGAATTCGTTTAAGTATTTCTAAATAACTTGCTTGCCTATGTTACATTCTTTGGTGAATAACATTTCATTCAATATTTGTATATTTGTGAATGCATTTGCATCTTGAATTATTATGGGGATTGTGTAATGAGTGTACTATCTGTGTGGGAAATTGGAAAAGAGTCGAGGACTACTGAACCAATTCATTACATAGGCACTATTTGGATGACCTAGTACCATAGCAGATTGACAACGTCTAGGGGAGTAGACGAATGAGCTGAAATATCTATTGGGCTATGGTCATAGGAATTTGATGACATGTAGGATTGGTTAGAAGCACAGTGCCCTATGTTTGTAACCCTGGCTAGTAGGGGGTTAGGTAATGGTGTAAAACCGGGGATGAGGGAGAGGTCTTGATGAACTTCATCGGAGAGTCTTCAAGCGGGACTCAACCCTATCACAGTCCATAGTGGGAGACACGTGGCTTCATTAGGGTTATTGGAGCAACACTGAGTGAGTGACCGTTCTCTCTCCTGCATAGAGATTGTGGTCAGCTTTGGTGAGCATGGCAAGCCTTTCCATAGCACAAGGCAGACTTCACCTGACCTTGCTTGTTAAATCCTATTCATGCATTATTGCCTACTTGATTGTCTATTCTCATTGAGCTTATTTTGGAGAGCTCCCCACATGTACATGTTTTCATTTTTAGATGACATTGTAGGTCCTACAGTAATCGAATATACGAAAACTCCAACCATTACTAACCTTGCTCAACTAGACATGCAGAATTTCGAAGAGGAGGATAATGGTGATGCTTGCAAATGCAATTCCTACATATTCGACTAGATGGAATGACTACATGCATTTCATCGTTTCCGTTTAGTTTATTTCATTTTTCTACTATGGTTATTATTTATATGACACATGAATTTATGATATTGTTTTTAAGGAGTTGAACAGACAAGTGAACTTTAATTACTTAATTATGGCTATTAATAGACTCTCAGTTCATTAAGTAATTGATTCTTTTGTTATTTTATGATATCTCTGATTTCTATCGGTTCATCTCGTTGGATTGGTTACGGTTGGTGGGATACCACGGCTTAATGTGGTTCTGAGTTGGGCTGCATTTGGTTGAGTATCGGTCCGATCACACTTTAAACCTATTTAGAAATTGAGGTGTGATACTAGGTATTAGTAGAAATTGAGGTGTGATACTAGGTATTAGTAGAAATTGGCTCACCCTCAAATTTATCCAACACCTCCCTAAGAGAACAATAAAGTTCCTCGACATCTTTATCCTCTTCCGAATAAGACAGAGGCACCTCTTCCAGAGTCTCGCATTTAGAATAGTTAACGCCTGCACCCTCTTATCCACATAGTCATGAATGGACTCTACCCCATAAAATAAATGAAGAGACCTCTTGTTTAAGCATCTCAAGAATTCTGTGGACTTCTTATAAAGCCTTACCATCCCCACAACCGCCTTCTGAGCCCTCTCAAATTGAGCCTTCGCAACTCGAGCCTTTCCTTATACTTGTGCATATCCCCCTTATACCTCACCTCTCCACTCAGGTCTGAGCGGCCTTCTCAGCCTTTTTCCAGATCTCGATCTCGGCTGCAACTCAGATCTTTTCCTCCTCTAGATGTTGTTTAAGGCAGTTAATCTCAGAAGACAATGTCGTATTCTCGACAATCTGAACACCGAGCTTGGACTTAGCTCCATCTCGGTCTTTTTCCATCTCCTTAGTGCCTCAACCATCCACTAGAGCCGAAGAGTTTTCTCCTTCTCACAATTCAACATCTGCACAAGCAAAAGAAGCAGAGTGATAAGAATAAAAGACAAAAAGGGAGTTGCAATCAAGATGGCTCGGCCAGAGTATACTCACAGCAACCATCAGAGTATTAGAACTGGTGCAAATCGAAGTTATGGGAAGGCCCTGTACCATAGCTTCATCTCTCGAGAGACGTCAACCCGCGATTAACTCACTGCCAACCAGAGGATCCCCGATCATTGTATAGCATGACACGATCGGCCAATCAAGACGAAACAGATCTTCATCACCCCGCCTCTTCAGCAGAAGAGGACCTTGCAAGCCCGTCTTAAGGACTATCTTCGAATCATCAACTGTTGCATTGGTAGCTGCTTCCTTAGCAGACTCTGGTATCGAATCAGGGCCCGTCTCGGTTGGTTTTGGAATAGCAAGTGGCAGACCCAAAAGTCCTACTATCTCTTCTTGGGCAGCATGGGCTTTGCATATTGACAAGCCACATCACCAAGAGCCTTGTCAGTACGATCTACCCAGTTCCTCTTCCTTAATGGCTTCTCCGCGATAGGAATCTCAGTCACCTCACCAAAAGTTCTTGCTTTGCCTTTGCCCTTGGACATGGTCATATTTTTCGACACAGCCTCCACATGAAGGGCCATCAATGACTCCTTGGAAACACTCACTGCAACAAAACAAGGAAAGGTTAGGCACACTCATAAAAGAAGAAATAAAACAAAAACTCCGACACCGATGCTAATACTCACAGAGGCGATGGGCATAAAGAAACAAAGGATCTAAAAGCTCTTTAACTCCAGTTTTAACCCTGGTAGCTAAGAAATCAACACTCTGAGATTCCTTTGGAGTTAGGGTGACCGAACTAGTGAACTACTCCGCATCAACCTCTCTCCAGATATTTATCAAAGGTAGTTCCTCTTCGCTCAAGGGAAAAAAAAACCTATTTTTCCATAACTTAATGGAAGAGGGCTTCTTGGCCAGTACGTCCCAAAACCCCTTACGAGTAAAACAAATACCACCCCGACATCTGATAAGCATTAAAAATGTAATATGATGGAACATGTTTCAGGGTTGGATTCTGCTCCATCCTAAGGAAGAAAGCGATGAATCCGATCAGAGTCTTCTAGGAGTTCGACATTATCTGAATCGGAGCCACTGTGTAGTACTCAACAATATCATATACTAGCCACAGCATGGGGATCCTAAAGCCAGCCTTAAACATTTCCTCTAGATATATGCAAAGCTCAGAGGTTGTGGACCAATACACCCTATCCCCGGGCCCAGGCATGCAGAGAACCACATCAGTGCATATCTAAAATCTCACCCAGAGACCATCAAACTCCTCATAAGTAAGCCTATAGCTCTTGGACAAGGCCTCATGATCGGGGTCAGATCAGCATCCTCTACGGCTTCATTGATATTGTTTATTAAATTACCTACTCAACCACCCTCAGCAGCGATCGTCCCCTCGCTCTCTACCTCAACATCAGACCTACCCGGTTCCCTCAGTTTGCCCCCACCTTGTTCGAAAACTATCTCTTCATCAATGAAGAGGAGCTCCATCCCTCACTACTAGGAAAAGACCCAGATGTTTCTATCGAAGAAGATGATGTCTGCCTCTCTATCATTTCTATATCTACCAAGGGCTCACCCTCTATTTGCAGCATATTTAAAAGTAAAAACTCGAAAAGAGAACTTACTGATAAGAGAGACTTTCGTCGACGAAAGAACACCGACCAGCGAGCCATGGAAAGTCGATTAGAGGACATAAGGCAGAGCAGAACTACAGAAAGACCAACTCCAAAATCCGAAAGCGATGAAGCCCCCCCCCTCCCTTAAATGTATATATAAGCCCTCTCTTGGTATCAATCTACATGCCACTAATGGACTTGCTTCTCACCCTCACAGCTGGTCGAAGGGCTTTAAATGCAGCCTTTTTTATGTCGTTTTGTCAATTGGGTCAAGCAACGCGGTATCCATCAATCCGAACCAATAGAAATTCGAACATCACTGATCCATGAAACTGAATCAAAACCCGGCCCAAACCTAAGAAACTGGACAATCTGATCACCAAATTCAATCTCAACCCCCTGGGTTTAAGGTTTCCCATGTCCCTTAGGCCATCTAAGACAGGTTCAACCAGGGCCCCTTATCTCAGTACAGTCGAGGCATCTCATCTGACCCTGGCTACTCAGCCATTTATCCTCGGTTAGGAGAAAGCAAATGCCTAGGAGGATAGATTCAAGACTGAAGCTCGACACCTTGGACAGGCTGAGCCATCTTGCCCGACCCTGGTTGCTCGGCCATTTCCCCTCGGATAGGCCGAGGAAAATACCAAGTAAGGTAAATTCAAGACTAAGGCTTGACACCTCAGACAAGCCGAGCCACCTCACTTAGCCCTGGCTGCTGAGCCATTTTTCCTCGGATAGGCCAAGGCAAATGCCAAGAAGGGTAGATTCAAGAAATGTAGCTTAACACCTCGGATAGGCCAAGCCTTTTCGCCTAACCCTGGCTGCCCAGACATTTCCCTTCGAATAGGCAGAGGCAAATGCCAAGGAGGTAAATTCAAGACTAAAGCTTGACACCTTGGATAGGCCAAACCATCTCACCCGACCCTAGCCGCTCGACCATTTCCCTTTGAACAAGCCAAAGAAAATACTAAGAGGGTAGAATCAAGAACTGAAGCTCCACACTTCAGACAGGCTGAGCCATCTCGTCCAACCTCATATTGGCTGAGGCAAATGTCAGTGAAGGTAGATACAAGACTGAGTCTCGACACCTCGGATAGCTAGAGTCATCTCGTCCGACTCTAGCTGCTTAAACATTTCACATCGAACAAGCTGAGGCAAATGCCAAGGAGGGTAGATTCAAGATTGAAGCTCAACACCTCAGATAGGCTGTGCCATCTCACCTGACCCTGGCTGCTCTGCCATTTCCCCTTGGACAGGCTGAGAAAAATACCAAGGAGGATCGATTCAAGACTGAATCTCGATACCTCAGATAGCCAAGCCATCTCGCCCAACCATGGCTGCTCAGACTAGCTGAGGAAAAATGCCAAGGAGCTAGGGTAGATTCAAGACCAAGGATCGACACCATAAACAGGCCGAACCATCTCGCCCGACCTTGACTGTTCAGACATTTTTGCTCAAACAAGATGAGGCAAATGCCAAGGAGGGGTAGATTCAAGACCAAGGCTCAACACCTCGAACAGACCAAGCCATCTCGCCTAACCCTGGCTACTCGGCCATTTTCCCTCGGACGAGCTGAGGCAAATGCCAAGGAGGGTAAATACAAGACTGAAGCTCTATACCTTGGACAGGCCGAGCCATCTTGCCCGACCTTGACTACTTGAACATTTTTCCTCAGACGAGCCGAGGAAAAATGATAAGGAGGGTAAATTCAAGACTGAAGCTCGACACCTCGGATAGGTCGAGGCAAAATGCAAAGGAAGGTAAATTCAAGACTGAAGCTCAACACCTCGAACAGGCCGAGCCATCTCGCCCGACCCTGGCTACTTGGACATTTCCCCTAGGATGAGCCGAAGCAAAATGACAAGGAGGGTAGATTCAAGACCAAGGCTCAACACCTTGAATAGGCTGAACTATCTCGCCAACCCTGACTGCTCAACATTTTCCCTCGGAAAGCTGCAACAAAATGCCAAGGAGGGTAGATTTAAGACCAAGGCTCGACACCTCAGACAGGCTGAACCATCTCGCCAGACCCTAGCTTCTCGAACATTTCCCCTTGGACAAGCCGAGGTAAATGTTAAGGAGGGTAGATTCAAGACTGAGGCTCAACACCTTGGACAAGCCAAGCCATCTCACCAGACCCTAGCTGCTAGGCCATTTCCCCTTGAACAGGCAGAGGAAAATGCTAAGGGTAGATTGAAGACTGAAGCTCAATACCTTAGATAGGCTGGGCCATCTCACCTAACCTTGGGTGCTCAGACATTTGGCCTCAGACGAGCTGAGGCAAAATGCCAAGGATGGCAGATTTAAGACCAAGGCTTGATACCTCGGATAGGCCAAGCAACCTTACCGGGCCACGGCACATCAGCTGATACAACAAGGCACTTTGAAGATTTGGAACGACCGCGAAAATTCAGCTCAAAAATAGTAGATTTCAAAATACCGACCCGACCATACTGCCTACCAAAATTGTAGAAGCTACAACAACCAACCCAACCTTTCAACACGAAACTGCTAAGTCGACCAGAATTGTCAAGCCTATAAGATATGCAAAGCCTACCACTACCTACTCGATCTTACAACTACCGACCTGACCACCTAATCCATCTTCAAATAATCACCACAAAAACCCCATAATAACACCAAAGTCAAGGCTCTTTCACCTCAAACCAACAGAGCCAAAAATCCCAAGGAGGGTACAAGGGTATGGGTACTACAGCCCAAAATTTTTATTCTTTCACTTACTCATTTGCATCTTGCAAACCCAAAAGAGCAACAAGACAACTGCTAGGGATAAATATCATCATCCAATAAGAACATGACAGGTAGAAAGCAGCCACAATCTAGTCAATAGGAATAAGAAGGACCTTTCACAAAGAGCAAAAGGATACACTCGCCATTCCCTATAATGGTCAAGGGTAAAAGCAACATCACATTATATAGGCCATGATGACATCAGTAATATCTAAAGCCATAAATAGCCCCAACGACCAAATTCAAATCACCTAAATATTTTATGAGCTTTGGCCCACTTGCTCTGACAGCACGTCAACTCAACTTCTCACTCGACTAGCTCAGCATCTATTTGGTACTTTACCATAACACCTTCCTACCCCGCTTATCTATGGCTTAGTATCCTGACTTAAGAATCAGAGTGGTCCTAGGGAAAATGTCACACCCCATATATATGTTATATAAAATTTTGAAGCTGATAAAACTGACACACATTTTATATTCGGTCCAACCCAGATCCACATAAGCAGTGTAATGCCCGTCTCAACCACATTATGATCAATGTCATAAATTATTAATCAGAGTTATATAAATAGCGGAATAAACTAAATCAACGGAGCTGCTATTGATACTTTAAATAAAATTAATAACATTGTATCAAGATTATTCTGGTTCCATCATATCCACAACCAATAAATCAAAACCATTCTTAATTCAGTCCTATAACATTAGGCTATAAAATAGTACTCATAAAAGTAAATAAAACACGAAAGTAAATAAACTAAACTAGGCCACAACATTCTTCAACAATCGACACAGCGTCTCTTGCTTCTCCTACTCGAACACGCATATGTCACACTCACAGTTAGTATCATGTTCGCCTCCTTTTAGAGCTTGCACATCCATGTACATCATAGAAGTAACAGTCGAAGCATTTACATAGTCAACTACAGTATTACTTGTAGCATCAACTAAAAAGTTTGTGTACACAAGGGTGAGCTCTCCAACTTGAGTTGGTGAGAAAACAGATAAGCAAATGGCATTATGCATGATTAGATTATTATTCCTAGTTCACATTACGTCTGGTGTAATGTATACTACAGCTATGGGAAGGCCTGATTACGTTCACCAAAGTCTACTATAACCTCCATGCACTGGAAAGAATGTGTGCTCACTAGCCTACACCAATAGCCCTGGTGTTCTCACGCATCATTCCAAGACAAATAGTACTAGGGAAAAGGTTTGGCCAATGACGCTCTAACGAATATTTTCAACACCTCCCCGTCTTCTCCTATTCATACCAACACCTAACCCCCTATTGGCCAGGGTTTCAGTTGGTCAGGGTCACATACATAGGTTATTCCGCTAATCGTCATTCTACATGTCACCCCTTGTAGTTTCCCCACACACCCAGCAGGAATCCCAGTCCATCCGACCACCCCCCTAGATGTTGTCGTCCAGCTTAAGGTGCGAGAACATTACAAGTTATCAATCAAGTGAGTTGGATGATACGGTCCTCGACCGTTTCACCACCTCTCATAATTCACATTCACATACATTCACAACATTCAAAATAATCAAGATGCAAATGCATGCAAGAATAATTATTGGATGATATGTAATCATAATCAAATCAAAGCATTCATAGACATATTCAACATAGAAATCATTCCACACATAGGACAGGGGTTCTGTTCCCTCACCTGAGATTTAAAGATAATCATTATTTCTAGTCAAAGGGTCACTCTTGGATATGTATGAGTCACCTATTGTATGGGAACCTCGTTAAATACTTTGAATATTAAATTTAGCCTAATATAGGGTCTCTTGGGGCTAACCCATCACGACTGTCTGGCACCAATTGGTTGAGACTGGTTGTAGAAGCCGATTGCTCTTGGGAACCCTTTTTGGTCCCAACTAGTCACAGGTCCTATCACAGGTATCGTGACAGGATATCGAGGCTGGATATTTTTCAGATACTTCCCAAATGCATCCGGTCGTGAATCCGGTTACGTATTTAGAGACCAGAGGTCCTTCAAAAAGTTGGTATGGGATTCCAACAATGGATTTCTCATTATGGAACTCCATTGTGGAACCCATGGCCTGACATCCTTGTGAGTTTATCAACATTATTCTAGGCTTATGAAGTCATTAATGATTTACCAATTGGGCTAGGGTTTCTTATTAGAAATTTTGTAAAGTATCTACTGGAGTCGAAATTGATGGAACTTTTTTGCTACTCAGCCATCAATGGATAACGGCTCCATTAATGGTTGATGATTCATGAATTCCTCCATCCTTTCTACATTAAATCCATTACAAGGTAAGATAGGGTTTACTTACAGTGGTTTTGAACTACTGTTGCTGATATCGAAACTCACCAGTGAACTCTAAGGTAGTTCTTCCTCGTAGCTCCCTTCTTCTTCCTTCAACTCTCTCCTCTCTCTGAGAACACGTCAGAACTTTAGGGTTTGAAATGGTACTCTGAGAGAGAGTGTGTGTGTGTTTTGGAAAGGATTTTGTGGTTTAGGAGTCTCCCTCTTGGGGTAGAACTCCTTAGAGAATGGGAGACTGTAAGGGACTGCCAATTGGCATCTGGAGAAGTTCCTTGGGTTCTCCACTTTTTCAACCAACTCTAGATCAGTTAGGAGTGAAGGGGGACCCATTGGGGTCGTCCCTAGGTCCAGGGAATATTCTCACAATACTTTGAAACGGAGTTTTAAAATTAGCATTTGCAGGTAGACTGTTCAAGTCTTACCAACTACGACCATCCGGCTCCGATTGATTGAAGCCGGTTGTTAAGACTGGTGCCTGATTTTAAGAACACTTAATCTTAAATTTTAAAATGTTATTAATTGGTTTGTGCCTGGTTCGAGTTAGTCTTCAAGTCGACATGGGGTCGGGTTTATCAATGGTGGAAAACCCTGGCACGATAATAGAATTAGAGTTAGGTCGGGTTTTCTGGGTGCTGGTTTTACAGCAAAAGCCCGACCCCCCTTTGCCTTGTTCTGTCGTCTATAGGTTTGACGGTCAGCGAAAGACCCAGGCACGGATTCTAGCAGCCACAAGTGTAAATTTATTTTTCTACTCCAAGTGCCATTCTATCACAAGGATTAGCAGCCCCGAAAATGGTAGTGACCCAGCACTGGCCTCATTGGCAGAAATTGATGATTTCTATGTTCGACAATGGAACCTTCACTTTTCTCATAGGGAAGATTAATGGGGTTAAAACATAATCTGGGAGAAATCTTCGCTGACGGCACTCTGGACTTCTTTTGCATTTTATTGGGCTGTATTTGGTATGCATTCTTAGAATGCATTTCTAGGTTGATAACACATTTTGAGATGATGAAAACATTATTTGGTATGCATTCTCATACTTGGATCGTGGAATCCTTTAGAGAATATGGCATGTACTAGAATGCTTTAGTCCATTTTGCATTCCGAGCCAAGAACAAAAACTTTAAACCATTCTTATTTTATGTTAGGGATGCATTCTTATAATGGAAAATGCATTTCTAAAAAATAAATTCCAATAATACATATGGAAATACTAAATACAGCCCTGATCTTTATTGTTTTAGTTTTGATACCCCAAAAGCAAAAGTTTCCATGCGAACCCATGGAGGGAAACATTAGGTGGTTAAAACCTACCTTGTAAATACCAAAACTACCCTTACAAAATAGATCGGCTTTACGATTACGAACCTACATAGTCCCCCCCCAAAAAAAAAAAAAAAAAAAAAAAAATCCATGAAAGAAAAAAAAGATTAGGGAGGGGGGTTAACTTATTTAACATTTCAAGAAACTGCACCTAAAGTACCTAACATTTCATATATTGTGTTTGGGGTACCTAAATCATAAAAGGTTAACCAAGGTGGGACAAAATTTCGACTTTGCCCAACCCATTGATCCTCCCCTTCCCTACCCCTATCCTCCCTCTTGTAACCCTTCCTTAGGGGCTGCCTCCCCTGAAAGACCCGTATGAAACTAACCGATCTTACCACCTTATATCAGGTCTTCCTATCATGGTCGGGCCAAGCGGACCAAGTGCGTGAAGAAACCACAAGACCATGTATGAAATTGAACCAAAAAACAGTCAATTATGGGCGTGTGGTCGCATACCTAAACAGGTGTGGTCGACCACACCTCAGATTAAAAACATGAATTTGGGTCGTGTGGTCGCATGTTTCAGACTATGTGGTCGACGGGTTCTGCGACCACACCTTGTGACCACACGAACCAAGTCAGAAACTGTGATTAGGAAACCTTCCTAATCCGAAGGGAGTTCTTTCCTAAACTAAGTAGGGCTTATTATGGAGGGTTTACCTCTATAAATAGGACGTCCCTTAGCCTCTTTCATCATTTTAGAACTCAAACTAAAAGTGAGAGAAAGAGAAGAGGAGGAAGAGAAGGAGAATTGAAGAGGAAGACTAAGAGGAGGAAAATTCAGAAAAAACTCTGAATCTTCAGCAAGCTTAAGGTACGAAAATATTCCCCATGTCAATTGAATGCCTAGAATAGTTTATGAAGGAGATAGGGATTTAAGTGAGATCCTAATCATCAATCCATGGACAAATTCCAAGAGAATCCATGGAAGAAATTTATGTGGATGAAGGATTATGTAAAAATATTAGTTCTGAGCCAGAGAACAATCATAGGAAGGACCATGATGATAAGCCAAGGAATCCAAACATGAAGGAATGGAGTTGAGAGTGAAAAAGTCGACCATCACATGTGTGGTCACATGTGTGGTCGCATGATATACTACCATACGAGACACACATATTCGACCACACACCCTCGGGAAGTCTAGGAAGGGTGTGGTTGCATGTGTGGTCGCATGATATGCGACCACACCTTGCGACCACATGCCCTCAGGAAGTTCCAAGGAGGGTGTGGTCGCATGTGTGGTCGCAGGATATGCGACCACACCTTGCGACCACACACCTTGTGGTTGCAGAAACTGAGACCACAGGTGCTGCCACACCTGCGATCCCTCAGCTTCTGTTAGTCTAAATTGCTAAAAATAAATTTTAATTTAAAATCTATAAATTTGTTAGGTTTTCAAGTGGTTTAAAAGTGATTTACAAAGCTTGAACGAGGATCGACTATCAACCAAAGGTGAGGGAACAAGACCTAAATTAATTGGTTAATAATAAATTATTTTTATTTATTGAGTCTAATGCCATGAATGATTCTATGCTTGTATGTTTATAATGTGTATTTCACATGTCATTCAATATTCCTGTTATTACTGCTCATGCATATTTAATTTTGTTTATTTATAACATAATGTTGATGATGATACTAGGAATAGGCATGTGAATGTATGTGTGTAGTTAGTGTATTTGATGCGAGTGGGGCATCAGGGGGGAGGATGTGACACTATGGTTCATCCTGGTCATCAGACTCTAGCTCTATCTCTACTTAAGTCTTGTCCACTAACATCGTCGTATCGCCATTACCTTAGCAGAACTATTACGTCGTAGAGCATCAGGGGAGGTGGTCTCGGACCGTGTAGTCTCTGACTCTACCGGGGGGCCTTAGCTCTATCTCTATGGACGTATTGAGGGATGCTGGGGTGAGGCCTTGGATACACTGTTTGACATTAGGATTGGTTAGTTGCGAGCCTAGTTTGCAAGCCGTCGCCAATAGGGGCTTACGTGTTGGTATGGGTAGGGCATCAGGAGAAGTGTTATGCAGTGTTTGATCCGAGCACTTTAGCTCTATCTCTATTCCATGATGGATGCATGTGGGACGGCAATGATGTTTGATCCATTGGGCTGCTTCACACACTCATGTATAGAGGTGCGACGGCCACCTATCCTTTTTATTGCACATTGCAAACTTATGAACCAGACCAAAGATATGAATTGAATGCATACATATGTTTGTTGCATTATTTTGTTTGCTCACTGAACCATGATGTGTGCTCACCCTTTCGACGTCAAATATTTTTAATTGATGATTCAAGTCCTACCATAGAAGATTATGTGAATGCTCCGATGTACGGACATGTTGCAGAAATGGACGTGGAAGCTATGATGGAGTCTCATGATTCGTCGTGTGAGTGCAACTTATGTGTTTTTTATCAGATTTCTTTGTTGGATTATCGGATCATGTAATTGATAAATTTATTTTATTTTATGTCTTAGTCATTTGGAGATAATTGGATAATTTATTTATGTTAACACTGTTAGATACTCAATTCATTAATATTAAAGACTTCCGCTATTGTTTATTTAATCTGATTATGGTTGTGGATGTATCTGGTTAAGCAAAGGGATACGGCCTATTCGAGATCCTGATTGAATCATTGGATCATAGACGGTTCATCACATTATTCTGGTTAGTCCATAATTGGGGTGTGACATCCCCTCTTCGCCCCCACCTTAGAGGTGGCAGATCCATAGGTGGCGTGGCTAGGCTAGCTTTCCACAGGCTTTCTTAAACGACGGTGGCCTTTGTTCATGTGTTGTTCACAGTATTGAATTGGCAAATGCATATATAAAGCATTGCCACTTCTTCCCAAAACGTCCGACGACTCTTCCCCAGTTTAGGATCGCTGTTTCCGAATAAACCTAGGTGGAAAGAATCCCAACCTGCTATAGCGAAAATAATTATAGGATCGATAATCAATAATATGCTATGGAAAGAAATAATCCACGATCAATGAAATGGGGTTTGGTGATGAATGCTGAGGGACAAAGCAAGGTGGTTTTTGTATCCACTGAAATGAATTATAGATCTCTTAAAAAAAGTCATAAGTTTACTTTCTAAGTTGGGAAAAAATTTTTAAAGTGTAAAGAAAACAAATTTCTCTATCAAATCAAACTTAAGAGTAAATATTCTATTTCATCAAGATCTTATGCAACCCTTTTTACTTTTTGCTTTTGAAATGAGACTATGAGAGATAGAGACAACGCAAAGAATCACCGAAGATGATAGGATACTTAGGTCTCAGGGATCATCGAATAAACTAGTTAGAATGCTTGGAACAACACAAAGAATCACCAAAGACTACAAGATAACTTGAAATTTGTTGATCAGAGAAAATAAATCAAAGCATTCAAGCTTCAGATTCCTGAATTATTTAAAGTTGCAGATCAAAGAAGGCCGACCAATGTTGTTAAAAAGTATTGTTCGGCCTTTAAGCATATGTGAAAAACATTGCAAATCTGGTCGGTGAAACAAATGAAGGGAGTCCATGGTTTGGGTTTCAGAAGATAGACTAAAAGTGGTTTGTCTTCGGAGGGAAAAAATGAGGTTAATGGAACCAGAAGGGAAACTCCAAATCTTGAACCAACCCAAAGCAAAAAAACACCGGTCTAAGGAACTCTGTGAACCTGGCTAACGAACAAACCATCTATCACCTCCACCACCAATGTATTTTCCTTCATATCCACCACAGATATTGTTTCTGTTGGCTCCATCTGTTTTGACGTAAAATTTTACTGTTAACATTTTTTTATATAAAACAATTTCAATGTCTATTTCAAAGTGGTAAAATATAGTGATCTCTAAGCGGGATGGAAAACGAATTTTGTCTTTCTTTTACCTATTGGAAACAAACATTGAAAATGAAATTTGTATTTTTTTTTTTTCCTTCATAATTTTGTCAGATCTACCTTACAAAAGAATCCTTGCGGATAAGATTTCCTTGTATAGACTAATTGTCTGTTTCTTGACAACTTGTCAGGCCTTAAACTCGGTGTGGATCATGGGATTCTCTTTTACACGTTCCGATCTTTCCTTTTATGTTCTCGCCCTTGGCGTCATTAAGGGAGGGAGAGACTGATGACACCACATGTCATCCTATCAATGGCGGGGAGTGTAACTCCCATAACATCCACCACGGCTACTATTTCCGTTGGAGAAGAACACCATCACCAAATTCCACCTTGGCTTCGCCTGCCATGTCAGTAGGTAGGTAGAGAGAGCGGAGGGAAGGGACTGAGGGAGTCACAAGGGGCATGGGGGTAGATATTGTTGGATTATATGGGCTTTAATAATTATCTAATCTAGTTATTCAGTGGGAGTCTGATTGATAAGATAAAACCGGTCTGGGTGGTTCGTCACTCGGTTGAGATAGATAACCCTAATTCTATTGTGGAAATGATATTAAGGTTATATCAGTATTCTATAAATACTAGGTTAGAGTCCCTACATCTATAATTAGTAAAGCAATCTCTCTGCATCCATTAGCAAGAGATTGAGGATATTCTTTGGAGGCTGTGGAAAACTATAACCGAATGATTACAATCAAAACTTGGAGCGTCTTGGAGCATACGGGAATAATTCTTTTCAAACAAGTATGTCTTTATGATTCATAGTTAATGACATCTCTATTATGGTTCATGTATGGATTGGGATGGATTAGGTTGAAATCCTGAACACGTAAATGTCTAACAGATAGGGAACGACCAGCAGTGGAGGGATTATAGACGGCCGGCAGTGGAGGGATTATAGGAGGGAGGATAAGGTCAGAAAGGGGAAGAGAGAGAATTGGGCAAAATTTAAATTTTGTTATATTTTGATTAATTTTAATTCTGATTTAGGTGGCTAAGGTCCAGTTTCTTAAAACTTTAGTTACCCTAATTATAATTTACTCAAATAATGAAAACGTGGAAGGAAGTAGATCACTCGAATCATTTTTTTTTTTTTTCCATTAATTACACCTCCAAAGTTTGTTAGTCTTAATTCCTATATGACCTAATAGTACGGACTTCATATTGGCTTGCACGTACCATGACACCACGAGAAAAAGATGGAGGTGGGCGATGCCAAGTGGCATGAAACAACGAAGCATTTCATTTTTTTATATTCTTGTTCATATTAGTCATCATTTTAGATCAAGGAGCTTTGTGCCTATTGATCCCAGGTTCAAGTACTCTAGGTCAAGGCGATTCCAATCCGATTCAACGCAGATCGGGTGGATAGGATCCCAAAAGCCCATGAAACAGCCTTGCACCCTTGAAACTCACCCCGATGGGCATAGCCAATTCTGACAATGCATGTAAAGGGTGCCAAAAAAACAGAACAGAACTGTTGTGAAGCCATTTATTAAATTATTCGATTCTAGTTTTACCAAAAAAAAAAAAAAATTATTCGATTCTAGTTTGAGAAATGAGATCATTTAGTTAAACGGTTTGATATAATTTAAAACTAATTACACCGGTTAAATTTGATTAGAAATCATAGAATTATAATGTTGTTTTTTTAGGTTTGTATTTGGTATTAATAAATTAAATATTCATGGTTTGGAGACAACATACAAAAAAATTATATCATTAAATTTACTAGATTATTAATTTATGAGTATGAATTGTGTTCCAACTTGTCAGCTTGTCCTGACGCACACCACAATATTAGAAAATAATGTTTTA
This sequence comes from Protea cynaroides, assembly GCA_028583415.1. Taxonomy (NCBI): domain Eukaryota; kingdom Viridiplantae; phylum Streptophyta; class Magnoliopsida; order Proteales; family Proteaceae; genus Protea; species Protea cynaroides. The sequence goes on from CM053265.1 coordinate 12,849,194, forward strand.
TTATCTTATGGAGCTTGACTTTTGTTTTATATATATATATATGAGAATTGAAAACAACACAACAACAATATAGAGAAGAAAAACAAAAACCAATTAAACCAAACCAATTTTAAATGGTTTTGGTAAACATTTTGAAAGCAGTTTAATAAGCTATTCGATTTCAATTTGACTTTTATATTTAAGGGTGTCAAAGTTAACCCCAAACTGATTGACTAAACCAAGTTGCATCGATTTAGCCTGAGACCTAACAAGACTGAAATATTATTGGTCATGTTTCAGGTTTAGGTATAACATATTCTACCGGTCTCGGTCTAATCCGAGCTATCTTAATAAGAGCCCAAAAAATTAGACCGATGAGTTTGAACTTGATAATGGCCCGAACTAGACCGATTTATACAGAATACTAATACCGTGGCTTCACTGCTTCAGCCTTATGAGTTTCCTATTAGGCTTTCAATTGGACCAAACCAAAATGTCGATGCCAACCCAATAAGTAACCAAAACCAAACCAACCCATTTGTTACCATTCACAACACAGCCCATCCAGCCCGAATCTTTTTATCGGGCATATTTCGGGTTCTCTATAAAACCCAACACCACCTTGACCCTGACCGAAATCCATCCAAACCAAAACCGAACCGTGTAACACCCTTAAATGCATGCAAAAATATCTATATGAGAGATACGATAGGCCTCAAATCAGCTAAATTCACCCCACCCACCCAACCTTTTCCAACGACCATGTCCCATCATCCCTCTCACCAATAATCAAATCCAGGACTTGCAATCTAATACAATGACAGAGCTAACAAAAGCAGTTGCTTAGATCCCTTTCTTCACTCCATACATATGTAATTGCAACAGGAACAAACAGTGACTCGAAAACCTAATTTCCAATTTTTACAGCCCTAGTAAGCATCTATAATAACCTTTTCTTTAAAAAGAAAAAAAAAAAGAGGAAAAAGAAAACCAGAGATTGAAACAGAGAACTCAAGAGAAACGGCTCCAATTCGTTTGATCATCGTTGGACTTCAAATCCCTTCTGCTTCCGGCCACCAATCCCCAAAACGCCTGCAAATCAACGAATTATGGATTAATTTCATAATGCTCTTAAATACCTATTTAATGAACAATAACCTGAAATAAGAATTAAAAACAAAATGACGAAAAACAAAATTCAGAAGAAGAACAAAGAGAACGGTTCGTCTTCCTAATGGTAAAGGTTCTTTCAATTTGCCTAAATCGATGAGAATTAAGAAGAACCTGATGTGAAACTCAAAATCTCTTGGCCTTTCGGTTCACAATCAGGTGGATCTTCAAAGAGAGAAAGCGAAAGTTGCTTATGAGCGACTCCGATGTCGAAGAGAATAATGCCAGAAGATGGATCATCAACGACGATGTCTTTAACAGGTAACCATAAAAAAAGCTCTTCCTGGGAGAAACCCTCGAGACCAGCAAGCTCTCCATAGGTGAGATTTGCCTTCACAACACTATCAAAATAGACTCTGTTTTCGAATTTCGCCAAACAAGGTCGATCGAGGAACACTTCCAGACGGCCGTTCTCCTGCAAGGTATACGATTTTACAGCTTTTGGAAGGAGACCGGCCGGCAATCCATTGCTTCTGAGAAGATCATGGATCGGATCACCGTGAGATAGAGGAAGAAAGAAGATCAGAGAGACAAAAACTAACAAACTCGCCGTCAGACCGCTCTTCTGCTCTACCGCCATGACTTCCAAAGAAGAAATGAAGAAAGAGAAGGGGTTTTGGGGAGGTTTTAAGAATTTTGGATCCACAGAAAGATTTGCGGTAAATAGAAAGCTGTTTAAAAGGACGACTGCTTCAGGATGAAATTACTAAAAAGCCCTTGTTGGCCATAGTTAAGATGGGAGCGTTTTCAGGATCGAAATTACTAAATTGACCTTGTAATTAACAAAAGTGTGTACTGTTTACTTGTTATTGATCTCTCTCTCATCGTACTCTCGGATACCAACCGACCTTAAAATGATTCAAACAGTACATATTGAATTGACACAATAAATCCCATAATTCCAATTGGGTCCCAACTCTCAATACTCTTCCAGTGCGTATGCTAGTCGGGCCAGGGTGGCTGGGTCCATGGTTCTATTTTTTATTCACAATTTCATGATTTGGGGGGTTAAATTAGATAAGACAATTATCTGTATTTGATATAACACCCTAGCTAGTTCATTAAATTCCTCTAGGCCCTGTTTTTTACCCAGTAAATATTTTTGTATAAATGATATTTTATATAAAAAATTTTATATTTTTTAATTCTTTTTTTATTATCATTCTACGTTAAAATAAACAGTATAATTAAAATCTAATTATATAAGTAAATTCTCCTTTCTTTTCACTCTATGGATACAAATGGAGACTCAAAATACTAATTAAATATAATTCTAGACAGAATCCATTCAATTATTAATGGACCTGAAAAAAAAAAAATTGGAGGCTCAGGGAAAAGTATCCCCACACTCCCCAAATGGGGGGATTCTTTCCCTTGGTCTCTCACATGGGACATAGCTAATGTTCTCTCTCTTATTTGATCTTGTGGGTCTCATTTTGATGATATTGACTTTCACATTCCTTTTGATGTGGTGTAGGAGATTTCTCCCATGCTCCCTACGTGGGGACGCTTTCCTTTTGTTTTATTGATTCTTCAAGATTTGAAAATCAAAATTAGACAACTTAACTTATGTTAAATATATGGGAAAATATTCTTTGAATGGCAGAGTGGGAGTTATGGTAGCATCCCTATGCCTATCTATCTATCTTCTCTCACACACTTTGTCCTCCCCCTGACGGATGTTGCTATTGCCATGACCCCTCCCATTGGTGCAAGCAATTGCTCAGAAAATCCTCTCTTTAAAGAGTTCCCACCCACAATTTTTTTTTTGGGGGAGGGGGTAGTTTCAGGTTAACGGTATGATTCGGTTTCGGTTTGGTGTGAAAGGGATAAAACCAAAATCAAATAATTTATTAAATAATTTCAGAATGATTACCAAAATCGATTATTAGTCAATTATTTGGTTTTTAAATGGTTTTGCGGTTCAGAGAAGAAGAGGATTTAAGAACATGGGAGAATGGAGAGAAAAGAGGGAAGGACAAAAGCATTAAAATAATTTTAATTTATTTTCACTATGGAATTATAAAGGTGGGTTTATGATTTAGAGACAATAAGCCATGTAGAAAGTATTAAAATAAATTTAATTTATTTCTGCAAATAGATCTTTAGTAATCGATTTTAAACCATCAGTTTTAAACGGTTTCATTCTTGAAACCAAAATCATTTTTAAAACTAAAATCAAACCATTTAATAATCAATTTCGATTTAAATTGTTCGATTCGATTCCATTCCAATTCATTTTTGATACCTTTATCTTTAATGGGACACTACAAAATCCAAAGAACAGAGAATATAAATTATATAAGAGATTATGAAAAAGAATGATGTCTTAGAAATCTAATTTGGAAATTTGGAGTCATCTAATTTGTTTGCTCTAGATAGTTAATGGTTTTGTTCTTTCAAAATCATAACAAATAGATTAAACATTAAATTATTTGATTTATGATGGCTTTATTTATTTATAAATAAGAATATCATATAGAAAATTTTTCAAAAAGACAAAAGAATAAAAAAAAAATACCATTAGAACAAGTGGGGTAATAAACATTACATTACTTCTTCTTGTTTGTAGTTGGAGACTTACGTAAGACATCCTTGGAGTGCGGGTAAATTCCTTTTCTTTCCGTGGTTGGGAATCACATTGGTAGAGAGATTGACTTATAAGGTTTTTTCAAGAGATAATAAATAAATAAATAAATAAAATATAAATTTATATGAGAAATGATCCAAATGGATTCGTTCATAAATTAAGTTTGTATACAATATAATTAAAGCTACTAATGGTTCATGATTATCTAGTATATTTTTTATACTCATTTATCTTGTATTAAATAGTGTAATGATAGGAAGGCATCTTACCACTCCTACTTAGCCTTAATATTAAAAATGGATTACTTTTCTTTTTTTTATTTTTTATTTTTAAATAAAATATGATCTAAAACGATGCTGTGAAGATTCTTTTCTACATCCTTTTATATAACTTATACATTCTCTCCTCTTGACAGTTTCTCTTTCCTTCTTTCTAAACCTTGTCAGCCTCCATTAAAGATACCAACTCCAACATAACCATTTGTACATTGTGGATAAAACCCCACAGAGGGGTTGTGGAAGTACTCTGCCATTAATTATCTTAATTTAAATATTAAAAAGGATTAACCCCCCACCCATTTTCCTTTCTTCTTCTTCTTCTTTTTTTTTTCTTTTTTTTGAGAGTAAGATCATTAGATGTTGTTCTTTGAGAATTAGGCTTTAAGTTTTCATTAAGTTTTATGGTAAGGTTAAGGTTTCATGATTTCAACTTTAAATTTAAGTTTCTATGGGTAATGTTAAAATAAAATTATTTTAGATGAGGTTTCACGCAATTTGATGGTAAGAGATGTAACAGATTGAATACAGTCTATATGTGATCGGATATGAACCCCTTAAAAGGATACATATACCCTAAATGGATATAAATGCAAATTGAATATAGATTTTTGACTATCTGTTGCATCCCTGGTCGAACTTTTCTCCTTCATCGGATACGATTCATTATCAGTCCATGTACTTCAATTCTCTTAATCTCATGATTTTCTTTTCCTCATTCTCTAGGATTTTTCGAATCTTCAAGAACCATTAACATCATTAGTGGCTTAATTTTTTTTAATTTTTTTATTATTAACTAGATATCTATACCAATCCAATAGATTATATTCCGGATTAGAATGACCCTGATCTAAAGATTAGAGGATAATGGAGAAACCCCTATAAGGGGTTGTTCTGTCATTTCAATAATTCAGTGGAACAGTAACGGCTGACTGTAATAAAGAGTTCATAACGGCTTGAGGGATAATAAGGTAAATTGGCTGCTTCTCGTTGAGTCATTAATGCTTGCTTTGCATGGTAACTGTGAGTCAGAGAGAGAAAGTGCGAAAGAGGAGGCTGAGGAATCGTATCAGTCATTCAATAACAACAGCTTCGCAGTGAGGGAGAGGGAGAGGGAGAGGGAGAGAGAGAGAGAGAGAGAGAGAGGCTCCAATCAGTTGGACGAGGAAATTAAGAACTCTTTTTTTCACTCTGTTCTTGTGCCATTTCCAGAATTCACCTCAGGTTTTAGGAATTTTTTTTGGAGCCCTTACTTCGGGAAAAGATCTAACGAGGGAATCTCATTTATTCAAAACGTAACGTAATACATGTAGATTCACTTTGAATGGATAGGATCATCACTACATGAATGGCTTCACTATAAAGTATTTATCTCCTTTTCTTTTTATCTTATTAATTTATTTCTCTCTCTAAAACATATGAAGTTTCGTGGTTCTTGATTTATTTCCCATCTACACAAGTAGACTCTGAATCCTTTTCCCCATGTGGGTACCCCTCTAATATTATCAATTCTCATCAGAGTCCATAGTCAGTGGGTACCACACTTTAAAATAGATCTAATACCCATGGACGATGATGGATCAAAGGGTTTCCCCATATGGGTTCCACTCTAATATTATCAATTCTCATCAGAGTCCATGGTCAGTGGTTACCACACTTTAAAATAGATCTAATACCCATGGACGATGATGGATCAAAGGGTACCACATGGCCATGTGGGGAAACGAACGGGAGACTTACAAAAGCATAGGGAATGATAGGACCACATGATCACGAAGAGATAGAGTGTTCATAGGGACCCATATAGCTCTTCCTCTATTCCTATTCAATGGCTGAAGGCAGGAGGCCCATGATAAGTTCTTTTTTTTTTTTCTTTTTTTTTCTTTTGGTAACTCATGGTAAGTTCGGATATGATAAAAAAAATTGGATATGGATAAGCATAGGTATTAAATGGAGACAGACTTGATATGGAGATCAATAATTCATTTTAAAAAAATGCATATGGTATTATTACGGTACACATTGAATACATGTTTAGTTCGATAGCCTTTGGAGTAAATTATGAGCATAGATTCACTATGCAATCGATATCTATATCATTTAACAAATAGAATAGTAACATATAAATACAATTTATATAAAAAAAGTTAAAAAAAGAATATTCCAATCCATGAAACATAGATAAAATCATCATCTAATTAAAGGTTTGCAGGTGACAAGGATAAATTTTTTATAGGTGACATGGATAACCTCGCAAGAAGTGCTGATAACGGTTCCCACATCGGTTTGAAGTTTGTATTTTAAAATTGATAATTTCAAACTTTTGTGATTTTCTCTTTATTTATTTATTTTTGGTAAATTATGATTTATCTCCTTAAATCATTCTACAAATTTATCTTTAATTATTTTACAAATTTATCTCCTTAAATCACTATACAAATATATACTGTAATGTGTCAAGTTAAAATCTCGATGCAAAGCATGGACATGGAGAGAATTTCTCTATTATAAATTCTTACAACTTGTAGGACCGTGGGAAGGTGTTTTATTTTTATTTTTATTTTTACTTTCTAAATGTTTAATATGTTAAATGTGTATTATTTGTGTATAATACATTTCAATATAAAAACACGAATTTTCACATATCTACACAATAGTTCGTAAAAATTTATTTATTTGGCCCAATAAAACAGTTTGCCTATTATTCACGTATAATACGTGAACTTACTATGGGCACAACCATAGTTAAAAACTTTCTTATATGGAGAAAGTTTCACTGGTCTGCCCCTCAGCTAAGGAGTGGCATGATTTAGAGTATCTCACCCTCAAAAAAATGCAAAATCCCGAACTCCCCCAATATTTGAAGTTCCCATATTACCCTCCTTTATCTAACCACCCACAAAAAAACCTTTTGAAAATTGCTCCCTTACAACCCCTCACATTCTTATATTTCCACCAATCATTCCCTTTATGGTCAAAGGAAAAACTCCTCCTTAGATGGCTTTTTAATTAATTTTTTTAAGAAAGAGAAAAAATAAATAGAAAAATTTTTAGGGTGGGGGGGGTTGCATAGGCTAAGCAATGGCTGCATTTGATAACAATTTTGTTCACATAAAGTGCTTTTAACGCATAATTACTTTTACCATATTCTTCCCGTAGATGGTATTTTGGTGTTGGGTAATCTGGCGAAAAAAGTGCTTCTGAAAAAGAAAAACCAAAAGCGATTTGAATGGTTTTAGCAATGAACAATGGTTGCAATAGTGAAAGGCAGTGGCAGCAACAGGAAACGGTAATTGCAGTAGATGAACTCTTATGGTTGCAGCGACGAACAGTAACGACGAATGGTTGTAGCAGTTATTCTTCAAGAGTCATGTTTTTTGCTCTGTCAAAAATGTTTCGCGAACGTGAAAAAAAACTTTTTTTGCTCTCCCAATTTTGCACATTTGAACCGAAACCGCTCTTTGTGAGGAGAAAAAAAGAAAGAAAAAGATTGGCATGCCAAACAGTATTCTGTCCATAATCTGTTACTAGAGAATGAGAAATCAATAAAAACACTTTCGAAAATGTGTTACCAAATGCAGTCTTAAAAGAACCCTCTCTCATAGACAAATGCCATTGGCCGGGAGAGTTGGAAAATAGGAGAAAAGGAAAGGGTATTCTTGAAACTCCACTAAACAAGGTTAAACAGTGTTTATGATAAGGAAACAAACAACACCCTAAAAAGTTCCATTAATTAATTATCATTAGTATCATCATTATCATTAAAAGAATCCGGTGGTTCTCTTGTTCGGAGACCAGAGAAATCCTAGGGCATAGGGACGGGATGGAGGCAGAAAAGGAGTTTTGTGCCATTTTGAGGGTGAAGGATCTGCAACTATGGAGTCGTTTAATTGATCAACAGACCAGAAAAAGTTTTGCCATCATTAAAAGGCTTGTTCAAAATGATGAATTTTCCTCTTTTTTCAAGTTGATGAAGGGAAAGATGTAGAGAAAAGAAGGGGAAGGTGAGAAAATGTCTTTTAATTCCTCTTTGAAGAATACATTTTAATGATATTGCGTACATGGGATTGATTGGAATGCCTTACGTTTTGTCTACTAGATGGCCTACCTCTTCACCTTCTTCTATTATGGCCCCTCTGTATTAATATGCTTTGTTTTTGTTTATTGCCCATTTGGGTTCCTTGTTATTACTATGGTTTTAAAACCCGGACCACATGATGATTCCATCATATCCTTTAATTAAGGTTGTGTTGATATGTATTCATAGAATGTATTTCTAAAAATGTTCTCTAGATGGAGAATATATTTGTAATATAGAATGAGAATGGGTTAAAAAGCAATGCATTTTTCATTCTAGGCTCATTATGTAAAATGTGTTAAACAGTACGTTGCATAATGGGCCACGATATCTGACCCATTCCATGATCCAAGAATAGGAATATATACCAAACACTTTTTTTTTTTTTTCTTTTTTCTTTCATTTCAGAATATGTTTTTGAATTAGAATGCATTCCATATGTAGACTAAGATGCCAAACTCGAATGCTTCTTATCATCCCAAGGATTGGTGTAGACTGTAGAGATCTGGAACCAAATGGCCTTCAAACTCATGACATGTAAGGGGATCTTCGAAGTCATTAGATCCTTTTCCTCTCGAGAATCTCCTTCCTTCTTCAATTCCATTCCGAAGAGTAACTACGACCAATTCAATCATGTTATCTTGTTCCAATTGAACATTCAACTGAACCGATTGCACCTGATTCTAGCCAAATTTGGTAGGGAAACTAAAGGTAATGGACAGGATTTGGTTATTTCGATTAATATACTTAAAACCTTGGCTTTGAAAAATTTGATAATCCAAGAGATTGATTGGTCAAAAATACATTCCGAGATAACAAAAAATAATGTCGCATTCTTATTCTTGGATCATGGAATATGTTAAAGAACAAGACCCACGTGGGACATACATTATGAGCCCAAAACGGAAAATACCATGGTCTTTAACCCATTTTCATATTCTATGTTAAGAACGCATTCTCTATCAAAGGACAATATTTTAAGAATACATTTCAAAAATACATATCAAACGAGGCCTGAAACTCCTCAGATGAGTGTAATTTCTTGGTCTTAGGGTGGAAGGAATCATCAGCTGCAGCCATCCAGCCATCCGGTCAACCGGTTGCATGTATTGAAAATTGGTTAATTTGCCCAACCATGTTTTACAACATAAGATGTCACATGTGAGAGTTGGACAAAGAACTAAGAAGGTCCTATCTTTTAATTTGTTAGAACTGGATTTTTTTTTCCCAACAATATGGAAAAATTTAAATTTTCCCAATCTTATTATTTATTTCGTGAACTGTTATCGCAACTTTTTATTATTCTCTTATTTTTTTGTCATTTTTTATTTAATGTCTAAAAGTTATTGATTTTCTTCATAATATATAAATTATAGTCAAAAGGTACTATGTATGATCGTGCATGAGTGACCATACAAAATTATAACATGTATTTTTTAGACTTGAATTTACTATGACCGTTTAGTAATCGGTATCAGAAAATGTAAGCTTGATTGAAAGACAATTTCCCAGTTTTTGTGATGCAACACCAGAAGCTATCTGGGGCTGGAGAATTAGTCAGATTGATATTGATCATACACGAGAAAACCTCTTATGAAAAGGACTCATTTAGATCAGATCAGCTAGTTTATGGAAGTCTATTTTCCTTCTTACTGATGAAGGAATATTTTTGATGCCATCTAAGAGGGGAGCCCCTGGATCTACCCAGATATCAACTTGGTTCAACACACCTATTTTCATAACATAGGCCTAATCCGAAGTAGCCCTTTCCAAGTTTGAGTTGATCTTGTCCTCCTAGGTGTAGAAAAGAAATCATGGTTGGGGAAATTTTTTGCCTTGATTATTGAAACTCCAAAGGCATTCACTTTAATGGCAAGTCTCCAACTAAGGGTGTCAATCAATTCGGTTTTGGTTTATCAGTTCTGTTCGAAAAATAATGAACATAAACTAAAACCAAAACCAAAACCGAACCAATAATTATTTGATTTCAACTTTCCAAAAAATACCATTTAGTAATCAGTTCAGCTTAATTTGGTTCCTAATCGGTTTCCCCTCTATAGCTTTTCCTCTTGGTGTTATGAATGCTACAAAATCTGCAAATTCTAGGCGAAAGAATATGGAAGTGCATCACATTTGATACAAATAAAATGACAATGAGATGTGAGAAAGCATGAGTACAAGAAGATAAGAGACATTATAACATTCAATTGGTTTAATGGTTTATTCAATTTATTGGTTTGCAACCGAGGATTTCTCGGTTAAAACCGAAACCAAATCTATTGTTAAGACTTTAAAATCAAAATCAAACTGATTACCAAAGGTTTGGTTTGTTTGACCTGCCAGTTTTGATTCGGTTTATTGGTTTTGATTCAGAATTGACACCTTTATCTCCAACCCAATCTTAGAAGTAAAGCTATATTGTGGTGAAAACTCTTACATAAACCTAGCCCCTCATTTCTTTTGGTCTACAAATTATGTCCCATGATGCAAGACAAAGTCCCTTTTTATCCATCCACCAAGAGCATCTTTGCAATTTATCACTCTTTATATATAAAGGAAGAAAGCCATACCGAGGATGTCCAATATGTTGGGATAAAAGCCATAACAGAGGAAATCAAAGTAACTTGTCCTGCAGAGGCAAGCAAATTTAATTTCCAGGATGCCAGTTGTTTGGAAATCCTTTCCACCAAAAAGGCAAAATCTTTAGAGGCAGAACACAACCAAAAGATAGAACATCTTTGGTGAATTGCATTGGAGGATATATGGGAGACTCTTAAGACGAAATACATGCTTGAAGGAGGATGGTCTAACAGTTCTTGCTAAAGCAAATCTCATTTTCAGATTTAGTTTTTGGCCAGAAAGTTCGTAAGACCATTAAAAAACAAACAATGAAATCATCAGAAAACAGTACAACCTCAGTTTACTGCCTAAAAAAGCTAGATACAAGAATTCTGTTAAAACATCTCTCTATTCCTTAGTTGCCCCAACAAATATGAAAGTCTGCATGAGAAAATAGTAATCATGACCCTCCCATGTCAGAACCAGCCTTAAAAACATCCCTAACACTTAATTTTCCAAAATATCATTATTTTCATTCTGTATGCCACAGTAAACTGCAGGACTTACAGGATGTATATGTGTACACATGCTTAACCATAACCGAAAATCAGGCAGCAACCCGTAACCTCTTGTTCAAGTATGTGCACAATGGCCTCTATTGCACACAATTAGGAATTAGACATGAAAGTTTGTAAGCTGAATATTAGTAACCTGCAAATACAAGAATGCAGACAGTATCAACACTGAAGCATTAATCCATGAGGAGAAAGAAGAGCTTATACCTAAAGATGAGAAAAATTGACTCAAATACCTCATCCAGAAACTGACTCTGGCTGGGTTGCCTCTTGTTTGGGTCTTCTTCGCTCAGTGGGAGCACCATCCCTCCGTCTCTCATATTTTGATCCACCTCGTTGCTTTGGTTGATAGGTGGGGTATTTGCAGGGAATTATCTCTCCATTAATATACTTGTCACCTGAACGAGAGCAAGAAATAAATGACTTCGGAAGAAGAGGGATGGAAAGTTTAGGCACTATAAGTGAATAAAGTAACAGACTAGCACCACAAAGTAACGTCATATACATGGAGGATTAAAACACCAACCTCCATAGTCCTTATTCTTCACATCTATGTATGAATCAGGCAACACCCAAAGAACTCCAGGCAAACCTACAAAATGAAAGGAGAGGGGAGGGGGATTGACATGGGTCAACAGAGTACAAACATAAAAATTGCAGTAGATGAAATCATAGTTAGAGATGCAATTTGGTACCATGCAAAATGAAATACAGCATCCTTATTTTGCTTAGGCCTTGAATGAATAAGTTCATCAACTAATGAATTCACTTCATGTCATCACTGGATATGTGATAAAATAGAAACAAATATAATTCTAAGAGATTATTTTCAATATTCTTTTTTCATGATCAACTGATTAATGGATAAAAATCCTCTCCTGCGGCAGGAGGCTCCTGCGGCTGATCCAAGGGCTGGGGATCAGTCGGCCCGCCTACCAATACATGGGGAGGTGGGCCGGCTGAAATCCCACCCTTAGCAGGCAGCAGGTCGGCGGGAGAGGATTTCTACACCTGATTAATCCATTAGAGGAGAAGCTTACAAGCCCAAATACTGTCGAACCAATAACGAAATAATTTAATTCCATATAGTGTAACGGTTCTACTGGATTAGACTACTTCGAGGGAGTCAACCTCCAGATGTGAAGAAGAAGATAAGAAAAGAAGAGGGAAGTTGATTTTGTAATTTTGTTACCTAGTATTCCATTCTCCTGCTAATTTATAGCTGATTACAATTCTAGAAGGTACCAATTAGTTACAAATCTATGGTCATAACAACTCTAACCATTTCCAATCCTACGGTTATGGTGTGATCATAACATTGCCATCCCCATTTACAAGAACCTTGTCCTCAAGGTTTTGCTGAGGTTGTTGTCGACCGAGGTATCGTTTCAGCTGCAAAACATGGAACAATAACTCAGATACAAGAATTGGAGGAGGATCCAAAATCTCAGCAGGCATGATCAACTCTGATACGGGATCATGGAACAACATCGCACTCAGCTTGTTATTTATGGTCATCACCAAATTCTTAGATTCATCATTGAGAGCGAGCATCTCACAGAAGCATCTCAGGGCTGAGTAGAACAAGGCGTCGATCTCAAGGGGGTGGTGATGAATCCCCATCCGCCGGTCTATCATGCAGGAGCCATCAGTGACTAATAGTAAAGGGAACATGCCAAAATCTGAATCAATCAAGGCAACACTCCCTATTGTTGACTCTCCAAAATCTGGATCTAAGACTTCCTCAAATGCTCCATTACTACAATCAAGGAGCACCGTTTTGACTTTAAAACTTGCTGGCATTAACCTTTGGCCTGGGCTGTAGCAGTTCACTGTTTTCTCCCAATAAAAATCATCAAGATGTGCTTGATTGAGATTGTTGGAAAACCCAAAACCTTTGCCACTCCCACTAGGAGCCTTCTCAACAACAGAGATAAAAAAAAAATCTGTTAAGGAAGCTTCCTACACCAACGATGCAAGGATAAAGGGAAAAGACTATACTTTGTAGCCCATCTGGCACTTGATCATAGAAAAATTTCCTGCAAACCGACCATAGTGAAGACATCAGAAACTCCAAACAGAACAAATTGAGGAACAAACCACCACACGCTCATTGGCACTGTTGCATCTACGCTTATTGGCACTGTTGCATCTACAAGTCCAAAATCTGTGGCAATTTTAAACCTTGCTTCCTCAACCTGTGCAACTATCATCCTGGAGTACAAAGTCATTCCATCAATTGCAACTATTGCCGGGTAGTCACCCACGACTCCAGCCACAGCAACTATACTTGATGCAAAATCCATATAAGATTCCACCACCCTAGTTACTAGGTCCACATCATAGACAGTGTTAACATCTCTATAGTTCTTCACCATGAGTTCAATTGTAGAACAACTCTCCAACATTTCAGCTGCCCTTCTTTCTAATTTTGATAACAACGCAGGATCAATGTTTACCATTGAACTCACCTTGAGAATTTGGAGTAGAAAATTGCAAGAAACTGAACTTTTCTCTATAGGAAGAACTCTAATCAAACTTTCAGTTGTACTTTGGTCCACATGAAGGTGGTCATATACTTTAACTTCAACTTAAGAAATCCAATTTGCTGCCCAATGGCTAATGCATGCTCTCACTATACTTGGTTTCATTCCTTTCCCTTTAATTTCTAAAATCACCATAGTAAAGTGATCAATCATAAGGAGCGAGACATCTTCAATGCACCAATGTTCTGCTACTATCTGACCACCATCTCCAAGCCCACACGTTGCAATATTACTTGAGGAAACACCAACAGCTTCAAAGATGACGGAGGAATAAATTAGAACACCATTGATCCCACTAGCCTGCTGCCGCAGCACACCATTGATTCCACTAGTTTGCTGCATCACAAGTAATCCAATTCTAATCATTAAAGGAAACCAATGTCGTCTTAGTTTCGGATCAGAACAATGAATTGTATTTCTTTTGCTTGACGATGCTATCAATTTCTTGATTTTGTTCTCTTCACTGTTTATGTCAGTAGCAAAACCCATAGAACTTGCAGAGAAGCTTCAAAATCATCCTTCATACCCATTCTTGGTAGCCATCGGGGAAATTCAAGGATAAAAAACAGAAGAGGTATCAAAATTCCTAAAAAATAAGCCAACATTATTCCAATTGTAATTGATAGCTGGTTCATTGATCCAAGGCTTCCTCGCATGTTCTGCTGTGCATCCTTGCAGGAAAGTTGATGAACAAAATTTAAATCAATAGAACTGTGGCTCAGTATTGATACCTGTGCGGCCCACCCTCTGATGATCAGTCCCTTCCCATGAATTGAAGCTTTTGAAAGAAATTTCCTATATTCTTGTTCATCATCAGCATATTGAAGGTCAACTTCATTGGCTATTTCTTGAAGAAAATTCCCCAACTCATCAAGGGTAAAATTGATGAGTGAGTAGCGGGCCTTATTGAGACTACAAATAGCATCTTCCTCATCTAAATACTCAACAGTTGTCCCAAGATATCTAACATTTGGAAAACCACCATTCATAACATTATCAACAGCCTTGGTTCCTTTGCTTGAGGTATTCACCCTGTCAAGAACGTCTAGTGAGACTTGCGTCGAGCTCAAGCTCATATCCTGCTCGATCAAGACACTGCATCCTGTTCTGCCGTAACCCAACGAAACCAAGGCAAGTGTACCCATCTTCCAAGCTCCGCTATGGTGACCATTTCCCTGTGTCTTGACGTCGGCATTCTGCTGTTTCATGCTAGCAGATGAAGAATCCATACCAGAAAAATGGTTGCCCCAGTTAGATCTCCCAAGCAACTCATCGTACACAAGGAGGAAAAGTTGTCGAGATCTGCGACAGGGTGTTGGGGTGGATTGCATACGAGTAGCCGAGATTCTTCTCAAGTTCCGCCAATACTCTCCAAAGGAAAAACCGCTTGCTCGGTGAAATAGCACATCATATGCAAATTCCTTGACGAGTCGATCCGAAACAACGAGTTTCTCCCGAACATTGTGGGTATAGGTTGTGGTTGCCCTGCTATTCTTCTTGTTACTGGCGGTGGTGTTGGTTGGAGGAGTTGGTGTGTCAACAGCTTGGGAAGGATTATCAGGCAAGGTTAGCAATTGGTTTTGATTAAGGCTTGGGGTTGAATTGAAGAAACAGGGGTTTGGGGAAGGTGGAAGGCCTGTTCGAGCTGAAGGAATTCAGATCGTTCGGATGAAGGGGCTGAATTGGATTGGGAAAAGGGGACGAGAGATGAAGAGGACTCAGGGTTTTGAGTGGCGGTAACAAGGTCGGTAGGGTTAAGGATTGGGGTTGTAGAATCGAATTCAGAGCTACCAAAACA
The DNA here is from genome assembly GCA_028583415.1 of Protea cynaroides. Lineage (NCBI taxonomy): Eukaryota > Viridiplantae > Streptophyta > Magnoliopsida > Proteales > Proteaceae > Protea > Protea cynaroides. Next base: position 12,864,764 of record CM053265.1, read on the forward strand.
TACCTCAAGGACTCGAGTGCAGGCTGTCCATGTGAAGAATTGGGTAGTGCGGTGTATTTCTTGGATCCATTGAAGGGCGGCGCCGTCCATGTAGAAGAAGGAGATCTGCAAGCATTGGTCGTCGGCTGCAGCATGAAAATCGAAGAACCAACTCGCCTTTGATATCCCGCCAGAGGGATCCACTCCATTAAAACGGGGGAAGTCAAGCGAAATGGTACGGGAGAGAGCTCCTTCTGCCATAGAAGGCTCTCAATGAAAGCACCAATGTAACGACTCTACTGGATCAGACTGCTTCGAGGGAGTCAACCTCGAAATGTGAAGAAGAAGATAAGAGAAGAAGAGGGAAGTTAAGTTTGTAATTTTGTTACCTAGTATTCCATTCTCCTGCTAATTTAGCTGACTACAATTCTAGAAGGTACCAATTGGTTACAGATCTATGGTCATAACAACTCTAACCAATTCCAATCCTACAGTTATGGTGTGATGGTAACATATAGCATGCAAATTTAATTCTGCTCCCCAAACGTACTAGTAAGTTCTACGAACATTGCAGCAACAAGTTCATTATATAATAGTGAAAATTGAATTCACTAAATGATGCAAATCCAAAACAAAGTGGATCATTTAAACCAAAAGAATCGGATTACCCTTGAATTTCTCAGACGTTTCTTCATCTACAGTGCACTGGAAACCAGTGTAGGTGGTGGTACTGAAGGCATACATGTTCTTCTTCGCTTCTTCCATGCTGCAACATAAAATGTATGGGACCAATCAATAAATCAATCATGAAGAGCAAAAGTACTCATAAACACTCCAAAGAGGCCTTGTTTCTACACAAAACAAAACCTTTCCTCTGCATCCTCCACAAGAAGCACTGCAAACATTCTCAAGTACCCTTGCAAGTTCTATTTTTCCACTACCATTTTTTTTTTTTGGCATAAAAGTACCTTCACAACCCGAACTGCTGTTTCTTAAATAAATATTGATTGCAGATTGGTGCTTGAAAATAAATAAAAATAAAAAATTCTGAATTTCCGCATTGCCCGAATGGAGAGGACAGAGAAAAATGTTTCCCTTCAATGAAATACTAAAGTTCATCAGTAAGAGATGATAGTATAAACCCTCCCTTAAAGAGAGGAATAAGGGCATTCAATACTGCAAAAAAAAAAAAAAAAAAAAAAAAACCCTAGGTAATAAACTCAAACATGAATAAACAAAATATACAAGCCAAAACCTGAAAGGGGGGATGGGTGTGGAAGAAAGGGCTAGCTAACCTTCCGAGTACAGTAGCGAGAGTATTGAGATAAGTTTCGATCATCTGTTCTCTCGTCGGTGCGGGATCCTTGGGAAATTCCATTACTATGAGCCAGTGATTGTAATCACAACCAGGTAACAAAATAGTCTCACTAGGCTCGTTGCTGCTACTGCTACTGCTACTGCTACTGCTCTTCCTCGAAGAATAGTTTCCATCGACGGCCGCTCGAATAGATGTCCGAGACGTAGAGCAGTTGGAGGAAAGACGAGTTGAGAAGTAAGACAAAGATTTGGATCGGAAGGAAGAAACGAGAGGAACCCTAGAAATGGAGGCATATACTGTAACAGAAGACCTTATCCTTGATTCTGATTCTGAAGGTATAAATGACGAGGAAATACAAGTTTTTTGGAGTAAAGATGCATTAAGTGTCGGCATTGGACAAGACGAGAAGCAATGGCACGGAGACAGGAAGAGAGAGAGAGAGAGTTGCGGGCTTAGAGAGGCGACAAGGTTTTAATGTTTGGAGAAGACGAGATAAGGTTACAAATGGTATATTTATATGGGAAAAAGACAGTATCTTCTCGTACTATAATTAATGACATTTCAACGTGGAAAAAACAAACGGTTTTAATTTTTAACGATGTTAAAATAATAAATATTTTTATGAACAATTCTACCCTTAAACAGAATTCAAATTTTCAATCATATACTATTTTTAAAAGAATCTCTCCTCCTGCTCAAGATAACAAACAAAAGCTCCCACTAGAAATTTCTGACCTGGATTCAATCTCTGTTTTTAGTGAAGCACTACCAGACTCACAAACCTAAATGGATTGATATTTCGCTCGCAGGCGATTCGGACAAAGAGAATCGTCTGATCACCATAACGCCAAACAAGATTGGATCTTTCGATTCGTCTATTGCCGAGGAACTGAGCGCGAGCAAGAAGAAGCTGGAACGTTTGAGATTGAAAAAGGAAAAGATAGAGAAGAAATTGAGACAGAAGGATCTAGAAACAAGATTGGATCTTTCGATTCGTCTCTTGCCGAGGAACTGAGCGCGATCAAGAAGCTAGAACGTTTGAGATTGAAAAAGGAAAAAACAGAGAACAAATTGAGACAGAAGGATCTAGAAACAAGATTGGATCTTTCGATTCATCTCTTGCCAAGGAACTGAGCGCGATCAAGAAGAAGCTAGAACGTTTGAGATTGAAAAAGGAAAAGACAGAGAACAAATTGAGATAGAAGGATCTAGAAACAAGACTAGATCTTTCGATTCGTCTCTTACCGAGGAATTGAGCGCGATCAAGAAGAGGCAGGAACGTTTGAGATTGAAAAAGGAAAAGACAGAAGAAATTGAGACAGCTAGTTTTGCAAATGCATATGCTGGATAATGATTGAAAAGCTGATGGTATTAAAGAAACTCCAATCTACTTGCGTGGTAATCGACAAATTTATCAATTTGCAGTCAAAAGGGTTGGGGATTTGAAAAAAAAAAAAATCTCGCAGAAAAGGGTTGGGGATCTAGTCCGACACCCAAACGTTGCGGAACTCAAAGAACTAATGCAATTTTCAGCTCTTTGCTCAGATTCAATCTCTGTTTTTAACCAAAAGAGAAACAAAATTAGGGACGAAGTAGTCAATCTCTGTTTCCTACCATACAAGGTTATTTTGGTCATTTAAAAAATATGGGTTCCTCACCGTTAGTGTTTAACAAAAAATACTAACAGCATGGGTTTAATTGTCTTCTAATAGTGTTACTAAGGGAGGTATTTGTATTTTTTGAAATTTTAGAGATCAACTGTCATTAAGTTATAGTACAAGGAAGGTAACTATCATTTTCCTTATTTATATTTGAGGTAGATATTAATGGATATAAGGATAATTTTATTTGGAAAAAATTATTGCTGTTTGGACTAAGGGTGTCAATTTCTAGTCCATACTCCTGAACTAGACTAACTGATTAAAACCCAGGCTGACCTACGTCGTTACTAAATGTATCGATCGTTCACGGTGTAAGGGTATAGCCCATCGGTCGTCAAATTGCACCAATTGATTATAGACCGAAACCGAAACTGACCGATTAAATGAATATTAAGCTAAATCCCTAAAGGCCTATACCCTAAACGACTAAATGTTTCTCATTTCTTCCCCTTATTCTCCTTCTTTGTTTAGGCTATGTTCTTTTAATTAAGAGCATAAAATAAGTTATTATATTGTGAATGTAGAATAAATAATGGCCAATTATAGCATAACATGGGCCAAGGGTTGTGTTTTTTTCCATTTTGACCCGATTGGCAGGATTGAGACGATTAGCATAAAACCAAATAGCATATTGATTATAGACCGGTTGGTTTGTATCAATAAAGCCTGTTAATAAACTTATTAAATCGATTTTCATAAGACCTATTTGGGACTAAGACCGACAGACCGAATATAAACATGTCCATGTCTCGCAAATGAGGACCGATTAGTTAAACATATCAGTCACAGTGCAAGGTATTAAATTAATAGTGATCGATTAGGCCCAACTTAGACCGATCAATTGACTTCCCAACCCTGGACTACCGCCTAAATAAACCCTGTACCCAAAAGTTGGTGATGATGACACGTAATACCCTTAATTGCAAAACTTTGTTACAAACAACCTCAATCTTTTAGTTGATTGTTGTTAGTTGCTTATGTCATTAGAAACTCAAACTTTTTAATGGGACTGTAAATGTCGATGTTTGCCTTTTAAAAGATGAAATGTTTGTTATCTTTGCCCTCATCAACAACCCCTTCGTCAGACGCTTCGCTTTTGCGGGATCTTTTAGAAAGCCCACCACTCTCTTCATCACCACAGGCGGGCAAGCCAGTCTCCACCTCTCTTCACTTTTGACTTTGCTATGAGAGAGCGTTCTAGTCGATGGAGAGCAAAGAGTTGGTCAACGTCAGAACCGGTGTTGAACTAGAACTCCGCCACGTGTAATAGCTCAGCGAGGTTAGAGGAGAGCACTGGCAATGGAGGAGGTAAGTCAGATGAGGTGGACTACTGAAGAGGTTGGGACTGGAACTCAAAGTGTAAAGTGGGTAGGAGGTGAAGGATCGGGGATTGAGGTAAGAGGAATCGCCACAGTGTAAAGCTTTGGGAGGTGGAAGATGACGACAACGTGGACTATTCGTATCTGACGTGACTAGGATGGTAACAAATCAACTATCGGCAGTAGAGGCAATAGAGGTGGAAGAGATAGGGATTAGGGTGGTGGTGGTAATATGGGGGTAAGAGGGGTGGTCGGGCTAAATACGGTATGAGTATAGTATTGGAAGAAATTGCAGGAGAAGAATGGGCAAGTTGGGTTTTGAGCTTTGGATGGTGCGTTTTCATGTTGGCTTTGACCGAAATTCTGGAGAATAGTGGAAGATCGGAGAAAATATTTTCAGGTTTAAACTCATAGAAGAGAGAGCGGTGATTTTCGCTAAACCAAATGTTGATGGAGATTGATATAAACGTTAGAAGCTTGGGTTTTGTAAGCACCCCATTTTTGTCTCACCAATCTCTCAGAACCTTCACCAATCATTTTAAGGTTAACCTGTATCACCCTCTAACACTAGAACCTCCACTAGCCATTTTAGAAACATCCTATGTTATTCTCCCCTTAGGTTAAAAATTTGCCATAAATAGATCTTCCAATGTCATCCTTGAACATAGGTCCAAAACCTACCATAAATAAATCCATTAGTACTAGACCCTTCTTAGGGTCCAAAAACTGCCTTATTTAGGAAACATCATTTAAAGGAAGAGAAATGTGATCATTGTGTAGTGTACCAGAACCAGTGTGAGAAATATGAAGAAAAGCTCCATTACCAACCACTAAAGAATCAAATCTAGAATAAGGCTTGTGATGAGGAAGTTTACCTGCAGCATCGGTCATATGAGCAGAAGCTCTCGTATCAGGAAACCATGTGTGATCTTGTGAATCAGAATGGTGTTGAGCAATTAGTGCCTGAGGTGTGGCATCCTCTTGGTAACTGTTGTCAAAGTAACACAAACATTTAAGAGCCATATGGTCAAATTTCTTATAAATTTGATATTCCAGTGGAATAGAGGACTCCATGGAAGAATCTTGAACACCAAATGTATTCTTACCTGATGCATTTGGATCTTTATTCTCACAAGAATTGTTGGACTGAATAAAACCATGCCTTTGTCGCTGACTTGGCTTAACCTTGTGCAAACCATAATAAGCAAAATTAGGTTTGTAGAAGAAAAATTGGTGAGATGATTTCATAGACGAAGATCATGGCTCTGAAGCAGAGGTATGAGATCGGCATAACTTGGAACTGGAGGCTTTAGCATTGTTGTGGCAAAAGTCTCAAAGGCAAAGCCAAGATTAAAAAAAAAAAACCTTACTAACTTACCTGTTACACTCAATTAATCACAAATTCACTTAAAATCAAGAAGATAATCAAACAAGATAACATTTTGAGTTTACTTGAAAAAATGCAACTTAGAGAGCAATTCAAACTCTTGAGCTTTCGAAGCTTGACAAATCATAGACGATAAAGTATACCACAACTCAAATGACGTCTTGATCCTTACTGCATGGCCAAGAACCTCTTCAAAAAGGGTTCTGGTAACTCATGCCTTTACTAGTCGATCAGTTCATATCCAGGACATAAAGTCTGGATTAGGAAGATCCTCCCCATCAATAAAAAGAATAATATCATTGATCTATTATAGAGATTTCATCATTGATGAAGTCGATGAGATCTTGGCTTCAATCAAGTTAAGCATTTGTGTTTCCCACATAAGGTAATTACCACGGTTGAGCTTGAAGGAAACAAAATTGGAGACATTTAGATTGTAAGGATAAGGAAAGGGAGATGAGCTGAACCTTGAGGTTGCTATCAGGAATTGCTATTAGAGAGGATCGTCACTTTACTTTGTGCAGTGCTCTGATACAATAAAGAAGAAGAAGAAGATGTCTAAGAGGAAGTAATTTCCTGATTAAACTGATAGAACTATCTAGAGTTCTATTTATAAAACTCTCAGACGAGACTATCAGTCACAGATTATTACAACCCTATACAATAACCTGCTATAAAGGTAAGTTGTTTAAAGGTAACAGACTAGGCTTAACTATTGATAGTGGACTACTCTCAATATAATCTTGCTGCTATGAAGGACCATAACTCATATTAGGGAGCAAAACAGGTATCTAGCCTATAAAGAGAGGTAAAGGAAACCTTTCAATCTTCTTCCATTACAAGTTTATTGGTTTATAAAATAAAAATCACCTACTCTTCTATTAAACATTTGTAGGATTGCATTAACCACATTAATGTATTTGATGACAATCTTATAGAGCCATTAGCTCTAGTTGTCTGTTGCAGGTTTTAGTTGGTTAATCAATATCAGCTTGTTAGTACCCTGCTCTAGCCCTTCTTGGGCATTTCTCCTCCCCACCTCTTTTATAAGGGAAATCAAACAAACTCAAGTAGATACTAACATTTTCTAGACTCAAGTTTTGGATGAGAGACTCAACTTAGTATGAAAACCAGGTTAGATTAGGCTTGGGGTTGGGTGTTTCCTAGCTTAGATTCAAACTTATCCCCAAGATGCCTTTCTTCCTAAACTTCCATGGCAATTACAAGGAGGATGACAAAATTGACAACTGGGGAAATTGCCACTCCTTACCACTAAGCATGACATAGAGGACACTTATCACCAGTCACCAGTGGTTGCGAAAAATGTTCCATACAATCGGCATGTACGATACCAAAAGCGTAGAAAATGAACAAGATGCAAAGACACACAGATGTACGTTGTTCGGTACCAGTGTGGTAGCCTACATCTACGGGGCAATCTCAACAAAGATCTTTTGCTATATCAAGAAAAATTACAAGCCACACCCCTCACCTTGACAACACAAATACATGAGTCCCACATTCCTCAAAGATATCTCACCAGTTTGACCTCTCCCTTTATATATAGGGAGAGAGACACATTGGATTCTCCATCTATAAGAAACTCTCCCACAAAAACATTGAATCCATAGTTAGATGCGGCTTCAAATTCTACAAAAATGGGTACCATGCACTCCATTTGACTATGAAAGAGAATAAAGAGGCAAGTGGCATTTAATGATCACCTTAGAAAAAGCTTTCTATTTCACACCAGTAACCTGATCATAGATGCACCTTGTACAAGATTACATGAATAACTGCACTAAAGTGAATGATGTTTGATATAAAGTTGCAACATCCATTGCTTTGTATCTTTTGGTTGTTAATCAACACCAAGTGGTTGTTTTAGGAGTGCAAGGAAAACAAGGGATCATGAAGAAGCAATGCCATGTAAGAGTACCTGAAAGTCTAATTTGAGGACGATAAGGACCTGGAGAAACGTCTAATTTGAGAAGAAAATTAAGGACCTAGAAAAACCAATAATGAAGCCTAATATGAAAATATGCTCATGGGAGCTGCCATATTGTGAATTACCTATACTATCTCCTTCATTTCTTCCATTTCTCTAATGACTTACGGCTGCCATCACAGGATTCAGGGCATGATTTGTTGGTCACCAACCATTAATCCCTTAATTGGACCAGCCATTTTTTTTTGGGTAAGTTTCGACCAACCAAATGTTGCTTGAACACAAAAGAAAAGTTTTTGCCCTAATATGGTTTGCCAAGTGGCAAAATATAAGTTCGAAAATCAAGATTATAAGAGAATGCCCAAAAATATATGGTTATATGTGTTGGCCATGTGTTGTCATTGTTGGCAACTTGGTTGATGTGGGCAATGTTGGTAAGCTTACAGTCAGAGAAATGAGGAGAGATAGCATCAGTGCAGGAGAGAGAGTCTGTGCAAGTGGCAGTGCTGTTTGTGCAAGTGAAAGAGATGAGTTAAGTCTTATGTATGTGTTCAGCAATTTCATAGAGTGATTGAGAAAATAGAGAGAGAATGTGGGTCCTACTGATGATGTGGCAATCATGGCTAATGTGGTAGGAGAGCAGAAGAAAGAGAAGTGAAGAGAGAAGGAAGAGAGAGAAATTGGAAAAAGAAAGAGGAGAGAGAGTATAGGTCCAAAAGAGGAGAGAGTGTGGGTCCACCACATGTGGGTCCCATTGAGGTGGCATGCCACCATGGCCAGCCACATGGCATAAGCATAGCCACAGGCCAACAACACCATGACAGTCTGCCATGGCACCTCGTAGCAGGGCAACAAGGCCACCCAGCAGCATGCGCATGCCAAAAGGCATGGTCGCATGCCACCAGGCAACAATAAGACAGCCTTAACCGCAAGGGCCATAGCATGTGTTGGGGGAAAATCATAACAGATTCAAATCAGACCGTGGATGAGGAATCTATAACGGGCCTTGTGGAGGGGGACACGTGGCATACATCCAAGTTACTAAGTATACGGTCAACGAAAAGTCTTCTCTAACAGCATTTGAGGGATGAATCGTGTTTGACCCCCCTTTTCTAGGTAAACGGGCAATAATTAGATAGGCTGATGGAGGTAGTTGGCCATTAAATGATTTACCATTAATGCTCATAAATATCGACAAATATCATAAATGTCGACTAGGCAGATTTGACTTACCAGGTCACCATATCATGGACCGAATCAGCAAAAAGGAAGATTTATGCTCGTTAAAAGAGAAAGGACAGCTACTGTTATTAGAAGAAGTGGAGGATGTGGACAAAAGGGGGGGTCGAAGAGGGTCGACAGGGGTCATAAACGGCTGACAAAACGTCCAAGCGCTGCCCTAGGCGGTCGTACTTACCTAGACCTATTGTTCCCCAGCTGACAGATGTTGAAGATGGTGGTAGGTGGGGAGAAGCTTGTCCAGGAAGCTTCACCTTGAGCCTATAAGTAGTGAAAGACTATTGATTACAAAGGATCCAGAATTTCCTACCGAAAGAGAGTATCCACATTCAAGTATCACTCTAATTACATCCCTCCGAGATAATCTTTATCTTTTTTCAACTCCTTGTCCAAATTCCTACTTCACCATAGAGGAATAGATTATTGAAGCTCCCGGATCTCAAGAAACCTCATTCCTAAGGAGTTCTAGTGTTTCACTAAGAGCTCCATTCTGCTGTCTTTAAAATCCATTAACTTTGGCATCGGAGTGGCCCTGGGGTATATCCCGCCCACCCTACTACCGTGTTCGTGTTTTAGCTACGTGGCTTGATCTGGAGGATTAAACCGAATTCGTTGACAACATATTGGCACCCACCGTGGGGCCTTGACAAACTTTGCCTTCAAAACTTTCCCTCTTTTTTTCGATGATTACCTAAAGAACCCATACCCGAAGCATCACCCTTTTGTCTCCCTTTATGTCTTCCACCTTCTTAAATTAACCCATACACTCTACCCATTGCCCCAACTGGGAGAGCAGAAAGCTCTTGTAACCTTCCCGAAACTTAGAGGTTCCGTACAGAGGCAAATGTATGCCAGGAGCATGTGGACATTTCCGTAGGCCAAAACTCACCTGACACCCATCAAGAAGTTCAATCCATAGAAGGAGTAGGCGATCCTAATCCTGATCCCTCTCAATATGTTACCAGAGCACAGTTTGACTGACTTGCTCAGCAGTTGGCCACCCTGACGGATCTATTACAGTAATGACCCGTAGGTGCACCAACAGCCTCTATACCACCTATCGATGTCCCAAAAGTCCCTCAAAGATCTCATCATTCTAGGCATTCTGCTCCTCGAGAAGCATCTCCCAGCCCAGTGCGGGCCAACCCGTCAGTAGATTCGTATTGTAGCAGGGGTAGAAACGACTACCATGGGGAGCCTCATTTTCAGTATGTTCTAGAGTACGACCCCACTGAAGTAGTAGAGAGCAGCCATGAGTCCCCGACAGTTTCAAGAAGATCATCTATCTCGGACCGATTGGGGTCGAGGTACGCAAATAGAAGGGCCCGAGGCAGAATGTACACAAAACAAGACGTGACTCAAGAGGCTCAGATGAGGGTCGATGAGGCCAGAAGTGCCAGAGAGGACACCCAGGCCAAGGTCGATGCTGCAAGACAAGCTTGAGAAGACACCCAAGTTAGGGTCGAAGATGCTAGGCGAGCCCTGGAAGAAGCCCAAGCAAGGGTCAATGCGGCCCGAGAAGAAAGGGCGACAATGATCCCTTCCGTTACAATAACCCCACCAGTCATCCCGGTGATAGCCACTCCATCAGCAGGAAGCACCCCAACTACTGATGAAAATACTACCAGGCTAGAGTGCTTAGTGAAGGATCTGATGGATAGAGATCAACATGTAGAGAGGGGGGTCGATTATGAGGTTCTTGAAGATTTTGTCACGGAAACAGCCCTGATGGATGAGGTCATGAATCATCCTCTTCCTCTTAATTTTGCCCTTCTAAATGTGAGGTGGTGCGATGGAAAAATGGATCCCGAGAAGCATCTTGATAACTTCAAAGTTGGGATGGTCATTTATGGCCATTACGATGCCCTTTGCTGTAGAGCTTTCCCATCCACACTGAGGGAGGCTGGAAAGAAGTGGTTCAATAATCTATCCCCCAAGTTTGTGGGGACCTTTAGGGAGCTGAGCAGTCTGTTCCTCTCCCATTTTCAAGGGAGTCGAACCTAGAAGAAGAACTTGTCCCACTTGATGGCGATCAAATAAGGCGAGAAAGAGCCTCTCCGATCGTTCATAACCATTTTTCTTGGGGTAGTTGGAGAGATTAAATATTTACAGCTTGATGTGGTGGTGTCGATTCTGTCAAAAGCTTGTCTCGACCCCCAGTTGGTGTTATCCCTCAACGAAAAGCATCCTTGTAAGACCCGCATCGACTAACCGATTTTACCACCTTGTACCAAGTCTACCTATCATGGTCGAGCCAAGTGGACCAAGTGCATGAAGAAATCACAAGACCAGGTATGAAATTTAACTCAAAAACAGTCAAATATGAGTGTGTGGTCTCATGCCTAAACTGGTATGATCGACCCCACCTCAAAAGAGTCCAATCCATGACTTTTGGTCGTGGGGTCGCATATTTTAAAAAATGTAGGGTCGACGGATTCTACGACCCTACATTCGACCCTACGAAAACAGTCAGAAGCCGAAATTAGGAAAACCTTCCTAATTCGAAGGGGGTCTTTCCTAAACTCATTAGGGCTTATTATGGAGGGTTTTTCTCTCTAAATAGGACATCCCTTAGCCTTTCACTCCTTTAGAACCCTTATTGAAAGTGAGAGAAAGAGAAGAGAAGGAAGAGAAGGAAAATTGAAGAAGAAGACCAAGGAAGAGAAAAGTTCAGAGAAAACTCTGCATCTCAGCAAACCTAAGGTATGAACCTAATTCCCTACATGAATTAAGAGCCTAGAATAGTTTATAAAGAAGGTAGGATTAGGAGAAACCCAAATCATCCATCCATTGATAAATGCCAAGGGAATCCATGGAGGAAATCATTGTGGGCATTGGATAGTGTGTAAAGTTGTAGTTTTGAGCCATAGAGCAATCCTAGGAAGGACCATGGTAGTAAGTCAAAGGATTCAAACGTGAAGGAATGGACTTAAGAGTGAAAGGTCGACCAAAACACGTGTGGTCGCAGGTAGGGTCGAATGATATCTGACCCCACGAGGCCCACATGATCAACCACATGCCCTCGAGAAGTTCCAGGGAGGGTGTGGTCGCACGTAGGGTCGCAGTATGTCCGACCCCACCTGTGACCCTACACCCTGTGGTCGCAGAACTGAGACCCCAGGTGCTACCCCACCTGCGACCCCTCAGTTTCTGTTAGTCTAAACATATTGGAATTAATTCTAATTAAAATCTATCGACTTGTTAGGTCTTTTCCAGTGATTTAAAAGTGAATTATAAAGCTTGAACGAGGATCTACTAGCAATCAAAGGTGAGGGAACAAGACTTAAATTAATTGGCTAATAATAAACTGTTTTCATTTATTGAGTTTAATACCATGAATGATTCTATGCTTGTATGATTGTAATGTGCATATCACATGTCATCCAATATTCTTGTTATTACTATTCATGCATATTTAATTTCTATTTATTTATAATATGATGTTGATGATGATGCTAGGAATAGGCATGTGAATATATGTGTGTGGTTAGTGTACTTGATGCGAGTGGAGCATCAGGGGGAGGACGTGACACTGTGGTTCATCCTGGTTACCCGACTCTAGCTCTATCTTTACTCAAGTCTTGTCCACTAACATCGTCGTATCGCCATTACCTTAGCAGAACTATTACGTCGTAGGGCATCAGGGGAGTGGTCTCGGACCGTGTAATCTCTGACTCTGTCGGGGGGGGGCTTAGCTCTATCTCTATAGACGTATTGAGGGATGCTGGGGTGAGGCCTTGGATACACTGTTTAACATTAGGATTGGTTAGTTGCGAGCCCAGTTTGCAAGCCCTTGCCAATAGGGGCTTACGTGTTGGTATGGGTAGGGCATCAGGGGAAGTGTGATGCGGTGCGGTCCTAAGCACTTTAGCTCTATCCCTATTCCATGGTGGGGTGGATGTGGACAACATGGGTGTTTGATCCATTGGTGGGCTTACACACTCGTGTATAGAGGTGCGGCGGCCACCAAACCTTTCTATTGCACATTGCAAACTTATGAACCAGACGAAAGATATGAATTGAATGCATGCATATGTTTGTTGCATTGTTTTGTTTGCTTGTGTGCTTACCCTTTCGACGTCGAATATTTTTAGTTGATGATGCAGGTACAATTGGAGAAGACTATATGAATGCTCCTATGTACGGACATGCTGCGGCGATGGATGCAGAAGTTATGATGGAGTCGCATGATTCGTCATGCGAGTGCAACTCATGCGTCTTTGATTAGATTTATATTTGAATTATTCAAACGATGCAATAATTGGGTTCATTGATATTCGTGATATAGTAGATGCTATCACACATACAATCATACTCAATTCGATGGAATTGTTTGATCTTAAAGGAGATCTTCTGTAATTGATTAAATTATTGATTTTTTTGTCTTAGTCCTTTGAAGATAATTGGATAATTTATTTATGTTACCATTGTTAGACTTTCAGTTCATTAGTATAAAGACTTCCGCTATTATTTATTTACTCTGATTATGGTTGTGGATATGTATGGTTTAAGCAAATAGACACAGCCTATTCGAGATCCTGGTTGAACCATTGGTTTATTGGCGGTTCATCACACCATTCTGAATGGTACGGAATTGGGGAGTGACAATTTGGTATCAGAGCTCTCAGGCCCTGTCTATTAAAGCAGTATACTTCCACAAAAGTTGTGAACTGAGTTAGGACAAAATTTGAAAACTGTAATAAGAACACACTATAAGCACCTGTATTGTATGAGACAAAAATTAAGAAAGAGAATAATGCACTATTAAGATGAGAAACAAGTTTCATATACACATCAAATAAAAAGCAACGTATATACATATCCAAATCAGAGTACGGTCCACAATCCGGATAGTTACTCTGTAGTACAAGGAAAAATAAAAAGAAAATGTGCAACATGGAGCTTTAGGTGCTACAAGAGGAGGTGCTTCGCGATCTCTATCGTAGTCCTCAACATAAACTCTAGTCAGCCAGGCTACCTGAGTCTGGGTCACTTGGAGACTAGTTGTCAGCTCGGCCATCCGCTGATCAGACGCGCGCTGGGCCTCCCTAATTTCATGCAGTAGCCCCATCACATCATCAAATGGTGGGTGTGAAGGACCAACTGTATGTGAATAAACCCGAGATGGGCTAGCTCCAGTAGAATGCGGTGGTAATGGAGGAGGTATGGCGTCTACATCCATGAACATACGATCATCATCCTCAGCATCATCCCCATGGACCCCTGCTGCTGCTGCCGCCTCAGCGTCTGCTATCTCTACCCGGGTACGAGGATGCACCAGAGCGTTCCTCTCATCGTCACTAACTTGCGCATCTCGCATCCCCATCTTGCAAAGCTCATATAGTTGGAAATTTAAACTAGGAAAATCAAATTTGAAGAAATTTCAACGAATTGGAAAAATCCAGAAAAATTAGGTCAAAAGAGGAAAATTTCAAGTTTCTTAAAACCAACCGATGAAACTCAAATTTTCTTGAGGGCTTTCGTCCATTGGGTGACCAATAGCAAAAGCCCCCAATAAAAATTAATTTTTACGGTTAGAAAAATTTTAATTTGAAGAAAACGATATAAATGGAGAAAAACCTAGTTTTGAAAACTTAAAAATGAGAAACAATAGAGAGCATACCTAAAGGAAAGGAACGGAAGTCGTGAATGGAAGAAATAATCACCAAACACTAGGGGTCGATACTGTAGCAACACGGTGCCCCAAGCACCTCAAATGCCAGTGGTACAAGCTCCAGTACAGTATCCTGAGGTAGCTCAAGGTAGTTACTAGTATCAATCACCTATGTACGGGGCCTATGCTCAGTATCAGTTGGACCACTCTCGACTGATCGAGCATTTTCTGAAAATGAAGCCCAAGGAATATAATGGCAAGCCAGTAGATCCTTTGTGGCCAGCCCATTGGATCGATGAAATGGAAAGGAATTTTATGATGATGACGGTTAATGAGGAAGAAAAGGTGTTGTGCGTCACATTTATGCTGAAGGGCGATGCACACCATTGGTGGAAGTCTACTCGGACTTATCTGTTGACCAAGCAAGCCCAATTGACCTGGGCTATCTATAAAAAGGCATTCATTGAGAAATATTTTCCTAGAAGTTTCAAAGATGCTATGGAGAGAGAGTTCCTGAGTTTATATCAGGGACAGATGACTGTGGATGCATACCAACAGAGTTATGAAGAGCTGTTTTTCTTTGCACCCTCCAGCATCCTCTAGCATGCAGGAGGAAAATACTTAGACCCGAAGGTTCGTCATGGGACTTAGGGGAAGCATCCAGGAGCATGTTCTGGGGCTGGAAAAGAAAGTTTACAATGAAGCAGTACAGATTGCTCGAGTAATAGAGTCGAGCCAGAGAGAGAGCTACTTTGCTCAGAATAGAGGTATCAAAAGGCCTAATGGAAATTCATACAATGGAGGGAACACAATGATATTTAAACCCTTCCGTACTCAAGGATTTAATGCTGCAGCCAAGACTACTACAACAGTTCAACCTCAACAAAAGAAAAATAACGAAGGAGAAAAATGCTATAACTGCAATCAAGTGGGACATTATTCCAAGGAGTGTCCTAAGCCCAGGAAGCAGCTACAGCAAAGAAATGTTTATGCAGTTACATCTGAGGATGCTGCCGCATCGCCTGATGTGGTCATAGGTATGACTTGAACTTTTCATTTTGTATTACCTTGTGTGAGCATGTAGACTAAATTAAAACAAATCATAGGTATTGTACCTATTAATGGCATACCCGCTAAAGTAGTCTTTGATTCTGGAGCTACTCATTCTTTTATATCTGTGTCATTTGGAAAGAAGCTAAATCTACCCCTCAGATCTTTAGACTACAAATTGCTTGTACTATCACCTATGGGATTAGAAGTGGAATTAGAAAAAGGTTATGGACCATGTCCAATCCTTCTCGGCGAGAAGATTTTGGATGCAACCCTGATTCAACTCGAAATGGTAGACTTTGACGTTATCTTAGGAATGGATTGGTTAGCTCGGCATTCTGCAAACCTATTATATGCAGAAAAGAAGCTGACATTTCAAGACAAGGAAGGAGCAGAGTTTAGTTTTGCAAGAACCAAACTTCCCCGTAAACGAAAACTCATCCTCTCTGCATTAAAGGCTAAAAAATGCCTCGAGAAAGGAGGAGTTGGGTATCTAGTATCCGTGGTCGACCTCACCAAGGAAGCACCATGAATGGAGGATATTGATGTTATGCGTGACTTTCCAGATGTATTTCCTGAGGAACTACCAGGACTACCACCCGATCGAGCTACGGAGTTCATTATAGATCGATACCCGGAGCCGGCCAAGGGCTATCCAAAGCACCCTTTATCGAATGGCTCCAAACGAGGGATGAAAGGAACTAAAGGTCAAGCAAATTACTAAGCGGAGGAATTACTAGACAAGGGTTATACGTGGACGTTCTACAGCATATCACCATGGGGGAGCAACGAGGCCGCATTGTTTGTTTACAAAAGAAGAAGGACGGAGGGCCGACACAAAAAAGAAAACAACCCCCAAAGCCAAAAAAAAAAAAAAAAAAAAAAAAACAGCACCACAGACCCAAGAATGGGAAGATGCCAAAAAAAAAAAAAAAAAAAAAAAAACAAAAAACAAACTGTAAAAAACCAAAAAACGGAAAAAAAAACAATCAAGAAAGAGAACCCCCCAATGAGCAACCCAAACAAGAAAAGGAAACCCGGAAAACAAAACGACCCCACACCAAAAACCAAACACCCAAAAAGGGTTACTAGACCAAGCTCCATCTTTGTCCTCACACCAAGATGTTCTCCAAGATTGATCTTCGGTCAGGATACCATCAGTTGAAGATTAAGGAAGGTGATATTCCAAAGACAACATTCTGAACAAGATATAGACATTATGAATTTTTAGTCATGTCTTTTGGATTGACTAACGCACCCGCAACTTTTATGAAACTCATGAATCGGGTATTCCATGATATGTTGGATACATCAGTCATTGTGTTTATTGATGATATATTGGTCTACTCCAAGGACAAGAAAACTCATGTCATGAATCTAAGAGCCGCTCTACAGCAACTGAGAAAAGATAAGCTTTACGCCAAATTTACAAAGTGTGAGTTTTGGCTAAATGAGGTCACTTTCTTAGGCCATGTTGTATCCGCTGAAGGAATTAAAGTCGATCCTAGCAAGATTGAAGCCATTGTGAAGTGGGAAGCACCTAAGAGTGTTGCAGAAATTAGAAGTTTCCTAGGTCTAGCTGGGTATTCGATTCGTGGAAGACTATTCTAGAATCGCCGTACCTCTCACCAGTTTGACTAAGAAAGGAGAAAAGTTTGTTTGGACCGAAAAATGTGAGAAAGGTTTCCAAACATTGAAAGCTAGATTGATATCTACTCCCATCTTGACTATTCCTATTCCAGGACAACCATTCACCTTGTACACTGATGCGTCTAGATTGGGTTTAAGATGTGTACTTATGCAAGGAGAACAAGTAGTTATACTGAAGACACATGAGAAGAACTATCCCACTCATGACTTGGAATTAGCGGTAGTAGTACATGCTGTCAAGATATGGAGACATTATTTGTATGGAGAGAAATTTCATATCAAATCAGATCATAAGAGTCTCACTTATCTTTTTAATCAGAAAGAGTTGAACATGAGACAAAGAAGATGGCTGGAATTATTAAAGGACTATGATTGTGATATCCAGTATCATCCAGGAAAGGCTAATGTAGTTGCTGATGCGCTAAGCAAAAAAGCAATGATAAAATCTCAAGGAGAGGTTAACACGACTGCAGCAATGTGTGTTATAGGAAAAGTATTCAATCATGGTAATGAGAAGTTTGTGATAGATGCACCGGGTGGATCAACCAACCAAGGGTTTATTCATTGATTTTCAAATATGTTTGCCACATTGAAGATTGTACCTGATATAATTGATGAAGTGAAAGCCGCTCTTAAATCAGACTCTTATCTGAGAACGGTGCAAGAAGACATCGGGAAAGGTAGGACTATTCCTGAGTTCACCTTGGATGATGAAAAGGTACTAAAGTACAAAGGAAGAGTATGTGTTCCTGAAACAGAAAACTCAGACATTAGACACAGACTAATGAAGGAAGCTCACACCACCACTTATTCGGTACATCCTGCAAGTACCAAGATGTATCATGAATTGAAGAAATTATATTGGTGGAGAGGAATGAAAGTAGATGTAGCTAAATTCATGTCTCAATGCCTAAATTTTCAAAGGGTGAAGGCTGAACAGCAAAAACCTGCAGGATTGTTGCAACCACTGCCAGAACCAGCTTGGAAATGGGATTGCATCACTATAGACTTCATCACCAGGTTACCATTGACTCCTCGAGTAGTTGACGTGGTCTGGGTGATTGTAGATCGTCTGACTAAGACAGCTCGTTTTATAGCTATACGATCACAGTATACCCTAGAGAGGCTAGCCAAGCTATATGTGGATAATATTGTCAGATTACATGGAGTACCTGAAAGCATTGTGTCTGATAGAGACCCACGCTTTACCTCAAAGTTTTGGAAAGGATTACAGAAGGCTATGGGTACCACGCTGAAATTCAGTACTGCATTCCATCCTCAGACAGACGGACAGTCGGAGCGTACCATTCAGATCTTAGAAGACATGCTTCAAGCATGTGTTATTGATTTCAAAGGCTCATGGGATGAGAAACTACCATTGATCGAGTTTGCCTATAACAATAGCTATCAGACTACTATACAGATCTCACCCTATGAAGCACTGTATGGTAGGAAGTGTCGAACTCCTTTGTTTTGGAATGAAGTGGGTGAACGGAGTATCGTTGGACCAGAGTTTGTTGAAGAGACTTGTCGTGTAGTCGACATTATTAAGGAAAGAGTTAGAACAGCTTAGAATCGTCAGAAACAGTATGCAGATACTTGACGTCGGGACCTTGAATTTGTTGTAGGTGATAAGGTATTCTTGAATGTATCACCTATGCGAGGTTTAAACGGATTCGGACAGAAAGGGAAGCTAAGTCCGAGATATGTTGGGCCATATGAGATTCTAGCTAAACGTGGAAAAGTGGCTTATTAGTTAGCACTACCACCATCTACGTCAAGTGTGCATGATGTATTTTATATCTCATTATTGAAGAAGTACATCAGAGATCCAATACACGTTTTGACAGTGGATCCACCAGATCTAACTAATGATTTGACATTCGAAGTAGCACCAACTGAAATCACCAGTTGAAAGGTTTAACGTCTACGCAATCGTGACATTTATTATGTTAAGGTCACCTGGAGGAGTCGAGATATAGAAGAGATCACATGGGAAGAAGAGATTGCTATGCGAAAGCAATATCCTCACCTTTTCGACTCGGAAGGTATGTGCAAATTTTGAGGACAAAATTTTTAATAAGAGGGGGGGAGTTGTAAGACCCGTATCGAACTAACCGATCTTACCACCTTGTACCAAGTCTACCTATCATGGTCGAGCCAAGTAGACCAAGTGCGTGAAGAAACCACAAGACCAGGTATGAAATTTAACTAAAAAATAGTCAAATATGAGTGTGTGGTCGCATGCCTAAACAGGTATGATCGACCCCACCTCAAAAGAGTCCAACCCATGACTTTTGGTCATGGGGTCGCATGTTTAAAAAAACGTAGGGTCGACGGATTCTGCGACCCTACATTCGACCCTACAGAAATAGTCAGAAACCGAAATTAGGAAAACCTTCCTAATTCGAAGGGGGTCTTTCCTAAACTCATTGGGGCTTATTATGGAGGGTTTTCCTCTATAAATAGGACGTCCCTTAGCCTTTTTCACTCCTTTAGAACCCTAATTGAAAGTGAGAGAAAGAGAAGAGAAGGAAGAGAAGGAAAATTGAAGAAGAAGACCAAGGAAGAGGAAAGTTTAGAGAAAACTTTGAATCTCAGCAAACCTAAGGTATGAACCTAATTCCCTACATAAATTAAGAGCCTAGAATAGTTTATGAAGAAGGTAGGATTAGGAGAAACCCAAATCATCCATCCATGGACAAATTCCAAGGGAATCCAAGGAGGAAATCATTGTGGGCAATGGATAGTGTGTAAAGTTATAGTTTTGAGCCATAGAGCAATCCTAGGAAGGACCATGATGGTAAGCCAGAGGATTCAAACGTGAAGAAATGGACTTAAGAGTGAAAAGTCTACCAAAACATGTGTGGTCGCCCGTAGGGTCGAATGATATCTGACCCCACAAGGCCCACATGATTGGCCACATGCCCTCGGGAAGTTCCAGGGAGGGTGTGGTCGCACGTAGGGTCGCAGTATGTCTGACCCCACCTGCGACCCTACACCTTATGGTCGCAGAACTGAGACCCTAGGTGCTACCCCACCTGCGACCCCTCAGTTTTTATTAGTCTAAACATATTAGAATTAATTCTAATTAAAATCTATCGACTTGTTGGGTCTTTTTCAGTGATTTAAAATTGAATTATAAATCTTGAACGAGCATCTACTAACAATCAAAGGTGAGGGAACAAGACCTAAACTAATTAGCTAATAATAAACTATTTTTGTTTATTGAGTCCAATACCATGAATGATTCTATGCTTGTATGATTGTAATGTGCATATCACATGTCATTTAATATTTATGTTATTACTGTTCATGCATATTTAATTTCCATTTATTTATAATATGATATTGATGATGATGCTAGGAATAGGCTTGTGAATGTATGTGTGTGGTTAGTGTACTTGATGCAAGTGGAGCATCAAGGGGAGGACGTGACACTGTGGTTCATCCTGGTCACCCGACTCTAGCTCTATCTCTACTCAAGTCTTGTCCACTAACATCGTCATATTGCCATTACCTTAGCAAAACTATTATGTCGTAGGACATCAGGGGAGGTGGTCTCGAACCGTGTAGTTTCTGACTCTGCCAAGGGGCCTTAGCTTTATCTCTATGGACGTATTGAGGGATGCTGGGGTGAGGCCTTGGATACACTGTTTGACATTAGGATTGGTTAGTTACGAGCCCAGTTTGCAAGCCCTCGCCAATAGGGGCTTACGTGTTGGTATGGGTAGGGCATCAGGGAAAGTGTGATGCGGTGCGGTCCTAAGCACTTTAGCTCTATCCCTATTCCATGGTGGGGTGGATATGGACGACAATGGTGTTTGATCCATTGGGTGGGCTTACACACCCGTGTATAGAGGTGCGGCGGCCACCAAACCTTTCTATTTTTACATTGCAAACTTATGAACCAGACCAAAGATATGAATTGAATGTATGCATATGTTTGTTGCATTGTTTTGTTTGCTCACTATGCCATGATGTGTGCTCATCCTTTCGACATCGAATATTTTTAGTTGATGATGCAGGTACAACTATAGAAGACTACATGAATGCTCCTATGTACGGACATGCTGCGGCGACGGATGTAGAAGTTATGATGGAGTCGCATGATTCGTCATGCGAGTGCAACTCATGCGTCTTTGATTAGATTTATATTTGAATTATTCAGACGATGTAATTAATTAAATCATTTATTTTTATGTCTTAGTCCTTTGAAGATAATTGGATAATTTATTTATGTTACCACTGTTAGACTCTCAGTTCATTAGTATAAAGATTTTCGCTATTGTTTATTTACTCTGATTATGGTTGTGGATGTGTATGGTTTAAGAAAATGGACACAGCCTGTAAGACCCGTATCAAACTAACCCGGTCTTACCACCTTGAACCAGGTCTACCCATCATGGTCGAGCCAAATGGATCAAGTGCGTGAGGGAGATCACGATCCCAGGTATTAAACTGACCCAAAAATACTAAAAATAGGGGGAGGGTCGCATACCCAGCAAGGTAGGGTCGGACCCCCCCAGTATAAAAGTCAGACCCTGAGTTTTTAACCGGGGATCGGATATTTTAGAACCAGGGGTCGACGGGATCTTCGACCCCCTCATCGACCCCCAGTCTGTCGATAGAAACCGTGATTTAGAAACTTTCCAAATTTCAATGGGATTCTTTCTTAATCTCAATGAGACTTATTTTTGGAGTTGTCCCTAAGCCTCTTTCACTCCTTTTAGAACCCTAATTGGATTGAGAGAAAGAGAAGAGAAGGAGAAGAGAAAGAAAAGAGAAGGAGAAGAGAAAGAAAAGAGAAGGAAAGTGGAGAAGAAGATCAAAGAGAAGGCTTCAGAGAGACAAGCCTAATTCTCAGGTATGGGTACTATCTCCATGTAATTCTACAGACCTTAGAATGGATAGTGAAGAGGGAATGATCTAGGAGAAAACCCAAATCATCCATCCATGGTTAGGTTTTCATGGAAAACCATGGGGGAAATCATAAAAACCATATAGGTGAATGAACTACGATTCTAGACCATAGAACATGTGTGGAATAGATTGTAGAAGCAAGCCATAGGACCCCAAACATGAAGGAATGGACTGAAGGATGAAAATTTGATGAAACCCACAGGGGATCGCACGAGGGGTCGATGGCGAATCGACCCTACTAGACCCTAACAATCGACCCCCAGTATTCGGGAAGTCCAGACTGTGGGTGGTCGCACCTAGGGTCGATGGAACCTCCGACCCTGGCATCGACCCCCAGTTAACAGCATGCTTTTTAAAGTCTGAATTAATTCTAATTAAATTCTATCGATTTGATTAGGTCTTCTAGTGTTATAATATCGATATATAGTTGATTCTTAAATCTTGAAAGAGGACTTACGATCAAGTAAAGGTGAGGGAACAAGACCTAAACTAATTGATTAATAATAAACTGTTTTATTCTTGAGTCCAATGCCAAGATTGTTTCTATGCGTGTATGCTTGTTATGTGCATTCAACATGTCATCCAATATTTCTATTATTACTGTTCATGCATATTTAAATTATTGTTTTTAAATTGATGATGATGATGATGATAGGAATAGGCATGTGAATGTATGTGTGTGGTTGGTGTGCTTGATGCGAGCGAGTATCAGGGGGAGGTGTCATAGGCGGGGCCTCAGCACTCTAGCTCTATCTCTAACTCAAGTCTTGTCCACTGACATCGTCGTATTGCCATTACCTTAGCAGAACTATTACGTCGTAGGGTATGAGGGGAAGTGGTCTCGGACCGTGTAGTCTCTGACTTTGACGGGGGGCTTTAGCCCTATCTCTATGGATGTATTGAGGGATGCTGGGGTGAGGCCTTGGATACACTGACTGGCATTAGGATTGGTTAATTGCGAGCTTAGTTTGCGAGCCCTCGCTAGCAGGGGCTTACGTGTTGGTATGGGCAACGGATACAACAATAAACGTGGCCTTTGCGTGTACATTGTCTATGGTAGGTGCATGTGGGTCGACAATAAACGTTACCTTTGGGCGGCTTCACACACTCGTGTATAGAGGTGCGGCGTTAATAATCGTGACCTTTGGCCACCTATCCTTTCTATAGCACATTGCAAACTTATTTACCAGACCAAAGATATGAATTGAATGCATGCAAATATATGTTGCATTGTTTTGTTTGCTCACTGAGCCATGATTTGTACTCACCCTCTCGACGTTGAATATTTTTAGTTGATGATGCAGGTACTACAGTTTTTAGATTATATGAATGCTCCGGTGTATGCGCGTGTTGCTGCAATGGAAGTTGAAGACTTGGAGGATACGCATGATCCCTCATGCGAGTGCAACTCATGCGTATTCTATTAGAATTTTATTTGAATGATGTAATTGATATTTTATTTATTTATATCTCAGTTGATACAACAATAACTTGATATTTTAATTATGATTATTACATTTAGAGTTCTCAGTTCATTTACTATAAGACTTTCGCTATTGTGTATGTATTCTGATTATGGTTGTGGATGTGCATGGTTTTATTTTTAATGGATACCGTCTATTAGAGATCCTGGTTGAACCATTGGTTTATTAGCGGTTCATCACCCCGTTCTGAATGGTACAGAATTGGGGTGTGACAACTTGGTATCAGAGCATCTCTGGCTTTATCTGTGAAACCGTATACTCCCACAAAAGGTCGTGAACTGAGATAGGATAAAATTTTAAAAGATGTAATAATAACACACCATAAGCTGTTGTTTGAGACTAAACTGAAAGAGAATAATGCATCTATTAAATGAGAAACAAATTTATATACAACCAAAAGGAAGAATAAATGTTTATATATATATGATTAAAGCAGAGTACAGTCCATAGTCCGGACAGTTACTCTGAAATACAAAAAGAGAAATAAAAGAAGTACATCAAGATGCTGGAGGTGATGGGGGAGGTGGTGCCTCACGGTCTCTATCATAGTCCTCAACGTAGACTCTAGTCAACCAAGCTATCTGAGTCTGGGTCGTCTGGAGACTAGCTGTGAGATCAGCCACCCACTGGTCAGTCACACGCTGAGCATCCCTAAGCTCTCCCATCCTCAGGTCAGACATACGTTGAGCCTCTCGTATCTCGTGTAATATCCTCATCATGTCATCAGATGGAGAATGCGAAGGACCAACTGCATGCGAAGGACCAACTAAAGAAGACGGATCAGCTCCAGTAGCATGAGTTGGTGATGGAGGAGGTATGGCATCTACATCCATGTATAGCCGGTCGTCATCATCCCCATGAACCCCTGCTCCAGCGGCTGCTGCTACTGCGGCCTCAGCGTGGGCCATCTCCACTCGAGTGCTAGGGCGCACCATCGCGTTCCTCTCCTCATCACTGACCTGGGCATCCCGCATGCCCATCTTGCAGATAGCCTCCCAATCCAGAGGCGATGAGAAGGATTTCTCTTGAATCTTCTCATCCAATAAATCAACCCCCAGGCGGGTAAGAAAGGTAATGATCATGCATCCATAAGGAAGGTTGCCAGTGTAACTGGGCAACATGGCACTGATCATGGTACACATGATGATGTAGGGAAGGGAGATGGGCTGCCTAGTGCATATGTAGTATAATAGATACTGGGTCAACTGGGAGACCCTCTCGTAATGACCACTCTGCGGTATCAGGTTATGCTGAATGATCTTGCAGTATACCCGTGGATCTGAGCGCAGATAACTCGCTTTCATCTGCCAGCGATCAGGTCTGATGAGCTGGCTATCAATCTCAGCCCTCATCTGTAGAGAAAAGAATTGGGGCTCTCCAGGGGCACAGAATACCAAGGGCCAGCATAGGAAATGCCCAACAAGTCGTCCAGCTGCCGATAATCAAATGAAACATCAACCCCCTTGATGTAGCTGGTGATCCAAAGCTCACCACCCCTCTCAACATCATTGTAATCTCCCACCACCTGGAGATTACAGTAGAACTGGCGTACCAAGTCAGGATAGGTACACGCGTCATAGGTGATGACGGGAAGCCATCCCATATCACCAAAGGCCCCCTCCACATTGAGCAAGGCTGAGCTAGCCAAGTCCACTTTGCGGCCGCCCTCTACCTTCTTGCGAGCGTAGTGGGCATACTGTGCCTCGGCTTCATTGGAACGGAAGCGAAGATGGTCGCGAACTCTGGGTACCTCGGTATGAGCCAAAGTATCTGCAAATAAAAAAGAAAAACAAATAATGGATTAGTAGAGAGTAAAAATCCAAAATTTTGACATAATAGCGACGTAAATTGGTCAAAAGCCTCACTTTTCACCTACACACGTGGGAAGGAGGACTTACATAGATCCTAGACTATCCTGTGAGACTCATACATTCAGAAATTTTAACTAATCAGATTGAATTGCAAGAAATTTCAAGAAATTTAAAATCTCGACAAAATTAGGGCAAAAGTGTAAATTTCGAGTTTCTCGATAACCAACCGGTGAAACTCGAATATTTTTGAGGGTTTTCGTTCCTCGAGTCACCAACAACAAAAGCCCCCAATAAAAATCAAAATTTTACGATTAAAAAAAGTTTAATTTGAAAAAATACGAGATAAACGGGCAAAAATCTAGGTAAAGAAACCTAAAAACATAAAAAGGTAGAAAACATACCTGTAATGGAGGTGTAGACGACGAAACAAGGAGTGCAAACCACCAACGAATCAGAGTTGTCACTGTAGCAACTCAGAGGGACGAGTTGAGTCGAACGGAGAAGAAAGAATGAGAAATGGACTTTGAATCAGAACTTAAAAATCAGATTTTTAGTCTGGGGGTCGGAAAATTCGATTAAAACAATCGACCCCCGCATCGACCCTCGGCTCTGTGGAATCTGAAAAAGAGAACCAGGGGTCGCACCCTGGGTCGAACATCCTCCGACCCCCCCATCGACGCCCGGCTCTCGGGAAGAATGGGTGATTCCCCAAGGTCGCAGACTGAGGGTCGGACACCCATCGACCCTGCAGTGAAAACACAGCATTTTCGACAGAATGATTTGAAAATTTTGAAATTTGCATTTGCTAGTGGTTTTAAAATATGAGAATGAAGTATTTAATGATTGTCTCTCGTGTTCAATGATTTCAGGCAATCCCACTATCAGATTAATAAATGGCGGGACGCAGAGTAACCAGACAGAGCCGTAACTCTATTCCACTACCACCACCTGTGGGGGAAGATAACCAGACACAACCGGGAACACAAGGGAATATGAACACGGCACCGTCCGTCATAAATGGGCAGGCAAATCCTACCAATCTGCCAGCTCCACCTACAGACTTGGCCACAGAGAATTCAATGGCAAGCCAGCAGATCCTTTATGGCCGGCACACTGGGTTGACAAAATGGAAAGAAATTTTATGATGATGACACTAAATGAAGAAGAAAAAGTGTTGTGTGTCACCTTTATGCTGAAAGAAGATGCACACCATTGGTGGAGGTCGACCAGGACGTATTTACTTACAAAGCACGCCCAACTGACTTGGGATATTTATAAAGAGGCATTCTTTGAGAAGTACTTTCCAAGAAGTTTCAGAGATTCTATGGAAAGAGAGTTCTTGAGTTTATATCAGGGGCAGATGACCGTGGATACGTTTCAACAGCGTTATGAAGAGCTGTTCTTCTTTGCACCCACTAGTATGCAAGAGGAAAACACAAAGACCCGAAGGTTCGTCATGGGACTTAGGGGAAGCATCCGCGAGCATATTCTGGGACATGAAAAGAAAATTTATAATGAAGCGGCACAAATTGCTCGAGTTATAGAATCGAGCCAGAAGGAGAGTTATTTCATGCAAAACAAAGGTATCAAAAGGTCAGCTGGAAATTCTTATAATGGAGGGAATAACAAGACATTCAAACCCTTCCGTGCTCAAGGCTTTACCGCTGCAACCAAGACTACTCCCGCAGCTCAACAGCAACAAAAGCCAATTACTGAAGGGATAAAATGTTTTAACTGCAACCAAGTGTGACATATAGCAAGGGAATGTTCTAAGCCCAAGAAACAGCTACATTAAGGATGAGTTTACGCGGTTACATCTGAGGATGCTGCCGCATCGCCTGATGTGGTCACAGGTATGACTTACATTTTTAGTTAGTTGTATTATATTGTATGAGTATGTAGACTAAACCAAGATAAATCACAGGTATCGTACCTATTAATGGCATTCCCGCCAGAGTACTCTTTGATTCAGGAGCTACTCATTCCTTTATATCTGTGACGTTTGGAAAGAAGTTAAATCTACCCTTAAATCCTTAGACTACAAACTATTTGTACGATCACCTATGGGATTAGAAGTGGAGTTAGAAAAAGGTTATGGAACATGTCTAGTTCTTATTGGTGAAAAGACCTTGGATGCGATCTTGATCCAACTTGAGATGGCAGACTTTGACGTCATCTTGGGAATGGACTGGTTAGTTTGGCATTCTGTAAACTTATTGTGTGTCGAAAAGAAGCTGACATTTAAAGACCAGGAAGGAGCAGAGTTCAGTTTTTCGGGAACCAAACTTCCCCGTAAACGAAAGCTCATACTCTCGACGCTAAAGGCTAAGAAGTGCCTTGAGAAAGAAGCAGTCGGATATTTAGTATCTGTGGTTGACCTTACCAAGGAAGCACCATGAATGGAAGATATTGATGTCATGTGTGACTTTCCAGACGTATTTCCTAAAGAACTACCAGGATTACCACCCGACCGAGCTACAGAGTTTGTTATAGATCTTATACCTGGAGTCGCACCAGTATCAAAAGCACCTTATAGAATGGCTCCTACTGAACTGAAGGAATTGAAAGTACAACTACAAGAACTGCTGGACAAGGGTTACATTCGCCCTAGCATATCACCATGGGGAGCGCCAGTATTATTCGTGAAGAAGGACGGTAGCGTTCGCTTGTGTATAGACTACCGAGAACTGAATAAACTAACAATCAAGAATCGGTATCCATTGCCTCGAATCGATGACCTGTTCGATCAGTTGCAAGGTGCCAAAGTGTTCTCAAAGATTGATCTTCAGTCAGGCTACCATCAGCTGAAGATTAAGGATGGTGATATCCCCAAGACAACATTCAGGACCAGATATGGACATTATGAATTTTTGGTCATGTCTTTTGGATTGACAAATGCACCAACAACCTTTATGGAACTTATGAATCGGATTTTCCACGACATGTTGGATACGTCGGTTATTGTGTTCATTGATGATATATTAGTCTACTCCAAGGACGAGAAAACGCATGATAAGAATCTAAACGCCACTCTACAGCGACTACGGAAGGAAAAGCTCTACGCCAAATTTACAAAGTGTGAGTTTTGGCTAAAGGAAGTCGCATTTCTAGGCCATGTAGTATCCGCTGAAGGAATTAAAGTGGATCCCACCAAGATCGAGGCTATTGTAAATTGGAAAGCACCGAAGAGCGTTACAGAAATTAAAAGTTTTCTGGGTCTAGCTGGATATTATCGACGATTTGTGGAAGACTATTCCCGAATTGCCATACCTCTTACCAGTTTGACTAAGAAGGGTGAGAAGTATGTTTGGACGGATAAATGCGAGAAGAGTTTCCAAACCTTGAAGGCTAGATTGATATCAGCGCCAATCTTGACCATCTCGATTCCAGGAGAACCATTTATCTTGTACACTGATGCGTCAAGATTGGGATTAGGATGTGTACTCATGCAAGGAGAACAAGTAATTGCTTATGCCTCAAGACAACTGAAGACACATGAGAAGAACTATCCTACACATGATTTGGAACTAGCGGCAGTAGTACATGCTATCAAAATATGGAGACATTATCTATACGGGGAGAAGTTTCAGATTAAATCAGACCATAAAAGTCTTACATATCTATTTAATCAGAAGGAGCTGAATATGAGACAAAGAAGATGGCTGGAACTATTGAAAGACTATGATTGTGATATCCAGTATCATCCAGGGAAAGCTAATGTAGTAGCCGATGCGTTGAGTAGAGAGGCAATGATAAAATCTCAGGGAGAGGTTAGCACAACTGCCGCAATGTGTACTACCAGAAAGGTATTCAAACATGATAATGAGCAGTTTGTGATAGATGCACCAAATGGATCAGCCAACCAAGGGTTTATTCATCGGTTTTCAAATATGTTCGCCGCATTGAAGATTATACCGGATATAGTTGATGAAGTGAAGGCAGCTATCAAATCAGACCCTTACCTAAGAACGGTACAAGAAGACATCGAAAAAGGCAGGACTAACCCTGAGTTCACCTTGGACGAAGAAAAGGTACTGAAGTACAAAGGAAGAATATGTGTACCCGAAACAGAAAGCTTGGACATCAGACACCGATTGATGAAAGAAGCCCATACCACCATCTATTCGATACATCCTGGAAGTACAAAAATGTATCATGATCTAAAGAAATTATATTGGTGGAGAGGAATGAAAGTAGATGTAGCTAAGTTCGTGTCTCAATGCCTAAATTGTCAGAAAGTAAAGGCTGAACGACAAAGACCGGCCAGACTGTTACAGTCGTTACCGGAACCAGCATGGAAATGGGACTGCATCACTATGGACTTCGTCACGGGATTACTATTGACTCCTCGAGTAGTTGATGCAGTTTGGGTGATTGTAGACCGCCTGACTAAAACAACTCGCTTTATACCTATATAACCTCAGTATACACTGGAGAGGTTAGCTAAGTTGTATGTGGATAACATTGTGCGATTACACGGTGTACCTGAAAGCATTGTGTCCGATAGAGATCCACGATTTACTTTAAAGTTTTGGGAAGGATTGCAAATGGCTATGGGTACAACACTGAAATTTAGTACTGCATTCCATCCACAGACAGATGGACAGTCAGAGCATACAATTAAGATTCTAGAAGATATGCTTCGAGCATATGTAATTGATTTTAAAGGATCGTGGGATGAAAAGTTACCACTGATTGAGTTCGCTTATAATAATAGCTATTAGGCTACTATACAGATGTCACCCTATGAAGCACTGTATGGCAGAAAGTATCGAACGGCCTTGTTTTGGAATGAAGTTGGGGAACGTAGTATTGTTGAACCAAAATTTGTTGAAGAGACTTGTCGAGTGGTCGATATTATCAAGGAAAGAGTGAGAATAGCTCAGAATCGTCAGAAGCAATATGCCGATATCCGACGCTGAGACCTTGAGTTCGTCGTGGGTGACAAAGTATTCTTAAAAGTATCGCCTATGCGAGGATTGAAATGGTTCGGACAGAAAGGGAAACTAAGTCCAAGATATGTCGGGCCATATGAGATTTTAGCTAAGCGTGGGAAAGTAGCTTACCAGTTGGCACTACCACCATCTATGTCAAGTGTGCATGACGTATTTCATATTTCCTTATTGAAGAAGTATGTCAAGGATCCAACACACGTTTTGACAATAGATTTACCTGATTTGACTGAAGATTTGACATTTGAAGTAGCACCAACTGAAATCACTAGTCGAAAGGTTCAACGACTACGCAATCGTGATATCTATTATGTTAAGGTCACCTGGAGAAGTAGAGATATAGAAGAAACCACATGAAAAGAAGAGAATGCTATGCGAAAGCAATATCCTCATTTATTTGACTCGGAAGGTATGTACAATTAAAAGGATGAAATTTTTATAAGTAGGGGGGAGTTGTAAGACCCGTATCAAACTAACCCGGTCTTACCACCTTGAGCCAGGTCTACCCATCATGGTCGAGCCAGATGGATCAAGTGCGTGAGGGAGATCACGATCCCAGGTATTAAACTGACCCAAAAACATTAAAAATAGGGGGAGGGTCGCATACCCAGCAAGGTAGGATCGGACCCCCCCAGTATAAAAGTCAGACCCTGAGTTTTTAACCGGGGGTCGGATATTTTAGAACCAGGGGTCGATGGGATCTCAGACCCCCTCATCGACCCCCAGTCTGCCGACAGAAATCATGATTTGGAAACTTTTCAAATTTCAATGGGATTCTTTCCTAATCTCAATGGGACTTATTTTTGGAGTTGTCCCTAAGCCTCTTTCACTCCTTTTAGAACCCTAATTGGATTGAGAGAAAGAAAAGAGAAGGAGAAAAGAAAGAGAAGATAAGGAAAGTGGAGAAGAAGATCAAAGAGAAGGCTTCAGAGAGACAAGCCTAATTATCAGGTATGGGTACTATCTCCATGTAATTCTACAGACCTTAGAATGGATAGTGAAGAGGGAATGATCTAGGAGAAACCCAAATCATCCATCCATGGTTAGGTTTTCATGGAAAACCATGGGGGAAATCATAAAAACCATATAGGTGAATGAACTACGATTCTATACCATAGAACATGTGTGGAATGGATTGTAGAAGCAAGCTAGACCCCAAACACGAAGGAATGGACTGAAGGATGAAAATTTGATGAAACCCACAGGGGGTCGCACGGGGGGTCGATGGCCAATCGACCCTACCAGACCCTAACAATCGACTCCCAGTGTTCAGGAAGTCCAAAGTGGGTGGTCGCACCCAGGGTCGATGGAACCTCCGACCCTGGCATCGACCCCCAGTTAATAGCATGCTTTTTAAAGTCTGAATTAATTCTAATTAAATTCTATCGACTTGATTAGGTCTTCTAGTATTATAATATCGATATATAGTTGATTCTTAAAGCTTAAAAGAGGACCTACGATCAAGTAAAGGTGAGAGAACAAGACCAAAACTAATTGGTTAATAATAAACTATTTTATTCTTGAGTCCAATGCCATGATTGATTCTATGCATGTATGCTTGTTATGTACATTCAACATGTCATCCAATATTTCTATTATTACTGTTCATGCATATTTAAATTATTGTTTATAACATGATGATGATCATGATGATAGGAATAGGCATGTGAATGTATGTGTGTGATTGGTGTGCTTGATGCGAGCAAGTATTAGGGGGAGGTGTCATAGGCGGGGCCTCAGCACTCTAGCTCTATCTCTAACTCAAGTCTTGTCCACTGACATTGTCGTATCGCCATTACCTTAGCAGAACTATTACGTCGTAGGGTATAAGGGGAAGTGGTCTCGGACCGTGTAGTCTCTGACTCTGTCGGGGGGCTTTAGCCCTATCTCAATGGATATACTGAGGGATGCTGGGGTGAGGCCTTGGATACACTGATTGGCATTAGGATTGGTTAGTTGCGAGCCCAGTTTACGAGCCCTCACCAGCAGGGGCTTATGTGTTGGTTTAGGCAACGGGTACAATAATAAACGTGACCTTTGCATGTACATTGTCTATGGTGGGTGCATGTGGGTCGACAATAAACGTTACCTTTGGGCGGCTTTACTCACTCGTGTATAGAGGTGCGGCGTCAATAAACGTGACCTTTGGCCACCTATCCTTTCTATAGCACATTGCAAACTTATTTACCAAACCAAAGATATGAATTGAATGCATGCATATGTATGTTGCATTGTTTTGTTTGCTCATTGAGCCATGATGTGTGCTCACCCTCTCGACGTCGAATATTTTTAGTTGATGATGTAGGTACTACAGTTGAAGATTATATGAATGCTCCGATGTATGCGCGTGTTGCTGCAATGGAAGTTGAAGACTTGGATGATACGCATGATCCCTCATGCGAGTGCAACTCTTGCGTATTCTATTAGAATTTTATTTGAATTTATAAAAGGATGTAATTGATATTTTATTTATTTATGTCTCAGTTGATACAATAATAACTTGATATTTTAATTATGATTATTACATTTAGAGTTCTCAGTTCATTTACTATAAGACTTCCGCTATTGTGTATTTATTCTGATTATGGTTGTGGATGTGCATGGTTTTATTTTTAATGGATACCGCCTATTAGAGATCCTGGTTGAACCGTTGGTTTATTAGCGGTTCATCACACTGTTCTGAATGGTGTAGAATTGGGGTGTGACACAGCCTATTCGAGATCTTGGTTGAACCGTTGGATCATAGACGGTTCATCACACCATTCTGGTTGGTGCAGAATTGGGGTGTGACAACTTGGTATCAGAGCTCTCGGGCCTTGTCTATTAAACCGATATACTTCCACAAAAGTTCGTGAACTGAGTTAGAATAAAATTTAAAAATTGTAATAAGAACACACCATAAACACCTGTGTTGTATGAGACAAAATTTAGAAAGAGAATAATGCACTATTAAGATGAGAAACAAGTTTTATATACACATCGAATAAAAACAATATATATATCCAAATCAGAATAACGATCCACAATCCAGATAGTTACTCTGTAGTACAAGAAAAAAATAAAAAGAATGCATCATGGAGCCGGAGGTGCTGGAGGAGGAGGTGCCTCACGATCTCGGTCATAGTCCTCAGCATACACTCTAGTCAGCCAGGCTACCTAAGTCTGGGTCACCTGAAGACTAGCTGCCAAATCGGCCATCCACTGATCAGACGCGCGTTGGGCCTCCCTAATCTCACGCAGCAACCCCATCACGTTATCTGGTGGTGGGTGCGAAAGTCCAGCTGAGTGAGAAGGAACCCGAGAAGGGCCAGCTCCAGTGGAATGGAATGGTGATGGAGGAGGTATGACGTCCACATCTATGTACATACGATCATCATCCTCAGCATCACCCCCATGAACTCCTGCTACTGCTACTGCTGCTGCCGCCTCAGCATCTGCTATCTCGACCCGAGTGCGGGGACGCACCATAGCATTCCTCTCCTCATCACTGACCTACGCATCCCGCATCCCCATCTTGCAGATGGCCTCCCAGTAAAGGTCAGACGAGAAGGTATCCTCATGAATCCTCTCATCCACTAAGTTGACATGCAGGCAAGTGAGCAGGGTAGTGATCAAACGCCCATAGGACAGGTTGCCTATCTGACCAGGCGTCGTAGCACGAATCATCGTCCTGATGATAATGTATGGAAGATAGACGGGTTGTGTCACACCCCAATTCTGCACCAGCCAGAATGGTGTGATGAACCGTCAATAAACCAACGGTTCAACCAAGATCTCGAATAGGCTATCCCCACCATAGTAAACCAAAACACATTCCAAGTTAATCAGAGATAATAAAGTAAATAGCGGAAGTCTTACAAATAATGAACTGAGATTTAGTCATGATAAATAATTAATATTTCATTTATTTCCAAGTAACCAAAACATAATTCAATACATACTACAAATATCCAAATACGAAAGTTAAAACACTAAGCGTATCCATTGTTGAAATGCTAGCTTGACGAGCCATTTTCGTCCTCCTCAGCTTGTTCATCCATAGCCGTCACCTATTCATATATTGGCGTGTCGACATAATCTTCAACAGTAATACCTGCAACATCAGAAACTAAAAAGAATTGCGTGCGCAAGGGTCAGCTCTCCAACTTGAGCTCAGTGAGTAAACAAAACAATGCAACAAGCATATGCATGCATTCATTCATACCTTTGGTCTGGTTCATAAGTTTGCAATGTGCAATAGAAAGGTTTGGTGGCCGCCGCACCTCTATAAACAGGGTGTGTAAGCCCACCCAATGGATCAAACACCATTGTCATCCACATCCACCCCACCATGGAATAGGGATAGAGCTAAAGTGCTTAGGACCACATCGCATCACACTTCCCCTGATGCCCTACCCATACCAACACGAAAGCCCCTATTGGCAAGGGCTTGCAAACTGGGCTCGTAACTAACCAATCCTAATGTCAAACAATGTATCCAAGGCATCACCCCAGCATCCCTCAATACGTCCATAGAGATAGAGCTAAGGCCCCCCGGCAGAGTCAGAGACTACACGGTCCGAGACTACCTCCCTTGATGCCCTACGACGTAATAGTTCTGCTAAGGTAATGGCGATACGACGATGTTAGTGGACAAGACTTGAGTAGAGATAGAGCTAGAGTCTCATGACCAGGATGAATCACAGTGTCACATCCTCCCCCTGATGCCCCACTCGCATCAAATACACTAACCACACACAAACATTCACATGCCTATTCCTAGCATCATCATCATCAACATGTTATAAATAAACAGAATTAAATATGCATGAACATTAATAGCAGAAATATTGGATGACATGTGAAATGCACAATACACGCATACAAGCATAGAATCATTCATGGCATTGGACTCAATAAACAAAAATAGTTTATTATTAGCCAATTAGTTTAGGTTTTGTTCCCTCACCTTTGATTGATAGTAGATCCTCGTTCAAGCTTTATAATTCACTCTTAGATCACTTGAAAACCTAACAAGTTGATAGATTTTTAATTAGAATTAATTTCCATGTGTTTAAACTAACAGAAACTAAGGGGTCGCATGTGTGGCAGCACCTGTGGTCTCAGTTTCTACGATCATAGGGCGTCGGGTCGTAGGGTAGGGTAGCACCTGGGGTCTCAATTTTGTGACCCTAGGGTGTAGGGTCGCAGGTAGGGTCGGATATTATTCGACCCTATGTGCAACCACACCCTCCCTGGAACTTCTCGAGGGCATGTGGTCTCGTGGGGTCGGATATCATTCGACCTTACGTGCGACCACACGTGTTTTTGGTCGATCTTTCACTCTTAAGTCCATTCCTTCATGTTTGAATCCTTTGGCTTACCATCACAGTCCTTCCTATGATCGTTCTATGACTCAAACTACAATTTTTATACACTATCCATTGTCCATAATGATTTCCTCCATGGATTCTCTTGGAATTTATCCATGGATGGATGATTTGGGTTTCTCTTAATCCTATGTTCTTCATAAACTATTCTAGGCTCTCAATTCAGGTAGGGATTTAGGTTCATACCTTGGGTTTACTGAGATTCAGAGGTTTCTCTGAACTTCCTCCTCTTCGATAGTCTTCTTCTTCAATTCTCCTTCTCTTCCTTCTCTTCTCTCTCTCTCACTTTCAATTAGGGTTCTAAAGGAGTGGAAGAGGCTAAGGGACGTCCTATTTATAGAGGAAAACCCTCCATAATAAGCCCCAATGAGTTTAGAAAAGACCCCCTTTAAATTAGGAAGGTTTCTTAATTTTTGGTTTCTGCTGTTTTCGTAGGGTCGCATGTAGGGTCGCAAAATCCGTGACCCTACATTTTTAAAATGTGCGATCCCACAACCCAAAAGTCATGGGTTGGATTCTTTTGAGGTGGGTTCGATTATACCTATTTAGGCATGTGATCACACACTCATATTTGACTGTTTTTGAGTTAAATTTCATACATGGTCTTGTGGTTTCTTCACGCACTTGGTCCACTTGGCTTGACCATGATAGGTAGACTGGTCATGACACAATAATGTAAGGTTAGACCGGGTTCATGGCGTGCATGTCTTACAAATCTACCACCTTTAAAAGAAATTTCATCCTCGAAATTTAAACATACGGATCTTACAACTCCCCCATCCTTAAAATAAATTTTGTCTTCAAAATTTGAATTTACTTCAGAGTCAATAGGTGGGAATTCTGTTTCCGCATTGCATCTTCTTCCTCCCATGCAATCTTCTCCAAACCTTGTCTTCACCAGGTTACCTTCATATAATAATTATCCCAGCTTTGGAGATGTTGTACCTTTCAACTAGTGAATTGGGCTGGTACCACTTCAATAGTTAAATCTTCTATCTAATCCAGTGGATCAGTGGTCAATATCTTTGATATGGATCTCCAATATACTTCTTCAATAGAGACACGCGAAATACGTCATGCGCACTAGACATGGATAGCGGTAACGCTAGTTGATATGCAATTTTTCTACGTCTCTCCAAAATTTTATGAGATCCCAAAACATATATAGGATACAACTCTCCCTTCTTGTTGAATTGTTTTAAAACCATGCATAAGTGATATCTTCAAAAATACTTTGTCACTTATGGTGAACTCAAGGTCTTGGTGTCTCTTCTAACAATCCTGAGCTGTCTTGGACTTTTTTCTTTGATCTTGTCTGCCACTTGACAGGTTTCTTCAATAGACTCAGGTTTTAAAATTCTTCATTCACCAACTTCATTCCAAAACAAAGGAATTTGACATTTCTACCGTACCATGCTTATAGGTAACATTTACATGGTAGCTTGATAGCAAATTCAATCTGTGGTAACTTTTTAACTCAAGCTGCTTGAAATCAATTTCACAAGCTCGGGGCATATCTCTTAGGATCTGTATAGTCCGCTCCGACTGTTCATCAGTTTAAGGTAAAATGTGGTACTAAACTTCAATTTTATCCCCATTGTTTTATATAGATTCTCCCAAAACTTTGAGATAAAGCATGAGCCTCTGACCGACATTATGCTCTCAGGCATACCATTTAATCTGGCAATATTATACCCATATATCTTAGTTAGCCGCTCCAAAGCATACCAAGGTCGTATAGCAATGGAATGAGCTATCTTCA
This sequence comes from Protea cynaroides, assembly GCA_028583415.1. Classification (NCBI taxonomy): domain Eukaryota; kingdom Viridiplantae; phylum Streptophyta; class Magnoliopsida; order Proteales; family Proteaceae; genus Protea; species Protea cynaroides. Next base: position 12,902,230 of record CM053265.1, read on the forward strand.
TAAGGCGATCAACAATCACCCAAACTGCGTCAACCGATCTGGGGATCAATGGCAAATCAATGACATAGTTCATTGTAATGCAGTTTCACTTTCAGACTGGCTCCGATAGTGGTTATGGTAAGCCATGTTGGTCTTTGTCTTTCAACCTTTACTTGCTGATAATTCAGTTACTGAAACATGCATCTAGCCACAACTACTTCAATTCACTTCCACCAAAATAATCTCTTCATATTTTGGTATATTTTGTACTTCTAGGATGTACCCAATACGGAATAGAATGGGCTTTTAGCATTATCTTGTACCTTATGATCAGCGTTCTTCACTTCAGGTATGCATAATCATCCTCTGTATCTCAGGACTTTTTTTCGCATCCGAAGTAAGTCAGGGTTAAGTTTTTCTTTTCTCTAAATCTTCTTGCACTGTTCTTATATACAGATCTAACAAAATTACTACTTTCTTCATCCATCAATTCAGAGATGACCTTTAATGCCACAAGCGCAGTCGATGAACTATTGTTCCATAAGTTCAACCATAAGTTCTCGATCAATTGGATCATCACAAGTTTCTATTATATGTTACTCTTTTTCCAAATCCGAATCAATTGTTGCGAAACATAAGGTAGCATTTATACTGGGTCCTTCCTCGGACTTCATAATTCCCTTTTTGCTTAATGCCTTAGCTACTACATTAGCCTTGCACTGGTGACATTGAATATCACGGTCTTAATCCTTCAGGAGTTCCAACCATCTCCTTAGCTTCATGTTCAACTCTTTCTGGGTGAAGAGATAAGTATGACTCCTGTAATCCGATTTAATCTGAAATTCTTCTCTGTATAGGTAATGTCTCCATATCTTCACAACATGTACTACTGCTGCTAATTCCAAGTCATGAGTGGGATAGTTCTTCTTATGTGTCTTCAGTTGTCTTGAGGCATACGCAACTACTTGTTCTCCTTGCATAAGTACACATCCTAAACCCAATCCAGACGCGTCAGTGTACAAGGTAAATGGTTGTCCTGGAATAGGAATAGTCAAGATGGGAGCAGATATCAATCTAGCTTTAGAGTCTGGAAACACTCTTCACACTTGTCAGTCAATTAAACTTCTCTCCCTTCCTGGTTAACTTGGTAAGAGGTATTGCGATCCTAGAGTGGTCCTCCATGAATCGTCTGGAATAACCAGCTAAACCCAAAAAAACTTCTGATCTTTGCAATATTCTTTAGGTGTTTCTCACCATATGATTACTTAATAAGGTCCACTTTAATTCCTTTTTATGATGCTACATGATCTAAGAAGATCGCTTTGTTTAATCAGGTTTCATATTTCTTGGACTTGGCATAAATATTTTCCCTTCTCAGCTGTTATGAAGCTGTTCTAAGATCTGTTATATGAGTTGCTTCATTATTGGAATAAACCAAAATATCATCTCTGAAAACTATGACCGATGTGTCCAATATTTCATGAAACACTCAGTTCATCAGCTCCATAAAAGATGTAAGGGCATTGGTTAATCCAAACGTCATAATCGAGAACTCATAATGTCCAATCCCGATTCTAAAAGCTGTCTTCGAGATATCGCTGTCTAAATTCTTTAGCTGATGATATCTTGATTGAAGATCAATCTTAGAAAATACCTTTGCTCCTTGCAACTGTTTAAACAAGTCATTGATCTAAGGTAGTAGATATCGATTCTTGATCGTGAGCATGTTTAGTTTTCGATAGTCTATATATAATCTGACACTACCGTCCTTCTTCTTCAAGGATTGCATTGGCGCTCCCCGTGATGCAATACTTAGCCTATTAAAACCCTTGTATAATAACTCCCGTAGTTGAGTCTCAGTTCCTTCAACTCCATAGGAGCTACTCTATAGGTGCCTTTGACACAAGTATCGTCCTTGGTAACAAGTCGATGACAAACTCGTTCGCATGATCAGATGGTAACCTAGGTAAGTCTCCTGGAAACACATCAGAAAATTTACGCATCACATCAATAACTTTCATCCGTGGTGCTTCTTTGGTAACGTATACCACAGATACCATATATCCAACTTCTCTCTCTTCAAAGCATCTCTTTGCCTTTAGCATAGAGAGGATCATCTTTCACTTCTTAGGCAACATGCTTCCAATAAAACTAAATTATATGTCATCTTTATTCTTGAATGATAACCTCTTCTATGCACAAAATAACTTTATAGAGTGTTGAGACAACCAGTCTATTCCCAAGATGACGTCAAAGTCTGCCATCTCAAGTCGATTTAGGTTGCATCCAAATTCTGTCCATCCATATGATTCGAACATTGTTAATAAAATTCATCCAATACAACATCTAGTCCAAAAGGGCTTGAACTAGCAAAATCTGGTATAAAGGTCTTAAGAGCACATCTAGCTCCTTAATCTCTTAGTTTTTCAAAGACTATTGCTTAAAATCTCATATTTCCCAAAAAACTCATTAGCTTACACCTTCTTTATCATTGTTGTTCTACCCAGATCTCTCTTTCATATACCTCAAAAATATCTTGGAATTGTTACTTACTTTCTTGCTCATGCCCTCTTTTATAGACATGACTCATATCCATCCATTCAGTAATCTCAAAATAGATTCTCCATTACTTCATCTGAGGTTTCTTGGTTATAGAGATTTATCTGAATCCAATCATCTTCCATCCCATAATTTCTTATTAACTAAACATCTTATCAATGGATGTTGAGAAATGTAAGAATCAGAATGCTTATCCAAAAGCAATTCATTTCTTTCTTTCAATTTAGCATAATGACAAACATTTGCTTTATCTAATGAACTTAAGTTTTAAGGATCAGGAGTAAATCTATGGTAATCCAATCGGCATAAAAAAGGTAGTTAAGTTGCACGGTGGTCTAAATATATGGAAATAGAGGTTCTACAGCTCTTAACCTCATGGTTATAGGTTCTATCGGGTATATAATGTCATTGGTCAAGGCACTACAGGAGTAAATCTGGAGAAAGTTTTGGTACATCAATAAATCAGTATAAATCGAAAAGATGTACGCTCAACATGATTAAACATTTAACTGTTCATTTAGTTTATATCTCTGTTCATGTTGTCAATCATGAGAGTGGCTCAGATTGATATAATCAGGACTAATACTAAAGAAACAATATCTATAACTCCAATTGACAGGTTAAATCGATAAGAAATCCTGTCAAGGTACGAGAATTAGAATCAGGTATGTGCATCCTCTATAATCATAAGAGTAAGTCAATAATGCACGCATCCTATATAAACCTATCTAGTTATATGACCATAATAGATTTGATCCTTTGCTGAAAACGTTTGAGGCTTCATCTTCAGAAAATATTTCTCAACCCTTGTTGGATCATTCTGCCATGATGCAGCTATCCCATAAATCGGTGGCTGATAAGGGTAACCACCTTGATACACTGCTTATTGTGCACCAAGCTTCTGCACTGGGGTGTGCATTACTGGGACTTGCTGTATGGTAGGCACTGTGTTATAGCTAACAGGTGCTGGGGGTACAGTGTTGCTATCAATTGATATCGTACTTGGTTTGATCCGGAGGTATTGATGTAGCATTGGCAACTTGGATAGTGATTCACATAGCAACTTACATAGTCGGTCTCATCTGTTGTTGTTCTTGTATTTTGTCTGATTAAATTTATTACAACCGTGGCCAAGGTACTTGGTAGTCCAGGTGATTGGCTAGAGTGGCTTGGTTGTTCACCTCCTTTGATTTGCTCCAATCTAATTATCATTATTTAGCATCTACTCAGATGAGTTTTCATTACCCATTCTCGACTCTGATAGTAGTGGGGTCAAGTTGCAACATCTTTTTAATGCTCAGTGGGTAATGGATCAGCGTATGGCGGATCTCACTCTGAGTCTCCACATCACCCAGGAGTATAGCTTTATCTTCTTTTATAGTTACTCTCATTTTTGGTGTATGATCATTGTTCTCCTATCTCTGTTGGATTTAGCCTGAGATCTTTTCCTTTACTTTTGTAGGGATTTAGGCGTTACTAGCCATTTTTCTTCTTCCCCAGTCATACATCGAGTTTCACATCTTGTGAGTACCAATTCAGTATTCTAATTTTTTTGCTTTACAGATGCGTCCTTCTTGTTACTGTACTATATCCTTTGTATACTTAGGCAACTGCCCGACTTATAGATAGTACCCAATATTATTCGTTTATCAGGATAAGTTTTGAATTTTCTCTTTCTGTTTGTGTATATATATGATTCCACCTTTTATATGTACATTATTGTCTTGTTTAAGTTCTGTCTCAACCAACACAGGTGCTTATGGTGTGTTTGTATTAAAGTTTTTAATTTATCTTAACTTAGTTCATGGACTTCAGTAGAAGTATTCAGGTTTGATGGGCAAGGCCTGAGAGCTCTGATACCAAATCCACAATGATTTCCTCCATGGATTCTCTTGGAATTTATCCATGGATGGATGATTTGGGTTTCTCCTAATCCTATGTTCTTCATAAACTATTCTAGGCTCTCAATTCAGAGTCTTACAGGTTGCCTAGTGCAGATGCAGTATAGAGATATTGGGTCAACTGGAAAATCCTCTTATAATGCCCACTCTGAGGAATCAAGTTGTGCTGAATAATCTTGCAGTACACCCGAGGTTCCGATCGTAGGTTGATTGCCTTCATCTCCCAGCGATCACCTCTAAGAAGCTGGCGATCAATCTCTGCAAACATCATCAAAGATAGGAACTGGGGTTCCTTAGGTGCACAGTACGCCAAGGGGCCGTCGTTTGATATACCCAGGAGATCAGCCAACCCCTGACAGTTAAAGGAGATGTCCACCCTTTTCACATAACTGGTGATCCTGAGCTCCCTACCCCTGTCTGTATCATTTGGATCACCCACTACCTGAAGGTTGCAATAAAACTGCTTCACCAGAGCAGGACAGGTGCAAGCCTCATACGATATCACGGGGAGCCAACCCATGTCACCAAAAGCACCCTCTACATTAAACAAGGCTAGACTAGCCAAGTTTACACAACGACCCCCTTCCACCTTTTTAGACTCATAACGAGCATACTGAGCCTCTGCTTCATTAGACCGAAAGCGAATAGGATCATGAACTCTGGGAACCTTGGTGCGAGCCATGCTATCTGCAAAGACACAGACAAATAAACAAGATATGAGTTATAGAGCAAAACTCAAAAAATTTGGCATTATAATGACATGATTTGGCCAAAAGCCTCACATCTCACCCAAACAGTTGGGCAGGAGGACATACATATGTTCCAAACCATCCTGCAAGGCTCATACAGTTGGAAATTTAAACTAGGAAGATTGAATTTGAAGAAATTTCAACAATTTGGAAAAATCTCAAAAATTAGGTCAAAAATGGAAAATTTCAAGTATCTCAAAAACTAACCGATGAAACTCAAATTTTTTTGAGGACTTTCATCCATTGGGTGGTCAATAGCAAAAGCCCCCAATAAAAATCAAATTTTTACGGTTAGAAAAATTTTAATTTGAAGAAAACGCTATAAATGAAGAAAAACCTAGTTTTGAAAGCTTAAAAATAAGGACCAGTAGAGAATATACCTGAAGGAAAAGAACGAAAGTCGTGAATGGAAGAAATAATCACCAAACATAAGTAGTTGATACTGTAGCAACTCAAGGGAAGTGAGTTGAGTTGAAGGAAAAAGAGAAAGTGGGAAATGACTCAAAAAATCGGGTTTAAAAACCTGATTTGGGGTCGTGCGGTTGCAAAATTCAACTAAATATGCGACCACACGACCGACCCCAGGCTCTCGGTGAGCTGACAGACATCATGTGGTCGGACCCTGTGGTCGGACATATACCGACCCTACGATCGACCCCAGGCTCTCTGTCACACCCCAATTTTGATCCAACCAGAATGGTGTGAGTGAACCATCATTGAACCAACGGTTCACACCAGGATCTCGAATAGGCCGTGTCCACTCATACAAACCATTGCACATAATCAAAATCAGAATATAAATAATACAGCGGAAGTCTTTAAATAGAATGAACTGAGAATCTATTGATAAATTTTAATAAAATATCCAATTATTTAAATTCAAACATATAATATAATATCCTTACATCCATTTAGTCCAACTGAAAATAACTGAAATAATTGAATAAAACCAATCAAAGGTACACACAGAAAGTGCACTTGCATGAAGCGTCATGCTCGTCCTCTCCTGCCTGTACGTCCAACGCAGCAACACCACCATACGCCGGAGCGTTCATATAGTCGTCCACTGTGTAACTTGCATCAACATCTAAAAACAATGTATATACAAAGGGTGAGCTCACAACTTAGCTCAGTAAGACAATCAGACAGTTTCACAATATTGTGCATGAGTAACAATCATTTTATGCTGTGGTCTGATTTAAGTTTGCAATGTGCTATAGAAAGGTTTGGTGGCCCCCGCACCTCTATACACGAGTTTGTGGCACAACATGGATCACACCCCCATCTGTACACATGCACCCATCATGGAATAGAGATAGAGCTAAGATATCCCCGTACCTCCCCTGATGCTCTACCCATACCAGTACCTAATCCCCTACTGGCCAGGGCTCGCAAACTGGGCTCGCAACTAACCAATCCTATATGTCATCAATGTATGCTCTATCCCAGCACAGCCGTCTACGGCATAGAGATAGAGCTAAGGCATTCCCACACCTCCCCTGATGCCCTATCCACAACTAACCCACTAGGATAAAAACATAACGCAGGTAGACCCTATCACAACATAACTCCCTACGGCATAGAGATAGAGCTAAAGCATTGTGGACAAGCCAGCGTCAACCTCGGAGACCACAGTGCCACATAACTATGGCCAGGCCAGCATCAACATTGGAGACCACCGTACCACGACCTTCCCCTGATGCCCCACCCGTACCAAGCATGTTAAGATAGAATACTACAAAAGGTGTCAGTGTGAGGAATGATCCCAGGCTCCATGCCCCACTCCACACACTCACGAAAACAATCACATGCCTAACAATCACATCCTATCAATGCATGAACAATAATAATAACTGAAAGTAAAGGATGGCATGTGAATATGCACAAACATCACATCATATACATTCAGGTGATTAACAAAGATTTACTATCCATTAATTATTAGGTTTAGGTCGGATTCCCTTACCTGGCGCTCGTTTGTTAGCTTGCTCCACGTCGCAAGATCCAAACGAGCTTTCACAAAGTCCTACAATATTATTAGGGTTTCATTAGAATAGTTTTCTTAGGGTTTCATGTTGGTCGGAAACCAACAAAGTCCAAAACCAGCCTTTTTAAAAACAATGGATCCAGACGACGAAAGGCCCGCCTTTAGACCCATCGCAACGGATACCGGTTGCAAATTTGGTGCCCCATCCGGGGGAGGGAGGTAGCGTGAGCAAACTAGCGCTTAGCTGGATGGCGGTATGGTTCGCAAGGCCCGAATATTCTGCAGTCTCCGATTGTAGCCGGAGCTGAAGGACCATACAACTTGGTTTTGTGCAAGTACCGCTGTACGTCGATCGATTTTCTTGGATTTTCATGGTTTTTCCTATCCATTCTGGTCATTTTTTTGGGAGAAAAGTTCTAATCTTTGAGTTAGAGTTATCCCCAACTCATTCAAGTCTTATTTCGATGAATATCATCTCGGAACTCGAATCTAAGGTTTGACGGCAACTTAGGGTTTTAAGGTCCAGTTAGGGTTTTAGATCAATACCTACTTTGCATGGTATTGATCCACCCCTATAACTATCATAGGGTAAGAAGAATAATTAAAACACTTTTGACTGGCATAACGTGAGCGTCTTCGAACGGTAATGGCGGCACCTTCTTCTTCTTCCTAGCTTCCTCTTTTTTCCAACCTCCTTCTCCTCTCTAGGGTTTGTGAGAGACAATGGAAAGGATTTGAGGAGGTTTAAGGGTGTTTATATAGGCTAGAATTAGGGTTTTGTAACCCTATTAGGATTAGGAAAGTCTTAGGATTCGAAATCAAGAAAGTGGGACCCTTAAAAGTCAATTTTTGGATCTCCGCACTCAGCTGCGCAGAGCTGACCGATCGATCGGTACCATCGACCGGTCAACATAAAATCATGTTGATTTGATCGTCTTTGGTCCGATTTCGTACCTGTTTGTCATCCGCTCGTCCCGTCTGGCCCGGTGATGATCGGAAGACTTGCTACGACACAAAACCAAGGTTTAGACCGGGTTTACGGAGTGCGGGTCTTACACTCTCGGTGAGCTGACAGGGTTTTGTGAGGTCGCATACCCTATGGTCGGACATAGTGCGACCCCACCATCGACCCTACGATGGAAAATACAGTATTTTGACTAAATGACTTAGAAAATTGAAATTTTACATTGATTAGTTGGATTTTGACATGGGAATGACGTATATTATGATTGCTTCACATGTTCTATGATTATTTCAGACACTACCACCACCGAAATAGGAAATGGCTGGGCGAAGAGTAACCAGGCGAAGACGTATCCCAATTCCACCACCACCACCTGTGGAGGAAGATAGGCATGAAATTCTTGAAGGACAAGGGAATCAAGATATGGCACCACCAGGAGCTAATGGCCAGGATAATCCTACAAACCTGCCAGCCCCACCTACAAATTTGGCTACAGCAGTTATGAACCTAGCACAACAGCTGCAGCCAATACAGCAAGTACAAGCCAATATGCAAGCTGCTATGGGAATGGTTTTTCCAGCCGTACATACTACACCTATGCCAGCCAGACAAGCTAGCACAGTACCAGGGGTAGCAATATGGTACCCCAAGCACCTCAGATGCCAGTTGCACAAGCTCCAGTATAGAACCCTGAGGTAGCCAAAGGCAGTTACCAGTATCAACCACTTATGTATGGGGCATATGCTGAGTATCAATTGGACCACTCTCGACTAATCGAGCGTTTTCTGAAAATGAAACCTAAGGAATATAATGGCAAGCTAGCGGATCCTTTTTGGCCAGCTTATTGGATCAATGAGATGGAGAGGAATTTTATGATGATGACGGTTAATGAGGAAGAAAAAGTGTTGTGTGCTACATTTATGCTAAAAGACGATGCACACCACTGGTGGAAGTCTACTCGGACTTATCTGTTAACCAAGCACGCCAAATTGACCTAGGAAATCTATAAAGAGGCATTCTTCAAAAAATATTTTCCCAGAAGTTTCAGAGACGCTATGGAAAGAGAGTTCCTGAGTTTGTATCAGGGACAGATGACTGTGTATGCATATCAACAACGTTATGAAGAGCTGTTTTTCTTTGCTCTCTCTAGCATGCAGGAGGAAAATACTAAAATCCGAAGGTTCGTCATGGGACTTAGGGGAAGCATTCAAGAGCATATTTTGGGGTTAGAAAAGAAAGTTTACAATGAAGCTGTGCAGATTGCTCGAGTACTAGAATCGAGCCAGAGGGAGAGCTACTTTGTTCAGAATAGAGGTATCAAAAGGTCGAATGAAAATTCTTATAACGGAGGGAACACAAAGAAATTTAAACCCTTCCGTACTCAAGGCTTTAATACTACAACCATGACTACTCTAACAGTCCAACCTCAACAAAAGCAAAATAATGAAGGAGTAAAATGCTATAACTGCAATCAAATGGGACATTATTCAAGGGAGTGTCCTAAGCCTAGGAAACAACTACAGCAAGGAATGGTTTATGCAGTTACATCTGAGAATGCTGCCGCATCGCCTGATGTGGTCACAAGTATGACCTGAACCTTTCATTTTGTATTACCTTATGTGAGCATGTAGACTAAATTAAAACAAATAATAGGTTTCATACTTATTAATGGCATACCCGCCAGAGTACTCTTTGATTCTAGAGCTACTCATTCTTTTATATCTGTGTCATTTGGAAAGAAGATAAATCTATCCCTCAGATCGTTAGACTACAAATTACTTGTATGATCACCTATGGGATTAGAAGTGGAATTAGAAAAAGGTTATGGACCATGTCCAGTTCTTATCGGCGAGAAAATTTTGGATGCAACCTTGATTCAATTCGAGATGGCAGACTTTGACATTATTTTGGGAATGGATTAGTTAGCTCGGCATTCGACAAACCTATTATGTGCAGAAAAGAAGCTGACATTTAAAGACAAGGAAGGAGCAGAGTTTAGTTTTGTGGGAACCAGACTACTCCGTAAACAAAAACTCATCCTCTCTGCATTAAAGGCTAGAAAATGCATCGAGAAAGGAGGAGTTAGGTATCTAGTATCCGTGGTTGATCTCACCAAGGAAGTACCACGAATGGAAGATATTGATGTTGTGTGTGACTTTCCAGATGTATTTCCTGAGGAACTACCAGGACTACCACCCGACCGAGCGACAGAGTTCGTTATAGATTTTATACCCGGAGCCGCACCAGTGTCTAAAGCACCCTATCAAATGGCTCCTACTGAACTGAAGGAACTGAAGGTATAGTTACAGGAATTACTAGACAAGGGATATATCAGACCCAGCATATCACCATGGGGAGCGTCGGTATTGTTTGTGAAGAAGAAGGACGGTAGTGTTCGACTGTGTATAGACTATCGGGAATTAAATAAGCTTACAATTAAGAATCGGTACCCGTTGCCTCGGATCGATGACTTGTTCGATCAGTTGCAAGGTGCCAAGGTGTTCTCCAAGATTGATCTTCGGTCAGGATACCACCAGTTGAAGATTAAGGAAGGTGATATTCCAAAGACAGCATTCAGAACAAGATATGAACATTATGAATTTTTAGTCATGTCTTTCGGATTAACTAACGCACCCGTAACTTTTATGGAACTCATGAATCGGGTATTCCATGATATGTTGGATATGTCAGTCATTGTGTTTATTGATGATATATTGGTCTACTCCAAAGACAAGGAAACTCATGTCATGAATCTAAGAGCCGCTCTGCAGCGACTAAGAAAAGAGAAGCTTTATGCCAAATTTACAAAGTGTGAGTTTTGGCTAAATGAGGTAGCTTTTTTAGGCCATGTTGTATCCGCTGAAGGAATTAAAGTGGATCCTAGCAAGATTGAAGCCATTTTGAAATGGAAAGCACCTAAGACTGTTGCAGAAATCAGGAGTTTCCTAGGTCTAGTTGGGTATTATCGATAATTCATGGAAGACTACTCCAGAATTGCGATACCTCTCACCAGTTTGATTAAGAAAGGAGAAAAGTTTGTTTGGACCGATAAATGTGAGAAACGTTTCTAAACATTGAAAGCTAGATTGATATCTGCTCCCATCTTGACTATTCTTATTCCAGGACAATCGTTTACCTTGTACACTGATGCGTCTGGGTTAGGTTTAGGATGTGTACTTATGCAAGGAGAACAAGTAGTTACGTATGCCTCAAGACAACTGAAGACACATGAGAATAACTGTCCCACTCATGACTTGGAATTAGCAGCAGTAGTACATGCTGTCAAGATATGGAGACATTATTTGTATGGAAAGAAATTTCAGATTAAATCAGATCATAAGAGTCTCACTTATCTTTTTAATCAGAAGGAGTTGAACATGAGACAAAGAAGATGACTGGAACTATTAAAGAACTATGATTACGATATCCAGTATCATCCAGGGAAGGCTAATGTAGTTGCTGATGCGCTAAATAGAAAAGTAATGATAAAATCCCAAGGAGAGATTAACACGACTGCGGCAATGTGTGTTACAGGAAAAGTATTCCATCATGGTAATGAGCAGTTCGTAATAGATGCACCGGGCGGATCAACCAACCAAGGGTTTATTCATCGGTTTTCAAATATGTTCGCAACATTGAAGATTGTACCTGATATAATAGATGAAGTGAAAGCCGCTCTTAGATCATACCCTTATTTGAGAACGGTACAAGAAGACATAAAAAAAGGTAGGACTATTCCTGAGTTCACCTTGGACGTTGAAAAGGTACTGAAGTACAAAGGAAGAGTATGTGTTCTTGAAAAGGAAAACTTGGACATTAAACACAGACTAATGAAGGAAGCTCACACCACCGCTTATTCGGTATATCCTGGAAGTACAAAGATGTATCATGATTTGAAGAAATTATATTGGTGGAGAGGAATGAAAGTAGATGTAGCTAAATTTGTGTCTCAATGCCTAAATTCTCAGAGGGTAAAGGCTGAAAGGCAAAGACTTGCAGGATTGTTACAACCACTGCCAGAACCAGCATGGAAATGGGACTGCATCACTTTGGACTTCGTCACCGGATTACCATTGACTCCCAGAGTAGTTGACGCGGTCTGGGTGATTGTAGATCGTCTGACTAAAACAGCTTGTTTCATAGCTATACGACCATAGTATACCCTAGAAAAGTTAGCCAAGCTATATGTGGATAATATTGTCGGATTACATGGTGTACCTAAAAGCATTATGTCCGACAGAGACCCACGCTTTACTTCAAAGTTTTGGAAAGGATTACAGAAGGCTATGGGTACAACGTTGAAGTTTAGTACTGCATTCTATCCTCAGACAGATGGACAGTCGGAGCGTACCATTCAGATTTTAGAAGACATGCTTCGAGCCTGTGTTATTGATTTCAAGGGATCATGGGATGAGAAACTACCATTGATCGAGTTTGTCTATGACAATAGCTATCAGGCTACTATACAGATTTCACCCTATGAAGCACTGTATGGTAGGAAGTGTCGAACTCCTTTGTTTTGGAATGAAGTTAGTGAACGGAGTATCGTTGGACCAGAATTTGTTGAAGAGACTTGTCGAGTAGTCAATATTATCAAGAAAGAGTTAGAACAGCTCAGAATCGTCAAAAACAATATGCAGATACTCGACGTCGAGACCTTGGATTCGTCGTAGGTGATAAGGTATTCTTGAAAGTATCACCTATGCGAAACTTAAAATAATTCGGACAGAAAGGGAAGCTAAGTCCAAGATATGTCGGGCCATATGAGATTCTAGCTAAACATGAAAAAGTGGCGTATCAGTTAGCACTACCCCCATCTATGTCAAGTGTGCATGATGTATTTCATATCTCATTACTGAAGAAGTACGGTAGAGATCCAACACACATTTTAACAGTGGATCCACCGGGTCTAACTAATGATTTGACATTCGAAGTAGCACCAACTGAAATCACCAGCCGAAAGGTTCAACGTCTACGCAACTGTGATATTTTTATGTTAAGGTCACTTGGAGGAGCCGAGATATAGAAGAGATCACATGGGAAGAAGAGAATTCTATGCGAAAGCAATATCCTCACATTTTCAACTCAGAAGGTATGTGCAAATTTTGAGGACAAAATTTCTAACAAGAGGGGGGGAGTTGTTAGACCTGTATCGAAACTAACCGGTCTTACCACCTTATACCGGATCTACCTATCATGGTCGAGCCAAGTGGACCAAGTGCGTGAAGAAACCACAAGACCAGGTATGAAATCAACCCAAAAATAGTCAATTATGAACGTGTGGTCGCATGCCTAAATAGGTGTGACCGACCACACCTCAAAATAGTCCAACCACATGAATTTTGGTCGTGTGGTTGGAGATTTCAGAAGGTGTGGTCGATGGTTTTTTCCAACCCCACGGAACCCAGTCAGAAACCGAATTTAGAAAACCTTCCTAATCCGAAGGGGGTTCTTTCCTAAACTCATTGGGGCATATTATGGAGGGTTTCTTCTATAAATAAGACATCCCTTAGCCTCTTTCACCCTTTTAGAACTCTAATTGAAAGTGAGAGAAAGAGAAGAGAAGAAAGAGAAGGAGAATTGAAGAGGAAGACTAAGGAGGAGGAAAATTCAGAGAAAACTCTGAATCTTCAACAAGCTTAAGGTATGAACATATTCCCCATGTTAAATTGAGAGCCTAGAATAGTTCATGAAGAAGATAGGATTTAGGAGAAACCCAAATCATCCATCCATGGATAAATTCCAAGAGAATCCATGGAGGAAATTATGTGGACAATGGATGGTGTATAAAATAATAGTTTTGAGCCATAGAACAATCATAGGAAGGACCATGATGATAAGCCAAGGATTTAAACATGAAGGAATGGAATTAAGAGTGAAAGGTCGATCATAATACGTGTGGTCGCACGTGAGGCTGCATGATGTCCGACCCCACAAGACACACATGTCCGACCACATGCCCTCGGGAAGTTTCCAGGGAGGGTGTGGTCGCACGTGTGGTCGGAGTATGTTCGACCCCACCCTACGACCCCACGTCCTGTGGTCGCAGAAACTGAGACCATAGGTGCTGCCACACCTGCGACCCCTCAATTTCTGTTAGTCTAAACACATGGGAATTAATTCTAATTAAAAATCTATCAACTTGTTAGGTTTTCAAGTGATCTAAGAGTGAATTATAAAGCTTGAACGAAGATCTACTATCAATCAAAGGTGAAGGAACAAGACCTAAACTAATTGACTAATAATAAACTATTTTTGTTTATTGAGTCCAATGTCATAAATGATTCTATGCTTGTATGCGTGTATTGTGCATTTCACATGTCATCCAATATTTTTGCTATTAATGTTCATGCATATTTAATTCCATTTATTTATAACATGATGATGATGATGATGCTAGGAATAGGCATGTGAATGTTTGTGTGTGGTTAGTGTACTTGATGCGAATGAGGCATCAAGGGGAGGACGTGACACTGTGGTTCATCCTGGTCACCAGACTCTAGCTCTATCTCTACTCAAGTCTTGTCCACTGACATCGTCGTATCGCCATTACCTTAGCAGAACTATTACATCGTAGGGCATCAGGGGAGGTGGTCTCGGACCGTGTAGTCTCCGACTCTGTCGGGGGGCCTTAGCTCTATCTCTATGGACGTATTGAGGGATGCTAGGGTGAGGCCTTGAATACACTGTTTGACATTAAGATTGGTTAGTTGCGAGCCCAGTTTGCAAGCCCTCGCCAATAGGGGCTTACGTATTGGTATGGGTTGGGCATCAGGGAAAGTGTCATGCGGTGTTTGATCCGGGCACTTTAGCTCTATCTCTTTTCCATGATGGGTGCATGTGGGACGAAAATGGTGTTTGATCCATTGGGCGACTTCACACACTCGTGTATAGAGGTGCGGCGGCCACCTATCCTTTATATTGCACATTGCAAACTTATGAACCAGACCAAAGATATAAATTGAATGCATGCATATGTTTGTTGCATTGTTTTGTTTGCTCACTGAGCCATGATGTGTGCTCACCCTTTCGACATCAAATATTTTTAGTTGATGATGCAGGTACTACTTTAGAAGACTGTATGAATGCTCCAATGTACGAATATGTTGCGGCGATGGATGCAGAAGCTATGATGGAGTCGCATAATTCATCGTGCGAGTGCGAGTGCAACTCATGCATCTTTGATTAGATTTATTAGTTGGATTATTAAGAACTTGTAATTGATTAATTTATTTTATTTTATGTCTTAGTCTTTTGGAGATAATTGGATACTTATTTATGTTATCAGTATTAGATAGTCAGTTCATTAATATTAAAAGACTTTCGCTATTGTTTATTTACTCTGATTATGGTTGTGGATGTGTATGGTTTAAGCAAAAGGACACAGCCTATTAGAGATCCTGGTTGAACCGTTGGATCATAGACGTTGGTTGGTGCAGAATTGGGATGTGACAGACGCCATTCAAAGTATGAAGTCTCCAACAACTCCAAAGCAAGTGCAAGTGCTGACAAGGCAGATCACAGCATTGGGAAGATTCATGTCTGGTCTACTGATCGATGCCTCCCATTTTTCAAGACTTTTAAGGGATCTAAAACCTTTGAATGGACAACAGAATGTGAGGAAGCATTTTGGAGCCTGAAGCGGTACTTATCTACTCCTTTATTGTTGGTGAAACTGGAGACAGGAGACAACCTGCTACTTTACCTGGTGGTTTTCCCTTGTACGATCAGTGGGGTGTTGATCAAGGAGATAGACAAGGTACAACATCCTATTTATTACATCAGCAAGGTGTTACTCAATGCAGAGACCAGGTATCAATCCATAGAAAAATTGGCCTTAGATATGGTCACTTCTGCCAGAAAACTTCGCCCCTATTTCCAATCTCACTCCATTACCATATTGACAGACCGACCCTTAAGTAAGTTCCTCTCTAGAGCAGATGTGTCAGGTTGAATGATCAACTGGGCAGTCGAGTTGGGAGAATTCGACCTCAAGTTCCAACACTGGACCACCATTAAAGTGCAAGCCTTGGTGGATTTTCTAATAGGGAGGAGAAGAAGAAGGATCGAATGTTGAAAGGGTGCTTGAGGAGGCTAAGGTAAATATTTTTCTCGGTCCTGAAAACCCTTCCTGGGTCATGCACTTAGACGGAGCTTCAAACAAGGACTATGCTGGAGCAGGAATTATCGTCATCAGTCCCGAGGGGTTCAAAGTACTAACATCAGTGCGTTTTGATTTCTCAACAACCAATAATGTGGCAAAATATGAGGCCCTGGTTGCTGGACTTAAGCTAGCCAGAAAACTTACAGTAAAGTGCCTGCTGGTTCATTGAGATCCTCAAGTGGTTGTACGGTAAGTGATGGGGGTCTATAAAGTACAACAGGATCATCTAGCCAAATACTTGGCCCTGGTGAAACAACTGATCAAGCCCCTGGAGAAGTTTAAGATGATCAGCGTACCTAGGGATCAGAATACGGAAGCAAATGCCTTTTCCCACTTGGGGTCGGACGATCTAAGCAGTTTTGACGTACCAGTATATGTGGAACATTTACCTCAATGAAGCACCGACCCAGTTGCGGAAGTTATGCTAGTAGACATCGAGCCCTGCTAGATGGATCCTCTACTCACTTATTTGAGGGAGAATGTGCTGCCAGAAGACAAGAAGGAAGCCCGACGTATACAGGCCCTGGCGGGGTCGTACGTCATTTATGATGAGGTACTCTACAAGAAATATCATACTCTGCCTTTACTCCATTACATCCCCCGTCAAGGGTAGAATATGTCATGGCAGAGGTACATGAGAGAATCTGTGGAGTTCATCAGTGCGGACGCACCATGTGTTTCAAGATCATCCGAATGGGTTACCATTGGCCCCATATGATAAAGGACTGTGAGAGATATGCCAAGACCTGTGAACTGTGCCAGAAGCATGCCACCATATCCCACTGCCCATTTGTTCAACTACAACCCATCCAATCATTTATCCCATTTGCGGTCTAGGGTATGGATATTCTAAGACTATTCCCACAAGCGAAAGGACAACTCTAATATATTCTGGTGGCAATTGAATACTTCACCAAATGGATTGTAGTGAAGGCCATGATAAGAGTTATCACTCATAAAACAGTGGAGTTCTTCAGACTTGATGTACTCTAAAGGTATGAGATCTCACAAGTATTGATTACTGATAACGGTTTACAATTCTTGAGTCATGTATTTTGAAAATTCTACCGTGACCATCATATTGGCTAAAGATTTGCATCAGTGGCACACCCGGAGGCTAACGGGTAGATGGAAATCACCAATCGCACTTTGCTACATGGCTTAGCATGACGAGTGGAAGAGAAGAGGAAATTATGGGCTCAGGAGTTACCCAGTGTAGTCTGGTCATATCAAACCATAGAAAGAATTGCCACTGGAGCTACTCCTTTCAAATTTGCTTTTGGGTCAGAAGCTGTTATCCCAGTCGAAGTGGTGGAAAAAAGCAATCGAGTGATGAATTTCAATGAAGATACCAACAAAGACATCCTGCTTATGGACCTTGACCTTCTGGAAGATGTTCATGAGACTGCTCGGCTACACATAGCAGCATA
Organism: Protea cynaroides; assembly: GCA_028583415.1. Lineage (NCBI taxonomy): Eukaryota > Viridiplantae > Streptophyta > Magnoliopsida > Proteales > Proteaceae > Protea > Protea cynaroides. The sequence goes on from CM053265.1 coordinate 12,919,963, forward strand.
CCAACAAAAAACAGCCAAGTATTAAAACCCCAGAGTCAAGGAGAATTTGTCTCAAGTGGGTGACTCAGTTCTGCATTCGACAACTGTAATTGAACCCACTCAGCAAGGCAAGCTAACCCCAAACTAGGAAGGGCCATACAGGGTTGCAAAGGCTACTAGACCAGGGTCGTATCATCTGGAGACAATGGATGGGTCGGCCATACCACGCACATGGCATTCCAAGAACCTCCGAAGATACTATGTGTAAGGCTTTTCTTTTAGTCAATGAAAAACTCTTTCACATCTAGAGTCGTCTCCATTCGAGCTAGTAGATAGCCTTAGTCAAAGATTAAGCCCATCAACTCGAGGGGTAGTCTTTGACTTTAGCTCGAAAAGACAAGGCCTATAGGTCTCGAAAAGAAAAGGCATATAGGCTTAAGGCCTAGGGGTCTTGAAAACAAATAAGTAGATAGCCTTAGTCAGAGACTAAACCCATCGACTTAAGGGGTAGTATTTGACTTTGGTTCGACAAGAAAAGGTCCAAAACTTCTTCTATTCTAATTGACCTTTCATAGCCCTTCGATTCTGTCTCATAGTTACAGGCAGAGCACAGCACTATCAGACAGAGGGGTGGTAGTGATACATATATTGGTGCAGTGATACATATTGGTGTAATTGCAAAATATTGATCAAGCAAAGGGTAGAGGATAAAATATTACATTAACACCAGTACTTATAGAAAAAAGTGCCCTTACAAAAAGAAGAAATGCCCAAGGGGCTTACAAAAAAAAACTTTCTATTCAGCCTCGTTCCTAGGGAGGAATATCTGAAGGAGATTCTGTTGGGAAGGGATTTGCCGGAGGAGTCTCTGAGGATGTTGTGCCCGGAGTTTCTTCTCAAAGGATTGCGGACGGATCTTCGGGAGTCTTTCCTGAGGTCTCTTGTGGAGGAACAACAGACAGAGGAGCAACTTCCTAAGGGAAAGGTTCCACTATTGCTAGTAAAGTGCAGGAGGCCGCTAGAGGAGGAAGAAGAGAAAAAGATTGACCAAGCTTGTCTCGGATCACTTTGTTCATGAGTAGGCTACGGGAAAAGTTAAAGGACGGAAGATGAGCGGACAACTCTAAGTGGACCATGATGAAGGCTTCTCTGATCTCTCGAGCCCTTTCTTTCCTAAAAAGACCCTCCATATCGTCAGACTCCATTAAGACTCTCAGGGTCTTCTCTTTATCCTGGGCCAAAGATGTTTGGGCCTGAATCAAATCTTGTGTTTGACGAGTTGCTGTCATCTGAGCCTGGGTCAGTTCTTCTATCAAAGGAGCCATGGAGGATTATAAGTCGACACCCTGGTTCTTCATGGCGGTTATCTCCTCCTTGAAGGTGTTCTCTCTAGCCAGGGTTTGAGTCAACTCAGCTTGCAGCCTGTCGTTCTCTGCCGATAGATTTGCCTTCTCCACTATCAGTACATCGCGGGCCTCTTGAAGGTCTTTAATCTCCTTCTCCAATTGAAAGTTGAGGGTGGTCATTGCCTCAAGCTGATCCGACATGACCTCATTAGATAGTCGCACCTCAGCTAGTTCTTTTCGGGCTACCTCAAATACTTTGACACAGGTGGTGAATTGCTCGTCAAGCCTCTTGTACTTAGTCTTCTCATCAGAAAGCCACCTTCGATTCAATTCTAGAAACGCTTCTGCTGATCGTCGTCTTAATTCAACATCATTGGCTCGATTTTTTTCTTCCTTAGCACGGGCCTTGGCGTCGTCTCTCTCCTTTTTTACAACCTCCAGTTCAGATGATAAGGTTTCCCTCTCCTTGACCCAAGCTTGCTCAGCCTCGGTTTGAGCCAGTATTGCAGCATCTCAGTCACGAAAGGCCTGGTTGCACTCTGCCAAGGCAGTCGAAAGAAGCTCTCTACTCTATTGTGACAAGGCTTGCAACTCCTTGAGCTTGCATATGGTGCCCACTAATGTTTTATGATAGTAATTAGTGCCACACATCAACTGTAAAATATACCAAAGAGGATACCAGTTAGTGGGAGTTGAAGAGAGAGAGCGAGAGAGAGAGAGAGAGAGAGAGAGAGAGAGAGAGAGGAAAACACAACAAGAACAAGAGAATGACTCACCTTGTACAAAGCCGCGCATTGGCTCTGATCTATAATGTAAAGCTTGGCTTGCCTAAAGGTGTCCGCGTCCGAGGATAAACAAACATGGTGGACTATTTCCTAAGCCACGGACTGGTTAAATATACCATTATCTGTGTTGAAAACCTTCTATGGGGGAGTAAATAGGGCCGGCTCTACTATGGAGCTCTGACTGGCAAGTGTAGGGGTCGAGCTTTGGTCGAGGCAGGATCAGGAGTCAAGGCCGGAGTCAAGATGGTTGGACCTTTACCTTTGGAAGCGGCATCTATTGGCATGGAAAATGGGGAAGACTGCATTGGTATGGATAGAGTGGATATTTATGGAAAAGTGGAGGGGGCTAATGGTGGCAAGCCCCCTGAAATTGGTCGGAAGGTGGTCATCACTGTCCAATCCGTGGGGATTGACGGTGAAGCTGACGAAGGGATGGAAGAGTGCTATGTTGTTGTTGCTGAACTAGAGTGCTATGTTGTTGCCATTGAATTAGAGTCTTGTATTGTTGCTATTGAACTAGAGTGTTGTGTTGTTGCTGTTGAACTAGAGTGTTGTGTTGTTGTCACTGAACTTATTGTGGTTGGCATTGTGCCAAGAAGAAAAGAACCTAGAGTGGCTGTGCTGGCCAGAGAACTCATATCTGCGGCCCCTAAAGGGGTGGTGGGAACATCGGACATGCTGGAGGTAGATAAGACAAGAGAAGTGCTACTCGAGAGACCGGCAGGTGTAAAGTGGACTGTCGCATCTGGCAGAGAGATAGACTGTAGTGGTCGAAGCCCTACTAGGATCCTCTGGAGGATATCTTGGGGAGTGTTCTTGGGGTAGATTATCCACGGACCCTCAGAGGTAATCTTTCTCCTCTTCGATCGGTGCCAAGTCTCTCAGACTGTGGCCTGGTCGTCATCCTCTGAAGAAAAAAGAAGGGAAACTCAAGCGCTCAAAAATATGTTCGGAAGAGTAAAATAGAAGATTGGAATTGAAAAGATGATGAGATGATTCAGAACATACCATCCTCAACGATGTCAATGATCGGGGGGACAACCGACTCCTTCGTCGAGGCTGGAGGGTCGAAAGCTGGAGAAGAAGAGGGCTCACCCACTGGTTCAGGCTCGATGGAAGAATCGACCTTGGCCGAAGGCTCAGAAGATGGGACTACTCCCTCTGAAGGTAGTAGGGGGATCTCTATAGGTAGGGCAGGAGTTGTATTAGCAGCCCTCTCGAGAGCCTTCAACTTTTGGGCCACGGTGGCAATTATCTCTTCCCTTTCTCTCTTCTGGTGGCAGAACAGGTTCTCCCCCATCAGATCCTCCCACATGCTATCATCAAGGCCCTCCACTGCACAAAGAACAAAAATTTGATATTAGGGGCCAAATGAAAACACAAGTGCAAAACACCGAATGATATGTCAGTGTTAGCAAGGGTCGAAAGGAAACTTACTCAGCCCATACAGGAACATGAACTTGTTGTTGCTCAGGTCCTTGTACTGGTGTAGGGACGATTGGTTTTTTTCTGTGATTTGCATGAAATGATAAAATGATGAAATTGAAAATGGAGTCGCCACCTAGAAAAGGTCTAGGACCTATATACGATTTCTCATATGAGAAATACTAATGACTCACGTAGGGATTAAGACTTATTGGTCAAACCAAAGAAATAGTGGGTAAGTGTCATGTTACAATTTGGGAAGGTGTTAGGCACCCAAATTGCCTAATCTGAAGATTAGTCTTCATATACTATCCTTTCCTATCCTAATTTAAATTACAGGCAATGGCTAAACAATTTTTAATAGGCACCAAACCTAGGTTCTAGATGTATTTAAATCTAGGAGCAAGCCATCAATGTAACAGTAAGAAAAATTAAAATGTGATATGGATCAGAAATAAAATGATTGGATGACGGACCAATCAGCCAATTTCGGGTGACAAACGTACCACTCAACATGCTGACAGACAAAAATCATTTTCCAGTTATTATGTGTAGTCCAAAGTTCAGATGCAATGACTTTTTAAAAGAAATGAAAGTAAATTTAAATAAATTAGTTTAGGACTGAACTTGAATGGTAAACACTCAAGCTACCTACGTATCTTAGGACAAGCCTAAGAATCAAGCCCAACGTAGTTCAACCATTTGGGTTGATAAGATGGTAGATCCCTATAGCCACTAGTCAAGCTAATAGGTCATCTAGGTTTAAGATATTGAATAGACTCCTACAGTCACTAGTCAAACTAGTAGGCCATCTATATAAAACATCGAATAGACTTCTACAGCCACTAGTCAAGCTGATAGACCGTCTATGTAAAACACATCGAATAGACTTCTACAGCCACTAGTCAAGCTGGTAGACCGTCTATGTAAGAGACATCGAATAGACTTCTACAGCCACTAGTCAAGCTGGTAGACCGTCTATGTAAAACAATCGAATAGACTTCTACAGCCACTAGTCAAGCTGGTAGACCGTCTATGTAAAGTAGGGTTTGAAAGGGACTTCCATGCGATGATGGAATACTTGCCCAAGATTGAAAGGGACTTCCATGCGATGATGAAATGTTTTCCCAAGATTGAAAAGGGACTTCCATGCGATAATGGAATGTTTGCCCAAAATTGAAAAGGGACTTCCATGCGATAATGGAATGTTTGCCCAAAATTGAAAAGGAACTTCCATGCGATGATGGAATGTTTGTCCAAAATTGAAAAGGGACTTCCATGCGATGATGGAATGTTTGCCCAAAATTGAAAAGGGACTTCCATGCGATGATGGAATGTTTGCCCAAAATTCCATGTGAAGATGGAGAATTGAAATGAAGTTTTGAAATTTGGATTGAATTTGAAATTGAACTTGGAATTGAAACTTGAAATTGAAATAAAAAATTGAATTGAACTCGAAATTGAATTGATTTTGAATTGAAATTGAAATTGAAATTGAAATCGAATTGAGTTTGAATTTGAAACTGAGATAGAAATTGAAATTGAAATTGGAAATTAAATTGAATTTGAAATTGAAATTGAAATAGAAATTGAATTGAATTTAAAATTGAATAGATTTGGAATTAAAATCGAAATCGAAATAGAAATTGAAATTGAAATGGGAAATTGAATTTAGATTTGGGATTAAATTGAAATTGAAACCGAAATTGAATTGAAATTGAATTTTATTGAAACTATGCAGAATAACTGACATGATAAGTTTGAAAGATTATAATTTTTAATCAATGTGTAAAATGCATTATGATGCAACTCGGGTATTATTGCAACCTCATTGCAATTGGACTGAGCTTGGGTAATGGATTCCCAGGCAGCCTACGTATCTCGGGGTGGAGTCCGAGAATCAAGTCCATACGTAGTTCGGAATGAACTACGCATAGAAAAAATGAAAACAATTTTAATTTGTCAACATGTGAGAAGGTACTCTCGACATTGGACAATAGGCATCGGTGCCTCGCTTCATTCATACATACATTCACACATCTATATTTGCGCATCACAAGCGCGTGAGTCCGCATTGCATGGAAATAATTACAAAATTTATAAGAAATTCCTATGGGATACATAAGTGGGGATTGGGAATCAAAACTATTAATACATTTTCTTTCGCATTCGTGGGATACATTGAAGGGGTAGGGGATGTCCTACTCTATCCCGCCCGTCACTATGCTAGGGATGGCAAGTGCCACATGCATGTCGTGTTACCCACCCGCATCGAATAACTATGGGTGCACGATGGCCGAACCCATATACCACATAAAATAAAGTCTCTATGTCCTCGCTCTGAATCCAATTTCTTGTCATCCAGGATACTCACCCAAACAAATGACAGAAGAATGCAACAAATATAAGCAAGGCATAGAAATCATATGGACAAGTAAAATAATGAAATTAAATGTATCTAACACTTGTAGCAAGTAAGGGAGCAACAAAACAAATGAGTTAATTAATTCACGCATTACAAACATAAAGATAACAGATAAGGGTTGGTCAACCTATGCATGCTTATCATGATGTATGCCAAACATGAACTGCAATGATGGATGATAGCTGAAAGGTTGAATCGGCCCGCGATGATGATAAGCAGGTGAAACATGGATAACTAACTAAGGGCCGATTCTAAACACAATATAATGGTGAACCGGCCTCTAAACAAAGAAACCTACTAAGATTTTCATGGGCTGGACCAAAACAAGAAAACCTATTAAGACTCTTATGGGCTGGACCTAAACAAGGAACACACTCAGACTCTAATGGGCTGGAGCTAAACAATGAAAACCTATTATGGGCTGCACCTACACAAGGAACATAGTAAGACTCATGGGTTAGATCATGATAAGTATCAATTTGAATCATGAAAGAATCAAATGGGCTGAACCATATAAAATTGTAGACTGGACCAAGTCCGATCAACAATGGGAATAATCCAAACAAAGTGACAACAAACCAATGGGAAAAAAAATGGGATTAAGATTTAATTAGATGACATTGAATTGACTTTAAGTCAAACACATTATTGATCAAACTCAGCATAAACATCTACCAAGCATAACATGGGTTATTTCAAACATTAGACTAAACAGTAACAAGAAATCGATTAACTATGCAACTTTGAAAGCAAGTTGAGGAAACAACAATGAGTGATATATAGAACTTCAAAGAAAGAACATGATCCAGCAAGAAATTGAACTGAAAGGCCTAAAACAAAAATCGATGAAATTCACTAGAATAAAGAGAAATAGTGTCAGATGGGGAATCAATGGACTGTGACATAGGAACAGAATCTAAGCTGTGCTGTTGGGATTGTGGTAGTGCTGCAGACTTGGTAGAAAGGTCAGAAACCATATGAAGCTGTGGAGCAGACTTATGAAAGTGTTGCTGTGGTGGATGATACTGCGTCTACGGTGGATGATACTGATGCAGTGGATCAAATCGAGAAGGTCGCCGATTGAAACTAGGGGGAAACCCATAAAGGTCATAACAGACATCCGTATGACCATATTTCTAGCAACGGGAACAGAGAGGACGACCTTTTGAGACGAACCTTGAACCTTTGACCCGTTGAAGATCTGAAACCATTACCAGCACCTGTTCTTGAATCTATTTTCCCCGAAATCGGTTAACAACACAGGCAACATTATCAGTTGAAGCTTGAACAAAACACAAGCCGTGGTGTCTCTCTTCTTGGAGCGCCAGGGAATATGCCTTGGTAACAGACGGTAAGGCTCTATTGTAAGAACCTTGTGTGTATCGATTTTCCAAATCAAGCCATAGGTCATGAGCCATCTCAGCATACACCACCGTGGCATGCAACTCCTTCATCAAACTATTATAAATCCAGGCCATTACCATACTGTTACATTGAACCCAAGCAGAGGCAGCTGCAGGATCGACACCTCTATCGGGACGGGGATACAAACCATTGACGAAACAAAGTTTACTTTTCGCCGAGAGAACAACCTTCATCGACCTTTTCCATAGGGAATAATTTGTTCCATTAAGCAATTGAGAAACAAGGACATTACCGGGATTGTCCAATGGGTACAGTTAAAGGAGATGAACCTACGACGGATACTAGTGAGGAGGCATTTGCCCGGAATTTGCATCCAAATAAAAGAAGACCGAGGGGTTTGTAGTAGATGAGGGATTTACAGTTGAAGGATTTACTATAGCAATGGAAATTCGACCAAAAACAAAGGGAAACAACAAGCCTTAGAAAATTGACAAGATTTCCAAGAACTCACAAAAGAATGGTTGAAAATTCCCCAAACAAGAAGTCGATCAAAGAACAACTATGATTTCAGCTATCAAGCAAGAAATTACAAAAGAATGGTTGAGAAGATACCAGATCTGAATCGTGTTGGAGAAAAAGACCAAATCTCGGATCGCCGGAAAGTACCGGATCCGGAGATCCAAACTTCGGATCGTTGAAGCCATGCCGTCGTCACGTCGCCGTCGTACTACCATCTCCATCACCTTCTTCTTCCCTCTTTCTCCGCTCTCGTCCCTCGTTCTTTGCTCTCAAACCCTCATATCTTTCCTCTTCGTTCTTGCCTCTATGCCCTCCTCTTTCTTTCTTGATTTTCTTCAAATCCTCCGTGAACAATGCCGGATCTGGTTCTTGTCGCCGCCACCGCCATCAATTTTCTTCTTCTTCCTCAAACCCTCTCATTTACAAACCCTCGTCTCCCCTCTCTGTTTCTCTCTCTCGAACCCCCGCCTCTGGTTTTCTATTTCGAACGCAGAGAGAAAAATGATCTCTCTGCGTTTTCATTCCCTTTATATATTTTTTATTATTTTTTATGTTTTTGTTTGTTGTTTTTTTTTATTTATGAATGACGTGGTCGGAGTTTCTTCCCCAACCACGTGAACATTGATATTATTTATTTATTTTTATTTTTATTTATTTATTATTTATTATTTTATTTTTTTATTTATTTATTTATATATACATACAATGTATTACCAAAAAATACCCCTCTCCAAATTGATTTAATTTATCGTGGATTTTGGAATATATTTTCCAAACCACGTGGACACTTTTTGCATGAATTGACTTATTTATTCATTATGGTTATTATATATATTTATTTTTATATATATTTTATATATTTTTTTTACCTTGAGCTAAAAAAATTAATCTAATTTTCTCGACAAATTTGAAGTGTCTACAACTGGACTGCTCTCCCTCTTTCTTTTACTCTCTGAAGGGTCTTCATCTCAAGCAATGTTAAGACAGGGGCGACCCTTACAACAGAGAGGTCAATGAACTGACATCGATTACCGATGGGAAAGGCAGACATGTCCATCAGACTATGCCCTCGTTTCACTATGGCACCGAAAAATCTCTCTTTCCAGTGGTGGACAGAGGAAGGAGTGGACTCAATGATTGGGGGAACCTCCTCTAAAGATCGATGGAAGAAATAATAAGTCCCGCTGGGCTCAGACTTGTTGGTCAGAGGGTTAGTCCAACTGATAACACCAATGTCGAATAAATATTGGAAGAACCTCAGGGTAGGAGGCTCTCGACAGCAGAGAAATAAGACGATAAAGGAATGGATGTGAGCCCAGGAATTGCGTGGAAGCTGAGTTGGGGCCAAACCGTAGTAGCCTAGGATCTTGAATACAAGGGGATGGCATGGGAAACAAAAACCAGATAGAAACATGTTGTAATTTACCACTATCCTATGATAGTAGGGGTGGCTGGCTCGATCTCCTTTGTCCGGAGTTATCAACTCAACGGATTCAAGGACGAGAAAAGAAGCCCTAAGATCCTGAATTTTGGCCTTGGTCATTTTGGCTTTTAGTAAAAAAAGCCATACAGTAAGGGCTCTCAGGGTTAACACTCGAGCTACCCTCACCCTGGGTAGATTGCCGAAGTTGCAATCAATGCAGAGTGGGCTTAGAAGGGCGACTAACTGCGGCTTTATCTCGAGTCATGACTGATTGGGGTTAAAATCATAAGAATCTAAAAGAAGAAAGCTTAGGACGACTCTGAAAGCAAGAAGGTCACTTGTCACACCCCAATTCCGCACTATTCAGAATGGTGTGATGAACCGCTAATAAACCAACTGTTCAACCAGGATCTCGAATAGGATGTGTCAGTTTGCTTAAACCATACACATCCACAACCAAAAATCAAAATAAATACACGATAGCGGAAATCTTTAATATTAAATGAACTAAGAGTCTAACTGTGATAAAGTAAATAAATTATCCAATTATCTTCAAAAAGGACTAAGACATAAATTAAAATAAGTAAATCAATTACATTGTCTGTATAACTTAAACAAAATTTAATAAAAAACACAAGAGTTGCACTCGCATGATGAATCATGCGCCTCCATCATCACTTCTGCCTCCATTGCCACTGCATGCCCGTATGTTGGAGCATTCATATAATCTTCCACTATCATACCTGCATCATCAACTAAAAATATTCGAATTAAAAAAGGATGAGCACACATCACGGCTCAGTGAGCAAACAAAACAATGCAACAAACATATGCATGCATTCAATTCATATCTTTGGTCTGGTTCATAAGTTTGCAATGTGCAATAAAAAGGATAGGTGGCCGCCGCACCTCTATACACGAATGTGTGGAATCTCCCAATGGATCAAACACCATTGTCGCCCCCACATGCACCCACCATAGAATAGAGATAGAGCTAAAGTGCTTAGGACCGCACTTCATCACACTTCCCCTGATGCTCTACCCATACCAACACGTAAGCCCCTATTGGCGAGGGCTTGCAAACTGGGCTCGCAACTAACCAATCCTAATGTCAAACAGTGTATCCAAGGCCTCACCCCAGCATCCCTCAATACGTCCATAGAGATAGAGCTAAGGCCCCCCGGCAGAGTCAGAGACTACATGGTCCGAGACCACCTCCCCTGATGCCCTACGACGTAATAGTTCTACTAAGGTAATGGCGATACGACGATGTCAGTGGACAAGACTTGAGTAGAGATAGAGCTAGAGTCTGGTGACTAGGATGAACCACAGTGTCACGTCCTCCCCTTGATGCTCCACTCGCATCAAGTACACTAACCACACACATACATTCACATGCCTATTCCTAGCATCATCATCATCATCATCATGTTATAAATAAACGAAATTAAATATGCATGAACAGTAATAACATGAATAGTAGATGACATGTGATATACGCATTACAAGCATAGAATCATTCATAGTGTTGGACTCAATAAACAAAAACAGTTTATTATTAACTAATTAGTTTAGGTCTTGTTCCCTCACCTTTGATTGCTAGTAGATCCTCGTTCAAGCTTTATAATTCACTTTTAAACCACTAGAAAGACCTAACAAGTCGATAGATTTTAATTAGAATTAGTTTCAACATGTTTAAACTAACAGAACCTGTAGGATCGCAGATAGGGTAGCACCTAGGGTAGTAGTTTCTGCGACCCCAGGGTGTAGAGTCGCAGGTGGGGTCGGATACCATTCAACCCTACGTGCGACCACACCCTCCCTGGGACTTTCCGAGGGCATGTGGTCGATCATATGGTCTCGTAGGGTCGGATATCATTCGACCCTACGTGCGACCACACGTGTTCTGAGTCGACCTTCATTCTAAAGTCCATCCTTCATGTTTGGATCCTTTGGCTTACTATCATGGTCCATTCTATGATTGTTCTATGGCTCAAACTATAATTTATACACCACTAATTGTCCATAATGATTTCCTCCATGGAATCTCCTGGAATCTATCCATGGATAGATGATTTGGGTTTCTCCTAATCCTATGTTCTTCATAACTATTCTAGGCTCTCTTATTCAGGTAGGGAATTAGGTTCATACCTTAATTTAGTGGTTTTTCTGAACTTCCTCCTCTTCCTTAGTCTTCTTCTTCAAGTTTCCTTCTCTTCTTCTCTTCCTCCTCTTTCTCTTTCTCTCACTTTCAATTAGGGTTCTAAAGGAGTGAAAGAGGGTAAGGGACGTCTTATTTATAAAGGAAAATCCTCCATAATAAGTCCCAATGAGTTTAGGAAAGATCCCCTTCGAATTAGGAAGGTTTCCTAATTTTTGGTTTCTGTCTGTCATCGTAGGGTCGGACGTAGGGTCACAGAATCCGTCGACCCTACGCCTTCTTAGTCATGCGACCCCACGACTAAAAAGTCATGGGTTGGATTTCTTTTGAGGTGGGATCGATCATACCTGTTTAGGCATACGACCCTACTCTCACATTTGACTGTTTTTGGGTTAGACTTCATACCTGGTCTTGTGGTTTCTTCACGCACTTGGTCCACTTGGCTCGACCATGATAGGTAGACCTAGTACAAGGTGGTAAGACCGGTTAGTTCGATATGGGTCTTACATCACTGGAAACCCTTCACGAAGGAGAAGAAGTGCCCCACAAAAAAATGAATACATCGAGCGGAAGGTCTAAGGCGGAGCAAATTCAGAAAAAGCACTGTAGATGATGAAATGGGAGGAAGAAGATGAGTGGAGTAAGCGAAATTTTTATAAGTTGGCAAACAGATGGGTCCCATCTGATAGTCATGATGGTTTCAAGCAGTGTGACTGTCAACCAAGCTGTAGATATGACACTTTGTCAGGGAAACGACGCTTGGACAGTCCCAATGGATGAAAAATGACTAGATTAGCACCGATAGTTTGAAGCGATGGCTCGATCAGATTAGGAACGTTACTGTCACACCCCAATTTTGGTCTAACCAGAATGGTGTGATGAACCACTAATAAACCAATGGTTCAACCAGGATCTCAAATAGGCTATCCCCGCGTTATCTAAACTTACACACATCCATAATCATAATCAGAGTAAATACACAATAGCGAAAGTCTTATAATAACATGAACTGAGAACTAAAATGATATCATTAATTTAATAGCAAATTATTCTGTTTTCAATTGAGACATAAATATTTAAATACCAAATACATGTCTTAATAAATCCAACAAAGAAACCTATAAAATATCTAATCAAATACACACGAGTTGCACTCGCAAGAGGAGTCGTGTGTATCCGCTTCAACTTCAACCTCCATGGCTGCCACGTTCTCGTACGCAGACGCATTCACATAGTCTTCAACGGTATAACCTGCATCATCAACTAAAAATATTCGACGTCGAGGGGTGAGCACACATCACGGCTCAGTGAGTAGCCAAAAAAATGCAACAATACATATGCATGCACATCAATTTATATCTTTGGTCCGGTTTAAAGCTTGCAGTATGCTATAGAAAGGTTGAGGTAGCCAAAGGTTGCGTTTATTGACTCCGCCTCTATAAACACGAGTGTGTGACGTTACCCGAAGATCACGTTTATCGTCAACTCACATGTACCCAATCATACATTATATAACAAAGGTTACGTTTATTGCTATATAGTGCCATACCAACACGTAAGCCCCTGTTGGTGAGGGCTGCAAACTGGGCTCGCAACTAACCAATCCTAATGCCAAACAGTGTATCCAAGGCCTCACCCCAGCATCCCTCAGAATGCCCATAGAGATAGAGCTAAGGCCCCCCGGTAGAGTCAGAGACTACAAGGACCGAGACCACCTCCCTGATACTCTACGACATAATAGTTCTGCTAAAGTAATGGCGATACGACGATGCCAATGCACAAGACTTGAGTTAGAGATAGAGCTAAAGTGCTGAGACCCGCCAAAGGTTAACGTTTATTGACGTTCTCATCACACCTCCCCTGATACTCGCTCGCATCAAGCACATCAACCACACACATACAAGCACATGCCTATTCCTATCATCATCATCATCATCATCATGTTATAAACGATAAAGTAAATATGCATGAACAAATAATAGAAATATTGGATGGCATGCTGTATGCACATTACAAACATATTCGCATAGAATCAAGCATGGCATTGGACTCAAGAAATAAAAAATAGTTTATTATTAACCAATTTAGTTTGGAGTTAAGGTTCCTCATCTTAGCTTGCTACAAGATACTTTTCCAAGCTTTAGAATCACCTTTATAATGTTATTATATTGCTAGAAGACCTAACAAAGTCGATAAAATTTAATTAGAATAAATTCCAGATTTAAAAACCATTATATTAACTGAGGGTCGATGCTAGGGTCGATGGGTCTATCGACCCTCCCTTCTTTCTGGACTTCCCGAATGCTGAGGGTCGATGGTCAGAAACACCTAGGGTCGGATGGCCTATCGACCCTGGGTGCGACCCTCGGTGCACTCTGGTCCAATTTCCACTTTTAATCCATTCTTCGTGTTTGGGGTCCTATGGCTTACTTCTACATTCCATTCAACACTCATTCCATGGTCTGAAACCATGAATCATCCTCCTAGATGACTTTCATGCATTCTCCTAGGGTTTTCCATGAAAACCTAACCATGGATGGATGGTTTGGGTTTCTCCGAGATCACTCTCTCTCCAATAACTATTCTAAGGTCTGTAGAAACTCATGGAATTAGTATCCATACCTGAGAAGATTAATCTTTCTCTGCAACTCTTCTCCTTTTTGCTAGGTTCTCGTCCTTGCCTCTCTCCTTCCTCTTTTCCTTCTCCTCTCTTTCTCTCAATTCAATTAGGGTTGTGAAAGGAGTGAAAGTGGCTTAGGGACGTCCTTTAAATAGGCTATAAACATCCTAAATAAGTCCCTTTGAGATTAGGAAGGAATCCAATCGAAAATCTCGAAATTTCCTAGTTTCTATTTTCGGCAGGATCCGAGGGTCGATGGGAGGGTCGATGATCCCGTCGACCCTAGGGTCTTAAGCTGTCCGACCCTCCATTCAAAACTGAGGGTCTGACTCTTTGTTTTGGGAGGTCTGACCCTGCTTAGCTGGGTATGCGACCCTTCCCCTAATTTAAGTGTTTTTGGGTCGATTTGATACCTGGGATCTCGATCTCCTTCACGCCCTTGGTCCATTTGACTCGGCCATGATGGGTGAACCTGGTTCAAGGTGGTAAGACCGGGTTAGATTGACACGGGTCTTACAGTTACCATGCATATTCAATTGGAGACAGCTCAGGCCGTTACGAGACGTTACAAACATTATAAAGAAAACGTATGTTTTCAAGTCCTCAATAAGTGGAAGAAAAGGTGGCACCAGATTATTGTAACGTCCAGGATTTTGACGAGATATATCTGCATACAAAAAAAGAAGCATTTTCCCCTGAGATATTGTCTCCTCGAGTCGAAACGACACAGAGGAGGCAAAGGGGTTCTGTTGGGGGAAAATCATAACAGATTCAAATCAGACCATGGATGAGGAATCTAAAAAGGGCCTTGTGGAGGGGGACACGTGGCATACATCCAAGTTACTAAGTATACAGTCAAGGGAGAGTCTTCTCTGACAGCATTCGACGGATGAAATCGTGTTCGACCTCCCTTTTTTGGGTAAATGGGTCGTGATTAAATAGACTGATGGGATTAGCTGGCCATTAAATGGTCTACCATTAATGCTCATAAATACCAACAACTACCATAAATGTCGACTAGGCAGATTTGACTTACCAGGTCACCATATTATGGACTGAATTGGCAAAAAGGAAGATTTATGCTCGATAAACAAGAAAGGACAACTACTATTGTCGGAAGAAGTGGAGGACGTGGACAAAAGGGGGGTCGAAGAGGGTCGACCGGGGTAGTAAAAGGCTGGCAAGACGTCCAAGCGCCGCCTTAGGGGGTCGTAATTACCTAGACCTATTGTTCCCCAGCTGACAGATGCTGGAGATGGTGGTAGGTGGGGAGAAGCTTGTCCAGGAAGCTTCACCTTGAGCCTATAAGTTGTGAAAGACTATCGATTACAAATGATCCAGAATTTCCTACAGAAAGAGAGTATCCACATTCAAGTACCACTCTAATTACGTCCCTCTGAGATAATCCTTATCTTTTTTCAACTTCTTGTCCAAATTCCTACTTCCCCATAGAGGAATAGATTATTGAAGCTCTCGGATCTCAGGGAACCCCATTCCTAAGGAGTTCTAGTGTTTCATTAAGAGCTTCATTCTGCTTGTCTTTGGAATCCATTAACTTTGGCATCGAAGTGGCCCCAGGGTATATCCCACCCACCCTACTGTCGTGTTAGTGTTTCAGCTAAGTAACTTGATCTGGAGGACTGAACCAAATCCATTGACAACAGCATGTATGCATAGCTGCACACCATAGCACAGCCATGCCGTAAGCCATGAGCAGCCATGACAAGGCCAAGCATAGCTGCGCAAGCCCCTAAGCAAGGCCAACCCGCATGCCCATATGGGCCACCCACATAAATAGCACCTGTTCGACGTAGGGTAAGGAGAGAGAGGCACCTTATTGCCATCGAACCCCCGAGTATCAAGTTTATAAAGAAAACTGGATACAGAGGAGATTTACGGCTTTTTGAGGGGCAATTTGGGCAGTTTCTAAAGGGAGGATCCGATATCAATGGCCAAGAATGAACCACGTCAGTCAGATGCGGATCTGGCAGATGGAAAAAAGGCGGTATCACATATTACTCGGCGGACGGAGAAAGATTCTCCCCTGAGGTGTTTCGTTGGTTGGTTGCAATGTAATAAAATGATCTGCGAAACCTAAAGTAGATACCATGATGTGGTGATGACACGCACACTGTATAGCGGAGAGTAAGATCTCGATCCGACGGCCTAAATCTATGCCGATAGTCGTTAACGAGAATTGATTGATCGGACGGCCTATAGCTCATCCCGCGCTTTCCTCTCACATCCAATGGCAAAAATAGAAGATACCCTGACCAGCCAATCATAACTCAACAGCATTGTCTGTCTGTTAGCAAGGATGATGCTGCAGTGTAGCTCAAGTGCATGGGAATGATAAAATAGATTTTGTTTTGAATGTTTTCATTGGTTAATACTGTTTCGATCATATCTTGATCGTTTGACCTCCAAATTGGATGGTTCAAATTCCCTTGAGCTCTAATTTGAATGCTCTTTCATCTGAGAATGAAGATAAGCCCTAAATCAAAGAAAAAATTTGGAAGGAGAGAAAAGAAGAGGAAGAAGAGGGATTTTGACAGTTTTGCTCATTGTGTGGGCAATCAATCACCCACCAACCTCATCCTTGTCTGTCAATGGTGCATTAAGGAGTGGTGAGAGGTTGGTGAAGCTTCCATTGAATATTTATGGTGATTGTGAGCTTGTGTCAAGCCTCATTATGTTTTGAATCCTTCCACCAACCATCAATGAGAGGAGTTGAGCTTCATTGATGTGTATTTGAAGGCTTGCATGAATGTTGGCCATGATAGAAAGTTGTGTGAGCTTGATGAAGCTCTACAGAAAGATGTGATAGGGGTTTGTTATGTTCTTAATGCTTTGAAAGCAGTGAATGATAGTTTGCCACTAAAGAAGAGTTGTGAGAGCTTGAGTGAGTTTATGAGGAGCTAAAAGATGCACTGAGGCTATGCTAGGCTTCACAGAGACATTCCAGTGTCTTCCCAGAGTATCAGAAAATGTTAGACAAGGATTGTAAGAATCCTAACCTTGTATGAGTTGCATTGTTTAATTTTTGTACTAAATGTATGTCAGTTGTAGGTGATGAATGATGAATACATAACTAACCTGTGGAAAAATTGTAAGGGCATGTTATAAGTCCCAAAACTAATACTATTTGTTTTCGTGGGTGCAGATTAAGCATAGTGTGTGCAGCATGTGTTGAACACTAGCAGTTATAGCCCGAATATTAGCATTGTTACGACCTCTCAGTTTTATGCTGGGAAAACACAGGGTTCACATCCTTATCTTGTAAAAGACTAAAAGTATAGTATTTAGTGTATATGGAGCCCGTAGGGCATTACTCTGTGGACTAGCCATCACATACTGTGTTGGTGAACTACGTATACCTCTATGTTGTGGATGCTATGTAAATGTGTTTATTCTGTATTTTGTGAAGTGCGTAGAATGGTCTGCAGGATAGGTGTGCACAATATGGTAGACCTGGTCACTTTGTGGTAGTGAGGTAATTGTGCATACGACTATGTGTGTGGTAGTGTTTCAGTGACTGTGTGATTGTGGTCAGTGAGTGAAGCATCAGCTCAAGACAACGTCTGCCTTCAAAGGATTATTTGAGAAGAATTTTTGAAGATACTAATTCACCCCTCCTCTCAGTGTCATTCTGTGATCAACAATATGTGGGGGGAAAAAGATCCTCGATCTCTTGTCGCCCAGTCTATTAGGAGTCCATCAGATAGATTGGGCCTGTTTGCTGAACATTTCAATCTGTCTGATGAATGACTAGTGTGATTAGACAACAGGAGATGATCCAGATATATATAGTCCATCGGATAGATTGGGCTTGTTTGCTGAACATTTCAATCTGTCTGATGAATGACTAGTGTGATTAGACAACAGGAGACGATCCAGGTGTGTGTATATATATATATATATATAGCCAACGATTAGATTTACCGCATTATCATCTCAATTGAGTTCTTCCATGATTGAAATTTGAGAATGACAGTTTTTGTAGTATATCTATTACTTCTTTGTCTCTAACCATATCAAATTACTTAATTTGACATCAGAAAAATACCACTACATAACCATTAAAGTTAGCGTCAACTGATAGGATGATCTGGACTAACACTATCATCACAAATGGTCACAAATGTTATCTCTTTCGCGTAATGGAAATGGAAATTAGTTATTCCTTCCATTTCCATTAGTCTTTCCACCACTGCCTTCTCCTCCAACCTCCCTTAAAGATTGACTCAATTTGTGAGAAAACGACACAAGCATGTGCCCATGATTTATGATGAATTATCCACAAACTTGAATCATTATAAGATGTAATAATGCATTTACATCTGGATCCAATTGATATACACAACCCACGACCATGAAAACAAAGTGATCTTGCATGTTCCGCCTAGGAGTTGGAATTTTAATCCATTGATTTTGAGTTAATGTTATGTGTGTCTCGAATTCTCGTATCCGTTTTGAAAAGCGACCCATTTTAAAAAATTTAGTGGCCATCCACATGAAAATTTTTTCAAGGTCTGTGATCAACTAGACTTACAAGAGATATATGTTGTTCTTTTCGTGTCTTGTCGCCCTAGTTGCATAGAAGTGTTTTGAAAGGGGATTCTGAGCTAGTTTTATCAGAGGAGAGTTTGTTCTTGAGAAATCACCATTGTATTACCTCATTTTGCCATAGTGAATCATCTTTATCTTCTCCAGTGAATATAGTACATCGTATTGGTGTATGAACCACAAGTCATTTTGCTTGAATCGTTTTTCCGTTTATTCGTGGTACTTGGTGTTTGCTTCAATGGTTGGGGGTATTAATGGTACCAAAGATGACATTGGCGACTGCACTCATGCTCTCATTTATTTTAAATTTATTCAATCGACGGAAAATACACTTCAATTGGCGCTTGTTAGAATGTGGAAACAAAACAAGCATACAAGAGAAGTTGAAGTTGGTGTGTTCAATCCTGTACCTTCATTAGTTAACAATTTACACTGAAACAGTATACAACTAAGTGATTAACCCTTTCAAAGAACAATCCATGCCAAAGGTAATCTCATGATGATTTGTTTATTTCTACTGAATGGACAGTACAGATGTTCCTACTGAATAATCAGTAGCTCACCCTCAAAAGCAGAACAATATATAGAAGGTACATTACAAAATAGAATTATGCATAGTCATGGAGTTGAAATGTTCACTGTTGAGAGATGATACATGGGAGCAGGAAGGATTTTGAGCACGCCTGGTTGCTCTGCAACACCACATCAATTTCTGTTAGTGAAGGTATCTGCAGAGAAATCCACACTGGATAGCAATATGATGACAGAGGTTTGTAGTGTTCTACTGTTAAGAATTGCATTAAAATGAGAATAAGTAATATGGGGAAATAATAGAAACTCACTTGAGAGTTCCTCTACTTGAGCTTTGGTTAGCATGGCAGAGAATCCACTTATGGTGTTCTTGTAACAGTAAATGATAGCTTTCCTTGCTGCCTCTTCACTGCTAGCACAAGACTAAACTTGCTTATTTACTCGAAAGAAATTAAAAGGCCCAGCAGGAATTGAACTTTAGTTTATTTCCATCTCAGCCCAGCAAATTAAAGAAAAAACTGTTTGAGGTTCATCATGCCCACCTCCCAAGCACTGAAGCTAGTGTATGAATGTGCTTCAGCTCAATCATCTCCTGTGAACCAGGTGTTCTCTCCATGTAGACGATGTGCTCCATTGGAGTACTTGAAGCTGTTGACTAGACACAAACAACTGATTTGTTCAATAGTTCCCAAAAAATAAAATAAAATAAAATCAAGAAGTGAAAGACGAAATAGTTTATTCAAACCAACCTCAGATGAGGCTGCCGGAGTCAGTTGTATCATCCATGAAGACAACAAGAGAAGCATGAGCTTATGAAACATGGTGATGGCAAACACAGGGTGAAGGGGAAATGGAGTTGGGTATTACTTTGTGGATCAAACATGTATTACTAAAGCCATGAGAGATGAGGGGTGTTTTATAGGAGAGTGAAACTGTGAGAAGATTGAAGAAAAAATAAGCCACCTTACGGAGCACTACTTCTGCTGATGTAGCAATTGGGCCACATCAGCTTACAATCATGTCATGCTTAAAACATAGATTGGGTTAAGAAGCACTCACCATGGGTCATTGTTGTGCTCCTTAGTAGGCTAGCACTTAAATCAATTTAAAACTTAATAAAAAGTTGACAAATTAAGGCACTCTAATCACCCCATTAATTTACATAATCCTTACTTTTAAGGACAATAATGGACCTGTCGGCATCGGCTAACCCGTTCCCTTACCTGCAAGTAGGGGTGTCAACTGGGATCGGCCGGTTGGTTTCGATCAAGCCTAATTGGTTTTCGATTATTTAACATCTTGCACCGTGACTGACTTGTTTAGTTATTCAGGCTTCAAAAGCTAGACAAGGACATGTTTACATTCAGTCGGTAAGTTTGCTGTCCATAATCGGGCTCATTTTACGTTTTACTGTGTTAAGTTTTTAGCTTTAGGCTTGTATCGGTTTAAAGCTATATTTGATTCATTCGATCAGGTTACACCCTTGCACCGTGAACGACCGTTTAATATTCAATCCGGACTTAACCCAACACATTTAAATATCGGGCTGGTCTAGATTTGAGTTCACTTATCAATCTACCCAGTGCGGGATTGAAATTGACACCCCAGTGTGGGGCTATACTGGCCTATCCCATCGGATAACTACCCTGATGGTGTGTGGTTACTCAAAAGGGAGATAGAGTAGGGTTCTGGCTTTGAGTTAGGGTTTGTGAATTCATCTAACATATGTGATAAAGAGACGGAAAAGCTAGAGAGCAACCCTTGCCTGAAACTGGATTCTAATTGAGATCAAGGTCACGGGAGACAAAACAAGAAACAAGAGCTCGATCAACAAAGGCTTTAGCAGCATCTGATCAGTCGATGTTCCTAGATCAGAATGGAGGCAGGCCGTGGTTCCACTTTCAGTAGGCGAATGAAAATGTATGTAATATTAGTTAAAGAAAAGGACACATAATACATTTATATTATTAGAGAAAAGGAAATACATGTTACCTACCGGTATGTACTCTCTCTCTCTCTCTCTCTCTCTCTCTCTCTCTTGAAATCTGGGTGACTGGATTCTTTTTCTCTCTTTTCCAAGTGATCGATTACTAGTTTTTCTTGTATTCTTGTTTTCTTGCTAGCATGTAAGATTCCAATATACCTCACTAGCTTGTAAATCCTTCTCCCATGCATATTATATGTGATCACTGATCTCAACGGATAGACCATGTACCCAAGTTTTATTTGAGCCGCACACTGATTTCGCTGTGGTGAGTGTTGGATAGATAGGACACCCTATGGATTAATCATATATCAAAAGTACTGGTTCTACTCAATTGTATTGATGATCATATACTTATGAGCCATTAACCTTTTTCTTAAAACATTGAGTTCCCAATAAAAAAAAATTTTTAAAAGTAATGCTTCAAAGTTAATTTGAAAAGGACAATTTTTATTTTTCATGAATTGAAATAGACAATTTTGCTTGAAGAACATTGGATCATTATCAGAAAACCCTCCATATGGTTTAGTAAGCTGCTAAATTCAGCATTTATAGATATTTCTTACTATCCAAAAACTAAAATGACAAAGCGAATAGTTATAAGGTTTCTTGCTGTATCTTACACTGCTGATCTATTTTATATGGCTCTGTGTGATTGTGAGGGGGAAAAATGAAAATTTTTAAATCTAAAAAAAAAAAAATTTAATCATTATCAAACATGATTATATAATTAACTCCAAATCATTTTAAATTTGATTATTAAATTTTAGTTTACTTTGTAATAAATTTTCTTTTTCTTTAAAAAATGAAATAAAGATCACATTGAAAAACCTAATTACTAAATATGGAAAGAATTTTAAGTAGGCTACAAAATGGTATTAAATACAATTACAATCGTTAAATAATTTTGACTTCAGTTCCCTTTTGTTGCAAACAAACGGAACCTATATGGCTATACCTATGAATTAATATTGCACCTCATAGTAGAATATCATGTATTCCGTGGCATGAGTTTGTGAGTTAACTTTGAAGGCCTGTTAAAAGCCCATAAGGTTTAAGGCTTTGAGGAGTTGCCCCACTCTGTGTGGTATCTTTGCTACTAGGGCTTCAATGAAGTTGGGGTCCATGCGGTGGTTCAAGGGCGGAAACACTTGAGGAAATTTTTGTAGGGATATATGTTTATTTTGGTAAATCTACTTGTATAGGTTTCACTATAAATTTATAACAATGCTATTCTTTGTAAAGAGGCTGTAACGTTATTCTCCATTGATGGTGAAGCAGTTTTCATCTCATCGTTGACGTAGATAGAATTTTTTTTTGTTCAAACCAAGTAAATCTTTGCATTGTATGATTGTTTCTTTCTATTTTGTCTTACTTTTCTACACGTATTTAGGGTTCAATTTCTACACTTCCCATATTTCACATGTAGAATTGGGCTAGACCAACCCTAACTTAAAAGGGCTTTTAGATGGAGTTTGGAATTTGCCAGACAAAACACTGAACACGTCGAAGTAGGTCCCTAGTTTTCAAAAAGTGAATGAAATTGGACCTGAAGACCAAAATTGTGCACATTTAGATCTTAGGTCCCCAAAAAAATGTAATGGTGTAAATTCGGTTTCTATTTTACAATTTATCAAAATTTAATATCATTCAAAAAAAAATAGTGATAGATGTAATGTAATCAAAATGGAGAAAATTTCACCTGCATGTATTTGTATCCTCCTTGGGATTTTATCACCGTCTATATCCAGTGGTCTCACACTCTGTAGGCGGGTCCCACATCGCATCAACTGTAATAGGATCCCATGGAGAGTACATGTACGTGCAGGTGATCTGAACTCATCGAAATGTGCTTCTAACGATTGTGTAAAGTCTAGTGGAGAGTAGTGGGCTGGTCCATAAACATAAAGCAGTCCATTTTTACTTTCAAGTTTAGACAAATAGGGAATGTTCATGGGCCGACCCATGAAGCGAATTCTGAAATTGAAAGACACACCAGGCCAGACTTGCTAGGCCTCAGGCTATGTTAAACCCAGGACCAGCCCATCTGCCTCCTACGGATAAGATTTAAGAAGATGAAATAACAAGCTAATCTACATGAAACTGAGTATATGCCAAAACAAACGGACAAATTAATGGAGTCCTCATAAGGTCACTCTTGAGCGTCTTTGCATATATGAGTGGCCATATCCTCTCCTCATTTGGTAACCACTCCATACCTTTGGAACAATGGTTGGAGTGTGGGACCCACTTAACGAGTGTAGAATCCATACCCATCAACAACTCCCAAGAGTGTGGGGGTGATTAGTATGTGGGAAGAGGATCCAGACTCCCTATTTCATCTAATTGACATGTGTCTTTCATTTTGAGTGAATTCATTTCTCTTTCTGATCACTGGACCTGATGAATGGATTATTTTGGTCAAGCCATTCCAAATTTTATGTTGGAAAGTTCCCATTTCTTTTAGTTAACTTGATGATCAATCCATCGATGGTTTTGTCTCAATGTAATCGATTCAATGACATGTAGACATTGTCATCGGATGTCTAAGTCATTAGATCTTTAACATCTCATCCCTTTAATATCAAAATTACTCCCTATTGGATGCAGGCCCATGATGGCGAGGTGATGTTACCTTGATTAACCGATTCTTCATTGATTTGGCCAAGTTGATTCAATAGACTCATTTAACAGGAGTTAAAAAAAAAATTATATTAGTCTAAAAAGATAAAGATTATAGTACTAAATTACAATACAAAAATGATTTTTATTTTTAATTTCTATCTTTTGTTTTCGATAATAAGTGGCAGCATCTTGATCCATGGGGTAAATATCACAATGGAGGAAACCAAACCATTATATGATAGCTAGGATTATTTTTTTCACTCAAATATGATTAAATATACTTCCTAATCATGCACCATAAAACAGTGCAGGGATTTATGAAATTTCATAAACACAATTCAAATATCAAAGTTTTTTTTTTTTTTTTTTTTACCATTGAGACAAATGGAGCCTAAATAGTGACTTTATGCAATATTTAAACCAGATTTATGCATGCCAGTTGATATACAAGAGGCAAGAAATTAATACTAGTTATTTTCCCATTTACTTCATTTGGTAGTTATTAATTCTAGGTTGTTTTTGATTCATTTGTAAAATATGTCAATATTTTAAAAAACACACCAATGCTATCTAGCACATTT
The DNA here is from genome assembly GCA_028583415.1 of Protea cynaroides. Lineage (NCBI taxonomy): Eukaryota > Viridiplantae > Streptophyta > Magnoliopsida > Proteales > Proteaceae > Protea > Protea cynaroides. The sequence goes on from CM053265.1 coordinate 12,944,298, forward strand.
TCTATTCACAAATTTACCATGGACTCAATAACTACAACAAAAAAGACATATTACTGTTCTTTTTTTTTCTTTTTTTTTACCACAGTAAAAGATCCAAAAATTCAGAGCAATATCTTATAGCTGAGGATTATCTGTGGTTTTCTATTCGTAGCTAGAAGTGCATTCGTAGCTATATGTCACGACCTGTGACCTGCGACCCGCTCCATCTACAGGGTCTATGGATGGACACATGGGTTGATGGGTTAGTCTATATTCTAGAATTCTCTATATATTCTCTACACTAAGACCGTAACAGATAGCTGTATATTTTTGTAGTTGCGGATTTTAGTTGTGGAGTTTTAAGTCCCACAATTTGTAGCTACGGTTTTGTAATTACAGATTTTTGTGCAGTAAAAGCTACCACTATGGATTTTAGCTACAGATTTTTTGTTCTGAGATTTGTAACAACTTTGGTTTTAACTGCATAAATTTTATTTGTGAATCCTATAACTGCGGATTTTTTTTTTTTTTTTTTTTTGGGGGGGGGGGGGGTTAGAAAGCTATAGATTTAGTTTTTAATTATCTGTGGATTTGTGCCTGTTTGTAGAAGCCACATAATCCATTCAATACATAATACATCTAAAAAATAAAAAACCATTCAATACACAATACATAACAACTATTTAACATCCAAAATCCATATAAATGTCTAAATCATATTTATCATTTAAATCACTTAAATTCAAAATAGATCTAAAATAAAAATGGTGTTCATATTCAAATCATTTAATCCAAAATACTTGATACATCAACAACCCTATCCTTAAAAAACTCAATTCCCGTCAACAATTCATAATGTACATTAGGGTAAAAAAAATATATTACTAGACTAGACTAGTAGTTAAGCACTCTTGTTACTCGGAACTTGATCAGGTTCGGGGTTTTCCAGCTTTATGAGGTTGGGAAACAATGCAAGGGTCTTACCACCTTCTTGATTGACTTATGGTTGAGTCTTTCAGGTATTTCTTGTAATTAATACCAACAAAATTATCACTTAACAATCATTTAGTACATATTCATTAAAAACCCCAAAGTTGTATATCACTTTACCTTCTTGAGAGATGAAAAGGCATTATAATTTTTACCCAAAAAAAAAAAAATTGGCATTATAACTCACTAAAGAAGAGTGAATTTTTTGTAGTGGTGACTCATCATGGGAAAAAAAATCTTTTATAGTGACTGCCACTAGCAGTGAGGACCCTAACCACTTATAGTAAATCTGCATGTGTCTTGATGCAGTATAAACGGCTAGGATCTCACTATCGCTTGGCAGTCACCACAGAGGATCCTGGTCCTTCATCGTGATCACTAGAAGCTTCAACTACCTATCACATAGATATAGATAACAAAGGATTATATTCTCGTAGCAAATAATAGTTAAAAATAAGAAAAAAAATCAGCTACCCCCCAAAATAGTTTCGAAACATCACCTACCACCTATATCTTTCAAAAAACATCAACTACCACCCAAACGTTTACCACCTTTAATCAAATAGATCCACTCCGTTTAACGAATCCTGTTAGTTGCTGATGTCATCCAAAAGAGAATTTGAGTTGGACAATAATACCCTAAAAGATATGTTGAAAAACGTTTTTACCCTCCTTCACTTAAAGAGGGTAAAACCCCAAATCTCTATCGCCGAGGACGACGATACCCTTCTTCTTCCCCGACGACAGCCTCAAGCCGTCTTTGAAGGTGTTGTTCTCTCCATCTCTTGGCTTCTCTCTATCTATGGTTTTCCCCAATCTAATTTCAGGTTAGAGAAACCCTAAAATAAAACCCTTTCTTCTTCAAAGATCCAATTTACGAAAAAGTTGCAGAAAAGGAGACGATAATCTTAGACTTCCTCCTCGTGTAGTGATCCTCTGCGCACACATAAATACATCATTAAGATAATCTTCCATGATCGCATCGGCCGTAGCGGTGTTTGTGTGCGGACTTATTCCACAAATCTTCGCATACGCAGTCAATTTCCCCATTGAGAAATTTCTGCAGGCGCAGAGCATCAGTGCTCCTAGTGCCTACACATCGACAGTGACGCTGATCTTGCATCTCTTCCTGACATGGCTTGCCATATACAAATTGGGATTAGGGCTAATTGGGGCTTCATTGGTGTTGAGTCTGTCATGGTGGATTGTTGTGGTGGCTTAGTTCGTTTATATTGTGAAGAGTGATCTCTGCAAATATACTTGGATAGGGTTTACCATTCGAGCATTCTCTGGATTGAGGGGATTCTTGAAGCTATCGGTTTCATCGGCGATGATGCTTTGCTTGGAAACTTGGTATATGCAAACACTGGTTCTGCTCGCCGATTTACTAGAAAACCTAATTTTGAAAATTGGGTTATTTTTCTGATTTTTGTTTGCAGTTTTGATATCATACACTTTGAAGCTCTATATGCAAGAAAGTGAGGAATTTGCAGGCAGAGGTGTGGCCTGTGGGGGCGTGCACTGGTCTCAGCCTCTCTCACCTATCGTCCCATCAAAACCCTTGACTGTGAGGAACTATAAAGGAATCGCAAAACCTGTAATTTTTTTTCTACTGTCTCCTTTTATTGTCTCCTTTTCTACCGTCTCCAATTTATCGTCTCCTTTTCTGCCATCTTTGTTGTTCGAAGGATTGTTCAAATATTGGTTCTCAAAACCTGTAACTTTTTTACTTTTTTTTTTTTTCACTACTGAAACTAAGTTGTGGTTCCGTAGAAGAAGGCCGCTTGTATTAGGGAGGGAGAGAGGAAAGGAAAGAGAAATGTCATATTAGTAATTTTACTAGCTTTTAAAAATTTTCAATTAAAAACAGAAAGGGTAAGAATGTCTAACGCTGATTTCCGTCTCCTTTGTCAGTTGCTTGGGTGTGATTGATGTTTTTTGAAAAGTGTGGGTGGTAGGTGATGTTTCGAAACTATTTTGAAGGTAGCTGATTTTTTTCTAAAAAAATGACCAATTAATAATAACAGACATAGATGGCTTAAAACTCTGGAAAGGGAGCTTGGAGGTCTTGTAAGATGCTACCCAAAAAACCATGTAAGATCTGTGTTTACTTGCTAGGAAGTTAAAGGGAGTCTGTTGAACGGAAAGACCTGGAAGGGAACCATTTGCAAGACCACCAAAGGTTACCCAATGGCTAGCCTGATATTTTTGCATAGTTAGAAGAATAACAAAACAATAGATAAGTAGAAAAAATAAATAAATAAATAAATAAATAAAATTCAACGTTATAGATGGTAACAATAGAAATAAATAAGCTCCTATAGGAAAATTTTCATTTACACGGCACTATGAAAGCAAACATTCCTTTGTGTTAGAGAAATAGAGAAGAAGAAAAAGGGAGAGCAGAGGTAGAATCGTTGTGTATTCTGCTCCGTCCCTTGCAGTTTATATTTATATTAATTGAATGTAACTAATAGAAATATTTACGACTCTATAAGTGAGAGTCCTAAAAAGACTCTACAAGTCAGAGTCCTAATTACAAACTAATTAAAAGAAGGATAAGAGATAAGTAGAAAATGGGATAAGTAGGTCATTTTAGGCTCAGTGCCCTTGCCATCTTACTTGTCTCGATATTGGGCCTTTGGTCAGACCCACCACTAAGTAATTAACTTAACCATTTAAACTAATCAGTAATGGGCCTAACTAATCAGGCCCATCCCATTACAATAATATTGTTAAGCCCCCCCCTCTCTCTCCTCTCTCTCTCTCTCTCTCTCTCTCTCTCTCTCTCTCTCTCACATACACACACACACAAGCTAGAGTGTGGAGGGATGTGAATGCTTCAACTTGTAACTATTTAAACCTTCCCACCAATCCTCACTTTGATCTGGAAGCCCTGTGTGGGCTAAAGTAGCAGTGGAAGATGAACCGACTTCCTCAAGTTGTTGAATATGACGAAGTAATTGTTCAAATTCACAGGATGAAGTCCTTAATTAAGATACGGCTGAGGCAAGTGCAGATGCCAGTGCAGAAGCTGGTGGAATGTCAATAGTTGTTGGATCGGGATCAGCAGACTCAGGATTAGCTGAGTTGATCAAGTCACCCATGTTTGGCCCAACAAGCATCAATAAGATGATTTGTCAGAAGATGAACCACTAGTACTATGACCACGTCATTGACTAGTACCATGACCTCGACCTAAGAAGGATTTGCAACCGTAGCCAACATAGAGAGCAGAATTATCTTTGGATACAATAGTAGTGTCACGTAGTGTCACTTTTAGAAGTAGTAACCAGCCATTGAAGACGAGAAAATGTTCTGGAAGGGTAGGAATTTTTTTCCGCCTGTTAGGAGTTGCCCTTTAATATAGTGGTAATCAAGATGCAAACCAACCATGAATTTGGCAACATAAAACTCACTACATTGAGCCTTAAGTTGTTCAAGATTGGTATTCAAAGGCTGACGTGCCTGTAACTTCTCAATGATGCCTTTGTAATTGTTGTAGCACTCAGAGATTTGTCACCTTGTGAGAAGGAGAGGAAATGCTCATACAAATCATAATACGTGAGATATTCTTGTCTTGAACGTTGCTTTCTCGTAAATCTTCCTAGATATTCTTGGCGATGCTATGGATCATAACATTAGCTGCAATTGTAGGATCAATACTATTCCACAACCATATTTGGAGTGTGGAAGATTGACTCATGCAGTCATCATAGACTTTAACTGAAGCGGCATCTTTGGAATCAATAAATGGAGGGTCATCAGTGAAATACTTCACTTTACCCTAAGAGCGAATATAGGCATTGACTGCTTGAGCTCATAATAGATAGTTGGAAACACCATTTAGTTTAACGGCAGTGATCTGTACTAGAGTATGAGTATGAGTATGAGTACTTTGGACTCGTGAAGATGAGGAATCAGCCATTGATTAACTAAAAAAAAAAAACAGTAGCAGAAAAGAGGCAGTAGAAAATAAAAAAATAGTAATAGTAGTATGAGTACTTTGGACTCGTGAAGATGAAGAATCAGCCATTGATTAAAAAAAAAAAAGGTAGCAGAAAAAGAGACAGTAGAAAAGAAAAAATAGAGTAATAGTAGTATTAGTAGTACTATCACTCTGATCTGATATGATTTATAATCAGAAAAAAAATTTTTAATTTGAGTATCAGTTCAACTCCATTAAAAGGACACCATTCCGGTCAATAAAATATTCAAAACAACAAAGTAAACCCACTACCTGTGGGTTACGGTAGAGAAAGCCAGAGATTTTTTGGTGGAAATAGATTACATAAAACAGCGATTTTCTAAATTCTTACCTGGAGCTGCTTCAGTGTAGTAATTTTTCTACCAGCATTAATCATTGTTTCAACATTAGCAATCAATGATGCAATCACCTCATCTTTCCCGACCTCATGAGTGGGAAACGGGCGAAGCACCAGCACCATCTTGTTGCAAATCTTCTTTAACCTACAGAAAATGTTAAACCTATTCAAATTCCATTATCATGTCCTAAATATTGCTAATGTTTAGCACAACTAAAAAGACACAACGCAGCACTTTTGGCAACCTCCAGTTTTGATAATACTACTCGAAATCTTTGTTATGTGATGAAGCAATATATGCAGTGTCATCATTATAGGAATGCAAAAATAAAGCAATAAACAAAGAATATAATAGCATATAATTTTAAAAACAGAACAATAATACATGTAAAGATTCAAGAGAGTTTAAGAAGACAGAAAGTAATTAAAAGGAAAAAAAAAAAAGAAGAAGAAAAAAGGAAGAAGAAAATAAAGCTGTGACTAGAATCAAAATTGTAGCAGAAAAAAGAAGAAAAAAAGGGGGTAAGAAGAAGACATAAAAATGGTAGAAGGTCTAGAAGAAGAAAACATGTTGAATCAATACCACCCTCCATTGAGGTACATTTACATTTCAAGTTTAAGATGCAAATTTTAAACATGTTGAACCAATAGTAACGCAAATTTATTTTGTCTTTCAACATTCATATTATAAAAGTTTAACTAAAAAAATTAAATGAATTAAAATATGACAGTAGGAATCAATTCTTGTTCTTGGTGTCGGTCACCTCAGTTGTACTTTTCTGGCAATCCAATCTATGTTCAAAATCCATTGGATCTCAAGGACCAGGAAAATGAGATAAGGGTGTCCAAATTTAGGTTGACTAGATAGGGGGATCGCAAGATAACATAGTTTGAAAATTCTACAACTTGAAAAAACAAAAACACATTGTTATTCTTAGTGGAATTCCAAATTATTTCTCATTCTATAGTCAATTGTGCCTATAAGTTATCAAGCGCATTTTTTTTTATCAAAATGATTTTCATTAATGGTTTTTGAAAAATAGGTCAAAAATAAAAACAAAAATGATATTAAAGAGAGCCTTAGTTCTATTCGATATTGGCTCGGTTATTCTTTGTATTGTGATCCCATGCTTCTCCATGTAGTATAACAGATACCCAATATGCACATCATATTATTGTGGTTTTAAAATCCACAATAATATGCACATCATATTACTGCAAATCGAATCTGGATTTTCAACTATTTGTTTTATTCCTGACCGGATGATCCTATCCTGGTAGATGCAATTCACTCTTGATCCATGTTTCTCAGTTCTCAGTCTTGTGATTCTATTTTCCTCATTTCTCTTGAATCTGTCTAGTCTTCAAGAACCCTTAAGATCATTAGTTGCTTAATTTTTTTTTAATCATTAGTGGATATCTATAGATTCGAATAGATTATAGATTATCCCAATTTGTATCTGGATATAGCCCTAAACAGATACGGAAACGAATGTGAATTGAATCTAGATTTTCGACTATCTATTTACATCATTAATTTCAACAAATCCTAAGGACATCTTTATCCAAAACAAATCCTTAGGGCTATTTACTCTTCATCCATTCATATAATTGGAAAAGAATACTTTCATATGTTTTGGATAAGGAAGAGTGAATAGCGATGCCAGTTGATGATAAGTACTACTCAACAGCCAAATAGAGATCAAATGAGAAAGTAGGGGCTCAAGGAGGACAACATGGAGTAGTTGAGCTCATTGTTTATTAAGCCCATGACCCAGCTTCAGTTGAGGATTGAACTTTGAACTCTGAAGACAAAATGGTAGTGAGAAGGACCTTGTCTTCTGCCTTGTCTTAGTCAAGGCAACAAAATGCAACATGTTAGGAGGACACGCATTTCCATGTCCCCATAATTAACACGAGAATATAATTTAATAATATTTTTTCCATCTTATAATTTGAATATATGATCCACACCAGTTGTGGTGGGGGACTGAACAGAGTGAGCACTAAGCTCGCGTTGCTCTCATTGTTTTCTACAATTTGGGTTCTGTTGACTTTTTTTACATTCCATTAATTCATCTTTTTCCTTTAAAACTTAATTTGTTTTGATGTAAAAAAAATTTATCTATAGTTTTTTATATATAAATTACTATTTGTTTCTAAGAGATAAAATATAGTGATTTTTAAGAGAGAGAAAAATAAACTTTGTTTTCTTACTTTGTTTTTTTTTTACTTATTAAAAATAAATTAAAAAAAAATACAATGTTTTACATTTTACCTCAGAACCTAAAAAGATCAGTATATATATATTAATGAAAGTAAATCCTATTATTTTACATATTTTCTAGAAAAATATGCAATGACATTCGAATTGAATTTGAAATCCATTTTTGCCTTTACTTTAAGCAAGTTTTGAGAATAAGATAAAGGGTGAGGAAAAGAAGGTTACAATTTTTAGTTCACTAACAAATTGCACCTTACATTACCAATGATAGTTCACAAGAAGAATTCTAAGTATATTATCAGGAACTCTACACACACATACATGTATTATTTCTAATGAACATCTAAAAATCTATTATTTTATTTTTGCTTATATATAGAAGGAGTAGTAGGGACTATGAAGAATATTAAGGTTTTTTTTTTTTTTTTTTTTGTGGTAATATAGAATATTAAGTTCACAAAAGCCTTTTTTTTTTTTTTTGACAAAACTAAATTATGCATTAAAAGGTGTGAAAAAAAAAAAACAAAATAGTAACCCCATTGAATGTATGACCCATCATCTATTGACCAAAGATATTGCTAACTTCATTAATTAAATGATTTCATTAATTTGACAGTCACTTCATTAAAAATAATAAATAAGAAATAAGGAAAACAAAATAAAAACAAAGGGGTTAGCAATAAGTGCATCCTAAAGTTCTTAGATCATCATAAATAATAGGTAACCGCTTTGACAACAATTCATAAGGAATGCGATATGCTACCGACTTATGAGATCTACTGTAGTGGGGTACTATGGCTTATCATTTTGGCATATGAGATTATTTATTTATTTATTTGTTTTGTTAACGACAGGTATTTAGATCTTAGACTAGTCCCACAGGTCTATATTGACTCGACAAATGCATGGATCGAATTATTTCTGGATTGAATGAAAACCATTCCACTTGTACTCAAAGTAGGAAAAAAAGATCATTTAACACTCTCATATGATGAGTGGTCTCACAGCGATAAGAGGAGTCAAACTCAAAACCTTCCACCTCTCGAGGTATAGGCTCCTCGCCAACTGAACTAACCCTCTTGAAATATGAGATTAAACTATTAGTTAAGTTTAATGAAAATATATGTTACGATCTTATATTAGTCTTATAAAGACGGATTAATCTCACATTACTCTTCTAAAAATTCAGATGTAAATAGATATGGTCTTGAATTACCCTTGTTTACAAATCAATTTTAGGGATGAATTCCTCTAATATTGTATCAATATGAAATAAATGAACAATATACTCATAAAATATTAAGAACCATTCGACCATCCTACTTGGAGCCTGGACCTCAAACAGGAAGAAAATTTTTTTCCGTCGGTCCCTCGTGAAATGGAATATAATTTAATAATAATTTCTCAATAAACTCTAACTTTCATTAATCTTGGACGGTTGAACATGCAATTCTTTTTTGAGGCAAACCATGTATTTATGAGACGGATGAAGGGTGTGACGCAATGACAATTAATGAAGTTACCAAAGTGGAACACACCAACTAACAGACCTACTGTTTAGGTTCGGGAAAATCCAAATCCCATGTGTAAGGTGCCGCCGGAGGAAACACTGCTGAGTATTCCCCACGTGCAAGTGGGGCCTGCAAATTTAACTTAATTCACTAACAGAGAAGTCAAAGTCAACACTTTGTAGCTCACACGTGCTAACTCCTGGATTTTGAGGGCCCACTCAGTAGAAGGAGAAAGGACCACGTGGGAGACGACTCCATTATATAGAGTTAGTGAGAGGGGAAATCCCTTCCTCCCTGGCTCTCACCCCTTTTAACCATTGAAGTGCGTTGAGTTTGACTTGATTCACACTCCAATATTTGAATGGGATAGAAGCCGAGGAGTCGGGGAGAGGATTTGGATTATAGTTAGTGAAGTATCGTCAATCGTTACCTTCTCTTGAGGGAGGTGAACGTTGGATTAGAAATCCTCTCCTATGCACCACAGGCTGTTGGATCAGTCATATTGGTATGCGTGTCAACTGAACTCCAACCTTTGGATCAGCCATAGTTCCCTCCTACAGCAAAAGAGGATTTGAATCAGATGAATATATCGAATTCCAATGGTGTGGTGTGGGAGAGCCCTCCTCCATTGCCAGTGTGAAAATCCCAACCAAAATAAGGACAAATGAGACTATTGATATAATTGAAATTTTGTACCTAGATGGTGCTGGCTTCTACTTACCTGTTTAGAATGGCTAAGTGGATAAAGCTTTAAAAATAATGTGAAAATTTAAAGGGAAAATTTCACATATTTTTCCTATAGTTCCCCTATTTTTTTGAAATAAGATTCACTCTAAGTTCTTCTGTTTTTGAAAATGAAGTTTACACAGATCTTATCTGTTATGACAGGTCTGTTATGTTAGTTAATGATGTATCATCCTCTTAAATGATTTAATGCCAAAATTAACCTTTTAGACGTATCATCCTCTCAAATGATTTAATACCAAAATTACCCTTTTCAACATGTAAACTTACCAATATATCTTTTTAATCACTTAACTATATAGCCTTCAAACCCTGTTGATGAGGCGATGAAGGTGGAGGCATTGGTGAGGTTGCTACTTTTCAACCGAACGAGGGAAGAGGAACAAGAGGGATCTCTGCGTTTTTTTTTTTTTTTTTTTTTTTTTTTACCCAATAAGGGATAGCAAGACGAGGGACTTCTGCTTAGAACGAGGAAATTGGAAGTTTTAATTCTTACTTAGAACCATCAAGGGAGTGTTGTCCAAGTTGATGCAAACATCCTCTGTTACATACTACCAATCTCAATTTGAAACACTGGCAAATTACACAACCAATATTTTTCAATCTTTTTTGATAAGCTACTTTATTTCTAGGTTGCAGACTGATCATGCAACGATGTCCAAAATTAAGGATCGTCGACGTTATGGTAATCGGCTTGCTAATTCTTATAATTTTGGCCCAAACGAACTTCAGATATCTAAACCGCCATTACTTCCAACTCCTCCAACCTCTGTTCAAACCAGCTCATCGCGCGCACTCCAATCAAACGATTGAGTTCCAGTGAAATGTAGCAGTGACGTGACCGAGATCTTTGCTGCAATTGCAATGATAAATTTGCACCAGGTCATCGATGTAAAAATCTCCAGTTTTTCTTGTTGGAAGTAGAGTTAGATGAAACCTCCATTGAATTATCAGAATCCATAGCAGTACTGTGTGATCTTGACAATCGAGATGTTTTTGAGGTCTTCATCCCAACTGTATCATTGAAAAAAAGAATCGGACTCACGTGCAGTGTCAGACTCCCAAAAGGGGTTTTTCCCCCTTTCTGCCCAAAATCAAGACCTTTAGATTTCTTGAATCTACCCATAAATGCAAAGAATAAGATGATGAAGGACTTACTACTTGGAGAAAAGCGAGTGAAGAAGAAAGCAGGTCGCAAAGAAGAGAATTCCCACGAAGATCTCCGAGCAGGGTTGTAGCAGAAACTCAGCAAGGACGTGATGTAGGGAAGAATAAGAAAGTGTTTTTATATATAACCCTTGCCTCCATCGCAAAAGGACTCACGCTTTTCAAAATTCGGGCATTGCTTCGAAAAAGCAGTAAGCTCCCGCCACGCAACATAGTCGTGTAGGTTTGTTTAAACATCTCATCTCATGAAGTCGCGCGTAATGATGACAATAGACGTCGTTTCGCATATCAATCTTTTCCTCGCTGTGTGGCACGCATTCATAAACCAACGGATGCCTACCCCCTTGACTCCCGCAGCTGACAGTACCGTAAGGCAAGACAAAATTGCCTCAGAATCAATTCCATAAATGAACGCCATGATTTGTAGGCTCGCAAAAGATAGCAACCAAATCCTCTCGTGCGGTCCTGTCGTTTTGCCAAGGACCTGATTTTAGTCGATCTATCCTCCAATGTATTGGCAGACGGCCAGATCTAACCCCGGTCTTTAGATCTGCGGCAGGAAACTCCTGCCGCAGGAGACGATTTGAATCCCACAAAAGATTCATCAACCATTTCCAAAAGATCTTGGGCCAAATTTCTAAACCAAAAATACGGTTAGATACGGAACCGGATGGAGGTTTATGATATCACTTCCAACCATTTACCAAAAATACAGCAATGGTTTAGGAGACCGTGTGACTAAAACATATTTGCTCCCTTGACTCTTGCAGACTCAAAAGAGCCGCGGGGGAGGGGCGGTATACCTGAGTTCGGCCTCAAAACGAACTCGGTACCGACTTCCAAAATGAGTTTGAAATCTCGTCCCAAAAATGAATTGACACACATCACGTGCAAAATACCCTGGTTGCAACATGTCAACCAAAGACCCATCTCAGCAAAGACCATGCGCGCGTAAGCCCAGTCAACAGACACAACCATGATCCAAATCGTGATACCATGTGCTGGCCCATGTGCTAGATTGCACTACCAAGATGCAGGCACGTCCTTTACGTGTTGATCCACATGATCAAACGAGCAACAAGACGCTACTATACAAAATATCAAACTCCAGTTAAAGTTCCATGCATTGAGAAAAAGATAGATGGTAACATGTAAGGATGTCTATGGGTTGGATCGGGTCGGTTTTGGTGTGGGTTGAATTGGTGTTAGGTTTTATATGCCTAGCCTAAAACATGTCCATTAAGAGTTCTGGTTGGGTTAGGCTGTGCTGGATACAATAATTAACGGGCTGGTCCGATGTCGATTTGTTATAGGGTTTGGCTTATTGAGTTGATTTTGGGCTGGTTCAGTCCGGACCAAGCTTATCAAGCTTATCAGGCCTATTTTATACGTAAGATATATAACCTATTTTATTATTTCTATCTATTAAATTAGCATCATTCCTTTTATATATATGTAATTCAGTAAATTGTAATAATTAACTACTCTTTTCAACTATAGATTCATATAATCTTTCGGATTAAGAAGTGAACTATAATAGTGTAATATAATTCATCAAAATTTAAAACCATTAAAATTAAGAAACTGGGCCCGAATGGATCTTACCAGTGTTCGAGTTGGGTATTATTGGTTCAGACTAGTTCGGACTTCTTAACAGGCCGGTCCGGTCTGGTTTGGTTTGATTTGGGCTGAAACGGTGTCAGGCTTTATAAGCCTAGACCGAAACCTGTCCATTAAGGTTCGGTCCGGGCTGGGTTCGGGTTATATTTGGCCGGCTCTGTTCGTGCTACCGGGCCGGGCCCATTTTTGACACCCTTAATAACATGTGATTAACCACGTATCCAATTGAAAGCCACGCAAGATTGCCACCTCAATACCTTATGTAGTAAATAATACTATGATACAACAACTGTATATTGTTCTAGACTAATTAATAATCATGCAACATAAATGATTGTATCATCCAAAACATATACAATAATAATTAATGTATATATAGAAATTCAGTTCGAGATGGTGGTCCAGTGGTAAATTGGTCCAAAGCACTCTTGTTCCCCATGAATATCCCTAGGCACTCTTCCATTGCTTGGAGGTGTTTGATTGATAGTCTGGCTACTGCGGATCAATTAAGGAAACGAAGAATCATTGTCAATGATGGTTGTGTCATATGCTAGGCGGGTATTGAAACAAGGGACCATCTGTTCTTCAGCTGTGAGTACTCTTACTTTGTTTGGAAATCGATCTTGGCTTCTTGTTATCCAACTCAGACTCCGATTAGGAATATTGAAGTTGAAGCTTGTTGGGTGGCTAAAGTTTTTTCCAGAGGGAAAAGCATTGGAATGGTTGGAAAGATTGCATTCTGTGCGACTATCCATCACTTATGGAGAGAAAGGAATAATAGAATTTTTAAAAATTCCTCATCCTCTAGAGAAGTGATTATCCAAAGGATCCAAGACGATATCAAGCTCAAGATTTACTCCATGAAATTCAAGAGACCTGCCTCTAATAGATTCAACCACTTGGTTTAACGATGGGACTTTGATGTTACCTAGCTTTGTCTTGATTGGTAGCGGGAGCATGTTCCCCCTGCCCTTTGGTGCTTGACTTGTTTGTCTAGTTCTTTTTGTTGTTGATTCCTCCACTTAGGTTTTCCCCTAGTGGTTGATTGTTTGTGTTCTTATTTTTTCTTGGGTATCAATAAAATATCTACTTACCCAAAAAAATAATTAATGTATATATAAATAAAGGGATAATTTCAGTTACTATCCAAAAAGAATTAATCAAATCACTTGCCACTCAAGTTGTTTAAAAAAATCACATATCACCCATGTTAGACAAACGTTAGTTCATTCAGTGACGAAAAAAAGTTAAAATTATGTGTGGACGTTTATACCCTTGTCATTAAAATAAAATAAAAAATAAAAAAATAAAAAACTGAAACAAATGATTATACCGGTGTGCAGGAATTTGGGAGGGTTTCTAAATTTTGCACCGTTGACGGTGATGAGCTCCATGGAAATTTCAGAAGGTCGAGGTTTTATCTCTGGTTTCTCAAGGTGAACCTTCGTTTTTAGCATTACAGATTTCTCCATTACTAAAATTATCCAGAAATTCGTTTCTTTGTTCGTTTAATGTCTGGATTAGGTCGATTCCAGGGGCTTTCATGACCAGGAACAAAACCGAAAAATTGTTTCCTGTAAGTTCAAGAACTCAGATCCTCCATGATTCTTTCTTAGACTCTGGATTTTATCATGCGTATCCATTTGAAACCAGATGTAATTTGGGAAAAATTGGTGTTTTCCCCAACTGAAACACCTGAAATCAAAAACCAGAAAGCTCACTTCGTTCTTCCTACTCCTTTCTGGTTCTCTTTAGATTATGTGAGTCAACCCCACCCACGATCTCATCCTTCAAACTCGGACCTAATCTGATCCTCTCTAATGTTGTGTTTCACAAATGAACTCGAACATGTTGAAGCTATTCTTTGAATGAACACAGCAGTAACAAATATTGTGCCTGTAATAATGAAATCAAAACACTGAAACCAGAAACCAAAATTTAGGGTTTTAAAAGAAATTAAAATGAGTATATATATCAAGAAATTATTGAGATCCTATTTCTCATGATGATGATGACGATGGTGGGAAGAGTAAGAACGAAGGAGTTGATGAGCATGCTCGAGCTGTGCATCGATCAGAGGTAAATGATCGATTGGAGTAGCTATATGAAAACACCCAGCATGAGCAACTAGTAGGTGGTTAGAGATCGCTGCCTTCAACTGCCATTATTGTTCTCCTAAAAATGTTAGTGACACTGACAAGGGCAGCACATCATCGTTTAATCCAGCAATATTTGAACCGCCACCGCCCAGGATTCCTAACAAAGAACGAAAAGGCCCTAAATCTCTTCCACGAACATGATTTGCAAAGACGATTTAAAGAGAAACCAAAGAAGATGACCTCAATTTTCTCCCATGTATCCGGACCTACAATCTTAAAACTAGTCTAATTCATTTTTGTTCGTCGGATCTTAAAAAATAAGTAAGGGTATATTAGACTTTTTCCCTTACAATAAGGGTATTATTGTCATTCATGTATTTTCTAACAGCTAACATCAGCAACTAACGGCTCTATTAGTGATTTTTGGATCTTTCTAATAAACGTTTGTTTAACTTGGGTGGTAGGTATTTTTTTTAAACAACTTAGGTGGTAGGTGATTTGATCAATTCTTTTTGGGTGGTAGTTGAAATTTTTCCATAAATAAATATGTAACAGAACATACCTCTAAATGACGAAAATGAAGAAATAAAACACAGCTGAGTCCTGTTGGTACACTCTCCTTAAGATTGTGTTTGCCCTTTATACGAAGTACTGGGTCCCCGCAAACCAACCTCCAAGATAAAACAATCCTCTATAAGGTCACCCAATCAATGTGTACATACCATTAGATGTCGTCGGAGACTCGACGACTAAGGTTAACTATCCTTTAAAAACAAGGAAGGATAGACTCTATTGATAAAAATAGAGTAGAGAGTGAGTTGGAGGGAAAAGAGAAGAGATCAGATTCGATCTGGAATGAATTTTAAGCCTTGGGGTAATCCTCTATTTATAGGGGACAGACACCCCTTGATTGTAGCCATTTAATTGGTTATGTCCTTAAAATTGGACCACCCAGATTGCTTCTGATCTTAGATCTTGAGATCTACAATTCTGATTGCACATTTATGTGTAGAGATGAGAGTCGTCTCAAAACTGAGCTCACCTTCCTATTTGGGGCTCAATATATAAGGGTCATCCCTTATATATAAGACACCCTCCTCCATCATCCTAAGCAATGTGGGACTAATAATCCTACATTGCATAGACCAACTCCAAAACCAAATTCAAAAATTTTCGCCCAAAACTAAAAACGAAAATTTAAACTTTCATTTGAAAATTTTTTAAAACTTTTACTTTTTGACTATTTTGCAACAATTCCCCTACAAGTTTCAAAAAATAGTTAAAACCAGAATCAAACTGTTAACCTCATGAGAACTGTAAGCGACTTCGTTGCAGATGTCTTTCGACTTAAATCTACACTAGTTCTAATAGGCCACACTATAGAGTACGGGTGAAGCAACGCTCTTTGAATCTTTCCTCAATGGTGTAGCTAGCTGACCTAACAACCACCTCTTACAGTTCGACCCTCGAAAGATCCTTTCTTCAAAGTGGACTTATTTTTAAACTGACCTTGTCTCTATCCTGGTTGATAAATGTTTATGAGAGTTCACCCTTAAAACTCTCATTGAAAATGACCCCACTTGCTACATCCAATAAGGTCAGCCCATAGTATGTACCACTGTTAACACACCCCCGTATTTCTCTGGAATAACTTGGTTTGACTAAGAATCTTTGAGATTCATTCTCTATTCATTGTGGAGAGTACTACCTTACCGTCTGACTAGAATGAGTAATATTATGATAGTACTAAACAAGTCATCTGTGTGACTTCATTTTTACCCATTAAACCTAATTCTAAGGATCACTTATCACATAGGTTGGGTTTTCATCATATGACACAAGCTTCAAACTCATTCTTTTAGATGTGTCAATTATGACTCTAGTGGTTTGGGCTTTGTAAATATATCTTCTAGATTCTTTTCTAACTTTACAAAGTCAATAACTATCGTTCTTTCACTTACATACTACCTCATAAAGTTGTGTCTCAAGCGTATATGTCCTATTTTCTCATTATATATCTTGTTTTTTTCTTTAGCAACGGCGGCCTGACTATCACAATGTAATGATATTGGGGACATAGGTTTAGGCCATAATGGAATTTCTACCACCAGATGTCTAAGCCAATAAATTTCTACCCTAACCTTCTCCAAGGTTATAAATTCTACCTCCATGATGGAGCTTGAACCACAAATTTACTTAATTTATTTCCATGAAATAGCTCCTCCACCTAGAGTGAACACATAACCACTTGTGACTAAGAATTCCTTTGTATCGGGTATCCAATTAGCGTCACAATACCCTTCTAGAACTAAAGGGTTCCCATTATAGCGTAAACCATAATTCATAGTTCCATTTAAGTACCTTAATAACCTTATTAGAGCTTTCCACTACTCCTTCCCTTGGTTATAAGTATGTTGACTTAACTTCCCTACCAAGGCTATATCTGATCTTATGGAATTCATTAAGTATGATACTGATCTAATAATATTAGAATACTCTTTTTGGGAGACTGGTTCACCTTGAATCTTTATGAGATCGCTTCCTACATCTAAGGGTATTTTTATCAAAGAACAGTCATAATACCCATACTTCTTTAACAGGTTTTCCACATAGTATGCCTGAGATAGTATTCTCATTGATTTTCCTTATAACTCTGATGCTTAGAATCACATCAACCTCTCCTATATCTTTTGTATCAGACTTAGACATAAGTACTTTCTTTGTTGAATTTACAACACTTAAATCAGTTCCCATTATTAGCATATCATCAACATATAGTACAACAATAACACATTTTTCATTATTAAACTTATTATATACACATTTATCATAATTATTAACAAAATCATCGTTCAATAATACTTGATCAAGTTTTTTATGCCATTGTTTATGTGTTTGTTTTAAACCATACAGAGATTTAATTAACTTACAAACTTTATTTTCTTGTCCAGACACTATACAATCCTCATGTTGTCTAATATAAATTTTCTCTTTTAAATCTCCATTTATAAAGGCAGTTTAATATCCATTTGATGAATAACTAAATTGTAAATAGAAGCAGTTGCAAACAAAGTTTAATTGTAACAATACAAACTAAAGGAGAGAAAATATCAAAATAATCTATGTTCTTCTTTTGCTTAAACCCTTTTACTACTAATCTTGTCTTAAACTTTTCAAGAGATCTATCAGGCCTTAATTTTCTTTTAAATATCCACTTCGTATCTAAAAACTTTGTTCCTGGTAGAAGGTCCACTATTTTTCGATTGTAATTCTAAATTATAGAATCCAACTCACTCTTAATGGCCTCCTATTAGAACACCGCATCTGGAAATGTTACTGCCACTTGATAAGTTAAAGAATCTCTATCCACATAACATACTAACATGTCATCACTAAGGTTAGTAGGTTTTCTTTGTCTTTTACTTCTCCTTAAAATCTCCATATTTATTTCATTAGGTTCTTATTCTTTATTAATTTTATTATCCATAACAGAATTCTTAGAATTATAAGTAACATGATTCAACTTTGGAAAAACATGTTTAAAAAATTCAGTATTAAGAGATTCAATAATAGTGTTAGCATCAAACATATTTTCAACATATTTTAATTCCAAAAATCTATGTGATGCACTATGCTGAGCATAACTTATAAAGATATAGTCACAAGTCTTTGGTCTAATTTTCCTTTTCTTAGGTTCAGGGATTCGAACCTTGGCTAGACACCCCCATACCTTTAAATGATTAAAGGATAGTTTTCTCCCATGCCAAAGTTCAAACAGAATCAAGTCAGATCTTTTGGGAGGAATCTTATTAAGAATATAACAGGCAGATAAGATAGCTTCCCCCCCCACATATTATATGGTAAATCAGAACTAATAATAAAACAGTTTATTATTTCTTTTAATGTTTTATTTTTCTTTCTACAATTCCTTTGGGCTCAGGTTGGTAGGGTGTAGTGGTTTCATGAATAATGCAATTATCTTCACAAAACTTATATAGGCTATAAATGCCATACTCAATTCCTCTATCAATTCTTAATCTTTTAATTTTTCTATCTAGCTGATTTTCTACTTCAAACTTATATATTTCAAAATCATTTTCAACTTCATGTTTAGATTTTAAGAGATATACTTTTGTATATGGTGCAAAATGCAAAATGCATCATCTACGTCCATCGTTTTTAGTTAGAGCCATTAAATGGTTTTATGCTATCAAACTCAGAGACGATACATAGTTTTTCCATTGCAAAACCAACTTCAGTAGTTAAACCAAATTCAGTGTTGGCCATGATGATAGTCTAAACAATATATAAATCACAATCTTAAGAATTGTAGTAAATAATACTATGATACAACAACTATATATTGTTCCAGACTAATTAGTAATCATGCAACATAAATGATTGTATCAACCAAAACATATACAATAACAATTAATGTATATATAAATAAATATGTAACAGAACATATCTCTAACTGATGAAAATGAAGAAATAAAACAGAGCTGAGTCGTATTGGTATACACTCTCCTTAATATTGTGTTTGCCTCCTATACGGTGCACTGGGTCTTTGCAAACCAATCTCCAAGATAAAACAGCCCTCTACAAGGTCACCCAATCAATATGCACAAACCATTGGATGTCGTTAGAGACTCGACGGCTAAGGTTAACAATTCTTTAAAAACAAAGAAGGATAGACTCTATTGATAAAAACAGAGTAGAGAATGAGTTGGAGGTAGAAGAGGAGAGATCAGATTCGATCTGGAATGAATTTTAAGCCATAGGGCCGTCCTCTATTTATAGGGGACAAACACCCCTTGATTGTAGCCATATGATGTGTTGTGTCCTTAGATATGGACCACCCAAGTTGCTTCTAATCTCAAATCCTGAGATCTATGGTTCTTATTGCACTTTTATATATTGCTACACATAAGCACCCTTCCAAGCCTACGCCTACACCCACGCTTGCATCGCAGGTTGCAGGTTGATGTCCGGTCCTGTCCGACGTACTCGTGTGTGTGAGAGTTGTCTTAGAACTGAGTTCACCTTCCTATTTGGGGCTCAATATGCAAGGATCATTCCATATATATAAGACACCCTCCATCATTCCTAAGCAATGTGAGACTAATAATCCTACATTGCATAGACCAATTCCAAAACCAAATTCAAAGTTTTTCATCCAAAACTTTCTTTTGAAACTTTTACTTTTTGACTATTTGACAACACCTTGAAATTTCCACATCAAATGAAGGCCAGTCTCTCAATCCTATAAATAATCTTTAGATAGAAGGTAAAAAGGTTGAACTTCTTCACTTACTTATTTTCTCTCAATTTCACTATGACAAAAGTACCCACCCAAAAAAGAAACTCGTATTCATCTTCACGAGTTTCATATTGCTTGGTCATACTCACTTAAGCATCAAAGTGGTCCTAGGGTTTTCCAACCTGCCCACGAGTTTGTTTACTTCTTCTTGTGCAATTCTGAGCAATTTGGTAGGGACGGGCGTCGTTTGACATCAACCTAACCTGAGCAATCTGGTATTGATATTAGATACATTATTGGTCAGTATCGATGATATATTAATATGGTATACCTTTTTGGTTTTGGTCAAGTATTGGCCAGTATCAATTAGTATCGACCATGTATTGGGCAGTATCGGTCAAATATCAATCCTCACACGAATTCATCCAAACAATACCATATCAATCAAGTATCCATATCAATCATTGATGATACCAATAATAGATCGAAAAATATACTCTATGGATACCTAAAACCATACTCGTACCAGTTTCCTACCCATTGTATACCTTAGTATAGGATGGATAAAAAAAAAAAAAAATTCTCTAAGTCCCCTCTCGACCTCTTTACTCTTTCTTTCAGTCTTCCAATGATTCAAATATGAATTTACCATCGAAGTGGTCCTAGTCCTCAGAGTCAGACCCTTTTAAATGGATAAACTGTTATTTATTTATTTATATATTTTGCATAAAGAAGAAAATAGGAACACTATCTGATCGAATAATGTTTATCTGTCTGCTCTTTAGTCATGAGATTTTCTGCTCATTTTGCAGTTTTGTCTGGTGATTTGCAATTGATAAACCAATCTCCAACTTCCAGCCAATTTTGGTCTTTCCTGGCGGGCTGCGTGGTCGGTTGGCATAGAATATAGGTTAGTAATAAGTTCGAAGTTCGTACGTTTGTACGGGAATATGCGTCGGAAGAGTTTTTGTTAAAACTTCCAACTGAACAAAGAGACATTGAAAAAACAGAAAAATGTTACAGTAAGGTTCTGTTTGTTTTAATCTATAATGATGATAACAAAGAAATTTTTCATATAAAATATATTTTCTTATTATTTATTTATTTTAATGTAAATACAAAGAAAGACATTGAAAATTAAGACCGTTTTACATAGGAAAATTGTTCATGTAAAATATAATTTACATGAAAATTTTTACAATAAAACAAACATTGTCTTTAATAATTTTTCATGGAAAATATCATTTTAATGAAAAAGTTAACAACAAAACAAACAGGGCATAAAAAAAAAAAGCTTCACAAAGGTTTGAAAAAGACAGTTTGGAACCGTTAAAACCAATTAATCTCTACTTTAAGATTCATAACTTACTGCCTCCATCATAAGCCCACCTCTATACTATTTAAAAACTGGATAATTTAAACTTTGATTAAATAATCGATTTTGTTAAGCTTTTCAAACTGTTTAATAAATAATTCGATTTTAATTTTATCCTATTCGTAACCAAGGGATTCCAAATCGAACCATTAAACCAAACTCGCAACGTTTAACACCCTTACTTGGAAGGTCTAGCGAATGAGAATTTGGTGGCCATGATTACTGGCTGGAAAGAAGAAAAAACTAGATACCGAATTCTTTTTTCTTTTTCAAAATTACCCAGAATAAGAACTACCATATATACTTCCTTCAAACAGAAATTGCTTTTGTACAATGCTAATACCAATTCTATGCAGATTGAGTAATTAAAGAAGAAAAAGGAAAGAGGAAGAAGGGAAGGGATTAATCTGAGAGAGACAAGATGATACACAGAGATACTTTGTTTCAGTTCTTCATGCACCATTGCTTATGGCCTGGAACCCATTTCGGGCATTTAGGACTGAAGTAACTGGAGATAACCTTGGAATTGAGGAGCTCAACAATGGGTGCAAATTTCACGCATCTGGGTGTCTTGTACTGATTAATGGAAGCACCCATGCTAAGAGCAAAATCCATGAGCTTGTCGAAAGTCCCTGTCTCGACTATCTTAATCTCTAGGGGCCCAATTGATTTGTCCGAGACTCTTCCCTGGCGATAAACGCTGTTCAGAGATTCTTCAACTGTGAGGCAGCAATCCTCGAAGACTGATGGCGGAATTGTAGTCAACCCACCAAGCCGAAGCTCCCAGTAGAGGACATAATGTCCTGGGATGGTGCTTGTGTCCACGCAGCTTGTGTATTCTGCTAGAGATGAATCGAATGGCACCAGATGGTTGACAGCATTCTTAACAGCATTCTGCAACTCCACCTCGTCGGTCTTGTCTGAATCGATGCTCAGAACGACATTCTTGCGGCACACGAAATTGAATTGGGGGGCCTTGTTCTTGAATCCAGCCACGCGAAGCACATCTCCAACTTGGTATCGGTAAAGCCCTGTTTTTGAAATCCAGGAATTAAGGATTGGAATTTGGAAATACTGAAAAGAAGAACCCAAAAAATATGATTCCTTACCAGCATAAGTTGTGACAACGAGCTCGTATTCTTGTCCAAGCTTGACATCGACGAGATCAACCAACTCCTGCTGCTCCCTATCGTTGAGCGAAGTGGGTAGGGAGATGGAATTGGTGACTCCATTATTCCTGTTAACAGGCAGGAACTCGAAGTAACCCATGTTGGGGAGGAGAGTGTAAGAGACTTCACTGGGCTTGCATAGAGGCCTGAGGTTGAGGCCGAAGTAACATTCAGAGGACGCGTACATGGTGCAGACCAGAGGGATGCCATTGCTATAGTTATCAATGGTGGGAATGTACTGAGACATGGTTCCAGTCACGATAACATCGATGTATTTGGTGTTAGGCCACAGCCTTTTGATGATCCCCTGCCATGAATCCCTGCTGCATTCGTTTTCGATGAAATCAGCCAGTTTGGGGTTGGGTTTGAGAATCTTGGAGACTGCTTCCCTTACAGATGGATCAGTGATTTGGGGATTCATGGACCCAGTTCGGATATCGTTGCAGAGGAGGGTCCAGTGCTTCTCTAAGAACCGGATGGCTCGAATGAATCCAGAAGCAAAGACAGCTCCCACCCGCAGCACTTCCTTGTGTTGACACAGGCCGCAGAGCAACTGGGAGTACATGCTTTGGTAGGAATCAGAACAGAGGATGGTCTCATTGGGGCTGGTGTAGTTGGTGTAAGGATCGTAAGGTCTGTCCTTGAAATGTGAGCTTTTGTAGTAGCTGGTGAGCACAGGACGAGCTACGAGTCCACAGGGTGTCTTTGCCTCTGATTTTATGAACAAGAAGTACATTCCTTTCCCCTGTTCCAACCCAGGAACGAACTGATCCATCACTGGCATCAGGAGGCTGTAGATCAAAGATCTCCTCTCCAGCTCTTCTTCAATCGTTGGCATCAGTTTTCTCTCCCCGCCTGATGTTCCAGAGCTGCAAAACCCAAAACCCAAAACCCAAAATCAAATCTCCCAATTAAAAGCCTAACACTTCAATGATAAACCCAAAACAGAGAGAAAAACTGACCTTGTTAAGAATTCGGAAATGGGTTGGGCACAGAGGATGGGGGAAGTATCACCATTGGAGATACGATTGAGATCGGGCTGAAGATCCTCGTAAGTGACAACAGGTAAGAGCTTCTTGAAGGATTCACGGTCGATACGCCCATTAAGGCCGTGACGCTGCAAGTACTCGACATGAGCGCTACGAGAGAGTATCTCGGCGAGGACACGCTGCTGAACTTGATCGGCGTTGGCTGTGACATCTTCGATGAACTGAAGTGCTTTCTTGTTCTTTTCTGCAAGTTTACCATCAACGAGGACTGGGGATGTGGATTTGGGAGCTTCCGGCATGTTTTCAGCAGTAGAGCAGAAATTACAGCTCCACTAGGGTAGAGAGAAGAAATAATATATGTTAATGTGAAGGAGGATTTTAGCAGAGAGGGTCAAAGAGAGACTGGAGAATGAACTGAACAGTCGAGAAAGGAACAGAGAGAAGCAGGGGAAGAGAAAGGAATGGTGATGTACTGATGTGGGTTGGGTTGGGGGAGAAGTGGGGAGGTGTATATATAGAATTCTCTGCCTTCCCAGTGTTTGTTTTTTGGGTAAAATCTGCCTTCCGAGTTCAAGGCTTCGTAACTTCAACAGACAATATTTGACTGAGGATATTATCGTAAATATTCTTCTCTCTCCATCCATAATAAATTATTATTATTATTATTATTATTATTGAGTTTTTCTACTCTAAAGAGGGTCTGGATCGTCCGCAGTTGTGTAATCACATCTGGGCGTTGGATTACATTGATGTACGTGTAGATATACTCTCAACGACCTAGATATGACTGCAAGGATTACACGGTTATAGAAAATTTTAGTCTCTCTATCGAACCAATTTTAAAATAAATTTTACTCATCAAGAAGCTTCTTGTTGACTTGCCTAAGAATGTTGGAGAGGTTCTGTGTAACTTCACAAGCGGAATCAAACCGGTTTTGGTTTTAGATAATAAAAAATCCAAGCAGACTGATGATGCCAAATCAATTAACAACTTGATTAAGGCTCTCTTCGGTAGATTATATTTATGTCTATTAACTATTTATGACAAATTATTTATGAGAAGAAATTATGAGTCATATTCAATAATGCTTTGGTACCACTGTAATAATAGATTATCACAATAATGATAAATATTTTTTAATCTATTTGTAAATTTTAAATTATATTAAACCTTATTCAGTACCTCCGGAGGCTTACACAATTAACCGGGTTTCGGATTTTGATAGCCTCCATCAACAGATTTTGGAAACATGTTCTGCTTATTTAGCTATTCCAACATGATGAAGTTGAAGCGATTGAAAAGATTTATTTGAAGGCATTTCTTGCTGTTGACAGATTGAGATGGAGTGAAATTGAAAATGGATTTTACCAATAAAAAAAAAATAGAAATGGAGAATTTATAATAAAATTTGCTTTTACCATTTCCTATGTAACCAGATTGAGGAGTCGATTTTCACTTGGCCTTTTACTTCAAAATCTCACAAATGGCTATGTGCCCCTATATCCATTTGGAAGAGATTTTGGCATTGTCAGACTCTACCAAAAATTAAATCTTTTATATGACAGTGCTTGTGCGAAGGTTCTTGTTATTAATGAAGGTTTATCTCAAAGGCACATTCCTATCAATTTCTATTGCCGACGATGTAGTAATGAAGATATGTCTATTGATCGTACTTAATTCCACTGCTCTTTCGCAAGGCCTGTCTGGTTCGGGGTTCGATTGTAGTCTCTCCTTTCGGGTGCCTAATTCTTTAGATTTTGATGTTTTACAATGACTGAGTAATTGGGACTCTTTGTTCTTTCATTCCAAGCATGATGCTCGTGACAAGTTTGGGTTGGCTTCCTTTAAATACTGGCTTTTAGGGAGAGCTTAAAGTGAATTACTTTTCAACAACACTAATTAGTCCCCGGCGAGAGGTCATTTGCACAGCTGAAAATGCATTCAAGAAATTCTCCAACAATCTTTCATTACCTTTTGTCCATAGATCTTCATCCACTTCTGCTGGGACGATTGAAGTTGTTTGGCGCCCTCCTTCTCTCAGTTGTATTAAAATTAACTTTTAACACCAGTTTTCTGTGAGAAGGAAATTTTGGAGGTGCTGGCTTCATCTTTAGAGACCATAGTGGAATGGCCATTCGAGCGGTATCTCTTCCTCTTATAGTGATGTCTGTAGTTGCCGGTGAAGCCTTGACTATCAAATTTGCTCTCACCTCGGTTTTGGAGGATGGTTTCACTAACCTTATCATTGAATCCGATTGCTTGGAAGTTATCAAAGGTCTCAACTCTTCCTCCCCTACTGACATGGCTATTCAATCGATTCTTGATGATATCCAATCTTTGGCCTCTTTTTGTGAGCAATGTATTTTTTATTTCATTCCTAGGGAAGCTAATGAAGTAATTAATTCCCTTATTAAGAAAAGGTTGTGAATTTACCCGGAATGTTTTCATGGCCAATCTCCACACCTTGGCTCCATGATGCTTGCTGTAAGGACGCCTTGGCTTTTTCCAGATCTAGTTATCTGTAAATCTCTAAAAAAAAATTAAAATATAAATAAATATCATAAATCATATCAAACAACTATATCTATTATAGTGTATTATATAATTAATTATATAATACATATTACATATCAAAGAGAATCTTAATTTTCCATTGAAAATTGAAATAGATACAAAAGAATATTGAGAGACCTCCTCACCATAGGGAACAAGATCATTTTCAGATTAATATTACTCGTTTCATTTGATTTCTGGAGATCTCACATTTCTCTAAGCTCTTTTCCAAGATTATTACTATTGACTTTACAAAATAAATAAATAAATAAATAAATAAAATAGAAGAATGTTACCATTATGGGAGGAGTGCTTCAATAATATTGTTATAAAACCAATTAAAAATCGATTAAATCAATTTTATTTGATCAGTCAGAACCGATTTTGGTTTTGGTTTGACCACTTAAGCCTATTTTAAAGTTGGAGAGACACAAAGGAAAGAGGGATGAAAAGGAGGAAGAGGGGGAGAAGGAAGTTGATTGGAAAGGCAAGTCCCGGTAAAAGCGGGATTACAATAATAGGGTACACCAGGGGTACATCTCACTATGATACATGGGTGCCTGTAATGCGGATGTTCTTCAAAACCGCGGCAGCCGCTTCCCCGCTCCCGTTGGTTTTAATTTAAATTAATCCCATAAATTAAAATGCAGTAACTCAACGCTTCTCTCGCCGCCGACACTCTCTTCCACGTGGGTTCGGCATTTTCTCGCTGACCGGCCGGGCCTGGCGGTCGCTTGAAAGATCCGTGCACACATGGGAACTTTTATTAGTTGACTTTAATTTTTTTTTTTTTTTTTGATTTTGTGAGAAGGGAAATTAATACAACCATACCAGTTTACATACGACAAAGCTATTGAACACGTGGATTATTGAACACATTAATTTTTTTTTAACTTTTTTGTAAAGATGTTGAAGTTGACGTATACGGTGACAAAAGGAATTTCGTGAGGATATTTTTTCGACAGTGCTATCATTCGGCTTGTGATAAAAAGGAGATTTTTTTTTTTCCTGGTAAAAATAAAAGGGGAGAATTTTGCCTCCTTTGGCTTTAAAAAGTGAAAAGAAATTTTATTACTTAGAATTTAGAGAAATAAAAAAACCAGGAAGAGAGGGGTAAAGGCAAAATTTCACCATAATTTTATTTCTCTCTTTTAAAATACGGGTTTCTTTTTTCTTTTCAAGTGTTCAATCTTATCCCTTAAAAATAGGTGTCGTGGCTAGAGAGTTCCTAGGTCGTCTGATAACAATCTTGTGATAGGTTTTCTATAACTTCACCAGATATTCTTGTTGGAAGGTATCCTTACTAGTTGACACATGTCAATATGGGATAATCTCCCTTATTGATGTTGATTTACGGGTATCCCTAGGTTCATGGGGATAAGCCTTTCCGTTTAACCTTCTTGTGAGTTGGCATTTGATTGCGGACTCATGGATGAGGAAACGCGACTCACCTATATTGTAAACTTGGACAGACCACGTGTCCCTTTCTAACTGGTTGCTCCATCATTTCTCTTTCACCTCGTTAGCGTGTAGATCACTCTCCCTTTTTATATATAATATATAATGTCTAATAAGCTATGAATGACTGTGGTTGGATCACTTGTGGGAGAATTGGATTGATCAAATAGTGATATCAAAGTGCTGGAAGAAAGCATCTCTTGGTATTGAACTGAGTTTTTCGTCATCCATGGCCGTATGTTTGATGGGTGATAGATGGGTTGCAATTCAAAAGTAGGGGGCAAGGTCAATTATTCATGATCATGTCCCTAACTTTCACCTTTGATATTTATGTTAATACATAATTGGATATCGTGTAGGCATTATTAACAAAATTTTACCCAAAAAAAAAAAGCATTATTAACAAAATATCCTGATGGAGTAAAGAACAAATCCACATATGGAGAAGTACTTGTAGCGCAGTAGTGGTTGTCTGATGGTGCTTTCAGTTTAAGTCTGAAAAGATCGAGTGTTTTGATTCTCTTAAGTTTTACGTCCATTGGATGACATGCCATCCATTTTCTTCATACTTTTCCCCTCGAGTCTCATTAAGTATACAATCCACTTTTGGACAACTATTATCGTGGGCCCACCTTAACACACACACAAAAAAGACAACTTCACATAATTTTTGGGGATTGAATGGTCATTAATTAGATTCTTTTAGGTTGTAAGATGTGTTATATAGAAGATGTTACCTACACAACAATGCCATGTGTATTGGATATGACCGTAGATTTATTTAGTAGAAATTATGGAGTAATTAGTTATGAGTCAATTGTTCATTTGTTCATTGTATTAGGAGTTGTGGGTGTGGTTAATCATATATAGTGGGGTGGATTCAAATCGTCTTCTCTTTGAAATTTGGAAGGAGGGATGGTGGTCTAGATGGATGGTCAATACCTAGCTCTTAGGTGAATTCGAACCGTCTATCTGAGCCGACACCCCAGTCAACAAACTGAACCGACAGGGGTGTCGGCTCTGATGGATGGTTCGGGTTCACCCTAGAGGCAGGTGTTGACCATCCATCGAGACCGTCACCCCTCCTCCCGAATCTCAGGGAGGAGACGAAGTGGATCCATAGTGGGGTTTAGTTTTTCGGATGTGTGAGAGTTGTTTGGATATTAGATGAGAAATGTTTTTATTTACATACTTATAATTGGAAGTGAAGGAAAGATAAGGAAGAAGTTTCTGGATTCTTATAAATTCTCTTAAATTAGAATGAGGTCAGGGTTCTTCTGTAAAGTCAGAGTCATGTTCCTTCAATTGAACCATCTATCCTTAATGTATATCTTATATTTTCACATTTGTTATCTCTTATCACCCTTTTTCTTAATTTTCTCTCTTATCTTTCCATCAAGATATGTATGTTTGCATCAAGTGATATTAGAACAGTGGTTCTTTAGACTCTACCCTCGCTATTGAAGGATTGACCTAGTGCCAGAGTAGAATAATCAAGAAAGGGCTATTTGCCATCAGGCATAGATTTTGGAGTATGGTGGAGTTGCTTTTGAAAATGGCTACTTGATCCAGAGTGGGCCGCCATGGATGTTAGTTCAGAAATGTAGTGGGTTGTTACGATCTCATATTAGCCTTATGGAGGATAATCCCACATTGGTGTCGTTAAGGATTTGATGCGAGTTGATATGGTTTTGGGTTCCCTCTCCTTACAGACCAATCTTAGGGATAAGTACTTCCAATATCATGACAGATGACCAAGATGCCAAAGCCCAGTTTAGATTTGAAAATCCATTTGCTTAAGAAAGAACCCATGGCTAGGAGAGAAGAGCGATCAATGCATTTCAATTCTGGTGGGATTCTAACTTCAAAGACTAGTGTAGAAATGGGAAGGATAGAGCGCTTGGACAGACATGCAAGGTCCAATGTCTTTTTTTTTTTTTTTTTTTTTTTTTTTTTTTGGGGTAGGGTTGTTTTGGTGGAGACGAGAGGGTATAGAGATTCGAGAGTCTTGATACCATGTTTAGTTTCTATCTCAAAAGTTCGAACTATTAAGTAAATGGACTATCAAATATATATAAGGTACCCAAGATTCCAGGCTTAACCAATGTGAGATTATTCTATCTAAAAAGATCGATAGTGATAGGGAAAATATTGAATCTGCATGATATGTAGTTAAATTATTTTAGGCTTGGTTCTATTTAAATGTAACAGGTCAGTTATATGGTTTCTTGTAATGGATTCCCTTTAGAACACTCATTGGACCATCATAAAAATTTCAGTATGATGGTAGTTGTAAGGCGTCCAAATCCTCTCCTCCACGGCTCCCCGGCTCCCACCCCATCCAACCGTTGGAGGGGTGATCCGGCTCAAACTCCAACCCCCTCCAACGGTTGGATGGGGTGGGAGCCGAGGAGCCGTGGAGTAGAGGATTCGGTTCCAGTTATAAGAGGAGGATCTGTATTGGACAATTGAAGACACATCCTAGAGAAGGAAATTGGAGGATGGATTCCCAAATTCTGAAAGAATGGGAAGAGTGGAATTACAGAAGGAACAAACCATGTATCAAGTAATCACTATTAGATCCATCAAATTGATTGATTCATATTGATGTTAGAGATAAAAATCCTCTCCATCAGTTCAGTTGTCCAGCAAAACATCGGAGGACTATAATACACTAGGCACACATCCCAATCTAATTCCAGTCGTTCGATATTCAGCTGGACGGATGGAGAGGATTTCTGTTAGATTTTTATCAATTTTTATTTTAAAATTATTATATATGATATTGGGATCCATATTTAATCCAGATATTTTTATTTATATCAACTAAAAGGTGTGACCGGGTGTCGACACGTGGTCCTACTCCCGCTACTGTCGCCGCCTGTCTTCCGTGCTTGTGCCAAGTTCAGCCATTAACTCAGCGCCGTCACGTGTCACCCATTCATTCGAGCTATCTGCTTTTCTATCCAAAAAAAAAATTGAAAAAAGTTGACCTGAAGAAGATGGACCAAACCCCGAGGAAATGGACGGCCATGATAAAATATTGAGATAAATAATAATAATAATACGTTACTAATGCTAGTATTATATAATTCGTGTAACTGACGGACGGACAGGATCCGTCAATCGGGGAAAGAAATGGCGGGAGAAAGAAACATAAAATAGAGAGAGAGAGAGAGAGAGAGAGAGAGAGAGGGGTCAGTGACTCAGTAGTAACTGTTTGCTTCGGGGTGAAACCTAGAAAATGTAGTGACGGACCCACCAAGGCAGGAGACCTTCAACCCTCGACCGATTGGTGCGGGACTTCGGGGTTGGGTTGTCGGGTTTGCAGGGTTCTTATTTCCTTGTGCTTGGTGAATCAATGGAGTAATATTGGAGAGAATAGGACTTACGGGGAATGTCTTCCCCGAGAATGTGTGTTGCTTTTATGGGAGACACTGACAGTTGTGCATTATTCTCTCACCATTGACTTACCTTGCAAAATATCTTTCTCTCACTTAGATTAGCATGTCTTCATGGGCCAAGATCCTCTATATTGTTGTTCTAGAACAGTATTGATCTTGATCGTTGAAAATACATTAGGATATGTGATTAGGATATGTGATTGATGTATTCCTAAGAGTCAAGATCAGCACTGTTATATGGCATTGCTACAGACCAACTTTTTCCTATCTTCATCTATTCTTTTCCTTTCCAAAGATATTATTGATAAATTGATTTCGTTCAAATCCAAATGCCCTTCAAATTGTAATATGACGGCTCAGTCTAGTGCACATAACAATACATTGATTTGCGCACAAAGTAAACTTCTATCCCAAAGCTTCTATTACTACAGGATCTGAGAAAGAAATGACTATAATATATACATCTTATCCCTACTTTATAGAAGAGTGGAAAGGGAGTAATATATACAATCTTTCTAGATTCGAACTCGTTATTGTTACAAGGGTTTGTTATTTTTTCAAACATAACAAGGAATCTATTTTATCACATGGGCAAATGATGTTTACATTTCAACCGTTGGATAAAAAAAACATGGTCGAGATTATCCATATGTCGAATTTCAAACTCTAATTCAATCAAATACCCCTTATGTATTAATATACATCCCGTATATGTTCATGCATGTGTACGAGGATTCTAAACAATGTTATAACACTCCTCAAATTTGAATGGATTAAATTAAAAAAAATAGTAAAAATGAATAGTCTAGATTTATTTTGTTACGTTTCCAAACGTAACAAACCTTTGTTACAGGAACAACCACCCAATAATATATATATATATATATTGGTAAAGATCAGTAAAGAATAGATTAAAATCAAGAAAAAACCTTAACAGAAAAAACCAGCCGAAAAAATTAAACAAAAATCAACAAGAGACCACCTTCGTCAATGGCATCAGTAAAACCTTGAACCAACCAAAAATTTTAAAAATTTTAAGCAATAACACCTAGTAGAGCCATTATCTAACCTAAGAATTTGCATCCCAATCAATCTCTAACCAAAGAGAAAACTGGAGGATCACGAGACCTCCTTTGGGAGAGAGCAGATGCTTTAGCAGTATCATCTCTACCTTCTAAAAACTTAAACTTCTAAAATCCAGTGAGTGAGGAATAATTTATTGAATCTGAATCTTCTCTTCACGTGGTAACCATCCCACATCTATAAGAGTCCTCCATCAGATATGTCCATCAGATATGAGTCCGTAGTTCAGAGATGAGTCTCACATTTATGAACGACTCAAAAGTATATATCCCAATACTATCGTATTTACTTTTCTTTTTTTTTTTTCTTTTTTTTTCTCTCTCTAAATTTGTATATTTACTACAAACCCTTCCATGCACGTATCATCACGTAGTAGTAAACTGATATTACCTACGTATTACTTACTATTTAATTATAGCTTCAAAGTACAACACAATCAAACCTAGCCTTTCATTGGCTAATTTATCTTCGAAATCAGATTGTAGAAACAGTAAATTATATATATATATATATATATATATATATATATATATATATATATATATATATATATATATATATATATATTCCACATGCAAATCTTTCTTAAAAGATGAGTCCTCCAAGAACTAGGCAAGACTTTTCCATTTTTAACAATTGAAAAGGCCTTTTGGAACTCGTGTTCATCTTCCTTTTTCAGTATTATTTAGATCTCTACTTTCTTCTATTATCTTAGGAATCTTCTTTCTCATTCTTAATTTTCTTGGTTTGGGTAGGGACAGGACTGCATCAATATGAGTGCTCGGTCATCCCAATTCGTCTGATGGATAACTGAAACGATTAAACGATCGAAAACAATCCGGTTGGCACCACATGGCAGCCGCAAGCCTCTATGCCAACACACAGCAAGTAGCAATGTAGCATGTGGCACCAGCCAAATATTGAGCAGCAGGTCACACAGCAGCTTGCGAGTGCAAAGGGTCGAGGTTGGTTGCTTTAACAATTGGTTTTGAAGACAGGTAAAAAAAAAAAAACAAAGGTAAATCCAAGAATAATTCATTCATATGTACTTACATGTACTTGTGTCCTCTATAGAATCCTATCACTGTTCAAATCTAATGAGCTCCACATTCTAGAAGTGGGTCTCACACAATGAACTCCCATTAAAAGTACATATCCATACTGGGAGTCCCAACTCAATAAATCTAAAGTGACTACCGGGTAGGACAATGGAAATTTCGACAGAGGCCATATGGGAGTTGTTGGAGGATCCAAATCGTCTCCTGCGACAGGAGGCTCCTGCAGCTGATCCAAGGGTTTGGGGTTCAGTCTGTCTGCCTGCTAACACATGGGAGGTGGGCCGATTGAAATCCGGCGCAGACAGCAGGTTGGCAGGAGACGGTTTGAATACGGTCTTGGAGGGCATTTTTTTGAGAAAAAAAGAAGAAAAATTAGAGGTCAAAAAAGGAGCGATAACAGAATTGAACAAAGAAACGCAAAGAAGGTTCTTCCGCGGCCACATTGATTTGCCAAATGCATACTCATTGGTGGTTTGCGAAGCATAATATCAATTCCATGCTCTAAGTGAAGCACGTGCACTTAAGTGAAATTTAGGATTCTTTTTCTTTGGCTTAAGTCACTCCCGCAAAACCAGCCATCCTGTAAAAGGGTAAAGTTGATCCTACGATCTACCTTTCACCCGCAAATTGGTAAGAAGATCCAATGGCTCACTTTGAAGCCTTTTTTGAATTGGATAGATGCTCCTTCCTCTAATCGTGTGAACTCTCCATGTTTCACTATTCACAAATCAAGGGCTGAAAGCCTTTTGGAGTTTATTGGGCTCATTCAAAAGCATATTTTGGTCCAGTTTTTATGTGTTGGCTTGAAAATCGTGAAAGGAGCTATTTGAAATGATTGTGAGTATTTTGAGTAAGGGTGTCAAAGGGTCCGTTTCGGTTTAGGCCAAGTTGGTGTTGAATTTTATAGAATCAGTCCAAAACATGTTCAATAAGAGGTTTGGATTGGACAGGCTACACTATGAACAGTAACAATCGAGCCGGTTTGATTTTGATTTCTTATCGGGCTTGGCTTATCAGGATGGTATTGGTCTAGTTTGGTATGAGCCTAGTTAAAAGCCCCGTAGGAAATGAAAGTAAAAAAAAAAAAAAAAAAAAAAAAGAGCTAGAGTTTACTATTCGGTCTAAATTGAGATGGTTTGGGTCATTATCGGGTTCGAGCCGATTTTTTGGGCTCTTATTAGACCAGACTAGGACAGGTATAGTATGACATTGAGCATCCTGAAATTTCAGTCTGGTTCGGTCTCGAATTAAATCGATGCGGTTCGGTCCAATCAATTGGTTCAGGCCAACTTTGACCCCCCTAGTTTTGAGAATTACAAGTCACCCCCCAAGTATTGAAAGAAAATCCTCAATGAAGATTGAAGGTAAATTGGATCTTGAAGTTAGTTGAGTATGTTACACCAGCAACTCAAGCTATACTAAGCGTGGAAATCACGCTTCAAGGGTAACTTTTGCATTTAGTCATCCATATGTGTTGTAGTTTGATAGTTAGGTGTTTGTTGAAATATCTATTAGAGCTAGTAGTTTAAATTGAGGGAGAGACTTGTAAGTGAAATTAAATTGCTATTTGTTGATCGATTGTAAACCTGCAACATGGGGCTTGTCCATATAGGGGTTGAAGCCCAAGGATCTTGTATAGAATTGGCATTGTTGCACCTAGATTGTTGGAGCAACCGAATTGTAAGGGATAAATATTGAGTAAATACGAAACCTAAGAAGGGCATTACACCGTGGAATAACATTCACACATTATAGAAGTGAACCACACAATTTGTAGTGTTGTGTGTGGTTTTTTTGAATGTTATTGGTTTTACAGGATTGATGGGTATATGTCAGTTGGCCTACCCACATAATGGTTGTAAGGTGACTGTGCATATGCTTGTATGGTTGATTGCCAATTATGTGATATTAGTGTGATGGTCTTCTAAGTTGGGGGAAAAAAAATACAAAGGACCTCTGGTTCATTCCCTCTTAGTGGTAAAGCCTAGTTTATTAAAATCATGGTCTTAGTGGGTGGTTTTATTTTATTTTTTAATGTTTCTTAGATGTTGTATTAACTTGTCATTCTCTGTGTTGACCAGAAATTTATCAACATGACTTGATCGAAAACCGGTCAAATATTGAATCTAGCTTAAAAGGATCTAGATTCTACGCTGATCGAGCCATTAGGTGGCCTTTTTGCCTCTCTTAAGTATCTATTCTCCTTTTATTACTTGTGTATTCCATACATTTTATTTGTCCAACCGATATGGGATTAAGTTTTTCACACTCGATAAACTCTCTCTTTGTTATCCCCATTACTTCAGGCCCACATCAATTAATGATTAAAGATTTGAAGGAATGGAAAGCTATAATTAAGTGCCTTTGATTTTATGACCTACTTATCAATTAAAAACCCATGATTTAATCATCCGAAATCTAGCCATTTGGTATGAAGTAGACTGATTTGTATGAGATCGATTACAGACGAGTAATTGATGGAGTGATGGAACGATTAAGTTGGACTGAAACCGATCAATTTGCACCCCTATACGGGTCATCGTTGCTTTTTATGGCTATCTATCAATCTACATCATGCTTTTTGAGGCCATCTATCAATCTACATCAGAGTCTGTTACTCTTAGAGATTTGGACGCTGTCATACAATGTCCTCCACTTCATGCACTAAGAGTTTACAGTAAAACCAATACCAACCAAGGTGGAATCACTATCAGTTTCACGCCTGCAACAAAATTACCGAAACCCACTAAGACATGAAGCTTTTACAAAATTGACATCTCCTTCTCTTTGGTTTCATGCTTTATAGATAGGATGTATCTATGCTGGTTGATCAGTTTTTTTTGCACCAAATATCCTTGACGCCCACTTGTGGACACAAGTCATTGTATATGACCTTTTCCCTCCCTCTTGTCAGGATAAAATGGCCACTGAACGTGCTCATTGTTATCCTTTTTCCACTTCTTACTTTTTCATGGATAACGATTTTAATCCATTTGAGGGTTGGGAGACTCTTTCCCGGGTTCTGGTTTACTTTTCTCATGGACTGTGATTATGTGTTGTCACAGTATCTTAATCCATTCACTGTTACTTCACTCATGTCAGTCAACTGTCTCTTACCTCAAGGCCACACTTCACAAAATCAATTTCTTCCTCAAGGCCACACTTCACAAAATCAATATCTTAATTCAAGGCCACTATTTTGATAATCCCGCAAAATCTTGCCTCAAACCAGGATGAGGAGTCCTCAGACAGCGAAGATTCAATCTTGATGTTTTTCGATGTTCCTTCTTGTTGGGAGGACAATGTCCGCAACTTTACTCTTCCCTTTCAGAGAAGAAGCGGCCGCCGTCGGAGGTCTCCCTGTCAGATTGAAGACGTGACTTTGGCAAGTATTTTTTTACCTACTTCTCTGCCGAGCTTAATTGGGTTCGGTTGGGTTGGCCATTGGTCCAGTTGTCTTGCGATTTGATTCATATCTCATTAATGTTTCATATATCTTGATGTTTCTTAGTTTGTGTCTCTGGTGGAGGGTCTGTTCCCTCTAGGGGTTTTCTCCCCTAGTGGTAGATTGTTTATGCTCTTCTTTCTCTTTGGATTTTAATAAAATATCTACCTACTAATAAAAAAAAAAAAAAAAGGGGGGAAATATCAGCCACACCCCCCATGTGGTATGATTTAATCTCACCCATTCATCTTTATTTACGCTAATATCACTAACACCCCTTGAGGACATCCAAACGTTATTTAGACTCACAAAATAGTTAAAAAGACTTTTTTTTTACTCTCAATACCATTGATTTTCATTTTTATATTTTCTTTTTATTTTCCCTTTTTATTTTCACAATTACCATTTATCCTTCTACATTTTCAACTTTCCCTTTTTATTTTTTACATCTACCTCATGTCTCTCAAACCCATTGTCTTCTTTCCCTAATCTCCAGCGATGGCGAAAAACCCTTCTCCGACTGACAGAATAGGTATGCCTCCATAACTTCTCTTCTTCTTCATAGGTTAGAACCTATTGTGGAAAAGAGGGGGGGAAAAGAGTGAGAGGAGAGAAAACAGAGAGAAAATAGAGAGAGAGGGTTTGCGGTATAAAGAGGAAGAAGAAGATGTAGAAGTGGCAACAGAAGAAGGTGGTGGCGGCGGCTGTGAAGGGAGGAGAAGAAGAAAAGGGGAAGGAGAAGTGATGATCGAGATTACTGAGAATGAGTGAGAAAATAGAAAAAGGAGGGGGGGGGGGGGGATTGCGGTTCCAACTATCTCTCTCCCTTCTAAATCATCCCCTATTTTTTTCTCATTCTTTCTCACTGTAGTCGCCCCTCTCTCCCCTTCCAACTCCTTCCGACCGACAGAAGAGTGATAAATTTAGGAAACTAGAAGAGTGATAAATTTAGGAAACCGCTGCCATGCCGTCAATGTTGGACCATATATAATCAATTGACATGCTTGCCTTGGAGGAGTAAGGGAAATTCCTGCAACTCACTACCATTGCAGGCTTTCCAATTCTTGTAGGTCTCTAGTACATCCTTTTCCAGATCAACGGGTCTACACGATCCTTCTCTACCCTTATTTTCGGCTGCAGGATTCTATAGACCACTCGATAATACTCTAGTTTGCACATCAAATTAATAAAAGTGACGATGAAATTATAACAAGGGAAGTGTAAAATGAAAGCCAATACAACATCTAAGATCCTCATCACCACGCGATCCTCATCCTTGCATTCCTGCTGCCCTTCGTCTTCATTCTCACCGTCGTCGTCACCCTCGCATGAAAATCCAATATGAGCTCCGAATCTTTGTTTGAATCCTCTACAAAACAGAAGTACAAGTAGTAAAGTACTCTCTGATGGTGCAAGGAGAGACCAAATCTTCGACTAGGTCCTAAGATAAACTAAAGACCTAGCAAAATCCTCAACGGTGTCTATCAGAATATATATTAAAAAAAATAAATACTCTAGATAGTGAAAACTTTGGTTTCTACTCTCCGTTTGATTGATCCGGATTTGATAAACACGGAAGCAGGGGCGGAAGTGGTGAAGCGGAATAGAGTGTGAGTATGTTCGGGATCGGACATAGTGGTGAACCAGGGAACCACATCTCTACTACCCGACAAGACAAATCTCGATACAAATCAGGAATCAAATCTCGATGCATCAATTGATCGATTGATCACAAACCAACACAAGAAGAATATTTGAGTCAGAGGTGAGGCTACGGCTACCGATTCCGGTCGTCTTCTCAGGCCACGGCTACCAACAATGGTAAAATGGTGAAAAACGGTGAAATGGTGAAACCCTACCTATTCATTTTACCTTTTTGTGAAAATGGTGAAACCAATTCGCTTTACCTTTTGTGATTCTACTAATATTTATTACGTAACAAATAAATTTTTTATTTTTTTATAAATTAAAAGGGTAATACAGATGGGGTAGTTTTGTCATTAAAGAATTCAAGACGGTGACATGTCATCGATTAACGGACATGACTTAACGGAGAGGGTCTAATTGATACATATTTTCAAACGTAGGGGTTTTAGTGATATTATCGCAAACAAAGGAGAATCGGTGAGATTAAGCCATACTACAGGGGGTGTGGCTGATATTAGCACACAGAAAATATTAGTAGTCAGCTAAATAAGTTTTTTTTTTTTTTTTTATTTTTAATATAGAAAATTTTAGGAAACATATCACGTACTACCCAGATAGTTTGATAAACATCATCTACCACCCATACATTTTTGACATCATCAACTACCACCTAAAATTTTAAAACGTTTAACAAAGAGACCCAAGCCGTTAAGACATTTTCGTTAGATGCTAATGTCAGCTCAAATCTATTTTTTGTGGACAATAATGCCCTTATTGTAAAGGTAAAAGTCCATTTTACCTTGCATTAATTTTTAACCCTACCCCCAAATCGTGAAATGGAACAAACAGTAAAAAAAAAAACCTCAACTCTGTTGCACAGCTCGCCAACAATGATTCTGTAGGGTTTGTTGGATTAAGCTTTCTCGTCATCTCCTTCCTTGTTGACGTTTAGCAGCAGTGATTCTGTCGCACTCCTCGCCGAAGGGTTTGTTGGATTAAGCCTTCTCGTCATTTCTTTCCTCATCGACAGCAAGCTTGGTAGTGTCTCCGCATTGCAAATCAAACAAATTATGAACTGACCTGAACCTTGCCTTTTACACCTGCTTCTTCCACTGTCTCTTGCAAGGCTGCCTCTTCAATTGACTCATCAGTTTCCCAACCTCCCTGAAGAACAAATATATGGAGATTATATCATGAGTAAAACATCACAAAAATTTCGTTTAAGCTCTGCTTTTTGTTAAAAATTTGGAGGGATTTGGTACCTTAGGGAACAACATGCTGTGACTCTTTTGTGAAGTGATTACAAGGATCTCCAATTCGTCTTCATCATCGATGGTATTAAAGTTCTCACATGAAGGATGCTCCTCATTTTTGTATCTGTAAGGTATGCATCTGCAGAAATTGAAAATACCTACCAAAAATAGATTCTAGAGTTTGAAACTATGAGAGGTTTAAAGGAGAAAAATCTGGAAAGGGCGAACGCATTCGGCCAAATTGAGGCAGGCCCATTTCGAAATTTCTCCCCCTTCAACAATTCCATGGAGATTTGCTTTCAAATGCAATCAAGAAATTAAGAACCCAGAAAGGGAAAGAGACAATTGTATCCAACAACAAGTCGACCGCCATCCTTGTAGTGCCGTAAATGTCTGCCCGTACGAGAAACCAAAGAAACCATGATTTTAGGGTTTGGTTATGAAAAAAAACTACGGAAAAACCCTTGATTTGCTATACTACTCAGCTGAGATTCAGTGAAATGTCTGATGAGTATGTGTTGTTTCCCTTTCTCTTATCCTTGATATATCAGAGGGTTTTACAAACTGCAAACGTAGTCTCTGTTTTCTCTAATTTCTAAAAGAGAAGTTCTTCTTAATACAAAGAAAAGAATGATTGTCTTCATCCTTTAATAGTAGTTGAATGGACGCAAGAAAAAGCCAACATGAGCGCATGAATCATCATCATCCATGGAAATGAATTACCCAAATAAAATAGGCCAAAACCGAAACTGAATCAGCTGGGTATAGTGTTTACATTAAAAACTATCCAATCACTGGAGATATTTTTATCCAAAAAAAATAAAAATCACTGGCGCTATAGTGTGGAGTTCATGAAGCATTTTCGCTTTAATGGGATAGAAAAAGAAGAGAAAAAGTAAGGGTTGCAGATTCCACAATCTTGGGTTTGGTTGAGAGAGTGAACGAAATGAGAAGGTTAGGGTTATTTCCAATTGAAGGTCAAAGTATCTTTTTCGTCTTCATCCCCTTCCCCTTCTGCTCCTGCTTCGGCACCAGCACTGAAAAATGTGACTGCATGTTTGTCTTCATCGTCCTCGACATCATTGTCTTCGTCATCCACTGCTTCGTGGAACATATTAAAGGAGAATGGAAAGGGTTAGTGTTATTTCCAGTAGAAGGTCAAGTTAGTAATTTTAACATTTCTCAGTTTAAAATAAAAAAGGTCCAGATGTCTAGAAAAAAAATTAACTCTCGTCCGTCAATTAGTAGGGTGCGATTGATGATTTCAGAAATCAAGAGGTGATAAGTGATGTTTCTCAAACTATTTGAATAGTACGTGATATTTTTCCAAAATTTTAACATTATATTAGCAGTAAGTTTTATTTTATTTTTTAAAGCTTCTAGATTGAAATGCAGCTTTCCCTGGTCTGCATTAAAGTAATAGCACTAAAAGCTACCTAGCTTTATAGGGATTATGATTCTCTAAGCTTGGTTCAAGGATTGCAGCTAAAAAGGAAAGCTCCAAGTCTCCAACCCAGTTATGTCAATTAAGAAATATTATCGACCACTTTATATCATGTTGTTTTCTCTTTGCTTTTGCCAGGTTAGGTGAACTCTACATCTCAGACTATTATTGGACTTAGATCCTTTGCTCACCCTGATGATGATTCTGGTTGTTTATGGACAACAGAGAACAGATAACTGAGTAGTTAAATAAATTTTAGAATTGTTTACCCACAAAAAATAAAATAAATAAATTTTAGAAATTAAAAAACATTAACAGTGCTCGAACCGTTAGGGGCAAGAACTATACGGAGAGATGGCCCTGATACAACGTTAGATTCTAATCTAAAAGCTCGAACTACTCAAGAAAAAAAAAATCCTACTCTTGTTGGATGCCCACGCATACTCTCATTGATTCCATGCTGATTCAAGGGCCACACAGATTCCCCTCTAATAAAATAAATAATGAAGAAAGGAAATAATAACAACTTGCAATATTTATGATTCTCTTACTATGGTTGAACATCACTAGGGAGTTTATTGTTTTCCCTATTGCAACAACAATGGCTCTAGTGATTTGGACTGGGGAGTTCATAGCCAATCCAACCAGATGGAAATATCAAGTATGAGAGGGGAACTTTTTGCCCATCTTTTTGTGTCGATGGTTGGGTAAACAAGTTGGGTCTTGGCAGCTTGACCACAAAGTAGGCACAAAGTTATCGCTCTTTTTTGGAAGATGTTTTTAGACAAATGGACGGAGAAGAGAAAGGGTGAAAGGGGGGCCGGCAGTACTATTGAGCTCACTTTCTCTGGGAAATTTTCTTTACTAGGTCTAGTTTGTACTTTAATTTGTTTTTGAAGATTTAGAGAGAGAGAGAGAGAGAGAGAGAGAGAGAGAGACCAAGTAATAAGGTGGGGAGCACATTTATGTGGGAGATGAGAACAAGTAATATACATATCTGTGTTGTTAGCTTTAGATGGGTTAAGATGACTGCAGCTTCCAATACAAACAGTTATGAAGGTGTGTGGACGAATCCCATGTGGAAGAATCTATGGCTTGTCTAGATAGTGCCAGGAAATATGATCAGGAATGTGTTTGTTTTTCTCAAAATTATTGTTAGTTGACTTGGGGTGTGCGTGTATGTATCTGTGTCTGAGATGCTGAAAACTAACGTTTGGAGGAAAGGGTCCCCTTTCCAGAAGTCCAAATGCAGCTAAAAAGGAAGCGTGGTGCATTGTGCCTGTCTGCTAATGACCAACTTAAGAAATGGTCAAATGGAAGGGAAGAGAGACATGATTGCTTCTTGTGAGGCGATGTGACCTAGCCCGTCTCCCCTCCCTTAACTTCCTTTTGTGTGTAGTACCCTCTCTCTCTCTCTCTCTCTCTCTCTCTCTCTCTCTCTCTCTCTCTCTCTCTCTCTTAAACTCCAGCTCTAGTGATGGGGAATAAAGTTTGGGGTGGCTTCTATCAAGGACAAGGAAGTGAATGGTTCTCATAGCAATATTACAGCTACCGGGAATGATGTGGCTATCCCTTGAGTCCCAATGTCTCATCATTATATGAGTCGGTTATAATTGATTTAGTTGTTGAAGTTAGTTCTAGAGTTCTCTTATTCTTATCGTTCTTATCCAAAATGTAACGGTCTGGACAGAGTATAATTTTATACTTTCTTCACTTTTATAAATATGAAAGCTATTCCGCAGAGTATTTTATTGTTGCAGTACTATCTTCTTTCATGGTATCAGAGCAATAGGAAGAAAATACTCTGTTTTTTTTTCTTTCGCCATGTCTTCTTCTTATTTTCAACGTCTCTATCCTTACACAAGCACTTTGAATGTTGATAATTTTGTTTTAATTAATCCCTCACAGAGCAATTATCTCCTATGGATGCCTCAGATCAAATCTCTAATTGAGAGTTAAGATCTCATTGCCTTCATGAATGGAGAATACGAATCTCCACCACAAGACTTATTAAGCTCGGATAGTCACTCAATCCAAATCCAGAATATATCTCATGGATTAGAATTGACAGATTAGTGAAGGCGTGGATTATTGGAACACTATCTGAAGAGGTTTGGAGTTGTGCTATCGGTGTCAAATTCTCTGCAACTCTGTGGAAGACATTGTCCGAAGCATTCTTGCAGGCATCAGAAGCTTGAGAGTTTAAGCTTCTCGCTAAACTTCAATTTTTGAAGAAGAAACCTAATAACCTCTTGATGAGTTCCTTCTTGAATTGAAAA
Source organism: Protea cynaroides (assembly GCA_028583415.1). Classification (NCBI taxonomy): domain Eukaryota; kingdom Viridiplantae; phylum Streptophyta; class Magnoliopsida; order Proteales; family Proteaceae; genus Protea; species Protea cynaroides. Next base: position 12,987,375 of record CM053265.1, read on the forward strand.
CCATATGTGATCAATTAAATGCCATTGGCAAATTAAATGCCATTGGAAAATCACTTTCAGATCAACGTAACTTATTTTCTCTCCTTATGAATTTCGGCCCAGAATTTGAATCATTTTCAACCACAATGTTGAAACCTCCAATAGGTAAAAATGAAATGAATGAACGACGGGAATTGAACCCACACATGGTGGATTCACAATCCACTGCCTTAATCCAGTTCCATCTTATTCTGATTTGATTCCATCTTATTCTAATTTGATTCCACTATTGTTATTTGTTAAGTCCTGACCTGAGGAACCAAAACTATAATGGATTTACTCAAACTTCTTCACAATTTGCATTCTATGGTGATTGGTGAGAAAGGAAGAAGGAATATGTCAGGAATAGGATTCATCTCTTGTATAAGAGGATTTCCTCAACAAAATCAAAGGTCGTTTTCAAAAGATAAAGAAAATTGATCAGTTGGGAAGGAAAGTAATTCCTCTATGAAATCTAGTTTACATTTGGTAATCTACATCATGTTATTCCTTATCAAGGTACTGAAGCAGTCCTGATAGGTAATGGTAAATGCTCTTCTTTTCCTGCTATGGGTGCAAGTGGAATGGTTCTCATTCAACCCTGGAATGACCCAGTCCATGCCGTCATAGGGTCAATATGGGCCCGCAGGATTAATCAAGCCAAATGTTTGGATACCTGTCGTTAGCAAAAAAAAGGTGATGGTAAATGCTCACCTATCACTCACATTGGAAGCTCAGCAATAGTGAATGACAATGGTAAACAGATTATCCCTCTTTAAGATGTGCTGGTAGTTCCTTCCATCAAGAAGAATTATTATAAGTATCTCATCTCACACACAACTATCCATGCTATTTTGAATTCACTAAAGATGATTTTCTTGATTAAGGATGTTCAAACAAAGAGGAAATTGGCATCAGGGAGTAGTATAGGAGATCCATACTCTCTTTCGGCTCAATCTCTCACATCTTCATCTCCAACAGCTTTGTTTTCTTCAAGATTATTGGAACCTTGGCCAAATATTGAGCAGTCATGAATAGTAAAGAGTACGTTGTCATTGTTGGCGATCTTGCTAAGTGAAGTGGAGGAGAGAGAGTGTCTGAGGCCCCACTATTGTGGCACTAGGCCCCAGGGAGGTCCTACAGATGATGTGTCACAACAGTTGATGAGAGAGACTCACAGAAGAGAGAGAATGAACACTGATAGAAGAGAGAGAAAGAAAAGAGAGAAGGAGGAGAGAGTGGTGGGGACCAGGTGGGTCTTTCCTGAGGTGGCCAGCCACCTAGGCAGCCTAGCCAGCACCGCAGGCCAGGCCAGGCCATGCCACCGCAGCTTGCCATGCATAGTAGGCAACCCAGCAGCATACTGGTGCACAACAGCAGGGCAGCAGGCAGCTAGCCATGCCGCACAGCAGCACAGCACTGCAGGCCACACAGTCGTTGCCGTGCGCGCGCAACACTGCATAGCGCAAGCCCCGCAAAGCCCTCGCGCATGCACCCTCACGACCATATGCCACAGAGAAGGACCCTCATAGCACCCTACTTGAGTTCTTTTCTCTGTAGGTAATACTTTTAGGTTACAAAGGCCATTTCTAAAGATGTTCAGGGGTAGTTTGGTCAAGAAGAAAAGATATGATTTGAAATAGATGGGGGAGATAGGGCCACGAATGCGAGATCTAAATCCAATGGCGAAAGAAGTTGCGGGCTATGGTGCTTCTCGTTGGTCGCGTCAAGATTCTTGTGCGAAGCCTGTGGTTGTCCTGATGCAGTTTAGCATGATGGTCTGCGATGCATTAAGTAGAAGACCTGATACAGTGAAGCACGCATATCGTAATACAGAGATGCGGATCCAGATTTGGCAGCTATGATTTCCACTGAGTTTGTCTGACGAGATGAAGATCATCGAACGGCCAAAATGGAATCCCGCTTCTAATTGACATATCCGACGACCATTCTTCAAGATTCTGCTGCGACCCAATTGAAACTCGACAACAACGTATGGTGGATCAGAGGGCGGCAACTACGGTACTTCGCGGCGCATGGATAGAGCTCTGAAAGATTCTATTTGGAATGTTGTTACTGGCTGATCTTTGGATGGTCATATCTCGACCATCCGATGTCTGATCGAGGTGATTTAAAATCCCCCAAACTCCTCTCTTCGAGCTCTATTCATCTAAAGGAAAAAAATAGGGTTCAAAAATGTCTGAGCTGTGGGTTTGTGAAAAAAGAGAGGTTTGAGAGCTCATTGTGTGTACAAAGTCATCTCCACCTACCTCTCTCTGTTATTAATGGCCATCAGAAGCTTTGGAGAGGTAGTGTGAGCATTCAGGGTGAAGGTTGAGTTATTTTGTGTGTGTGAGGGTTGTTGGAAGAGTGCCAACATCTATGTGAGTCTGTAAATGTACGGCCACTAACATTGAAAAGCTAGGAAAGCCCATTTGGTGAGCATCACTCATGCTGTGATCACGCTGGGAAGGTAATCACGCATACAAATCCTATTTTGTATTATTTGAAATGTCTGGGAAGGGTTTGTAATCAATCCATTTATTATTCTCTGTAACCTGTCAAGCAAGGGCTTGATAGGATTGGGGTTATTGCCTGGATCCAAAGTTGTTGCTTGGACTGTATCTGTGTTGTAGCACTTAAGTTGTTGTAGCAGCCAAATCATTTTGAGTAGCGTGTTGGGTATAATACGAAACCCTGGTTAGGGTATTATCCCATGGAGTAGCCATCACAGTGTGTGATAGGTGAACCACGTTACATACTATCTCGTGGATGTGATTGTGTATGTTGTGCATTTGAAGTGCGTGGGTTGCAGATCTGGGTGTACACACTTTGTCACACCCCAATTCCGGCTGAACCAGAAGTGTGAGTGAACCGGCTCTAAACTACGGTTCACACCAGGATCTCAATAGACCGTGTCAACCAATCATTCCCAAGAAGTCTAACATAATCAGAGATTAATACATAGCAGCGGAATATAAATAAATGAACTGAGATCTATGTGGTAAATTAAAATAATTATTCAACTTATTCCACCATTCACAAATTTAAATAATAAAAGTATTACAATGTATTGTTCAAAATAAAATCCCCTCTAAAGGAAAACACAAAAGGAGCACTCGCATGATGCGTCATGCTCGTCTTCCACTGCCTGGGTATCAATGGCAGCAACTGTACCGTACGCTGGGGCAGTCACGAAGTCATCAACTGTGTACCCTGCATCCAAATCTGAAAAGAAATATATATATATTTGGGTGAGCTCACAACTTAGCTCAGTAAAGTACAAGACCAATGCAACATACAAAATGCATGAGATAACATTACAATTTGGGTCAGGTATAACTTGCAATTATGCTATGGTAAGGTTTGGCGGCCACCGCACCTCCATGCACGAGAGTGTGAGCACACCCAACAGTCAGACACCTACCACACTACTGCTATTGCCCCACATCACTCACTCTGGTATGGAGATAGGACTTGAGTCTGGCGGGCAGGAAGAACCACAATCCCACATCCTCCCCCTGATACCCCACACCGTATCAATACCTAACCCCTACTGGCAAGGGCTTGCAAGTGGGTTCCGTTTCTAACTAGTCCTAAATGGCAATACAGTATCAATGGCCCTACCCCAGCACGGTTCCCTACTACATAGAGATAGGGCTCGAGTCTAGCGGGCAGGAAGAACCACAATCCCACGTCCTTCCCCTGATACCCTATTCGCACCAAGTCTGCTAAGGTAGATGGCGATACGAAAAAGGTGTTAGTTGTGGATATATCCAGGGCATACCCCCCTTCACATTCTACACACTAACTAAAACATACACATGCCTAATATCCAACAATCCTAGCATATGAAATGCATGAACAGATAATAGTAACAAAAGAAGTAACTACATGGCATGTGAAATGCACAGACATCAAGCAATGAAATTCATATATAATTTAGTTACAAAGGTTTACTGGTTAATTAATTAATTACAGTTTAGGTCTTGTCCCTTATCTGACGCGTGATAATAATCCCGCTCTGCATCACAGGGTATTCTCACGTTGTCTACAGGTCCTACACAATCATATTCATAGGTTAGAATTAATTTATTAAAGTCACAGTTGGTCAGAACCTTGCCTGACCAAGCAAACAAGGCTCGGAAGCCATACCGGTCGCAGGTACCGGTCTCAGGGGAGTGAGACCGGTATGGTGCCACCGGTATATACCGGTTGCGGTACATACTGGTCTCAGTCAGTGAGACCGGTATGTGCCTGCGGTATATACCGCAGGCCCATACCGCTGGACCTTGCTTTCCACCGGTATAGTCCATGGTTTGGATCCGAGAGCAAGGTCTCGGATCTCCCTTCCTTGTCAGTTATCGGCTAGGTTTTCTAGGGTTTCTCCTAACCCACACTAAGGTCCAAGCATCCTAATGGACTTCTGATTTCGGCTAGAACGCCGTATCAAACCAGATCAGATTTGAAAGAAGAAAGATCAAGGGTTTAGGATTGTCGCGCCGCTTCGCGGCTCCGATCCGACATCCTAGTATTACTAATAGTATAGAGCACTTACCGGCGGTGTTCGTCGGTTGGCAGCGAGCTCCTCCAACGGAAATATCCTTCCTGAGCCGCCTCTTCCTCCTTGCTCCTTCTCAACTCTCTTCCAGACGGCTAGGGTTTGAGAAGGATCAATGGGGTGTGATAATCTGTATTAATAGAAGAGAGTCGTTCTTGGGAAAGTTTTCCACGATTGGAAACTTTCCAAGTTTCCATTCGGAGTGAGGGACCCGCTGGAGTCCGTCTCCCGCAGAAATGAAGCATACCGGTCGCATATACCGGTCTAATTGACTCAGATTGGTATAGTCGGACCAGTATACCATACCGGTTGCACCATACCGGTCTCACTGACTGAGACCGGTATAGTCAGACCGGTATGAGTTTTTTTTACCAATTTTGAGTGGTTCTCATACCTGAACTTTGCGTGGTTCGTCACCCGACTTCGCCTTCCGGTCCGGTTATGATTGGAACACCTGTCATCATATGAAACCACGGGTTAAACCCAGTTTTTAGAACACGGTTCTTACACACTTGGTAGGCCAAGCCTCTGGCATGGATACCTGTAGGTGTGTGGCATGGTGTGTTACACGAAATGTGTCAACAGGGCAAATGTATGAATAATCACCTCAGTCAGCTCAAGGCAGCTTATTGTTAGTAGTCAGCTCTTGGCAGCAGTGTGTGCTTTATGTTTGGGTAGACTTCACAGTATTGGAAAGATTTTTAGTGGTCACTGATTCACCCTCCCCTCTCAGTGTTAACTTGGGAATTACAAAGATTTTGCATAGCCATTGAAGACCATTGGCATCAACGGCTGGGATATCCTCATCAAACCATCATAAATGTGCTTTGGAATCATAGCAAAATCAAAATCACTTAATCTGGTACTCATATATGTAGTAGTTGTTCAATGAGCAAGAGTCCGAAACCATCTTCTGTGTCATCTTTTACAAGAAATTTAGGAAAAGCACATATCTCTAGCATTCAACACTTCAACTATTATGTACTTGTATGTTGACAGTTTCTCAAAATATAGTTGGTGGTTTCCTCTCAAGTTGAAATTAGATTTCTTTGGAGTGTTTGTTCATTTTCAATCCATGGTAGAGATACAATTTGAGCACAAAATTAAACTTTTATAAGCCGATGGTGGAGGTGAGTTTACATCCCACAATTTCCATTATCATTTGCTGCAACTTGGCATCATTCATTGTATGTCTTGCCCACATATACCTGAGCAAAATAGCATTGTTGAAAGAAAGCATAGACACATAGTTGAGCTTGGCCTCTCCATGCTATTCAATGCGCTCTTTCTCGGTCCTATTGGGTAAAGGCATTTTCAACCGCAGTTTTTCTTATAAACCAGTTTCCATCCACTGTTTTAAACATGGATAATCCGCTCAATGTTTTGTTTCACAAGAAACCAGATTATTTTGTACTTCGGATTTTTAGCACTCTACGCTTCCCTTGTCTCCGGGATTACATTGCTTACAAATTGGAACCGCAATCTTTACCGTGCTTATTCTTGGGTTACAAGAATCAACACAAAGGTTATAGGAGTCTCAATATTTATACTAGTTGAGTTTATGTCTCAAGACATGTTATATTTGATGAATCAATTTTTCCACTTTTTCCCATGAAAAATCAGCGTTTTCCCACAAATTAGCAGTCTTTAACTTTTGATTTTTGTAGTTTCGAGAGATGGATTGCAAACAATGCATCATCTACTCCTACTGATTCCTCAACAGAGCATCCAAATGCCTCCATGGACCAATCACTGACCCGACCTCAGTAACCTACCTAACCTCAGTCACCGACCCGACCTCAGTCACCTACCTGACCTTAGTCGTTGATCCTACCTCAGTCACCGACCTCCATCTCTCATTCAAAGAGACAATCAGTCTCTCCTCTTGTGGTTCCCACCCATCCCATGATTACCCGAAGAAAATAAGGTATCCAAAAAACCTAACTCAATGTATGCTTTTCTCAACTCCACCATACCACCCGAACCTACCTCTGTAAAGGTTGCTCTTAACCATGCTTGATGGAAAGTTGCTATGCAGGATGAGATGACTGCAGTGCTTACAAATGATACCTGGTTTTTGGTTCCTCCTATACCTGATCAACATATAGTGGGATGTCGATGGATTTTCACATCCAAACTTAGAACTTATGGTTCATTGAATGACTTAAGGTAAGACTTGTTGCCAAGGGTATAATTAGGAAGAAGGAATTGACTACCTTGAGACATCTAGTCTAGTTTAAGCGTAGTTCAATCCGTTTGGTTCTTATTGTTGCAACAATCAAAGGATGATCTATTGTCAACTCGATGTCAAGAATGCCTTCATGGCTTTCTTGACACTCCTGTTTACATGCATTAGCCTCTTGGATTTATTGATCCCACTTGACTGAAGGATGTTTGGCTCCTTCAAAGAGCATTATACGGACTGAAACAAGCACCGAGAGCTTGATTTTGATAATTTCATTATTGATTATGGATTTTTTTTGTAGCATCTCAGACTTGTCAATGTTCATCTATCGTCACAAGGGTCGGCTACTGATTTTGCTCCTTTACGTTGATGACATTATACTCATGGGTAATGATATTTCCCTTCTTGAGTCATTTATCATCACATTGGGTTCAACATTTGCTATGAAGAATATGGGTGATATCCATTACTTTCTTGGCATTGAAGTAACTCGCAACTCTCATGGATTGTTTCTCTCTTAGTCTAAATATGAAACCAAGATCCTTCATTATGCTAACTGTTTATAGTTAAACCCATATATACTCTAATGGGTATTGGAATTGTTCCTATAGATCATCCACTCTTATCTTCCTTAGATGTTACATTGTACCGTAGCTTGGTTAGAGCTCTGCAATATCTCACAATGACGTGACTTTATCCTTTTCGGTAAATCATGAATTTTAATTTATGCATGCTCCCACAGCAACACATTTCAAGATTGTGAAGTGCATATTATGTTATGTCAGAGGCTCCTTGACCATTGGCTTATGTATATTTAGTGATATCTCACTTTCCTTGTCGGCCTACTTTGCTGCAGACTGGGTTGGGTGCCCTCTCTCATGAAGATCCACTACAGGTTTTTGCTCTTTTCTTGGTTCAAACTTTATCTCTTGGAGTGCTAAGAAACAACCCACTATGGCTCTATCAAATACAGAGGCAGAGTATCTTGCCATGGCCTCTACCACAGCCGAACTCACATTGTTATCCTTTCTTCTTTTGGATATTAGTGTCGTTCAGTCACAACCGGCAAAACAACCTAAGTGCCCTTCACATGATGGTCAGTCTTATTTTGCATGTACGAACTGAGCATATAGAATTGGATTTCCACTTTGTGTATGATAAAGTTGCTCTTGGTAACATCAAGATAAGATTCACTCCGTCCTCATTACAGCTCACCAATATTTTTACTAAGCCCTTGGCATGGGGTCCCTTCACTAATGTTTGCATCAGATTGGGGCCTCTGGTCCAACCCTCAGTTCAGTTTGAGGGGGCTTATTAGACAAGGAGAATAGTTCTCACAGTAATATTACATGTCACACCCCAATTCTGGTCAAACCAGAAGTGTGAATGAATTGTCATAGAACCAACAGCTTAAGCCAGGATCATATAGGACCGTGTCAACAATTAAACCATACATTCCACATAATTAGAGATAATAAATAAATAGTGAAAATTATACTAATAGTGAACTGAGAGTTTACAGTGATAATTAATAATAAACCAGTTATCCATTGTCAACTAAAACATAACTAAAATATATCTACAGCTTAAATACGAAAATAAAACCTAGCATAGACATAGTAGAAACATTCGCACGATGAATCATGCTCACTCTCCATCGTCTGCACATCTAGAGCTGCCACATGTCCATAAGACAGCATATTTATGTAATCTTCAATAGTGGTACCTGCATTATCAATTAAAATAGTACGATATCGTGGGGTGAAATCACAACTTAGCTCAATGAGAAACAAAATAATACAGCAAACATATGCATGATGTCACATTCAATTCTTTGGTCTGGTTTAATTTTACAATGTACCATGAAAATGATAGATGGCCACCACACATCTATATACGAGAGTGTGAGCACACCCAATGGTTAAGCTCCTATTAAAACTACCATCACCCTACAACACTCACTATAAGATAGAGATAGAGCTAAAGCATAGCAGATTACACACCGCCAGTACTCCCCCTGATATTCTACCCCATACTAGTACATATACCCCTACTGGCAAGGGCTTGCAAACTAGGGTTACTAACCAATCTTAGATGTCATCAAATTGTATCCAAGGCCTTACCCCAGTGTCCTTTAATATGACATAGAAATAGAGCTACAGTTCTCTGGTAGGGCTACAACCCACACCGTGGTCACTCCCCCTAATACCCTGCGACGCAATAATTTTGCTAAGATAATAGTGATACGTTGATGTCAGTGTGATGAATGGTTTGATGCTACAACCTCTCCCCATTCAACATACTAACCACACATAAACACATGCCTTCCCTATTCATTATCAACATAGAGGAAATAATAATAAATATGCAGAAACAGTAATAACAGTTATTGAGTGACATGTTATATGCACAAACACCAAGCACAGTAATAGGCAATGAAACAAAAGTAAAGCAGAGTAGTTTGCAGTTAATCAATTAGTTTAGGTTTTTTCCCCCACCTATGGAGTAGTGTTTGTTCCTTTCCAACCTTTAGAGACTAGCTTGAATTGATTGAAAACTTAAACAATTAATAGGATTTAATTAGAGTTACATTCTAACAAGATTTTAGTACTTAGACTGACTATCCGGTTTGGAAAATAGCCCTTCTGGACATTGTCCGATCTTGTGTTCGATCGTGTATTGCTCGATCGTTCATCAATCCGGACATATCCTGAGACACTTTTTGAGAGTGTCTAGTCACCTGTTTAGTCTTGCCATAGGAACGACTAGTCAACAAGACTGGACAACCTATAGGCTGTCTTTTAGTCTGTTTTTCACTAGGGTCAAATCTTTGGCATTTCAATGGGATCCATCCTAAAACCATTCTATGGTCATTAGTCATTGGGTTTGATCATTTGATGTAACCCTAATAACTACCATTCATTATAGGTTTAATATGAGAGATTCTGTAATCCACTCATGGTATTGGGTTCGATTTACCAACCCTATGATTATAAATCTAAATCCTAACACAATCCTAACCTTCTCCAGAGGCAAAGGGACTTACCATTGGTTCCTCGATGCAATGAGTTGGAAACCGAAGGCAACCTCTTCTTTGCAGAGCTTTTTCTCTTTTCTCCAAGCTTTCTTCTTCTCCACTATTTTTCGTAATTCTAGGGTTTGAAAATGATCAAACAAGTGGGAGAAAGTGAAGGGATGTCCTTTATATAAAGGGAAAACCTCCATATAGAGTCATCTCCCAATTAGGAGAGTGGTCTTCCAAAATTAAGAAACTTTCCTATTCTTAGAGTCCATTTTGGGATTGATCGATCGCTTAACTTGTGGCTTAATACGTAGACCGGACAAAAAAGTTTGTTATATCTGACCGGACAACCTACAAAGGATCAATTTTCATACCTGACTTTGTGGTTCCTTCACCCATTAGGTTTGCTTAAGCTGGTTATGATGGAAAGACCTGCCACGACACGGTTAAATCGGGTTACTGGAGTGCATCTTACAACTCTACCTAAAAAGAATTTCATCCTCAAAATTTTTACATACCTTCCAAGTTAAAAAGATGAGGGTACTATTTTCGCATAACATTTTCTTCTTCCTATGTCACATCTTCCACATGTTGGCTTCTCCAGGTTACTTTAACATAGTAGATATCCCAGTTTCAAAGATGTTGTACCTTTTGACTGGTGATTATGACTGGTACTACTTTAAATGTTAGGTCATCTGTCAAATCCGATGGATCCATAGTCAATATATATGATGGATCCCTGATGTACTTCTTCAGTAGGGAAACATGGAATACATCATGTACACTAGACATAGATGGTGGTAGCACGAGCTGATACGTCACTTTTCCACATCTTTCCAAGATCTCATACGGCCCAATATATCTGAGACATAACTTCTCCTTCTTACCAACCCGTTTCAAACCTCGCATAGGTGATATCTTTAGGAATACTTTGTTACCTACAGTGAACTCAAGGTCTCGACCTCTATTGTCTACATAGTGCTTTTGACGATCTTGAGCTATCTTGACCCTTTCTTTGATTTGATCTACAACTCGAAATGTCTCTTCAATAAATTCTGGAGCCATTATTCTGCATTCACCCACTTCATTCCAAAACAGAGGGATTTGATATTTTTTACCATACAATGCTTCATATGGTGACATTCGTATGGTAGCTTGGTAGCTGTTGTTGTAAGTAAACTCGATTAGTGATAACCTCTAGTCCCAAGCTCCTTTGGAATTAACGGCACAAGCTCAGAGCATATCTTTCAAAATCTAAATGGTCCATTCAGACTAACCATTGGTTTAAGGGTGAAACAATGTACAAAACTTCAGCTTCATCCCCATTGCCTTCTGTAGTCCCTTCCAGAACTTTGAGGTAAAGCGTGGGTCTCGATCAGACACTATGCTCTCGGGTATGCCATGGAGTCTGACAATGTTGTCCACATACAGCTTGGCTAGTCGCTCCAAGGTATATTAAAGTTGTATAGCAATGACGCGAGCCGTCTTTGTAAGACAATCAATAATCACCCAAACTATGTCGACGGACTTGGGAGTCAGTGATAACTTAGTGACGAAGTCCATAGTGATGCAATCCCACTTCCATACTGGTTCAGGCAATGGTTGTAGTAAACCTACTGGTCTATGCCTTTTGGCCTTTATTTGCTAACAGTTCAGACACTGAAATACATACCAAGCCACATCTACTTTCATTCCTCTCCGCCAATACAACTGCTTCATATCATGGTACATCTTGGTGCTTCCGGGATGTATCGAATATGGAGTACAATGAGCTTCTATCATTATTCTATTCCTAATGTCAGAGTCTTCACTCTCAGGTATACACAACCTTTCCCTGTATCTGAGTGTCTTTTCTGAATCCAAGGTAAAATCAAGGTTGGGTTTATCTTTTTTTAAATCTTCTTGTACTGTTCTCAGATACGGGTCTAGTAATATCATATCTTTTACTTCGTCCATCAGGTCTGGTATGATCTTCAATGCTGCAAACATAAGCGAGAACTTATGGATCAGACCTTGCTCTATTGGATCATCAAGAGTCTCTATTATGTGTTGTTCTGTGCTTAAATCGAGAGTTATCACTGTAGAGCACAAGGCAGCGTTTGTATTAGGTCCTTCTGGCTTTAGTATTCCTTTTTTACTCAATGCGTCAGCTACTACGTTAGCCTTCCTTGGGTGATACTGAATATTGCAATCATAATCTTTCAGGAGTTTTAACCATCTCCTTTGCCTTATGTTCAACTCCTTCTGAGTGAAGAGATAGGTAAGGCTCTTGTGATTTGACTTAATCTTGAACTTATCACCGTATAAGTAATGTCTATAAGTCTTGATGGCATGAATCACCGCTGCTAACTCCAAGTCATATGTAGGGTAATTCTTCTCGTGCTCCTTCAGTTGCTTTGAAGCATATGCAATTACTTGTTCACTGCATCAGAACACATCCCAAACCCAACCTAGAGGCATCTGTGTATAGGGTAAAGGGTTTCACTAGTGCCAAAATGGTCAAGATGGGAGCCGATATTAACTTCGACTTCAAAGTCTGAAAACATTCTTCATACTTGTCAGTCCAAATGAATTTTTCTCCCTTCTTGGTTAGCTTGGTAAGAGGCACTGCGATCCTGGAGTAGTTATCCACGAACTGTCTGTAATAACCAGCTAAACCCAAGAAACTTTTAATCTCTGCAACGTTCTTAGGCGCTTCCCACCCTATAATTGCTTCTATCTTACTAGGGTCCACCTTTATTTCTTTTGACGACATCACGTGTCCCAAGAAGGTCACCTCGTTCAATCAGAACTCTCACTTCTTGAATTTGACATAAAGCTTCTCCATTCTCAAACGTTGTAAGGTTGCTCTAAGATCCATCGAATGAGTATCTTCATCTTTGGAATAGACCAAAATATCGTCTATATAAACTATAACTGATGTGTCCAAAATGTCCTGGAATACTTGGTCCATGAGCTCCATAAAAAATGCAGGGACGCTGGTCAAACCAAACGACATAACTAGGAACTCGTAGTAGCCGTACCTGGTTCTAAAAGTTGTCTTTGGAATGTCACTTTCTTTAATCTTCAGTTGATGGTACCCTGACTAAAGATCTATCTTGGAGAACACCTTTGCACATTGCAACTAATCGAATAAGTCATCGATTTGTCGCAAAGGATATTGGTTCTTGATTGCAAGCTTGTTCAGTTCTCGATAGTCTATACACAGTCGAACACTACCGTCCTTCTTCTTCACGAACAACACTGGTGCTCCCCATGGTGAAATACATGGTCGGATAAAACCCTTGTCTAATAACTCTTGTAGCTGAGTCTTCAGTTCCTTCAGTTCTGTAGGAGCCAATCGATAGGGGACCTTAGATACTGGTGTCAACCCTGGCAGAAGGTCGATCACGAACTCAGTGGATCGATCAAGTGGCAACCCAAGTAGATCTTTTGGAAACACGTCTGGGAATTCTCACACTACTTCGCTGTCCTCCATCCGTGGCGCTTCCTTGGTAACATTAACTACGGATACGAGATAACCGACTCCACCCTTCTTGAGGTACCTCTTTGCCTTGAGTGCAGAAAGTATGAGTTTTCGCTTCCTAGGCAACTTGCTTCCAGTAAAATCAAATTCTGCACTGTCCTTGCCCTTGAATGACAACCTTTTCTTGGCACATGATAGCTTTGTTAAGTGTTGGGATAATCAGTCCATCTTCAAGATGACGTCGAAGTTGGCCATTTCAAGTTGGACCAAGTTTGCATCCAAATCCAGTCTATCAATGCGAATTGGACATGGTCTGTAGCATTCATCCAACATAACCTCTAGCCCCAAAGGAGATGGCAGTAATAGTTTTTGGTCTAAAGGTCTAACAAGTAAATTCAATTGCTTTCCAAATGAAACAGACACAAAGGAATGGGTAGCTCCAAAGTCAAAGAGAACTCTAGTGGATACACCAGCTATGGTTACAGTACTTGTAGTTTTTACCTAGGTTTAGTCTACATGCTCACACAAAAGTACTATAAATAAAGGTCTGGTCATACCTGTGACCACATTAGGTGATGCAACGGTGTCTTTAGAAGTCACAACATATACCTTTCCCTGCTATAATTGCTTCTTGGGCTGAGAGCATGTCTTTGCATAATACCCCATTTGGTCACGGTTGAAGCACTAGATATTCCTAGCCTGGATACCTTGTCGTGGTGCTGTAATTTTAGTACTCTTGGCTGATCTATTTGCGTTCTGTAGCCTGAATGACCTGAAGGTCTTTAAGTTTCCTCCATTAGATGTGTCACCATTAGGCCTCTTTAGTCCCTGATTATTAGCAAAGAAAATTTCTTTCTGGTTGGACTCTAAAACTCAGGCAATTTATACAGCCTCATTATAAATCTTCTTCTCCAGACCCAGCACATGCTTTCGAATGCTTCTCCTCAGTCCCATAGTGAACCATTGGATCTTAGTATCTTCCTCTTGCATGTTGGTAGGAGCGAAGAAAAATAGCTCCTCATAACACTATTGGTATGCGTTGATCGACATCTGTCATTATTGCAAACTCAGAAACTCTTTTTCCATCTATTCTCTGAAGCTTCTTGGAAAATACTTCTCGAAAATGCTTCTTTGAAAATAGCCCAAGTCAACTTAGGGTGCTTGGTCAGTAGGTACTTGCGAGTAAACCTCCACCAGTGATTCACATCTTCTTTCAGCATGAAGGTCGCATGCAATACCTTCTCATATTCTGCGATGGTCATCATCAAGAATGTCTTTGCCATCTCGTCAATCCACTTTGCTAGCCACAATGGGTTTGACCCTTTTCCTGAAAATGTTTGGGGCTTTCACTTCAGGAATCATTCTACGAGTCTAGAGTGATCATTCTGCCCATACACTCCATATACAGGTGGTTGATATTGATAACCACCTTGATACCCGCCTTGATATGCACCCGGATTCAGAAACTGGGGTGTTCATTGCTGGGATCTGCTGTGCAGTAGGCACAATGTTATTATTGATAGGTATTGTACTGGTCAAACTTGGAGGTAATGGTGTGGCATTGGTAGTTTGTGTAGTGATCCCCATTGCAGCTTGCATGGCCAATAATATTTTCTATTGTTCTTGCATCTACCGGGCTAGGTTAGTCACAATCATGGCCAAATCATCTGGTGGTCCAGGTAAGTTATTCTGAGTGGCCTGGTTGTTTACCCCTTGAGTTGCTCCGTTCTGATTCTAATTGTTTCTTGCCTAGTCAACTGGGTTTTCATTCTCATTTCCCACTCTAGGTGGCGGTGGCAGTGGACTTGGGTTATGTCCCCTTTGGTTTCCTCTACAACCAGCCATTTTCGACTAACAACTATTTGGGAATCTGTTTTAAACAACATGTGAGAGAATCATACAATACATTGTAACCTATGAGGTTAGTCCCACATGGTGCATAAAATCCCAACAACAACAGAGCAACAGAATATATGTACATCAAAATTTTTTCTAGTCGATCTTGATCGGTCCCTTATTAATTCAATTTCATCTACTGATCAACTTACTGGACCCATTGGGTTAGTTTTAGAATTTTGTCTAGTCGGCTGTCCGGTCATGCATTGATCTATCGGTCTTTAATCCGAACAAATCTGAGATGGTTCCTGAGATCATCCAGTTGATTGATCAGTCGAATGTCCGGTCAACTTTGTAAGTTATATCGTCAGAGCAGACAATCCAAATATGCTTTTTAAAACCCACAAGGTGGGTCTTTTCTTCATTTCTCCTTTTGTTTTCTTCTGTGCCTCTGACCCAACTTGCTACCGGTGAGTTTCTACAGTCCTTCTAGACAATTTCAAAGCTTCCTCTTTCGATTCAAGTGTATGGCATCATCTTTGAGGTAAGTTCTTCGGCCTAAACTTCCCTTTTTGCTATTTTTTTAGGGTTTTGAGGGGTTTTATCATTTTTCTTGGATTAAAACTCTTCCAAATATAGAAGTTTTAATTTCTTTGCTTAAAATCTACATAGGGCTACCAATGGATGAAAGTTCTCAATTGAGTTTTTGTCGGTTGGTTTGTGAGAAATCTCAAAAAATTTGAGTTTTGCCCTAAAATTTGGGTTTATCCAAAATTTCAAAATTTTCTTAATTCCTTTGATTTGTTGGTCAATTGGATGTTATGCTAGCTTGTTTGTATGTTTCCCAATTGACATAAGTCAGTATGCCCTCGTTTGGGGCAAGTTTGAGGCTTTTGCCCATTTTACGTCGTTACGCTGCCGAAATTTTTAAAATTTCGACTAACCCTTGTCTGTTTTGATTTGAATTATGCAGGTTAAACATGTCTAGGCATAGGGCAGCGGCCAAGAATGTTTATCCACCGGGTTCTCAGGGTCCACACCCATCCATGAGACTTTTCGATGCGCTTCTGTTTCGTTCGGCAGAAACAGAAGCTCGGTATCCGTGGTTCTAAGCCAAAGGTGTAAAGGTGGGACGCTTTGTGAACCTGCAAGAGTTAGCTAGGTTTGACGTGGAGGTAGCGTTTAATGCTATGAGTTAGCTGCTAGTGATGCCAATACCAGGGGTCCATACGCCTTGACCTGGTGAAGCAATTTTATTGTAACCTTGAGTTAAAGGGAAACCCTAATGACTTCGATCAAGGCAGAGAACTCTGCATCACCAGTTAGGTTAAAGGTATGCAAATTTCCTTCAACACCCCTCAATTGGCTGGCCTTTTGAATGTCTCCAATGCCGATGAGCTTGTCTACTACTCACCCAAGGAGTGCAAGTTCATGACTGAAGAACTGCACCTTGAGGTGAGACATCAGATGATGCAGCTCGGACTTAGAGATCTGAAGGCGATCAACTTGCGTCACCTTCCACACGTTTATTGCCGCATAGTCCAGCACAACATCATACCTCAGATTAGGCATTACAACGAGGTATCCCAATTTACCCAATACGTCCTTTATTGTATCTGTACTAGGCAAGTGGTATGCTTTCCCTACATTCTTATTCGTACCATGCTTTGAGCGGCGATGATTGGAGTGAAGGGCAACCTGCCTTATGGTCATATGATTACCACCATCCTCAACCGTCTTGGTGTGAACATGAAGGGTGAGAGGATGTATGAGGAAATAATCATGGCAGATCTGGACTGGGATGCCATTATAAAGATGGGCTTGCATGAGGTTGTAATCAGTGATGAAGAGCTGGAGGCGATTGCCCTGCCACTACATGGGGCAGCAATGGCAGCAGCAATAGCTGAAGGTGGTGGAAGGGAACACATGTATATGGATGTAGACGATCTCCCCCCTCCTACGCCTCAGCATACCTTTGGGGAAGTTTCGTCATAGCCCTCTATTGCAGCTAGACCTTCATAATCATTGTCTGAGGAGATTCTAACCCATCTCCTGGCCATCCAGGCAAGCCAACAGACTTTGCTTGAGGCCCAGCGGGCGACGGATCAACGTGTGGCGGACCAGCGTGTGGCGGACCTTGCTACCAGTTTTCATACTACTCAGGAGCTGATGGATTGGCTCCAGAGGACATATGAAGAGGATTATGAGAGAGATAAGGCCACATCACCTCCTCTACCGGCTCAGGGATAGATTTCTTTTTCTTCTTGCTACTGAACATTTGTTTTTGGTTTATATTCCTATAGTAACTGTCCGGATTATGGACCATACCCTGTGTTATGTTTGGACACATTTTATTCTATCTATATATAATTCCACCTTTTATTATGTGCATTATGATCTTATTTTAAATTTTATCTCAACCATCATACGTGCTTAAGTGGGTTTATATTAAGACTTTTAAATTTATCCTAGCTCAGTTCACTGACTCATGTGATTACATGTAGGTTTGATTTCCAGAGCTCATGGGCTCTGATACCAAGTTGTCACACCCCAATTCTAGTAGAACCAGAAATGTGAATCAATCGTCATAAAACCAACGACTGAAGTCAGGATCACATAGGACCGTGCCAACAATTAAATCATACATTCTACATAATCAGAGATAATAAATAAATAACAGAAATTATACTAATAGTGAACTGAGAGTCGATAGTGATAATTAATAATAAACCAGATATCCAGTATCAACCAAAACATAACTAAAATACTTTATTATAATCTATAACTCAAATACAAAAAATAAAACCTAAGCATAGACATAGTAGAAACATTCGTAGCTCACTCTCCACCGTCTGTACGTCCAGAGCCACCACATGTCCATAAGACGACGTATTTATGTAATCTTTAACAGTGGTACCTGCATAATGTCACATTCGATTCTTTGGTCTGGTTTAAGTTTGCAATGTGCTATGGAAAGGATAGACTGCCACCAAACCTTTATACATGAAAATGTGAACACACCCAACGGTCAGGCTCCTTTCAAAATCATCATCGCCCCACAACACCCACTATAAGATAGAGATAGAGCTAGAGCTTAACGAATCATACACCGCCAACACTCTTCCTGATACTCTACCCCATACTAGTACGTATGCCCTTACTAGCGAGGGCTTACAAATTAGGTTCATGACTAATCAATTCTAGATGTCATCAAATTGTATACAAGGCCTTACCCCAGTGTCATTCAATACGACACAGAGATAGAGCTAGAGTTCGATGGCAGGGCTATAGCCCATACTGCAGTCACTCCCCCTGATACCCTACGATGTACTAATTCTGCTAAGGTAACAGCGATACGACGATGTCAGTATGATGAATGGTTTGATGTTACAACCTCTACCCATTTAATACACCAACTACACACAAACACATGCCTACCCTATTCATTATCAACATAGAATAAATAATAATAAATATGCATGAACAGTAATAACAGTTATCGGATGACATGTTATATGCACAAACATCAAGCACAACAATAGGCAATGAAACAAAAGTAAAGCAGAGTAGTTTGTTATTAACCAATTAATTTAGGTCTTGTCCCTCACTTGTGGAGTAGTGTTTGTTCCTTTCCCAAGCTTTAAAGACTCGCTTAAATTGGTTGAAAACCTAAACAATTAATAGAATTTAATTAGAGTTACATTCTAACAAGATTTCAGTACTCAGACTAATTGTCCGGTTTGGCAAATATCCCTTTCGGACATTATCCAGTCTCTTGTCTGGTCATGAAATGCTCGATCGGTCATCAATCCAAACAAAGCCTGATACACTTCCTGAGATTGTCCGATCTCGCCATAGGTGTGACCAATCAACAAGACCCTACAACCTTCAGGCTGTCTTTCAGTCTGTCTTTTGCTAGAGTCAATTATTCGGGTCTTCAATGGGATCCATCCTAAAATCATTCGATGGTCATTAGTCATTGGGTTTGGTTATTCGACGTAACCCTAATAACTACCATTCATTATAGGTTTAATACGGGAGATTCTGTAATACACTTATGGTGTTGGGTTCGATTTATCAATACTATGATTAAAAATCTAAACCCTAACATATTCCTAACCTTCTATAGAGGCAAAGGGACTTACCGTTGGTTCCTCGATGCTATGAGTTGGAAACTGATGGCAACCTCTTCTTTGCAGGGCTTCTTCTCCTTTCTCCAAGCTTTCTTCTTCTCCAAGTTTTCTTGTCCACTCTTTCTCTTAAGTCTAGGGTTTGGGAATGATCAAAGTAGTGGGAGAAAGTGAAGGGACGTCCTCTATATAGAGAGAAAACCTCTATATAGAGTCCTCTCCCAATTAGGAGAGTGGTCTCCCAAAATCAGAAAACTTTCCAATTTTTAGAGTCTATTCTGGGATTGACTGGTCGCTTGATTTCTCACCTAATACTCAGAACGGAGAAACAAGTTTTTCTGATCGGACAACCTACGAAGGATCAATTTTCATACCTAGCTTTGTTGTTCCTTCACCCGATTGGTTCGCTCAAGTCGGTTATGATGGAAAGACCTGTCACAACATGGTTAGACCTAGTTAGTGGAGTGCGGGTCTTACATTACAATTACTAGAGATGATTGGCTATTCTAGTTAGTTCTGGAGTTCTCCTATTTCATAGTATTCTTATCCAAGGTGTAATGGTCTGGACAGTGTTTGTAATTTTATACTTTCCTTACTTCTATACATATGAAAGCAATACCGCAAAGTATTTTATCGCTGCAATACTATCTTCTTTCAGTGTCTACTGGTCTACTACATGTCTATGGTAGAGGTATCTAATTATGAGATTATATGCTTTAAACCTTATGGAGTAGAGTCTGTCATATTAATTGTCACCCACATAGGTGAAAACTAGCCTTGTCACCAAATTTCCATCAAATCTTGCAAGTTCTAACAACCCCTCCTCATAAACACGAAAACCAGCCCTCTATATTGTGGTTTCTGTAATGGTCCTGTTGACCATTGGTTGTCATTGTTGGCAACCTATGCTGACATAATGGTGCACCATTGTGTGGAGAGACAAAATGAGGAAAGAGGGTGTATGTTAATGGTTGGAGGAGAGAGAATGACAGATGGACCCATCGTCGATCTACTCTACCAATTGAAGAGAGAGGATAACAATGTAGTTCAGTTGAAGGCAAAGTGGGTGCTTCAAAGAAGTATTGGAAGCCTTAGTTGCAAGTCAACTAAGTCTAGCTCTAGTTTGACTCGACAATGTACGTGTAAGTAATCGATCAACCTCTACATTGGTTTAGTAGGTTTCTCAACTAAACCAAGATGATAAACAGTATGGGGAAGTCCCAGTGATCATGCATGAAAAATCTCAGGTCTGAATTCCAAGGTTCGTTTTGAAGTCTTGAATTTGAGGCTAATTCTGGTGGGTCCCGTAGAAGTTTTATGAGAAGCATCATATTGGAAAGATTTAATTTGTCGCGCTGGCTTCGCATAGGAATTTGTAGGACCCGCACTCCACTAACTTGGTCTAACCATGTCGTGCCAGGTATTCCCATCGTAGCAGGACCAAGTGGACCGATCATGTAAAGATGGATCACAAACCAGGTATAAAATTCGACTCAACACCAAAAACTATATACATATGGTCACATACCTGGGTAGGTATGGTCAACCATATGGAAAGAAACAATGGTCACTGATCAATGACCCTACGGTCGACAGGCTCTGCGACCGTAACCATCGACCGTGAGACCCCAGATCAGACTCCGAGTTTTGGAAACATTTCTAAACTAAGGGATTTCTTTCCTAATTGAAAGGCGACTCTATATGGAGAGTTTTCCTCTATATAAAGAATGTCCCTCAGTCTTTTTCACTCTTTTAGAACGTTAGTAAATCCTAGAGAAAGAGAAGGGAACACAAGGGAAGAGAAGGAAGAGAAGGAAAAGAAGAAAAGGCTAAGGAGAGGATTTTGCTGAGAAGAGATTGACTGTCTATCACCGGCAAAGGTATGAATCTAATCTCTAGAGATGTAAACTCTAAGGAATAAGACTTCTATGGAGGTTAGGAGATATCAACCTATTATGATCTATGTGATTCCTTGAGAAAATCCCAAGGATAACCATGATGGATGAGTTTGATGATTAGGGTTGATAAGAAACTACTAATGATGGCCATAGGATGATCTTAGGATAAATCCAATTGAAGAGAAGAGGATTTGACCTAGGAAGAACTCGAATTGCATGTAGTTTGTAACTAGAAATCTCAAGGTTGCAGCTACGGTCGACCATAGCATGACCAGCCTGATCAGAGGAACGACCATAGACATTCGGAAAGATTCAAGAATCATATGGTCGTAACTACGGTCGCACCATATGCGACTGTAGGTTATCAACCATAGGTAGTAAGGTCGACACAGTATAAGACCATAGGACCAATCAAATACCTATCAGTGCTCTGTTTCGATTTTTGACTACTGTAACATGTTACATATGAACCCTAACTTAAATTCATATAACTTTTAGAATGTTAAATTGATTGAAAGAGAATTACAAGGCTTGGAAGGAGATCGAGTATTGCTAACAGGTGAGAAAATAAGACCTAAACTAATTGGATAATAACAAACTGATTTATTTTTATTGAGTCCAATGCCATGATTGATTCTATGCATGTATATTTGTAATGTACATCTCACATGTCATCTAATATTCTTGCTATTACTGCTCATGCATATTTAATTCTGTTTATTTATAACACGATGATGATGATGATGATGCTAGGAATAGGCATATGATTGTATGTGTGTGGTTGATATATTGGATGTGAGTGGAACATCAAGGGGAGGACGTGGCATGGTGGTCTTTGACCTCGTCACCAGACTCTAGTTCTATCTCTACTCAAGTGTTGCCCACTAACATCATCGTATCGTCATTACCTTAGCAGAACTATTATGTCGTAAGACATCAGGGGAAGTGGTCTCAGACCGTGTGGTCTCTGACTCTATCAGGGGGCCTTAGCGCTATCTCTATGGACGTATTGAGGGATGCTGGGGTGAGGTCTTGGATACACTATTTGGCATTAGGATTGGTTAGTTGTGAGCTCAGTTTTAAAACCCTCGCTAGTAGGGCTTACGTGTTGGTATGGGTAGGGCATCAGGAGAAGTGTTGGAGGTGTTTGATCTGGACACTTTGGCTTTATCTCTATTCCATGGTGGGTGCATGTAGGATGACAATGGTGTTTGATCCATTGGGTGGATTCACACACTCGTGTATAGAGGTGCGGGGGCTACCAATCTTTTTTATAGCACATTGTAAACTTAAAACCAGACCAAAGATATGAATTGAATGCATCTGCATATGTTTGTTGCATTGTTTTGTTTGCTCACTGAGCCGTGATGTATGCTCACCCTTTCGACGTCGAATATTTTTAGTTGATGATGAGGTCTTACTGTTGAAGATTATGTAAATGCGTCGATGTATAGACACGTTGTGGCCATGGACGTAGAAGTTGTTGAAGATGTGCATGATTCATCATGCGAGTGCAACCAGTGCATATTCGATTAGTTTTGCTATATTTGATTATTGGAACATGTAATGGATTACTTATTTTTATGTCTTGAGTTTTAGAGATAATCGGATTAATTATTTATTATCATTGTTAGACAGTCAGTTCATTATCTATAAAACTTTCGCTTATTTATTTATTACCTCTGATTATTACTGTGGAATGTGTGTGTGATTTGATATGGTGGGTACGACCTATACAAGATCCTAGTTGCACCGTTGTTTTATTGACGATTCATCACACTAATTTGGTTAGACCAGAATTGGGGTGTGACAACTTGGTATCAGAGCATCTCAGGTTCTACCCATTGACCTAACTACTTCCACGTGAGTCATGAACTGAGTTAGGATAAAACTAAAAACTGTAATAAGAACGCACCATAAGTACATGTGTTGTTTGAGACATACACTAAAAAGAGAATAATACACATATGTAAATAAAAAATAAATGATATATAATACACATATATATATACACTAAAATGGGAATAAGACAAATGTACATCCAAATCAGTGTACAGTCCATAATTCGGACAGTTACTTTGTATTATAAAAAGGAAAAAAAATAAATGATATCATGGAGCTGGAGGTGCTGGAGGAGGAGGTGCCTCACGATCACTATCATAGTCCTCAGCATACACTCTCGCGAGCCAGGCCACCTGAGACTGAGTCGCTCGGAGACTAGCTGTCAGATCTACTATCCACTGGTCGGTATAGAGCGCTGGGCATCTAGAAGCTCTCCTACTCTCCGATCAATCACGCGCTGAGCCTTTCGAATCTCACGTAGTAGCCCCATCATGTCATCTGATGGTGGACGTGAAGGGCCAGTTGAATGAGAAGCCCGAGAAGGGCCAGCTCCAGTAGAATGTTGTGTTGATGGAGGAGGGATGACATCCACATCCATGTATATCCTATCATCATCCTCCTCATCATCACTCCCGTGTGCCTCTGCTGCTGCCATTGCTGCCACCTCTACATCTGCTGCTGCTACTCGAATGAAAAGACGACTCATAACATTCCTCTCGTCATCATTGACCTGTATCTCTCTCATGCCCATCCTGTTGATGGCCTCCCAATCAAGGTCAGCTGAGAAGGTGTCCTCAAAGATCCTCTCATTTACTAGGTCCACTTGTAGACGAGGGAGCAAGGTAGAGATCAGCCACCCATAGGGCAAGATACCTCTCGAGTCAGGCAACGTAGCTCTGTGCATAGGATAATATATGGGAGACAGACAGGCTGCCTAGTACAGATACAATACAACAGGTACTGAGTCAGCTGTGAGACCATCTCGTAGTATCCACCCCGAGAAATAAGATTATGCTGGATAATCTTACAGTAGACCTGTGGCTCTGGACGCAGGTTGACTGCTTTCATCTCCCAGCGGTCATTCTGAAGAATTTGGTTATCTATCTCTGCACGCACCTGTATAGATAGAAACTGTGGCTCCCTTGGCGCACAGTAAACCAATTGACCATCATTTGAGATGCCTAAGAGATCAGCCAACTCCTCACAGTTGAAAGAGATCGGAACCCCTTTCACCCAGCTGGTGATCTGAAGCTCTCTGCCCCTGTCAACATCCTCTAGGTCATCCTCCACCTGAAGATGACAATAGAACTGCTTCACTAAATCTGGGGGAGTACAAGCCTCATACAGAATCACTGGTAGCCAGCCCATATCATCAAACGCCCATTCCACATCAAACAGGGCTAAATTGACTAAGTTAACACATCTACCCCCTTCCACCTTCTTTCAATTAAACCAAGGGTATTGTGTTTCTACTTCCACAGACCTGAAGCGACGTGGGTCATGAACTCGAGGAACCTTAGTGTGAACCATGATAACTGCAAGAGAAGAAAATAAGAAAAATCAGTTAGATAAATTTGAAAATTTGACAGCATAACGACGTAAAATGGGAAAAGCCTTACTTTTCCCAAACATTTGGGTATGAGTTACATAGATCCCAAACCATCCTACAAGGCTCATACAATGGAAAATTTCAACTAGGTAGGTCGAATTTGAAGAAATTTTGACCATTGGGAAAAACCCCAAAATCTAGGTCAAAAATTAAGAATTTTGAAAATATTACCAAACCAACCGATGAAACTCAAATTTTCTTGAGGGCTTTCATCCATTGGGTGGCCAATAGCAATAACCCCTAATAAAAATTAAATTTTTACGGTTTGAAAAATATTAATTAGAAGAAAACCCTACAAATGAAAAAAACCTAGGTATAAAAGCTTAAAAAGGAGAAAGAGTAGGGAACATACCTGGAAGAATGGAATATAGGTCGTAGATCGATGAAAAAATCACCAAGTTCATACGATTGATACTGTAGCAACTCACTGGTGGCGAGTTGAGTTGAGACCGTAGGAAGGAGGAAAAGAAATGAAAGGGAAATCTCGAAAGTAGGTTTTAAAACCTAATTTTGAACCATACGGTCGCACAATTCGACCAAAACCATCGACTGTATGATCAGCCGTGTGATCGACCATAGGGTCTCTGTAAGTTGCCAAGATTTTGAAGGTCACACCTATGGTTGCATAACATGCCACTGTAGGCCATCGACCCTATAACTGACTGCTGTCTATTTTGATTCTGTTCGAACTTTTGCCTATTAATTTTGTTCTTCTCTCACCTTCTATTATGAGACTAACCCAATACCACCACTCTATTTTGTCTCACATGTGTAGCTTTGCCAATAACACTTCAACCAAGAGTTTAAATGGCTAGGCGTAGAGTAAGTAGAAGGAGACAGAATGCAAACCTATCTCCACCACCTATGGAGACCAACGACAATGAAGGTCAGCAAAGGCAGGAAGGAAATATTAGAGCTCAGAATGCTACACCTCAGAATGTTCACATCAAAGCCAATCCAACCAACTTACCTGCACCACCTACGGATTTGGCTATTGTGGTGATGAATTTGACACAACAAATGTAGCATATACAGCAAATGTGAGCAAACATGCAAGCTACTATGGGAATTGCTTTCCCAGTTGCAAACACAACATCTCTACTTGCAGGACAAGCTAGTACGACACCTAGTGGTAGCAACACTGTACCCCAAGCACTGCAAACACCAGCGGTATAAGGCCAAGTGCAAAACCCTGAAGCACCGCAAGGCGGGTATAACCAAGGTAATTATCAGTACCAACCGCCTATGTATGGGGCATATGCACAGTATCAGCTTGATCACTCCTGATTGATCGAGCGTTTCCTGAAGTTGAAGCCGAAGGAATTCACAGGCAAGCCATCATATCCGTTGTGGCCTGCTCACTAGATCGATGAAATAGAAAGAAACTTTATGATGATGACTATAAATGAAGAAGAGAAGGTATTATGTGCCACATTTATGTTGAAAGGTGACGCACACCACTGGTGGAAATCAATTAGAAGTTATCTATTAACAAAGCATGCCCAACTGACATGGGTTATTTATAAAGAAGCTTTCTTCGAGAAGTATTTTCCCAGGAGTTTCAGAGATCAAATGGAAAAAGAATTCTTGAGTCTATACCAAGGACAGATGACTGTAGATGCATATCAATAGCGTTTTGAGGAACTGTTCTTCTTTGCTCCCTCTAGCATGCAGGAGGAAAATACCAAAACCTGAAGGTTCGTCATAGGACTTAGGGGAAGTATCTATGAGCATGAATTGGGACTGGAAAAGGAGATTTATAATGAAGCTGTACAGATTGCTCAAGTATTAGAATCGAGCCAGAGGAAAAGTTATTTTGCTCAGAACAGAGGTATAAAGAGGCCCAATGGAAACTCATACAACAAAGGGAACTCAAGAACATTCAAACCCTTCCGTACTCAAGGCTTCAATGCGGCATCTAGGACTACTCCGACAGCCCAACCTCAACAGAAGCAAAGTAATGCTGGAGTCAAATGCTTCAATTGCGATCAAGTAGGACATTATTCAAGAAAGTGTCCTAAGCCAAGGAAGTAACTACAGCAAGGAAAAGTTTATGCAGTTACTTCTGAGGATGCTGCCGCATCGCCAGATGTGGTCACAGGTATGACCTGAACCTTTTGTTTTGTACTACCTTGTGTGAGAATATATATTAATATAAGAAGAAAATCATAGGTATTGTATCTATTAATGGCATACCAACCAGAGTACTCTTTGACTCTGGGGCTACTTATTCTTTTATATCTATGTCATTTGAAAAGAAGTTAAATCTACCCCTCAGACCTTTAGACTGCAAACTGCTTGTACGATCACCTATGGGACTAGAAGTGAAACTAGACGAAGGTTATGGACCATGTCCAGTTCTTATCGGCTAGAAGATTTTGGTTGCAACCTTAATTCAACTCGAGATGGCAGACTTTGACGTTATCTTGGGAATGGATTGGTTAGCTCAGCACTCCACAAACCTATTATGTGCGAAAAAGAAACTGACATTTAAAGACAAGGAAGGAGTAGAGTTTAGTTTTGCGGGAACCAAACTTCCCCGTAAACGAAAGCTCATCCTCTCTGCATTGAAGGCTAGAAAATACATCGAGAAAGAAGAACTTAGGTACTTAGTGTCTGTGGTCGACCTCACCAAGGAAGCACCACGAATGGAGGATATTGAAGTTGCACGTGAATTTTTGGATGTATTTCCTGAGGAATTACCAGGACTACCACTTGACCGAGCGACAGAGTTCGTTATAGATCTTATACCCGGAGTTGCACCAGTATCTAAAACACCCTATCGAATGGCTCCTACTGAACTAAAGGAACTGAAGGTACAATTACAAAAGTTACTAGACAATGGTTATATTAGACCCAGTATATCACCATGGGGAGTGCCAATATTGTTCGTGAAAAAGAAGAACGGTAGCGTTTGACTGTGTATAGATTATCGAGAATTGAATAAGCTTACAATAAAAAATCGATACCCGTTGCCTCAGATCGATGACTTGTTCGATCAGTTGCAAGGTGTCAAAGTGTTCTCCAAAATTGATCTTCGGTCAGGATACCATCAGTTGAAGATTAAGGAAGGTGATATTTCGAAGACAGCATTCAGAACCAGATATGGACATTATGAATTTTTAGTCATGTCTTTTGGATTGACTAACACACCCATAACTTTTATGTAACTTATGAATTGGGTATTCCATGATATGTTGGATACTTCTATCATCGTATTCATTGACGATATACTAGTATACTCCCAGGACAGAGAAACTCATGTCACAAATCCAAGAGTTGCTCTACAGTGACTATGAAAAGAGAAGCTTTACGCTAGATTTATTAAGTGTGAATTCTGGCTAAATAAAGTCGCTTTCTTAGGCCATATTGTGTCCGCTGAAGGAATCAAAGTGGATCCCAGCAAGATTGAAGCCATTGTAAAATGGAAAGCACCTAAGAATGTTGCCGAAATAAGAAGTTTCTTAGGTTTAGCTAGTTATTATCGACGATTCATGGAAGATTAGTCTAGAATCGCAATACCTCTCACCAGCTTGACAAAGAAAGGAGAAACGTTTGTTTGGACAGACAAATGTGAAGAGTGTTTCCAAACATTGAAGGCTAGATTGATATCAGCTCCCATCTTGACCATTTCGATTCCAGGATAACCATTTACCTTGTACACCGATGCGTCTGGATTAGGTTTGGGATGTGTGTTTATGCAAGGAGAATAAGTAATTACATATGCTTCAAGACAACTGAAGATACATGAGAAGAACTATCCCACTCATGACTTGGAGTTAGCAGCAGTGGTACATGCTGTTAAGATATGGAGACATTATTTGTATGGAGAGAAATTTTAGATTAAATCAGACCATAAGAGTCTTACTCATCTTTTTAATCAGAAGGAGTTGAACATGAGATAGAGAAGATGGCTGAAATTACTGAAGGATTATGATTGCGATATCCAACATCATCCAGGAAAAGCTAATGTAGTTGCTGACGCACTAAGTAGGAAAGCTATGACAAAATCCCAAGAAGAAGCTATGACAAATGCTATAGTGTGTGTCACAAGAAGAGTATTTAATTACGATAACGATCAGTTTGTGATTGACATTCCGAATGAATCAACTGACCAAGGATTTATTCATCTATTCTCAAACATGTTTGCTACATTGAAGATTGTACCTGGTCTGCTAGACGAGGTGAAGACAGCTATTAAATCAGACCCTTATTTGAGAACAGTGCAAGAAGACCTTGAAAAAGATAGGACTAACCCTGACTTCAGCTTGAATTCTGAGAAAGTAATAAGATACAAAGGGAGAGTATGTGTTCCTGAAAATGAAGACTTGGATATTAGACACAGACTAATGAAGGAAGCCTATATGATCGCTTATTCGGTACATCTTGGAAGTACAAAGATGTATCATGATCTGAAGAAACTATATTGGTGGAGAGGAATGAAAGTGGATGTAGCTAAATTTGTGTCTCAATGCTTGAATTGTCAGTAGATAAAAGCTGAAAGGCAAAGACCTACAGGATTATTGCAGCCACTATCAGAACCGACATGGAAATGGGACTGCATCACTATGGACTTCGTCACCGGGTTACCATTGACTCCTTGAGTAGTTGACGCAGTCTAGGTGATTGTAGATCGTTTGACCAAGACAACTCGCTTCATAGCTATACGACCTCAGTATATGCTAGAGAGGTTAGCTATGCTATATGTGGATAATATTGTCAGATTGCATGGTGTACCCTGAAAGCATCGTGTCCGACAGAGACCCACACTTTACTTCAAAGTTTTGAAAAGGATTACATAAGGCTATGGGTACAACGTTGAAGTTTAGTACTGCATTCCATCCTCAGACCGATGGACAGTCAGAACGTACCATTCAAATTTTAGAAGATATGCTCCGAGCTTGCGTAATTAATTTCAAAGGATCATGGGATGAGAAATTACCATTGATCGAGTTCGCTTATAACAACAGCTATCAAACGACTATACAGATGTCACCCTATGAAGCACTGTATGGTAGGAAGTGTCAAACTCCTTTATTTTAGAATGAAGTTGGAGAACAGAGTATTGTTGGACCAGAGTTTGTTGAAGAGACATGTCGAGTGGTCGACATCATCAAGGAAAGAGTCCGAACAGCTCAGAACCGTCAGAAGCAATATGCGGACAATCGACGCAAAGATCTCGAATTCACCATAGGTGATAAAGTATTTATGAAAATATCTCCTATGCGTGGTTTAAAATGGTTCGAACAGTAGGGAAAACTGTGTCCCAGATATATTGGACCTTATGAAGTTCTAGCTAAACGTAGAAAGGTAGCATATCAATTAGCACTACTACCATCAATGTCTAGTGTACATGGTGTATTCCATGTCTCACAACTGAAGAAGTACGTCAGAGATCCAACACACGTGTTAACAGTGGATCCACCGGATTTGACTGAAGATTTGACGTTCAAAGTGGTATCTTTTGAAATTGCTAGTGGGAAGGTTCAACGTCTTCACAATCGTGACATCTACTATGTGAAGGTTACATGGAGAAGCCAAGATGTAGAAAAAATCACATGGGAAAAGAGAATGCTATGCGGAAGCAATATCCTCACATATTCGACTCGGAAGGTATGTGTAAATTTTGAGGATAAAATTTATATAAGAGGGGGGGAGTTGTAAGACCCGTACTCCACTAACTTGGACTAACCATGTCGTACCAGGTCTTCCCAACATAGCTAGACCAAGTGGACCGATCGTGTGAAGATGGATCACAAACCAGGTATAAAAATCGACTCAACACTCAAAACTATATACATATGGTCACATACCTGGGTAGGTACGATGGACCATACAGAAGGAAACAATGGTCATTGATCAATGACCCTACGGTCGATGATTTCGACCCTACGATCGATGGGTTCTACGACCGTAGCCATCGACTGTGAGACCCCAGATCAGACTTTGAGTTTTGAAAACTTTTCTAAACTAAGGGATTTCTTTCCTAATTGAAAGAGGACTCTATATGGAGATTTTTTCTCTATATAAAGGACATCCCTTAGTCTTTTTCACTCTTTTAGAACATTAGTAAATCCTAGAGAAAGAGAAGGGAAGAGAAGGGAAGAGAAGGGAAGAGAAGGAGAAGAAGAAAAGGTAAGGAGAGGATTTTGCTTAGAAGAGATTGGCTCTCTATCACCGGCAAAGGTATTAATCTAATCTCTGGAGATGTAAACTCTAAGGAATAAGACTTCTATGGAGGTTAGGAGATATCAACCTATTATGACATATATGTGATTCCTTGAAAAAACCCAAGGATAACCATGAAGGATGAGTTTGATGATTAGGATTGACAAGAAACTATTAATGATGGCCATAGGATGATCTTAGGATAAACCCAACTGAAGAGAAGAGGATTTGACCTAGGAAGAACTCGAATTGCATGTAGTTTATGACCAGAAATCTCAAGGTCGCAGCTACGATCGATCATAGCATGACCAGCCTGATTAGAGGATCGACCATAAACATTCGGGAAGATTCAGGAATCATATGGTCGTAACTACGGTCGCACCATATGCGACCGTAGGTTATCAACCGTAGGCAGTAAGGTCGACACAGTATAAGACCATAGGACCAATCAGATACCTATCAGTGCTCTGTTTTAATTTTTGACTACTGTAACATGTTACATATGAACCCTAACTTAAATTCATATAACTTTTAGAGTGTTAAATTGATTGAAAGAAAATTACAAGGCTTGGAAGGAGATCGAGTATTGCTAACAGGTGAGGGAACAAGATCTAAACTAATTGGATAATAACAAACTATTTTATTTTTATTGAGTCCAATGCCATGATTGATTCTATGCATGTATATTTGTAATGTACATCTCACATGTCATCTAATATTCCTGCTATTACTGCTCATGCATATTTAATTCTGTTTATTTATAACATGATGATGATGATGATGTTAGGAATAGGCATGTGATTGTATGTGTTTGGTTGGTGTGTTGGATGCGAGTGGAGCATCCGGGGGAGGACGTGGCATGGTGGTCTTTGACCTCGTCACCAGACTCTAGCTCTATCTCTACTCAAGTCTTGCCCACTAACATCATCGTATCGCCATTACCTTAGCAAAACTATTAAGTTGTAGGGCATCAGGGATTGGACCGTGTGGTCTCTGACTCTGTCGGGGGGCCTTAGCTCTATCTCTATGGACGTATTGAGGGATGCTGGGGTGAGGTCTTGGATACACTGTTTGGCATTAGGATTGGTTAATTGCGAGCCCAATTTGCAAGCCCTCGCCAGCAGGGTCTTACATGTTGGTATGGGTAGGGCATCAGGGGAAGTGTTGACGGTGTTTGATCTGGACACTTTAGCTCTATCTCTATTCCATGGTGGGTGCATGTGGGATGACAATAGTGTTTGATCCATTGGACGAATTTACACACTCGTGTATAGAGGTGCGGGGGCCACCAAACCTTTCTATAGCACATTGCAAACTTAAAAACCAGACCAAAGATATGAATTGAATGCATGCATATGTTTGTTGCATTGTTTTGTTTGCTCACGGAGTCGTGATGTGTGCTCACCCTTTCAACGTCAAATATTTTTAATTGATGATGCAAGTCTTACTGTTGAAGATTATGTGAATGCGCCGATGTATGGACACGTTGCGACTATGGACGTAGAAGTTGTTGAAGATGCGCATGATTCATCATGCGAGTGCAACTAGTGCATATTCGATTAGTTTAGCTATATTT
Source organism: Protea cynaroides (assembly GCA_028583415.1). Lineage (NCBI taxonomy): Eukaryota > Viridiplantae > Streptophyta > Magnoliopsida > Proteales > Proteaceae > Protea > Protea cynaroides. The sequence continues at coordinate 13,019,686 of CM053265.1, forward strand.
GATTATTGAAACATGTAATGGATTAATTATTTTTATGTCTTGAGTTTTAGAGATAATCGGATTAATTATTTATTATCATTGTTAGACAGTCAGTTCATTATTTGTAAGACTTTCGCTTATTTGTTTATTACCTCTGATTATTACTATGGAATGTGTGTGTGGTTTGATATGGTGGGTATGACCTATACGAGATCCTGGTTGAACCATTGTTTTTTTGTAGTTCATCACAGTAATCTGGTTAGACCAGAATTGGGGTGTGACAGAATTAAAATCACTCAATTGCAATATCAGACGAGCAAGATATCGCGATTTCCATCGGAGCGTGCAAAAAATCCCAAAAATGAAGCTCAGCTCTCGAGTGGTTTGTTGTGTGCAAGGGCTTGGCACCATAAATTAAATATACTTGAAGGGTTTGTTTGCAATTATCATGAGATGAAGGACCTCCTTGCATAACGCAAGTTCGTTTAAAGTCGATCAGATGGCTAGGTAAGAGCCGTCTCATCAAGATGCAGATTGGATGGAGAGAAAAATTACCGGCTATCATGTGACTTGGAGGACAGAATGAGATCCGTGCCAAGTCTTCCAATTTTGCAATACAACATATAATGATGCACTACATCACTCCAAAGCCAACCAATGATTCAGTGTGTTGTCTACACCGTATGACGGTAGGGCAAAACAAGATCCAACAAGTATTAATGACCCTGATTTCATTTGACATGATTAAGCCGATCTGATGGCTAATAAAGAATCATGCATTTTAGTGAAGATCTAATGGCTATTAATGAAGATGCTTGAGCCGGCCAATTAGAGATAGAAAGTGTGTTTGCTATATCAGGGGCGGCATGGCTAAGGTGCTTCGCGGGTGTACATAACAGCTTGGAAAGATTCTCTTTCGAATTATTTGAGAGGTTCATCTGCTATTGAGCATAACTTGCTCATCTAAAGTCTGAATCAGACTATTCAAATTGTAGATTTCACAGTTTTGAATGCTCTACACAATGAGAACGATTTAGGGAAGAAGAACAAAAAAACAGAGAGGGTTTTTAGTGGAAAACCTCTCTTGGAAGGATTTGGTTTTTTTTTTATTTTTTTTTATTATTATTATTATTTTTTTTATGTTGAATCTTTCACCAATCTTCAAGGTGGCCATTAAAGGTCCATTGAAGCATCTCGCAAGATTGAGAATAGTTGTGAGACATTAATGGAGGTAATGAGAGCTTAGAAAAGAAACTTCTCTTTTTTTGGTCGAAATACCTTGTTAGGGTTTCGGTTTGGTCTTGTGTTGAGGCTTACTTCCCATTATTTAATTTCCATGGGTTGTGTGAGGTGTCATTGAAGTCCATTGAAGACTTTGAAGAAAGGTTGGTCATCAATGGGAGGTGTGTAAGCTAATGTAAATCTTTAATGGAGAGTTAAATGTTGCTCTAATGCATTGAAGAAGAGAGTGAAGGGAAGTGAAGACTATGTTGTATACAATTACTTGAAGATTCAAGCATCATCAATTTTTGAAGATTCCAGTGAGCCATGTGGAGTCCAGAGACATCTTTGGATTTTCGGAGCGATGGTTGTAAGCATTTTTTTTGCCTTCTATGTTTAATAGCTTTTAGTTATATGATGTGCTAGTTGTAGGTGATGTATTTTGAATACCTAGCTAGCTTGGGTTAAAATTGTAAGGGCATCAATATTAGCCCATAATTGTATCTGTAAGCTTCTTAGTGGATGCAGAAAGCTAGGCGTTGTAGCACCTTCTCAGTAGGTGCTAAGAGAACTGGAAATGGGGGCTTCCTATCAGTTGTATCTAATTTATTGATAAGTGCTGAGTAAGTATGACACCCAATGGAGCATTACTCTGTAGACTAGCCATAACACATTGTGTTGGTGAACCATGTAATATTGTGTGTTGTGGTTTGCTTCCTATATACTTTGAAGTGATGTGGTGTGGTTTGTAAGATGGGTATACACAACTGGTAAACCTAGCCACTCTGTGGTAGCAAGGTAGTTGTGTATACGATTGTGTGTTGAGTTTAGTGTGTGCATGATCAGCTGAGGGCAGCAGAGTTTTGTCATGGAATTAATTGAAAAGAAATTTCAATAACTGATTCACACCCCCCCCCCCCCCCTCCCCCTAGTGAGGTTTGTCTTTAACAAGCCCAATGATTGTGCATTAAAAAGAATTTGTCATTTGGTCGGGACATTTAACCGGTCCCATTATCAAAATATCACAACACTATAAGAAAGATGAGTTCTACTGCCGCTAAAGCTCAAATACCATCCCTGAATCCTTTACGGGAGGTAATTCCAACCCTTGAAAGACCGCCTTCTGCCACAAATGAGTAAATGCAGTTTTTCAATTATCTGTGTTTCAATCCGTTAGAGGTGTTTCAAACTCCCTCGAATAGAATGATTTTAGCCACTGTAGAACTTAAGGGTGTCAATTCTAAACCGAAACTAATCGGTTCAGTTTTGGTTTTACACATAATTAATCGGTTTGGTTATGGTTTATAATTGTTAAACCGTCAGTTAACCGATTAAATAAAACCAAAAGAAAACCAAGTAAAACTGGTTAGGAAACTGAATAAATTTGGTTAATTGCGTAACTAAATGTATAATATTTTCTATATAGTATACAATTTTAATGTGCTATTCCTTGAGATAATGTCATGCTCATGTGAAATGATATTTTTAGTTTATTCTATAATGTTTAGAGTTTTGATGTTGAACTATTACGGTCATAGAACACTCGCTTATTCCCAATAAACCATGTAAGAAACTGTTTATGAACCGATTAATTGAAACCGGTAAGAATCCAATAAACCGGTTGTTAATTGGTTCGGTTTTGGTTTGGAAAACAAGAACCGATTATTAATCGGTTTGGTTATGGTTTCTTTTAATAATAACCTCGAACCAAACAGAACCGAGCTGATAAACCGTTTATGAACTGATTGACACCCTTGGTAGTAGACCTCTATTAGCCGTGTTTTATTAATGCTGCTAAAAGGTTTTTAATATTTAAAAAAAAATGAACATTGTTTGGCTACATGGAGCTTGCAAAAATACATAAGAAGGGCGAAATGACCATCCGACCCTGTAAAATGAAAAATCTCACCCTTGTTGGATGCCCCCATGCATGCCCAGTGCAGTGGCACCTAGCCTGCCAACTACTCCCCTCCTGTAAAAAGAAACTCCAACTGCAATCACCTAGAGATGAGAGCCATTCCCACCCGGCCTAGCTCTTCCACTGTTGGCAGAGGACAAGTCAGGATTTGTAAACACATGTGGGTTTCATAAGGTCGTCATCCCTTTGCCTCCACCAGATCAATGAGGTTTATGAAAGAGATTTTGGAATCGCCACCTAAATTAGGGTCTAGGGCCCATAATTTGACTCCGGATATGATTTGTGGATGTAGAATCAAGTCGAGATAGAGAATCTAAGGATAATCAAGTAAGGTCCAGGGAATGTGTAAACCAGGTCCGCCTGGATAAATCTAACCATGGTTTCAGCTAACTATTTTTGATAACCGGATGGTGAGATCCTTATATGCAAATAATCAAAACGTCACATAGAAAAAATCTGGTCAGTACCTTAGGCCGTCCGTTTAAACAACCTTCATGTGTACGAAAGAGAATCTCAGGAGAGAAAATCCTCAGAACTATGCATGGATGCATGGTCATGCAATTAAGATGATTTTAACCACCATGGGGGATTGAGATCATGGAAATTGGGGATTAAATATGCAAAATTGCATAAAATATCCCAAAATGATTACATATGATAACGGGATATTTGGTGCATGAACACATGACATTATGATGCAAAGACACTTAAACTATGCACATACATGAAATTAAATGAAAATAACTCCTAACTAGGTTATTCACATACTAGATCTAGGAATTAAGACATAACTAAGAATATCTTCAATCATCATTAGAGGTAATGGAGATATACCTCTTCCTTACCATGCAAAGGAGGAAAATAGGGTTTTTAATTACAAAGCAAGTAAATAAACGAAAATGCTTGATTCGATGGTTGGGGGAAAATGACAAAGAACACGAGATCACATCAACGTTAACGAGATTCTAATGCTCCAATTCACAAAGAATAATGATTAACAAAGCCTTCCTGATAAGGGCTCAATGATAGCTCTACTCAAAACGAATCTATGATCCTCTTCATTGTGAAGTAGGGGGGTCTATTTATAAGGGGAAACCTAGCTCGCCTCGAAAGCTTCGTGACGGAACATTTTGCATCTCAAAGTACCATTGAGAATTGAGTGTGAATCGCTCAAAATGGATCATTGGCTTAAAAAGAACAAAAAAACCTAGTTTGATCCAATCTCTCACCAATCCGTGTGGAAAGAGTGTTGGATGATGGGAGAAAGACTTCTTAGAGTTTCTTAAAAGCTGCTGCGTGGAGGATAGAGTCTATCTCGTAGAGATTAGATGAATTAAATCGATTTCAAAGAGTTCTGAAAAACCTGGAGTTCTTCCCATGTTGACTTTGTAAATGAGATCGTCGACGTCGAGGAACTCGGAGTCATAGTCGATGACTCAGGTTCGCGACTTAAAGACTTAGAGCCTATCCCTGGGTTTAAGAACTGTTTCTTTATGGGTCCTCGACCACTCCTAGCTTGTCCCGGTGGGGTCTAGACTCTCCTAGTTTAAAGAACAACTGAGCCGGTGCTCTTAAACTTGTAGTGGCCATATCCTAACATCGTTTCGAAGCTATCAGACCTTGCTAGGTCACTGTGATTTTAGATCACATTGGGTAAAAGTTGACTTTTTAGGTTGGCCGAATCAATTAATAGTAAGTGGAATTTTAATAATTTTGACCACTATAGCCAGAATCTGGAAAATGGCTCCTGGGACCCAAGGGTGGGTATTATTACCGTTCGGACTGTTCAGAGGTACGTCAAAATTGGATGTCTATAGGGTTACTGCCTCCTCGCTCAAGCCCAAGAGGGACACATCCGTGGACTTGATGGGTGTGGTGGTGATGTTTCTGAAAGGAGGACGACGCCACCAATGTGAGGAAGGTCAAAATTGAAAAAGAAATAGCATTAGCGGCAGTAGATGTAAGTCTCAGCTAATGCCTCCTCATCTTTAGAAGCAATCATTTACAACCACCACTAAAACAAGACCTTCAAAACCACCTCTAAAACAGTATGCCTTTAGAAGTGGTAACTTACCAACTAAACAGTAGACCTTTAGAAATGGTCCCTTTTTTTTTTTCTGGGAATTGCTACTAATACCTACATTAAAACCAGTCGATGATACACCTTGTTTACTCCAATGGCTATAGCAACCTAACTCCATAGATTGACCCCATCACATGTTCCCTACCTCATGATATTTCCTTGAACAATTTTAAATTTATATTATTGAGGAAAGCCCCATGAACAATGATAGCCCATGCTGATCACATTGCTAAGGTTGCACAGACCCTCAATCATGGAACTGCCACATGGCCAGATGGGGATTTTGCCCCAACAATGAACAGATTTATTTGTTCAACTCCCTGTAGATGGATTCAAATCCTCTCCTCCCAGTGATTGGGGAAGAGGGGGGACACCCCCGTTGGATGCCTGACAAATGGGGCTTGGGTAGATTCGAGTCATTGACACCGAGTCAAAAAGTTGAGCCGATAGGAGGTGTCAGTTAGGATGGAGGGCTCGAATTCACCCGAGTCCTACGTGTCGGCCATCCAACAGGGGCCTCCCCCTCCTCCCGAATCACTGGGAGGAGAGGATTTGAATCCCCTGTAGATTGGGTACTTTGATCTAAGAATGTCTTAGAAATGGATCACTCAGCCGTCAATGCTCTACTCCCCCTGTTACCAATTTGATGAGGTTGTAGGACTCCGACATCACACCAACTTCATCACAATCTTTAATTGGATGAGCAGTCCAGACTTAAGATGGCCTGTCATGAGTTGAGTCATGACAGACAGATTTACAAATTTGCTTGCCATCACCTAGGGAGACCAAATTCATTTCAAAATTTCAATCAATAGTGCACAAAATGGTGACTCCAAAATCAAACTTGTTCCAACAACAGCCAGGAACGGAGGACTTGGATTTCCTACAGCCATGTAGCCCTGTAGTCGCATTGAGGCCGTCAAGAGTGCATCAGCAGGAGCTGCATGATTGCAGACGATCCAGGTCCACACAAGGACAGCCCATTCAAGTTTGATACAGAAAGTGAACTCGAGAAATTAAAAGATACCTTTAAAACTTATGTAAACCCAAAGCCTACTAAGCTTCAAATTATGTTAAACGGAAAAATCAGCTGATTTCTGGCCCTATAGCTTATTAAAGAGAGCCTAAACCAACTCTATTTCTAGAGTGAATAATAAGGACGTCCCAGTACATAAAGCTCCCACTACTACTAAGTTGGCAATGAATAAAATATGCATAGCATTACCCCCACAACGTGAAGAAACTGTTTCTGTGTTTCAAACCCATGACAACTGGATTGCAATATGACAACCTTACCATCACACCAAGGCTCATCCTCTCCATATTTTACCGTAGACGAAGAAGTATAAACCAAAACAGGTTCCCAATTTCTTGAGGCCAGTCCCCCCAACCTCAACAGGAAAGCCGATGGCAGATGGTATCTGTTGATTCCAGCATTCAAGAGATCGGAGCTGTGATCCAGATCTGGATCAGCCAGGGTCAATCCCATACAGCATGGCAAGTCATGGAATCCGAATGTGTAATCCGATCCCGACCTCGGTGGTGGATCCCATTCCCATTCCCATTCCTTGCACTACCCTGGTTGATTCAAATAGGTGCAACAACAAACTAATATGCTTTACACAAACAGAATATTTCTGAGACAGGGCCCTGTGAGAGTCTGAGACCAATCACACTGGGTCAGTCTGAGACCAGTCACACGCCTCCCAAATCTCAGGGATGAGACGATTTGGATCCTGGGGTAACCTGTAAAAGTTTACGAAAGTACCTGAGATATTTTGTCTGCTTGTTAAATTTGGCAAGTGAGTTAGCTCGCAATGATTTTCCATTTCCTTTTTCTTTCATTTGACATATAAAAACATCTTAAATCAATTTTTCTTTTTCTTTTTTTCTTTTTGACAAACCCCAATGCCAAAAAGATTAATCAACTCATGGTGTCGCAAAATGTCACATACCTAACGAAACACAAATACACAGTATACACACCCGAAATAAGACTAAACCCAAAGCTTACAAATCTTACATCAGTGAATTCAACTTTTTTTTTTTTTTTTTTTGACAGATAAACTCCAAGGAAAATTGAACTCATGACTCTTTGAGGTGTTGGCTTTATCAATCTGAGCTATCCCTTGGGGTTAGTGTTAATAAAACTTGGTGAGTCACTTCCACCGGGGTTTGGGAGGAACTTGGTTAGTCACCTTGGGGATCTGCCAATCCACTCAGGATTGGGTTGCTCACCTGGTAGAGTTGCCCTTTTAAGCCCCCCCTCTTTGGATCGGATTTTTTACTCACTGGATCAGACAACCGACCAAGTAGATTTGTAAAATCAACCCCCCCCTCCCTGTTTATTCGCAAGCCTCTGTACCTTGGGACCCTGTGATCTTCATCTCATGTCTGCAGTTTCTCCTGTGACCCTCTTGACTCCTTTTTCTCCCAAAATTTAAAGTTTTTACAGATTATGTAAATTTAGTATCAACTCAGAAGATCCACTTGACAGGCTGGGCTGGCCAATGAGTGATTATATTTTCCAAGTTTAGAACCTTCCCCTGCATAGTGCACTAAGGAAAATGGCATAAATGGCCATCAACGATGCAAACAGAGTTGTTCCATCACATTCGGAATGGTCATAACACAAGAGCTTCCCTGAGATTCTTTATATTTGCCAAGACAAGTATCTTAAGCCACAAAAGAAAGGTTGCCAGTGAGAGAACCATGTCACCAAAAACGAGCCAGGATATCACTCAAACACCGAAATGTCTCCATTCCAACAGCAAGAAGCAATGACATTGGGCATGATGGGGTGGAAAGCAACATCTACGCATGCCTGATCATATGCCTTTAATTTACAAAGGAGCTTGGAGGATCTATAGCTATAGAAGTATATGCATCCATCAGAGGAACCCGATGCAAGCCTCTCACCATCCAAGCTAAAATTGCACTTGACGGGAAACCCAGAAACTCCATGACCCTCATACCTCTTGAACTTGTCCAGCTTGAAAGGGGGTTTGGATGAGAAGATGGCTATGTAGTTCCCATTGGATTGTGCAACAAAAAATGGATCAAAAGGGTGATACCTAACACAGGGACAGGTATAGGCTTCCACATAAACCTGATACAAACACAGGAAACATGAGCTTTGTTAGTATTTCTTCATCCACTAAAGACAGTAATGAGCCGTGACATATTTCTGAACTCCAAAAAAGTTCTATTAATGTCAACCCACTGTGCCACAAAAATTTCTATAAGCCTCTCATAGACACATCTATTATACAGCAATGAGAGTTCATAGAACTTCATGCCACTGAGGGTTTACGATATCATTTTCCATGCTCAGACACATCTATTATACAGCAAAAATATAGCATATGTAATACTTCCACAAGTCCTTTCCATGGTATAAACATCTAACTGTAAAAAGAAGGCCTCTACTTTGCCAAACCACAAAACAATATCCCTTCATAAAGGAACATGTAAGATAATTATGCAAATCTAATCTTCCCAAATTTCAGAAGCAACAAAGAAATCACATGGCTAAGAAGTAAGAACCTAGAAATCACATAGACACCACCAAGGCTGGCACTGTTCCCTTAAACACTGATACATGAAATGAGGACAGGCAAGAATCAAATTACAACGAGTGGAGTACACAAGGTGAAAATAAAGCATACATGACATCGGAGGGTACGTCAACCATCAAACAATTATAAGCAGCAATTGAGAAGATACCATAAGAACTAAATTAGGAATTCCAAACCAAGATTAACCACCAAAAGAAAATTGGTTCTCATTTTCTAGCAGTTTCTAACCTCATTCTACATTCCATTGAATACAACCAATATGTATCTATGTGAAAACTGGATCCTACAACTCTTCCAAGTCATCAATGGGTCTCCATGGGAATAGGTCGTTGCAAATATCAGTCAACCTGAGTGCTAAAGGAACACATCTAGGGATCTAAATAGGGCCACTCCAGCCTATTATACACTTTAACCAGCCAAGCGTAGGAGCAGGGTAAGCATAGCTTTGAAAGGGTGAACTGGACCAGAGATTATTTTTTCAGTCTGAAGCCGTTTTCATTCTGGGTCTCGAGCACTCTGAGTCTGTCAATTTGCCTAATCCCATGTATATGTACTTAACGTGAAAATAATGAGTTTGATAAGCACATAACAATAAATAAATTGCAGTCTCATGATAACTGATGCCATGACCCTGAACTAAAAACCACAGTTTTGAATTCTTTAAAAAACCCCCAACTTCTGTATGTCAGCCAATTTGGCCTGAACCCATGCACATATCACGTGAAAATAATGAGTTTTGAGTAATCACACCAAATGAGCCATGATCTCATAATAACCAATGTTCAAGGTTTCAGTTTCGAAGCCAGTTTCGACCAGCTACAAAACCGAAACCATCCAGGTTTCAAACGAGATGGTGTTGAAACCTGGGATTTGTTTTTTGGACAGTTTCAAAACCTTGGTTTCAATACCAAGGCTTCGAAGGTGTGACAATCATTCTTCAGCTTCATTTGTATATCATCCTACAAAGAAGCATATCTTCTCTCTATTCTGTTCTGAAGAGATTTTCTTGTAAGCATGACAAGTGATTGTGGAGGTGTGATTGTGAGCCTGAAAACAATTCTGAGGGTTTGATTGCTACCCAGCAAAGCAATTGGTTGATAATGGAAATCCAAAAGTGAAAGTAGCTCTTGGTAGTAGATGTAGGCAGTTGGCCGAACCACTCTACTCTTTGTGTCACCTCTCTATCTCAATCTCTTGTGATTCAAATTTGGTTTGCTTTCATCCTTGGGTTGTGCTTCAAGGTCCAATTTTCGAGAAACCAAATTCAACTACCCTCTTGGGTTGCCACCTGCCCTAATAGGTAGAACCATGTCCACTCAACCCTTCCTGGGACACTCCAAAATCATGAGTTGTGTCAGGTTACAGCCTCTTCTACATCCCCTAGCTAGGCTCCATTTACTGGTGTGTCCTAATTTATTGAAAATATGACATATCCACAAAATCATATCTGCTTTAACTGCCTCCAAAAAAACAGTGAATCCATGTCAAAAACAGTTCACAATATTTAATCATTTTAGCATGGTAAAAATACCATTAAGAGCTTTGTTGGAGTGGATCGATATTGCCACATCACCATCTTATTGACTTACAAGCGTTGGACTTCTAGACTTAAAATTAACATTAGGATTTATGTTTACTAGTTTCCTAGTTGTTTATCTTTCCTAGTTTAGAAAGAAGACCTATGGACATAGTCTTTTCATTCTATTGAAATTGTTCTATTTTCTATTTAATGAGATCAGCAGTAGGAAAGACCTCACATCGATTCTCTCTCTCCATTCACTCCATCTTCTTTTTTCTTTCTACTTTGTTACATGGTATCAGAGCGGTAGATCTGATCTACCATTTTGAGAGTCGTCTAAGTTCCTCGCTCTGGTGTGCAACCACCACTGCTGCCCCCTGCTTCTTATGGTACTGGGTCTATTCTACTTTTCTATCTCTGCATATCTAGTAACCATTCTCTGCTATTTCAGATCTGAATCTCTTCTCATCCTCCATTAATATTCAAGTAAGCTTTCTGGTTCTGCAATTTAAGTTTCAGAGCTGAGTTCTGTTCAGTTCTCAATTCCACTGCTGCTCTCGGATCTGCAACTGTTCGTACTTTGTTGCTGAATCTGAGGTTTTATTACTGTTTTGTTACCGTTCTTGGATCTAAGGTTCTGTTGAGCTGTTTAATAGGATCGCATTTCCATCTTTATTATTCTGATCCTGATTTTATCTATCCTATAAATAAGGTTCTGTTTTCCCCTATTATTTTGCTGCTGTATTAAGTTTAACTAGTTGATTGGATCAGTTTTGCTCAGGGCTTACTCGATTCATGCTATCACAATAGAATTAATCTAATTCTGACCAATAGTATTCATCCACCTATTGGAATATGCTCTTTTTTTCTCGCTGCTGTCAATGGAATATTCTCTTGTTGCAGTCGATCTCAAGTAATTATTTAAAGTTCTGACTTGTTGTGTATCTCACTAGTTGTCAATCTGATCCTAATCTCAAACATGGTTCTAAATTTTGGCCAAAAATTTGGATTTCAGCCGAAATATTTTGGTTTTACTCTAAGACCGGAACAAGATGCAAGGTCGAAACCAAATATACAGGATTTCGGTCAGAAATCACTGTTTCAACCAAGTTTCGGTTGAAATCTCTATTTCCGGCCAAAACTTGGTCCAAACACCTTAAAAATATCAAGTTTCGAAACTTGTCTATTTTAACCCTCGAAACTTGGTGTACTTTGACCTTAGAAGTCAGAGTAGTATAAGACAAACAACAGTATACAGGAAGGACAGTACACAGCACACCTTATTTATGACTAATATCATTTAAATAAATGATTTACTTATGATAAACACCACCACCTCCCCCTCTCCCTTTGAATCCAATAAAAATAGTCTAGAATTCAAATTCCAAAACAATAAAAAATCAACTTTTCAATTCATGAAAAAAAACTGGATTTTCGATTGTGGAGCAATTTTCAACTTTCAAATGCTATCTTTTTTTCTCTAATCTAAAAATTTCATAAATCTTATTAAAGTAAAGCACCATTAAAAACCAAGAATCCACCAAAATAATCTTTTGTTTTGATATCCAAAAAATTATTCTCATTTAGATGATTTTAAACAGCATTCGCATACTCTAAACAAGGTTTGACCGAAGCGTAACTCCGATAATATAACTCAAATTCAAGCAATGTCAAATCTGTCAGAAAGCTAGCATAATCAGCTTTAAAAAATATCGGAGATTGCTTGAATCCGAATTATATTAAGGAGTCACGTTCCGGTAAAACCTTGTTCGGAGTATGCAAATGCTATTATAAAGTCGTTTGAATGTAAATAATTTTTTTGACATCAAAACAAAAAATTATTTTGGCTGAATCTTGGTTTTTAATGATGTTTTACTCCAATAATATTTATGAAATTTTTAGATTGAAGAAAAAAAACTAGCATTTGAAAGTTGAAAATTGCCCTGCGATCGAAAATCTATAATTTGTTCTTGAACTAGAAAATTGACTTTTTATCCTTTTAGAATTTGAATTTTAGACTATTTTTATTAGATTTAAACGGGGGGTGTTTGCTTTATTTATGAATAATATCTTAAATAAATAAAATACACAAGTTAATAAACATTTACTTAAATAATATTAGTAATAAATAAGTGCTACCTATTTAACTTTGTATACAATCCCTAGGTTCTAGCGTACATTAGCATATTATGGTCTAGACATAAAACATCCATTTAGGATTTTTTTTATTTTTATTTAGTGAAAATCATTTAATGGATATGTGGAGAAGGTTAAAAAATGCGTCACACAAAAAAAAAGGCTTAAAAAAACAAATTTTTTGCCACCAAAATTAAGTTTCGAAATATGGCAGAAAAAGTCCCAAGTTTCAACGAAATTTTGGCCAAAATTTAAAACATTGATTTAGATGCCAGCAACTCAATTATCTCTTATTGGTTGCTGAAAACACAAATTGTGATGTTAAATCTGTTCCAATATGGCTTTATCGCATTGGTTATTGTTGATGTCCGAAGACGCCTGCCCCTTCCAGATAGCTTGATTCTACATAGGGAAGTACAGAGGCACATGTGGGCAAGTTGGATAGATCCTATATTAGCTTATCTCAAGGATAACATCTTACCAGATGATCATCGCGAAGCCCGATAGATAAAAGCCAAAGCTTGACAATATGTTGTACAAGAAGGCATCCTGCACCGTAAGTCTTTCCCACTTCTTTTCTCCGGTGTCTTCGTCCCACAGAAGCAAAATAAGCTATTACAGAAGTTCATGAAGGCATTTGTGGCAACCATTTGGATGGTCGAGCTCTAAGTCATAGAATCCTCTTACGAGGATGCTATTAGCCACAAATGGAGAAGCAGTGTATTAAGTATGCCCAGGAGTGCAACAAGTACCAGTTCTTCGCACCAGATTGGCATTTACCTGCGGCACCATTACAGCTCATGCCCAATCCGATCCCGTTTGCAGGCTGGGGCATGGATATTCTTGGCCCTTTCCCAACGATCAACATCATAAGAAGTTTATGATTGTAGCTATTGATTACTTCACCAAATGGATTGAAACAAAGGTCGTGCCGACTGTCACCGCAGCACGAGTAGAAGAGTTCTTTTGACTCTCGGTCGAATATTAGTTTGGAATACTTCAGATACTGGTGAAGGACAATGGCACCCAATTCAATGGTGCCACCTTCCAAAAATTCTGCAAGGAGTTCAGGATTGAACACCATACCACCTCCGTTGCTTATCCTCAAGTGAACGGACAAGAAAAAATCACAAAAAGGACCATCCTTCAAGGATTGTCTCGGCGACTGGAAGATAAGCAGAGCTTATGGACCGAAGAGCTTCCCAGTGTACCATAGTCATATCAGACCACTAGCCGAACACCAACGGGAGAAACCCTAGTCATGCTGACGTTCAGGTCAGAGGCAATCATTCCAATCAAAGAAGTTGAACCCACTTATAGAGTGTTCAACTTCTCAGAAGAAAACAATTCTAAGAGCTTTGTCTCAGCCTTGACATGTTAGAAGATGTCAGAGAAGTAGCAAACAAAAGGATGTGTCGGGGGGTGTACATTTTCTTCGGCTTCTATATGTCGACCAAGCCTCTCACAACTGAGACTTTGAGAGTGCTCTGAATTGTGATGATGACTAATTGGGGCAGCCACACTGTTGGCCCGCCTTAGAAGGCTAGCATTCTCAAGAACGCAAGGGTGTGCTGGCTAAAATTCGGCTGGTGATGTCATGAAGCCGCAAACCTCATAGATCGGCTAGATTCTGCACGAATGTGTTAGCTAGGTTTTGGTGACTAGCCTCCGGATAAGGAAGAACTCTTGCAGCTGGGTGCTGGGACACTTCTCTAACATAGCTGATGGTTGCTGAGTTGTTTATTGCAAAAGTTGAGTGAACTGCGCAAGCAGTTGCGCCATCACATCAAATTGCACACGAGTTACAAATTGCTGGGGGTCATGGTTGACCACGGGATGCTCACTTTGGTTGACCTCATTACTATGATTATCCCCTTCATCAGGAATCTCTTGCTATGAAGTTGGTAGACACGTTCTCTCTGATGTGCCATTTCAAAGGTTTTTGAAAAGTAGTAAATGGGTTGGTACGGTGTAAGGTTCTTACACAATTTGCAAAAAACTTTGGTGGGCGCCAAACTATTGATGTCGGAAAACGCCGCCCCTTCAGATGGCTCGATCCTACACACGAAGTAAAAAAACACATGTGCGCGGTTAGATAACCCTGAGGCCACTCTGATGCCTAATTTAGTCCAAAGTCAAGCAGTATGAAACTCAGGAAAGGAAAGTCTGAGTTCCTTAAAGTGGGTTTTGTCAGAGCAAGACTAGGAGAAAATGTGTAGATGTGAAAATGTTTAACCATTTACCTTCGAACTGGAGGGTATTTATAGGGCTAAGGAGGGATGGTCTTGGCTGCTACACGTGTCTCAGTATGCTGAGGTGGTAGTCTTAGGTGTCATGCTTGTTGCCTTGATGGGCTGCACATGTTCATTCATGCTAAGAAGGGAGACTTTCCTCAACCGCATGGCAGATTGAGGTGGGATATTTTTGTTCCTACACATGGTACTTCATGCAGTGAAGCCTCCCACGATGGCCTCTGTGTGGGCTTGTCCGCTGAGATCTTGTCGAGGGATTTGGCACATAGGCATCCACATGGCCCTGCTTGCTAAAATGATTGTTGAATGTGTCTCCACGACGGCCTGTCCGCTGAAGTTTCCATATAAAGGGCCTGATTTATTGACACATGGCGGATCACATGCCTTAGTTGTGAAGTCGGGCCAGGCGCTTGGACAAGTGTCCTTTACCTACTTGGTGAGCGTATTACTCTCTTAACATTTATTAATCTGGTCTTGTTGTTTAGTTTCCAACGAAATCTGGCTACTATTTCCCTTCAGCATCAATCTGAACTAATTGTTTTTAATTCTGATTTTAATGTGTCCTTATCTTATTGGCTGTTGACCTAGTCCTAATAACAAGCCATGGAACTCTGGTGGGAATTGATTCTATTTGATTGAATCAAACACTTCTGACTGTTTCGTGTTATAAAGAGTTTATTATCTAAAGGACTTCTTGATAACTCTCATATCCACCATCAAGGTTTGAAAACTTGAGTGTCGACCTAGTCAAGACAGTCGAGATCTCAAAAATCTCGATCAAGACCGCGCATTTTTTGCCCATCAATCTTGGTTGGCCATCTCATGGGCCAGATGGGCATTGTAAAGTCTCATACTTCATAGAAACCTTATTTAACCCATATAAACATTAGTTTGTTTGTCATAAAAATCACACATGGTGAAAGCAAAAGGTCTTACACATACTAGTATTATGCTTACAATCTTACTGGAGCAGCACTCGTTTATGTTGCATACAGCACTCAACACTTATTTATGACTAATATCATTTATAAACACTTAAGACATTATTCATAAATTAGCAAACACCCCATTTAAATCCAATAAAAATAGTCTAAAATTCAAATTCCAAAATAATAAAAAGTCAACCCTCCAGTTCAAGACAAAAACCGCACTTCCAATTGCGGGGGTGATTTGTAACTTTCAAATGCTAGAGTTTTTCTACCATCTAAAACTATCATAAATCTTATTATAGTAAAACATCATTAAAAACCAAAAGATCGCCAAAATAATCATTTGTTTTGATGCCTACAAAACTCTTTCCATTCAGGAGACTTTAAACAGCATTCGCGTACTCTGAGCAAGGTTTAATCGGAGCGTAACTGATGAGGACATCACAATGATTTGTCATCACCGTCGATTGCATTTTAGCATCATTGTTGGATTAGATTATGTGATCAGCTTATGTTATTAGGCATTGTTTGGTTTTTTAGTTATTGTGTGGACCCATAGTTTATGTTTTATTTATTTAGCTATAATAGGAAAGTGGACCTATCCACATTTTAATTAGTATCCTATATAGGCATATCTTTTTATTAAATTTCATTATGCTAAGATTATTGAAGAAAAAGAAGAAAACAGCTCTCGTTCCTCTCTCTCTCTCTCTCTCTCTCGTAAGTCTTTCTCCCTCACGAATTCTCTTTCTTTCTCCCTGTCTCTCTCTCTCTCTCTCTCTCTCTCTCGTAAGTCTTTCTCCCTCACGAATTCTCTTTCTTTCTCCCTGTCTCTCTCTCTCTCTCTCTCTCTCTCTCTCTCTCTCTCTCTCTCTCTCTTGGTTACGGTAATCCCCATCCCCCTGCTGTTCGACAGCTTCTTTCCCCATCCCCCTTTTCTGTTTCAGCAGAACCCCCTCTCCTTCTCCCTTCTTGAGTTTTCCGTCCCTCTCTCTTTGTTTTCTGTTTCGGCAGGAACATTTCCCTCCCTTTTTTTCTGCTACCATAAGGTTAGTTCCCCCCCCCCCCTTAAAATCCCCTTCTCCTCTTTGTTTCAGTGAGTTTTTAGACTCCATTAATTGCTGGTTTTTAATGTCTTCCTTTTATTCTTTTATTAGTACTTCTCCGGTATTGTTTCTTGCTGCCTAGTTATTTTCTGATACATTACGCTTTGCTGTAAATCTATTGCACATAAATTCTACTCTAGTTCTTGTTCTGTTTGGTATTTCCTAACATGGACAGCAACTATAAGGATACTCGTTACAGCTGAGCCTTCAATTTAGCATCATTTCTGGTTAGTATTCATCTCTTTGATACTGGAATTGTTTCTATTTTACATGTTCTTAGGTTTATCTTATTACTAGGTATTTAATCTTATTAGTTTAGGGATTTTGACACTTCCTAGCACATTAATACTTCTTACCCTGCTGTTTGTTTTGAACATAATATTAATCCTAATTGACTCTTGTTAAGTTGAAAGCGTGTTACTTGGATTTATAATCTTTATTACATAGGGTTATCATGGTACTAGTTTTGTTAGCATGTTATGTATGTCGCTGCCCATCGCAGTCCATACTTGTTAGATAGTCTTATTTAGTGAGTCTTCATCTTAATCATTGTGTCAGGGTAGGTTGGCCTAGAAACCCTAAGTTATCTTACATCAGTAACTCCTCCAATGTAACTCGAATTCAAGCAATGTCGAATTTGTTGGAAAGCTAGCATAACCATCTTTTTAACAAATCCAAGATCGCTTGAATCCGAGTTATATTGAAGGAGCTACGCTCTAGTTAAACCTAGCTCAAAGTACGCAAATGCTTTTTAAAATCTCTTGAACGGAAATAATTTTTGGACATCAAAACAAATGATTATTTTAATGTTCTTCCTGTTTTTAGTGATGTTTTACTATAATAAATTTATGAAAATTTCAAATTGTAGAAAATCCCTGGCATTCAAAAATTGAAAATCACCCCCGCAACTGAAAATGCAATTTTTGTTCTTGAACTGAAGGGTTGACTTTTTATCATTCTCTTAAACTGAAGGGTTGATTTTTTATCCTTCTGGAATTTGAATATTAGATTACTTTTTACTCAAATGGGGGGTCTTTGCTTATTTATGAATAATAACTAAAGTAAATGATTTATAAAAGTTATTAAACATTTACTTCAATAATATTAATCATAAATAAATGCACAGTATTATTCAGTGAACCATTCTATGCAGGTCATCAAATCTCATTCCATTACAAAACAAAACCAAAAAATCAGGTTTCAGTCAAGAAAAACAAGTCTACTTAAATCTCGAGATTTTGGTCAAGACACTACACACTTAGTGATGTAGATTGGTACACTACGAACCAATACAATAGTAAGAATAAGGGCACTCGCAACTAGCGGGATATGCATGAACACACATGGAAGTATCTCATGTGACAAGTATCTAGCATCGAAAGGTTCTCTCAAGGAAGGTATCTCACATGGAAGGTCTCTCACATGGAAAGGTTCTTCTCGAAAGGAAGGCATAGGAACAGCAAGTTTTCATAGAAGGTGCTTGTATGGAAGATGCATGGATTGAATGATTCAATTCTCAGTTAAGTAGGATTTGGTTGTAAATTCAAGTACCTTTTCTGTTTCCCCTTGTTAGTGAGTACTTCCATTGTTAGTAATTTCCATGTTTAGTGCAAGTCATAGCCTATTTAAATAATGTAAGGCATAAGGCCTACGGATTGAATTGAATAAAGTGATCTTGAAGTTAAGGACCATTGTCCTCCCGGGTGAGATGCCCAAGACCTAAGATAGGTCGCCCACTTTCCTTCCTTCCTCGCAATCAATCATCCCCCTTTCTCACATATTGGTCCGCTGATTATTCCATTACTAAGCCACCTTTGTTGGGCTTCCCTGTAATCACCACCGATACTTCCATCGTCGAGGGATTACATTAAATTGGTATCAGAGCCATGGCAGAAGTTGGCCCTACCAACCCTCCTCCAGGAGCGGATCCCACTACTCTCCAACTGGTGATAACTAGTTCGTCAATTGAATGACAGTTTACTAGCATGGAGCAGCGTTTTGATTCCCACTTTGGGGAGTCACACCAAATGTCGGTGAATCATCCGTACCGACCCCCTCCACAGCAACCACAAAGGGTCAATACCAATGCCCAACCCTTCGACGAGCCTCTCACCATAGATGATCATGGACCATGACCCATTGACGACAGTTATAAGATAAAATTAGAACTCAAGAAGTATGACAGTCAACATGATCCCCAATTGTTCTATGATTGGCTTTGTAGTTTGGATGACTACTTTGCTAGGTACCGTTTAACGAAGGATCACAAGATGCAGTTGACCCGAACTAAATTGACAGGTACTGCGTACGAATGGTGGCATACTCATGAAGGAAAATGATTCTGTCGACGACAAGAACCCACTACGTGCGATGAAATGAAAGACTTCTTGAAAGAGAAATATCTCCTCTTTACATTTCTGAGACGCCAATATGACCAATTGAATACTGTATCACAAGGTGCAATGACGATGGAGGAGTACATGAATCATTTCGATTCACTCATCTCACTCATACGGGCGTAGACGATAGTATAGTTGTCAAGGCATGGCCTTGGCAACGCCTAGGCACCTAGGCGCCCTTGTGACGCCTTGGAAAATCGGACGCCTTGGTCACTTAAACGCCCCGTCAGGCCTCCTATGCCTTGGTTCGCCTTAGCACCTTGACAACTATGGACGATAGCGAGGAGCAACTGCCTCAATTCCGCCTGGGATTACGACCAGAAATCGGCGACAAGTTAGGAGTCACCAGCACCTACAGCTTAAACGATTGTTTCAAGAATAGGGCTGCAAGCACCATTAAGTGCTATCACTGTGGTCAAATACGCCACTATGCCAAGTTTTGCCAACAACGAGGTCAATCAAACTCTACCATGGTTGTTGTTGAATCTAACCCGTGAGCCACTTGGAAATGCTGAGTGGGCCGCCAACAAAGGCGATGGTGAAGGCGTCCATTCCGAGGACGATCCCGAACCTGTCTATGAGGTTCATGTTGTGAATCGCATCCTTGTGGCTGACTCTAAAGGGGAGGACTAGTGCCGGCACTGCATATTCTATACCTTGATGGCTAGCAGACTCCAAACTTCGAGGGTAATTGTGGATAGCGACAGTTGCATTAATGTAGTGTCACAAGCTTTTCTTATTGATAACAGCTTACCACTAAAGGCACACCCCCAACCTTATAAGGTATTCTTGCTCAACAATGACACCCTTGAGGTCAACAAATGGTGCTCCGTCCCCCTCAAGTTGGGTGATTATGAAGAAACCGTTTGGTGCAATGTCATTCCCATGATCCTCAGCGATGTCCTCCTTGGGCGGCCATGGATGTACAACAATAATGTGTTGGTAGGGGGAATCAAGAATCAGTGTTTTATTTATTTCCATGGAAAGCCACTAGTCTTTAATCCACTCAATGTACCAGCAATGCTACACCAACTAAAAGCTGCCCAAGCCAAGCGGCAAAGGTTACTACAGTCGGTACTCCCAATACGGTATCTATAGGAGCACACAAGAGGAAAAACTAAGCCAACTTTTGCTGATCGTACAGGAGGAGAACTTCTAGTCCTTTCCCATCGGAAATTCCTAACAACAAGCAAAGAAACAGGATTGATTGTTGCCCTCATGATAAAGGCCACTCCCATCGCCCACGGTACGGCTCATCCTCCTCTTATAAAGGAATTACTTTCTGACTTTTCTGATGTTGCCCCAGATGAATTACCCGACGAGTTGCCGCCAATGCGGGATATCACTCATGCCATTGATCTCATCCTGGGATCGATTCTTCCCAACTTACCCACTTATCAGCTTAGTCCACCAAAACATACCGAACTTAAGAAACAAGTTGACAAGCTCCCCAAAAAGGGTTTCATCAAAGAAAGTATGGGACACTGTGCGGTTCCTACCCTGCTCGCTCCAAAAAAATATGGGACATGGCGTATGTGCATTGACAGCAGAGCTATCAATAAAATCTCCATCAAGTACAGATTCGAATTCCCCACCTCAATGACATGCTCGACATGCTCGACATGCTATCCAGTGCCGTTATTTTTTCCAAGATTGATCTACAAAGTGGTTATCACCAGGTACACATCCGCCCAAGCGACGAATGGAAGACGGCATTTATAACCAAGGACGGCCTCTTTGAATGGAAGGTAATGCCCTTTGGGCTAACAAACGCACCAAGCACATTTATACGGGTCATGACCCACACCTTCGCCCTTTCATTGACAAGTTTTTGGTTGTCCACTTTGATGATATCGTGATCTATAGTCATGCCCGGGGTAATCATATAGACCACCTTCGCCAAGTGATGTGCATCCTTCGCACTGAGCAGCTATATATCAATCTAAAGAAGTGCTCGTTCATGTTACCTAAGATGATATTCCTCGGGTTTATTATATCTTCCAAGGAAGTCGAAGCTGATCCTGAAAAAATCAAAAGAGTATTAGATTGGCCTCTCCCTACCACGCTCACTAAGGTTACATAGTTTCCATGGCTTAGCCTCGTTTTATTGCAGGTTTATCCACAACTTTAGCGCTATTATGGCACCCACAACGAACTGTATGCGCAGTGGTAAGGGACAATTTTAATGGACATCAACAGCCACAAAGGTATTTGTTGTAATCAAACGGAAGATGACAAGGCTCCTGTCCTCCATCTTCCCAATTTCGATCAGATGTTTGAGGTTGCAACAGAAGCCTCCCATGTAGGGATCGGTGGTGTCCTTATGCAGGTGGGACACCCGATTGCTTATTACAGCAAGAAATTCAATGAGGCCAAGAGGCGCTATTCCACATATGATTTAGAGTTGTATGTCGTGGTTCAAATTCTCAAACATTGGCGAATTTACCTCATTGGCAAAGAGTTCATCCTCTACTCTAACCACAAAGCCCTCAAGTATCTCTATTCCCAGAAATCCATCAGCAACCATCACGCTAAATGGACGGCCTATCTCCAAGAATTTGTTTTCACCTTACGGCAAAGAAAATCAAGTCGCAAATGCCTCGAGTCGAAAGGTACTCACTATTCATAATTTTGCACCCCAAGGGTCGGATCTCACGTTCATTACTATTTCCACATGCCCATGGCTACATATCAGCATGGATTTCATCCTCGGTTTGCCTCCCACTCTAAGGCGGCACAACTCTATTTTGGTAGTAGTTGACCGCTTCCCCAAAATGGCCCATTTCCCTGCCAGAAGACCCATGATGCATGCCATATTACTGTCTTACTTTTCAAGGAAGTGGTCTGCCTCCACAGACTCCCTAAATCTATTGTTTCCGATCGTGATGTGAAGTTCACCAGCTATTTTTTGGAAAATTCTGGTTGCAGACAAATACGAAATTACAATTTTCTTCTGCTTTCCATCCCCAGATGGATGGTCAAACCGAAGTCTTGGCAACCTCCATCACTGCCTTGTTCGCGATCATGCTTCATCATGGCCTACAGTACTTGCTATTGCTGAGTTTGCTTTTAATAGTTCGGTTAAGCGAACTAAGGGGCAAACCCCATTCAAGATTGTCCTTGGTATCCAACCTTGGCACCCCATTGATCTCATCCCACTCCCACCTATGGCTCGAATCAGTGTGGAAGCTGACGAGTTCCTTTGCCACCTCACTGAAGTTCACACTGATGTACAACGCCGCATCGTCATTAGCAACGATGCCTATAAAGTTGCTGCTGATCGCCATCGGCGCTTCACTGTTCACTAATCCAACAGTCCTAGGAGTCTCCCATAACTCCTAATCTAACCATTGGAGGATATGTCACTTATTGTTATACTTGCTACTCTATGTTGAAGTGTGGGTTTCATCTGACGATCTGCTGCTCTCTACCGCAAGCTTGTACATATGCTGCTTCCTTGCACTTGACCTATCTACTGCTGGTACAATCTGGTGATATTTTATATCTGCTCTATGCATTCAACTGTTGCTACAAGTTCTTATGGTACTGTTTCTGCTACTCTATTGGTACCGCAATCTTGTCCACGTGGAATGTCCCATGTGAAGAGAGGAGTATATATCTGCTCAAGTTCGTGTTTGCTCATTAAAGAGTGCATACTAGAGCCTACTACCAATTGCACGTGATGCAACCTCTACTACATGTGCAAACTACTAACATTGCACCTGATGCAACCTCTACTACCAGTTGCTCATTGAAAAGAGCCCACCAGAGTCTAATGCCAATGCATGTGATGCAATCTACTATACTTTTGCTCATATTGAGCCTACTACTTCCTTGCTCATGTTGGAGCCTACTACCTCTTTGCTCGTTTGGAGCCTACTACCTCCTTGCTCATGTTGGAGTCTACTACCTTTGCTTTTGTTGGAGCCTATTACCTCTGCTTTTGTTGGAGCCTACTACCTCTTTGCTTGTGTTAGAACCTACTACCTAAAGACCAGTGTTGTGGGTCATATCTATTTTTGTATATTCCAAGCTGGAACTCTAGCTTGAGGAGTGTTGAAGAGTGAAACGATATTTCCATATCACCATCTTATTGGCTTACAAGCTTTGGACTTCTAGACTTAAGAGTTACATGAGGATTTATGTTTCTTAGTTATTTATCTTTCCTAGTTTCCCAGTTGTTTATCTTTCCCAGTCTTGATAGAAGACCTATGGGTGTAGTCTTTTCATTCTATTGTAATTGCTCTATTTTTTTTATTAATGAGATCAGCAGTAGGAGAAACCTCTCTCTCTCTCTCTCTCTCTCTCTCTCTCTCTCTCTCTCTCTCTCTCCATCTTCTTCTCTTCTCCTTCTTCCTACTTTGTTACAAGCTAAAATTAAAATAATATAAGTATCAACAAAGAAGAAATAATTACATGGTTGTACACATATCAGAGACAGATTGCATCAGAAGATGCAATGTTGATATATATATATATATATATATATATATATATATATATATTATCACACACATTTCAGCAAGTTTTAAATTTTGAAAAAGGGACGTATCGTTGTTAAATAAGTACAAGTTAATTGAACAAAGAACCAACCAGGAAGATAAGTGCTTCCATACTTTTACAGCAAGCAATTGAAAAGAATTTGATTATCTATGGTTGAGGGTCCCCTACCTGGTTTGATAAAGGTACTTGTCGCAGGACATCCCAAACAATAATATAATTCTCACTGACATTGCTTCTGGAAACATCACTGGAAGAGATGAAATGTTTGGCATCAAGACTGAATTCAACATCTAGGATGGGGCCCAGCCCTCGAATGTATTCCTGTACCACCTTGCTGACCCGCATATCCCAGAGTCTAAGAAAGCCCTTTGACCCTCCAGAAAGAAAGAGGTTTTCGTTGTCTGGATGGAATTTTATTACGCCCACAATCTGATCCTCTTTAAAAAGCTGAGTTTCTATCCCCTTCTCAACATCAACCAACCTTGAGGAGCAGTCATATCCAGAAGAAAGCAAAGACAATCCTCGCTGTGACCACCTCACATCTTTAACTGCTGCATTATGATAATTGAAAATGCATGCTTTCTGTTGACTTCTGCTCCACACATTCCATACACAGACACTATGATCCATTCCAGCAGAAGCAAGAAGATGGGCTGTAAAGCACCACAAATTAGTGATAGAAAGGAAGCCCAAAACAATAACAAGCAAAACTAATATTATCCTGACATGTTGCTCAGAAGAATTGAAAGAAAAAAATAAGTCAGAACAGAACAATATGCTGAACTAACCAAGGCACTTAAAACTACATCATCCTATCAACCTTTCTACACATGATCATTAGAATGTTACAGCAAGTCCAGATTTTTCTCGGATCAAACTGGTGAGTTTGACAGAAGTGAAACGAGGCACTCATGCAACTATATCTTGATACACACCAATAGGAGAGTTAATTTATATCTTCAGGATAAATATGTGACATATTACACATGAATCTCACGTATACTTAACACTACTTTGGTATCCAGACACTATAATCATAGATGCCTCGTAGACCATGCCAGAATTTTGATAAGTTGTAAGACTAGCATCCTAAATGCCACTGGGGGTCATCAATCAGTGATCCTGGATGCTCCAATTCTATGGCTTGCTGCTAAAATTGAGTCTGGTGGATTAGAAATAAAAATAGAAGAGAGAAAAGAAGAGATAGAGAATAAGAATAAAAGAGAAATTACAGAAGAATCAGGGGCTGTTATCTTATGATGTAGTCCCATGGTGAGGTGCTGGCCTTTGAGCTTTGTTGTTGTTCTTGTTGTGATCTCTCTTATACTCTGTTTCTCTTTTTTTTTCCTCATAAAATCCCGGTAATTATTTTTTTAAAAATCAACACCACCTGCTAGAGCTTCACATGAGCAGCAGCTCACTAAAAAAAAAAAAAATTAGCTTCCCCAAAGGAAAGACAGGAGGAAAAATCCACTTCAATTACATAGTCAACCATTTATTTAAGGATGTCTTCGAGAAAAATCGTTGGCACTTTCCCTTTCTTTTTCTTCCTATGCTGTTTTGTTTATTGGAATTGTCACTAATTATGGAGATGCTGTAACAATATAATATCCTTGACATCAATAAACAGAAGCACGCAAATCATCCAGAGTTTCGTAAATTAAAATTTTATGGAAAAAACTTTATAGAGAAACCGAAAATAGAAAGAAAAAGCTTAAGAAATCATGTACAGTTTCTAAGAGACTACTTACGATGAGTTGGTGACCATTGTATAGAATTGACAGCATTGGTATGGCTGTGTAGAGATTTTGACAGTCTTTGAGGAATCTGGCCAGCATGGCCCTTGAATTGATGTCTCAGTGATGACAAAATCTCAAATGGTACATCTGATTCAGAAATACTTCCCACAGCTGAAAACAAACAAGAAAAATTCTCAGACAAGCAAAATGGAAATTTTTTTCAGCGATCAAGGATGGAAAATTAATCATGATATGAATGCATAAACCAGAGTTATCTAGCCATAAAAACGATAACGGGTAAAAAAGGAGAATAGGTTTCGAATACATCATCCCACAAGCTACACCTTTTGTGTATGGGAACAAACATGTTATCAAGTGATTCAAATTTGAAAACGACATTGCTCAAGTGTAAATCTTCCATAATAATCACGTGCTTTTTTTTCTTTTTCTTGTTTTAATGGAAAACTTCACTTAAACACAACAAATATAATTTTTATGAGTAGACACATACAGTTCAACCTGACAACTGACCATAATAATTTATGTAAGGTACACACCATTGTGCTATACTGCTATCATATGTTCATACTACAAAGCCATAACTTATATCTAGTGCTGCAACTTGACAAACATAGACAGCTTGGGCATGACACCTAGTTGAAAATTTTACCTTAATTCCTATTAGGCTGTAAGGGGTCAAGTAGAATCACTGACCTGATGGACTGGAACTGGCACACAGATCACATATTTGGGTCCAATCATCGGTTGGTTTGTACCTGAATTTCTTTACATGCATAAGCCCTAGCTGGTCAGATTATTCTATGATTCTTGTTCAGTATTGAAGAGTGGGTTGATATTGCTAAATCACAATCTTATTGACTTCTAAGCTTTGGACTTGTAGACTTAGAGTTACATTAAGTTTTATGTCTCCTAGTTATTCATCTTTCCTAGTTTTGATAGAAAACCTATGGACGTAGTCTTTCCATTCTATTGTAATTGTTCTAGTTTCTATTTAATGAGATCAGCAGTAGGACGAGAGAAACACACGATTTCTTTCTCTCCCTTTCTTGGTTCTCTCCATCCTTCTCCTCTCCTTCTCTTTTTCTATTTTGTTACATGGAATCAGAACAATCACCTGGGTTCACTTTGAGAGTCAGTCAAGGTTCTTGTTCCGGTGTGCAACCACCATTACTGCCTTTGCTTTTTTTTTCTATTCTCTGCAAGTTCTGGTAAGTGTTCTCTATAGATCTGGTAAAACTTCTCTGTAGGTTCTAGTAAGTTCTCTGCAGTTTCAGATCTAAATATGTTCATGTCCTCCATCAATGGTTGCTTAAATCTGTTTATCTACAGTTCTTGATATGATTTCTTCTCTGTTATTCTCCATTAATGGCTGCTTGACTGTTTTATTTACCTGCTGCATATCACAGATCTGCGATCTGTTTCCCATGGTTCTATTCCCCAAATCAAAATCAGATCTGTTCATAGTTCTAATTCTGTTTCTGTTTTTTAAATATGCTGATTTATTGTCTGTCAGTTACAGGTCTGGTAATTTTCTTCAATCTATGAATCCCTAATTTGAGGATTAATGCTACTGTGTTACTGAATCGAGTTAATGCTTGGGATATAACTCCAACTCAATTTTCTGCTCATTGTTTCTTAGTTAATGGATAGCCATCAAATCTTCTGCTGCTTGCATATTATCTCAGATTTGGTTCAGCCAGTCATCAAACTCTGTTATTGTTTTGAATCTGTCATATTGCTGAATCTGCTACATCAATTATGTGATCGGTCATTACTAATTCTATTCAACTACTGCTGCATCGATTGTTAGTGTTCTGCCGATGTCGACTTTATCTGGTAGAGTCCTATCAGTATAGTGATTGCTTGATGGCTATCTATCTAGCCCTTGGATCCTTAGTATATTTGGATACTAGTTACCCATACTAGTAGGTTACTACCTACCCAAATTTGACCATCTTCTGAAGGTTAGGTTTGACTTCTCTATTTTCATCAAATAAACTTGCTTACGTCCATCAAGGAAACAAACTCTCCACATTGCAGGGGTAAGGCTGAGTACATTTTGCCCCTCTCCAGACCCTGCAGTAAGGAGAGCCTCGTGCATTGGGACGCCCTTTTATGCTTGCTTATGTCCATAGTCCTAGCAGTCCAAGGACATGTCCATATCTCTTGATCCATCCGTCAGATCTCATTCATCCTTGAGTATCATCCTTTGATTATTATTGGTCATTTGGCTGCATTACCACAAATTCTGACTCGCATCCCACTGCTAGATTTCAAGATCTAAATTTTAGCTTTACCCGTAAAACCCGGGTAATCCCTACTTGATACAAATTTCTTCATAACTTTCAATCTAACTGATGGATTGCATTTAAATTTGGACATATTGTATCCATTATCATTGTATCTAATATCCCACAGTTGGAGTGGCATCCGTGAGTTAGATTGTTGTTACTGCTATTGCTTATTCTCACAAAGGTGGGTGAAGTACATTGCCGTTTTAAGAGACTCCCACGCTGCTCCAACCTGCTGTTTGTCGTGTCTCCCGCCATCATTTGTCAACGGGGGATGTTCCACGCGAAGGAGCAAGGATATATCTGCTCAAGTTTGTGCCTGCTCACATGTGATGCAACCTTTGCTCGTGTTGGAGCTTACTATTACTAGTTGCACGTGGTACAACCTTTGCTCATGTTCGCTCATGAAAGAGCCTACTACCTCTTTACTCATGTTGGAGCCTATTACCCCTTGGTTCGTGGACGAGCCTACTGCTTCTTTGCTCATGTTGGAGTCTATTACTGTTTACTATGCTCGTAATGAAGTCTACTACCACCTACTACCTATTTGCTCATGATGGAGCTTATCTATTTGCTCATGATGGAGCTTATCTATTTGCTCATGATGGAGTCTACTACCATTTACTACGTACCTTTTTACTCATGACAATCTACTACCGCTTACTACGTAATTGCTCATGATGGAACCTACCATCTATGAAGATGGTATTCAACAATAATATTCAATAACAATGCCTTCTGTCTGGTTTACTACCATCTGATGCGGTCTGGTTCACAACAACCTAATGTTGTCTAATGCGATTTGGTTCACAACAACCTCATGCTATCTGATGTGGCTTGGTTCACAACAGCCTTATACTATATGATACATTCTGGTTCACAGCAACTTTATACTGTTTGATGCGGAGTCATTTACTGCTACAATATGTTGATGCTACTACTTGTGCCTATGAAGTCGTTGCTACTACTACTACCAGTCTTCCTTGGGAAGAGCCTATAATGATGCTGTTGAAGATTATTATTCGTGATTTGGTATTGCTACCCAAAGAGTTCTCACTGTACTCCCCAACATTTCCAACAACCATATATTAAAGACTGGTGTTATATTAAAGACTGGTGTTATATTAAAGACCACTATTGCAATAAATATATGTTCTTGTTGTTTCAAGCTGGAACTCCAGCTTGATGGAAAGTTTTGATTTTTTTTGTATATTCTAAGCTAGAGCATTTTCCAGCTTGAGGGGGAGTGTTGAAGAGTAGATCAATATTAATACATCACCATCTTCTTGACTTCTAAACTTTGGACTTCTAGACTAAGAGCTACATTAGGTTTTATGTTTCCCAATTATTTATCTTTCCTAGTCTTGATGGAAGACCTATTATGGACGTAGCCTTTTCATTCTATTGTAATTGTTCTAGTTTCTATATAATGAGATCAACAATAGAACGTATTTGTATCTTCCGATATGTACCCAAAAAACCTACGTATCTTGAGATCAACAGTAGAAAGAGAAACACGATTTCCTTCTCTCCCTTTCTTGGTTTTCTCCATCATTCTCATCTCCTTCTCTCTTTTTTTCTATTTTGTTACATTCAGTTCTTCGTTTCCATGTAGAAGCAAACTCACCAAATTTATGACCAACCTTTTATTGAAATAACAAGGAAGGAATACTTGGCTTGTCAAATATAACAGAGACTTTCTCCATTTATATGAAAAGAGATTTACTTTTACATAAATACTGGGATACCTACCAACCATTCATTATAAATATGATATGATGACTATAGTGACAGCCTATCAAGATTGACTTAATATCATACCTACTAAAGACTTAAACCACCAACCAAAAACTATGTTATCCTTCCAAGATACAATGAACCTAGACATAAAATTACAAATTACAACACTCCCCGTCAAGTCAGCGCATAAATATCTAACATGCCTAACTTGTTAATAATAGGAACAAAGCTCTTACTACTAAGCCCTTAAGTAAAAACATCTGCTAACTGAGCATCAGATAGAACAAAAGGAATACATACAACTCCTTGTTCTAGCTTTTCCTTGATGAAGTGACAATCAATCTCTATGTGCTTAGTGTGATCATGTCGAACAAGAATATGTGCAATGCTGATTGCTGATTTATTATCACAGTACAAGTGCATAGGCAATTCAACTGAAACATACAAAATTTAAAGAAACCATGAAGCCAAAGGAGTTCACAAATGCCATGGGCAATGGCTCGAAACTCAGCTTCAGCACTGGACCGAGCAACAACAGCTTATTTCTTGCTCCTCCAAGCAACAAGGTTGCTTCCAACAAATTTGCAATAGCATAAGATAGATCTTCTGTCATCGTGACACCTGCCCCAATCGACATCAATAAAGGCCACAGTACAACTAGGAGCGGATTTCAAATATCATAAAATCCTATATGCGGCCTCTAGGTGAGAAGAATAGGGATCATGCATATATTGACTAATTACAATTACAACAAAAGTGATGTCAGGCCGGGTGTGCGACAAGTATATCAGTCATCCAACTAACCGCTGATAGCTACCTTTATCAACTAAGTCCCCAGCTTTGTGCTTGAGATGAGAATAAAGCTCTAGAGGAATATCTACTGGTTTACAACCTAGCATTCTTGTCTCTGAAAAGACATCTAGAGTGTATTTCAATCGAAAGAAAGATACCTTGAGCTGAATGAGCAACTTCGATCTCAAGAAAATATCTCTGCTTACCAAGGTATTTGATTTCATATTTTGTCACCAAGTAAGTCTTCAGGATGGATATTTCGTCAACATTACTGTCAGTGATAACAATATCATTTACATAGACGATCAAAACTATAATGTGCTCACCGGTCTTCTTGATATACAAAGTATGATCAGCATTACTTTGTTTACAACCAATTGATATCATAGCTTGATGGAAATGACCAAACCACGCTCTTGGAGACTATTTCAAGCCATACAAAGATCGCTTCAACTACCAAACTTTGCCATGAGTTTTTTGGGAAGCAAATCCAAGAAGGATGTCTATATAAACCTTCTCTTCAAGTTCCCCATGGAGGAAAGCATTCTTTACATCAAATTGCTAAAGATCCCATCCTTGGTTAATGGCACATGAGATGATTACTCTGACAGTGTTCATTTTTGCTACTGGAGCAAAGGTTTGCTGATAGTCTATCCCATATGTCTAAGTGAATCCTCTAACAACCAACCTTGCTTTATATTTGTCTACAGATCCACCGGCCTTTTGTTTGACAACAAAGACCCATTTGCATCCTACAAGTTTCTTTCCTAGAGGGAGAAAACACCAAATCCCAAATGTCAGTCATCGCAAGTGCAATCATTTATTTATGCATTGCCTCTATCCACCTTGGACTTGCCAGTACATCCTGCCAGGAGTTAGAAGTGGAAACAAACGATAATGAACTGACAAAAGTACAGAAAGGAGGGAGATAGAGAATCATATGCAACAACATTAGATATGGGATGCTGAGTAGATGTTCTGATGCTCTTACAAATAATAGTAGATAACTCAAGACCATAGTTGTCAAGGCGCCAAGACAAACCAAAGCATTTGACGCATGACAAGGCACCTTGGTCGACCAAGAGGATTTTCCATTGTGTCACAAGGGCGCCTGGGCACCTAGGCGACACCTTGACAACTATGTTCAAGACTAGGATCACTAGGAAGAAGAGATTTATCAGAGGAAGGATTAGAAGACTTGAATTCGAAATGGAGGACGACTGGCTAAGTGTAGTGGTGGTGGTCTCTAGCATTTACTTACGTCGAACAAATACTTTGAGAGGCGGTTAATTTGGTTGCGAAGGCGCCCCCTGATGTTAGGACGGAGTTGAAACCTATTCCTGACTTGTCACACCCTCAATTTCAACTACTATAGGAGACTCAAGTGGAACAATGATAGGCACATCTTCACGAACATCCCGAGTAAAAGACCCCATGAAGAGGGGCCGGATAATAAGCTTCAGACTCATGAAAGACAACATCCATGGTGACCAACAGTCGCTAAGTCAAAGGATGATAGCACTTGTAACCCTTTCGAGTGGCAGAATAACCAAGGAAGATACAATAAACCCCTGGGGATCGAGCTTGCCATGGAAATGATGGTTGCGAGCAAACATGATGCAGGCTGAGATCCACTGGATTGGAATCTCTAGAGGATTCTATTTTAATTGGGATATATTTGTAATCTTTTTATTTTGAAAATTTTAATTAGATTTGTTCAGGTTTTAAGTCTTAGAGTTTTGTTAGGAATCCTTATTTTCACTCACGTTTTAGGAAGTATTTGTTATTTATTTTTATTTTAAATGTGGGTCCGAACGTGGAGTCTTTTGTTTTGTTTTCTATTATTGTGGGTCTTATCCCCCTTAGACGTAGTTAGTAATTGAGTTGATTTAAATTTTTAGTTTTTGTTAGTAGTTGAGTTTAATTAGGACTCTTATATTGAAGTCATATTTGAGTTTTAATTGTGTGTTTTTAGAGTTTCAGTCCAATTAGAATTAGAGATGTAAGCCTATTTATAGGCAAATCTTCTTATTAATTTATTATGGAATGATGAATTGAAAAAAAAAAATGAAAGCTCACGGTTTCCCTCTCTCGGTTCTTCTCTCTCGGTTTCTCAACCCACGGATTCTCTCCTCTCTTGGTAAGATCTCTCTCTCCTCTCCCATGTTTTGTTCGCTTCCTTTCTTTGAGTTCCCTTTCTCCCTTTCTATTTCAACGGCTTCTTTCCCCATTAATTGGTATTAGAGCTTAGGGTAGAGTGATTCCTATGACGTTTGAGCAATTTGAAAAATTGCTTGAAACCATAAATGACCTAAATGCTAGAAGCGAAAGTCAAGCCACCAATCTTCACAATCTTACCCAAAGTGTCCAAGACCTAGATAGGAGATTGGTTAAGTTGGAGCAATGTATGGATATTCCACTCATAGCAAAAGAACTTATAGTTGCATCAAAAGAGGACCCAATGCCTCCACCCGATATGGAAGCATCAGTACATGAAGCCAATGTCAATGACGAAGCGTTTCCAGTAATTCTTAACGACATGGTAGAATTCTCTAATGTTCCTATGGTAGATGGCTACAGAGAAGAGGTCAAAAGCGAGGTTTTGTTTGTGGTACAGGTTGAGGTTATGGCTCGAAGAGACCAAGGTTTAAAATCTCGGGTTTCAGAGGAGTTTCAGCCTCCTCCAAAACAGAGAGCTCGGCGAGATCTCGCCGAGACACTACATTTTGTCCGAGACAGCTTAAAAAGGCTAAGAGGCTGTCTTGGTGGCCAAAATACATTTTTTAGGTCTCCAACTTCAGGGGAACCTCATTTTTACATACATAAACACATTTAGAGCATAAAATTGTAAAAATAATGACTCTTTGTGGTTGTTTGGGTTTACACCCATGTTTTGACAGTCAACGCTGAAGTCTGTTGTAAATTTAAGCTAATATTGGCTATTATATTCAATCAAATATGACAAATGAGACAATAACATAATGCATTAGGGGAAAGAGAAACAAAATAATACTTCATTATAAATCATTACATCATAGTTCAAATATTCAATATTGAACGATCCCATAATCCCCATGAGCCCATAGTCCACAATTCCACAATCCTCATACAGATACAATGTCTAATAATACGTAGAGTGTCGTGGATGATCCATCCTACTATCATCATACATCTGGGAAAGTTGTCGACGAAAATTGTCTTCCAACTGAGCAACATAATCTTCCCACGACATTCTTGATGCAAAGTAGTTCTGGTAGTCTTGCACATGATTCATAAATTCAACATCAGTAGCTGTCCAAAGGATACCTATCTTTGGGAAGAATGGAAAAAATTCTAAAGTAGTACTCTGGTGCATAAACTCTTGCGGAGGCACTGATGGAACGAAATAGAAGTTAATTGATCCACTCTGACTCTGTGTTTGTGCTCCTGCATCTGAATAATTGTCGAAGGAAGAACCATATGCAGTCGTAGTGGGATAGGGGACGAAGTTGATATCAACATAATCATTTGAGGTGTATGTTGAACCAGTGCTATATCCAGGACAGTAGATCGATCAATGGTGAATAACATATAAATAGGTCATCATCATCAAATAAGTATAAATAATAATTATTTTAATTTTTAATTTCTAAAAATTAGTTTTAAATGAAAATAATTGAAAAAAAATAAATACAACAATCAAAATCGAAATCAGAAACCGTGAGCTCGTAGATCGGGCTCACGTATCTAACATATAAAAAATTTCATCAGATTTTACCAATTTTTTTTTCTCTCTCATAGTCTCATGTAAAAATCTCATTTTTGGGCAAGAATCTAACCTTCAACAGTTGATATGAAGCTCCCACAACAATCCCCACAGTCTGAAGCACCGCCCGTTAGAAGTAAAAAGTCCAAACAAAGAAAGAATGAGGAAGAAATGAGAAAATTTTCAAAAAACTAACAAAAAAGAAGAAACAGCAGTTCTCGGTCGAGTTCTCGACCGAGAACAGTGAGTTTTCTCTTTTATAAAGAGAAAAAAAAAAAAAAAAAAGCAATTTCTCGGCGAGATTTACCGAGATTATGCATCTGCCGAAACGAAAAGGGTTATCGACCCAGTTTTCGTCTTGGCTCATGTCGAGAAGGGCGAGATCCGCGAGATCTCGGCGAGATCGGCGCCGAGATCTCTCCGAGATTTTATTCCATAGAGGAGACAAACTGCAACCAGCATTCAAGAAGGACGTCTCTGGTGTACTTGATTTTGTTTGTGATGATGCAATCACAAAATATGTGATCCCATCATCGTTCTTTGATGAATGGATCCTTCGACTTACAGATTACATCCCCACCATTCATGTGTTATCGAAGTTTTGTTGCCGTTTGCCGCTAGATGTGTCTTCAATGAGATTATTTCGTTGTCTCTACAAAATTTGAAGACGAATTTTTTTTAAGTGGGCGAGAGTTAATGCAGGCCGAAATCTGCTGGATTGGAATCTCTAGAGGATTCTATTTTAATTGGGATATATTTGTAATCTTTTTATTTTGAAAATTTTAATTAGATTTGTTGGGATTTTAAGTCTTAGAGTTCTGTTAGGAATCCTTATTTTCACTCACGTTTTAGGTAGTATTTGTTATTTATTTTTATTTTAAATGTGGGTCCCAATGTGGAGTCTTTTGTTTTGTTTTCTATTATTGTGGGTCCCATCCCCCTTAGACGTCGTTAGTAATTGAGTTGATTTAAATTTTTAGTTTTAGTTAGTAGTTGAATTTAATTAGGACTCTTGTATTGGAGTCATATTTGAGTTCTAATTGCGTGTTTTTAGAGTTTCAGTCCAATTAGAATTAGAGATGTAAGCCTATTTATAGGCAAATTTTCTCATTAATTTATTATGGAATGATGAATTGAAAAAAAAAAAAAAAAAAAAAAAACAATGAAAGCTCACGGTTTCCCTCTCGGTTCTTCTCTCTCGATTTCTCAACCCACGGATTCTCTCTCCTCTCTCACGTATTTGTTCACTTCCTCTCTGAGTTCCCTTTCTCCCTTGCTGTTTTGACAGCTTCTTTTCCCATTAAAACACCACACAACCAAAAACCCGAGGTGGAACCAAAAGATAAGAGGAGCCCATGAGCACATCAAGAGGGCAGCAAG
This sequence comes from Protea cynaroides, assembly GCA_028583415.1. Lineage (NCBI taxonomy): Eukaryota > Viridiplantae > Streptophyta > Magnoliopsida > Proteales > Proteaceae > Protea > Protea cynaroides. Next base: position 13,055,017 of record CM053265.1, read on the forward strand.
AGGCCAAGACACGACAAGGCAACCGATTGATAAAGAAGGCCCATAAGAACTGGATCGCCCCAATATTGAGGAGGGACAGTCATGGTGAACAAGAGAGACCGTGCCACTTCCAAGATGTAACGATCCTTTCGTTCAACACACCATTTTGAGCAGGAGTATCAACACAGCTAGTCTGATGAACGATACCATCATGATCAGGCAAATACAACTGGAAGGACCCATTAATGTACTCTTTGCCATTATCAATTCGAAGATTCTTCACTGTAGCATCAAATTGGTTCCGAACCATCTTATGAAATAACTAAAAATAGTTGACCATGTCACTCTTCTGTCGCAACAAGTAGATCCAAGCGCGACTAAAGCAGTAAATAAAGGAGATAAACCATTGGTAACCAAAAGTGGACAGAAGTGGATACACAATGGGCAAAGCCCTAGAAATCAAAATAGATTAAACCAAAAGGAACTAAACTTCTATTATAAGAAATAGGATACACAACTCTAGTTTGATTTGCAAAGATGTAAGCATCACAAAAGAAATCATTGGGATTACAATTCTTAAAAGCTAAAAACAAAGTAGAAAAAATTTTGAAAGGAGGGTGACCCAAACGACTATGCCACCGATGTAACTCGGATAAAGCAATAGCAGAGGAGTCGGGAAAGAAGCCTGAACCACCAAAGGTGATGGAGAACTGTCAAGCAAATAGTGACCACCAACCACTTTACCACTGCCAATCCTACGACCCGAATTCAAGTCCTGAAAGACACAGCGATCGGGAAAAAATATTACTTTACAATTCAAATCGCAAATAAGACTACTAATAGAGAGTAGTAGAAACCTTTGGAACATGTAAGACAGCGGTAAGGGATAAAGAGGAGTACATTGGATAGAGCCCTTGCCCGAAATAGTGGAAAGGGAAGCATCAACACCACTTACTTTACTATTATCGGACAAAGGGAAGTACTGGAAAAATTGATTGGAGGATCCAATCATATGGCTGGTGGCACCCAAGTCGACTATCCAAGGAACTAAGACTACTGAGGTAAAATGGTCACCAAAAGAAATACCTGAAGGGGTAGAAGGAGGCGGAGTGGAAGGCACTGGCAAGATAGTGGCGGACGTTGCAAATGGCATTAAAGAAGGTGATGAGTCCAGCTTGGTCATCAGACGACGCAGAGTCAATAACTCCTCTTGAGAGAGGGAAGAATCTTGAGAAATATCGTCAGCGGCACTATGATGCACCGTGGAAGATGCGGGACGACCCTGTCCATGACCACCAATATCGGAAGGACGGCCATGTAATTTCCAACACCTGTCTCGAGTATGTCATTCTTTCCCACAGAAATCACACTTCTTAGGAACCTTACAGAGGTAAAATGATCACTAACACCGCAAGTCAAACCTCCACGAGATGAGGAACCCGAGCCAGAATAGAGATTCGAGCGTTCCTATGTCACAAGGATGACCATAGCAATGCGGCGATTATCCTCAAAAGACACCATAGCATAGGCCTACTCGAGGGAGGCAACGGATCACGATTAAGGACATGGGCCCGAATCTAATCAAACTCGATATTGAAGCCAACAAGAAAATCGAATACCTAGAGGTTGTCTTGCCATTGTTTAAAGCAATGGCATCTATATCACAGGTAATAGTAAAAGAATCATAAAAATCCAACTATTGCCACATACCCCACAGAGTGGGATATAATGGGAAATAGATAACTCCTTTTGTTTGGTTTCATGAATCTTCTTTCAGAGTTCATAGCAATAGGCAACATTACCAACTTGAGAGTAGGTGTCTGCGGTAGTCTTCCAGATCTAAGCAGTAGTGTGGAGAAGAAGATAACCCCTAGAAATAGATTGATCCATGGAATTGATAAGATATGACATGACCATATAATTGAAGCTAACCCATTTATCTTGAGAAGGACCAGCAACGGTAGGCTTAACAACGTCCCGATAATGTAGCCAGAAAGGCCATAAGAACCAATAATAAGATAACATGAACTAGACCACATCAGATAATTGCTCCCATTTAATTTGATAGGGCAAATAGGGATCCTACCTGTCCAGTTGAGGTTGATGAAATCTCAGACATGATTGTTGGTCAACGCTAGTCACAAAAAAGGCACAATATGTAGATAGATAACTGGAAGTTTTAACTCGACATACCAACTACTAGAGAAAGCATCAAGAAATCACGATTCAGTTTGTGATCTAGATCTGCATAATGTAAGAGACCCTTGCTGGGAGGGAAAAAAAAAAAAAAACTCACTACCAAGGGTAAAAAGGAAAGAGACCAAACCGACGGTTGCTTGCAGCGGTGGGAGATAAGAGTGACGGTGGCTGGAGGCGGTGACTAATGGCGCTAAACGAAGGAGGATAGATAGAGGCAATGGTGGTGGACGGTGCTTATGATTTCGTGGCTTAGAGCATTAGAGTTAGGATCCCAATATTGATCCTAGCTCTGATACCATGTTGAAATAATAAAGAGGGAATACTTGGCTTGTCAAATATGACAGAGGCTTTCTCTATTTATAGGAAAAGAGATTTACTCTTACATAAATATTGGGATACCTACCAACCACTCATCATAAATATAATATGATGACCATAGTTGTCAAGGTGCCAAGGCGTACCAAGGCGTTGGAGGCCTGACGCTGACGAGGCACCTAGGTGACCGAAGCGCCTGGGAGACCAAGGCGCCCGATTTTCCCAAGTGTCACAAGGGCGCCTGGACGCCTAGGCGATGCCTGGACAAATATAATGATGACTATGGTAAAATAGCCTACCAAGATTGACTTATACCATATCTACCAAAGACTTATACCACCTACCAAAGACTGAGGTAACCTACCAAGATATAATGAAACTAGACATAAACTTACAATTACAACACTTTCCTTCAGTGATCTTACAACGAACAAGAGTTTTTCTATTGTAAATTCATACACAGCTAGATAGATTTAGCAGAAATACATAGGAATAACTCCCAGATGCAAATACTTACCCAAAAAAAAACTCCCAGATGCAAATTACCCAAAAAAAAAAAAAATTCCCAGCTGCAGATATCTGAAGATTAGAAAGGAAGGAGAGACAAGTGGAAGACATATTAACACCAGTCATGACAAGTAAATACTCATTGAAGGAAGTAATTAAGACAACGATCTTTTTCCCTTTTACACTATATCATCATTGACAAGAAAGATTTTACTATAGAAAGGTTTTAACAAACATTGAAATGTGCATTGTGGGCCCAAGAAAGTAAAACATAGACAAAATTGGTGTTGCTGAATAGGACAAGAGGGTGAGACAACTAAAGAGAAATAAGAAAGAATTTCATATTCTATCAAAGAGAGAAAGGGGGGAAGAGGGAGAGAATTTCATAAGGTTGTATAGATTTGAGAAGGATAGATAGAAGGTTGCATAGGGTGTGACTATTGACGGGAGGGTCTAGAGTTGGAAAGGGAGAAAATCAACTAAATTAGATTTGACAGATCCCTAGCACACTTAGGGAATAGCAATGGCAAGTCCAATTTATCATCCAGCTAGGGTGGATGTAATTTTTCTCACATCTACGACTGGTCAGTTGGTTATGTTGTGTTTTCCACAGAGAAACCAACCCTTGATCAGTGGGCATAATCAGCCAGCAATAAATTGACTAATATTTAAAAGGAACTCAATAATATGGTGAAATTAATCATTAGTTCTTTGCAGTTTCAGACAAAAGATTCTTGGGAGCTTCCTAATCTGAACCATGATACACAACTATGAATGTCCAAAGTTTAAGAAATTAGAGAAAAAACTTAAAATTAATATAACAATTATGGCAGTACTGAATGTCAAAGCTAACAGCAAGCTAATCTTCATAAAAATGACTTGAAGTACCTGACCTGATACTCAACTAAAACTCACAAACATAGACAATAGAAAGCAATACAAGTAGACTTTAAGCACGATCTCATATATCTAAAAATCGTTTCACTACCCACAGCCAGGGTTATTATAGACATCTTCCCTAAATTCATAAGGCAACTAACTCTTCGACATGGATTCTTGAAACATAGTTTTCATAATAGCATTAGACAAAATTAAAAGGCGTGAAGAAAAACTTAGACAGATCTGATATAATTAGTGATAATCCTTCGGGTGGCAATTTCACAGGCCAGGTCAGGATGGCATTATATCTTAGAGACCTTTAGTGAGCCCAGACCTGATCCTGACCCAGCCTGGAATTCAGGCTAGAAATACAAGTCCAGCCCTGCCAGATGACCGGGCCTGCCAGACCAACTACAAAGTCCAAAAGAAATACGAGATAACTATAAAGAATGTCACAATTGGTTAACATACTAGGCAATGATCATTGTTCCACATGTTAGAGCTCCTGTAAAAATTTAAATTATAACCTACATGTAATGATGGAGAAGCAAGGGAAGGAATCCTAGTAGCACTAGGATCAAGAATCCAAGTCATTATAAATAAATAAACAAATAAAAAGAGGAAGCAAATAAAGGCTTAAAGCTGATCCTAGATGTAATCCAATTGTAATTAGGATTGCCCTCCCCCCACCCAAAAAAAAAAAAAAAAAAAAACAATTCTTATAGCTTATAGCAGTCACTAAACCATTATAAATATCTTAAATTATGTCCACATATTTTCTTGAAAAAAAAAAATTTAACACTCACCAAATTAACTCTTTAGGGATTCTATTATAAGCTTTTTCAAAGTCAATAAAGACCATATGAAGATCTTTCATGCATTCTTTAAATCTTCTCCATTACTCTTCTAAGCAAATAGATAGCTTCCATAAAGCCAAATTTGTTATCCAAAATATTAGTTTCTTGTCTTAGAAGGATTTCAATTTCTCTCTCTTACAATTGTATAGTATGGCTCAAATTTTATTCTATTATAATAGCTCTAAATATAACCTTTTATAAATCGATACCACAATGTTTTTCCTCCATTCATCTATCATTTTTCTTGTGCTCATAATCTTATAAAACAACTTCGTTAGCTAAGTTATTCCACTAATTCCTAAGCTCTTCCAAGCTTATATTGGCCAATTTGTTATAGATATCCTCATATTGTTTAGTCTTTGCTTTCCCTATTATCTTCTTAGATTTATTTCTAGCAATTTTATACACCTTTTTAAATCTTCCTTGTCCTTAATCCTTTGCCAAGTTCAAAAACTAGATTTCTTAGCCTTATTGGCTACTTGAAGTTCATCATTCCGCCACCAAGTTTTTACCTACATGAATATTGTATTCCTCTAGATTCACCTAGAACTTCTCTAGTCTCCTACTTCCGGAATGACTAAAGTGGTCTTGCTGGGCCAAGCAGACACGCATTCATAACTACATTCTTTTTTTTTTTTTTTTTTTTTTGCTAAAGGTCAGCAAAGTGATAATATTAAAAAATATAAGGAAATACAAAAAAGACCATCTAGGGTAGTAATAACTCCACCTTCAGCATTGCCATCAGCAGAGCCCTACCCATTGGTCAATAAAGCAAACTACTTAAACTGCAATCTTGGGCGCTCAGAGGCGTCCAAAACTACATCCTAGGCTACTAAGTTTGGGCAACAGTCCCAAGAGGATGAATCCATTTCTGTGGCAGCCCATTTTGCCAAGCCATCAGCAGCAGTGTTAATCTCTCTTACACAATGTGTGATTCTTATTGTAGTATTTGCCAGACTTCCTTGTATTTTCTGTCATTCGTTCAATACGTACCAGGGCGGGTCAGATTTTAGTAAGCATAAGACCACTGAAGAAGAGTCACATTTCACCCACAGCTTGCTGAATCCCAGATTAATTGCTTCATGAAGACCCCTAATCACTGCTCTCAACTCAGCTTGGTAGTTTGTAGCATTCTCCATATATTGTGCAAAAGCCAGAATAACCTTACCTTGACTATCCCGAAATAGTCCTCCTGAACCAGCATCACATGGATTTCCCGGAGAACACCCATCAACATTTAACTTATGCCATCCTGCCAGTGGTTTCTCCAAGTAACAGCCTTAGTAGAAAACATTTTTGCAGATCGTGTATGGAGGTGAAAATGTTGCTGGATTTGTAGATCTTCCATTGACTTGATCACACAAGGCTTGATAAAGGAGGCGTCCTTTAATTGGTTTCCAATCAAATGTATAATCATCACTACATTCTTAATATAAGTAACCATCTCATTCCACATCATATTAGTGTCTTCATTTAAGTCCCAAGTCCCAACTTCCAAGTGTTACTAAGTTATCAATAAATGTCTTCATGCTTTCTCCCTTTAAGTTCCACCACCTTATCCTAGGGCAAGTAAACTCACATTTTCTATGATTCAATGTTCTAAAACACATAACTACTGCTATTAATCTACCTTGCGTGATAGTTCGCCCCTGGTATAACCTTACAATCTTATATGTTAACCTATCATCCCTTCTATTTAAAAAGAAGTCTATTTGGCTATTATTTTGCCCATATTTAAAGGTTATCAAAAGTTCTCTATTTTGAAGCATATGTTTACTATTGATAAATCAAAAGCACAGCAAAATCTAAAACTAAAGTCCCCTCCTCATTCCTGTCTCCAAAACCATATCCTCCATAAATTCTTTCATATCCTCTACCATTTCTTCCAACATTTCCATTTAAATCTTCTCTTATATATTCTTTCCTCCTTCACTAATTCTTCTAAATAAGGAATCCATCTATTCCCAACTGTTTGTTAGTATTTTCATCCAATCCTAATTGGGGTGCATAAGTACTGATTATATTAATTACCTTTTTCTTAACACAAGTTTGAAGGATATTATCCTATCATCTATTCTTTTAACATCTACACCATTATTTTTAAATCTTTATCCACTACTATTCCATCCAATTTTTATTATTTTTATCTCTAGTAGACTAAAGGTAGTTGTCATCTAATCCCTTAGCATTTTTTTACCCTTCCACTGATCTCTCGTATACAAGCTATTTTAATTTTTCTTCTTATTATATTTATCAATTCTAAAATCTTTCCCATTAAAGTTCCTATCTTCCAAGATGCGTAACCTAATCCTATGCATTTGGACTAGTTTCTTTGTCTGCACTTGTCCATGATGCGAGAACCCATGCCCACTTGTCACCACAACTAGGCTCTAAATTGAAGAATCCCTTACAAGGAATCAACTAGCTAACCCTTACTATTCACTACACCCGGTTCATAGTGCAGCGTGTCACTTCCATGGAACAGCCTAGCACGAGGTCAATAACGTAAAACACTAGGACCCATAGATTTGGTTAAAACTGTAATAACGTTGTCTGCCAACCTAACTCACCAATCCTCCTCATTTATCCAGGCTTGGGACTGGCAGCATAAAACTCTGACAGGGTTTGGAAACATGTCTATTAGCAACTAAAATTCACTATAGTACTTTCTTTATTCATTGGAAAAAAAAATTAAGACAAATTGCTCCAAGATCCCATCAAGAGTCAAATAATTTGATCACCAACATTTTGAAAGATTATGAAATTAACAAAATATTATCTTGAAAGCTGGTTGGGAGGGCTTCTTATTTCTTTCAGTCTTAAAGTGTAAATACATAATGCTAGTCCACAAAAGGACGAGTAAAACAAAGTGAACTTATGAGCAGTACAACATTCTATGCATGTACACTCTCCTCATATCGTTCCTTTGGTTGGAGACCAAAGCATTATAATTTGTAAGACATATGACAATGAACCTGGTACTTCCATGGTTTAGCCTGATGGTAAGATCCTCTTGGCATTGCATATTATTGCAAGTTTGTGATCTATTCAATCATCAATAGATGCTTATCCTAAAAATCTATTTTTAGCAAAAACAAGCTCAAATTCTACATCAATTCCAAAGGCCACTGATCTTAGCTCTGATCATGATGAAAAAAGCCAACATTGACTCAATATCTGAAGGTCCACTGGGTATTTCTAATAAAACAATTGAGAGAACAATAAGGCCGCATTTGTTTGTCGAAGTTTTGCAGGGTGGGAAAGTGATGCAGATCGGTTCAAGCAGAAATACAAGAGGCGACCCAAGCCTGTGGTTCGACCAGGAGAATGAGGCTGGCTATAGAAGGAAGGCAACCTAAGTATAACCGAATAAGGAGGTTCTTTATTTTGTATTCTTAGTTAGTTTATTTGTTTCTAAAATTGAGTTTCCCAAGTTGAGAAGATACTTGTAATAAGGATTGCTAAAATAAAGCATACCTTTCTTAGGATATCCTCTTAAGCTATATATACAATGTAAGGCCTAAGAGGAGAAGCAGATTAGAAGATATTGAGAACGAGTTTTTGTTTAACTCTGTGAGAGGCAGAAAGGGTGGGATGCCCTGACCTAAGATAGGTTGACCCTTCCCTTCCTTTTTCTCTCGCTCACGACATTACTCTTTTTCACTTCCTCTTTATTTTAATCAAGCCTTATCATTAATTACATCGTATTACAGAAATTCAATTCGATCAATATTAGTTACAAATTCAGATCCAAAGAGCTATTCCCAATTATCCCCGCGGTCTTGTTCAATCGACCCATCTGCAAGTACAAGCACCGTATCAAAAAGTGAGGCCACTTTCCAGTTTACAGTGAATTCTATACATTTTTGGTGCACTAGGGTGTGAAGTACATGAAAATTTAAAAAAAAAAAAAATTTGTTAGCCACTATCAACTGTTTGCATAGTTGTCAAGGCGGCGTCTAGGCATCCAGGCGCACTAGTGGCACCTTGGAAAATTGGGGGCCTTGGTTGCCTTGGGCGTCCGTTAGGCTCCAACACCTTGGTTCGCCTTGGCGCATTGACAACTATGGCTGTCTATTTCTCCACCCTTCTCTCTCTTCAAAACCCCACCAAAATCAAAGGGATTTGCAGCAATTTTGTGGAAAACCTTCAAGAACTCACAATAGCCATCTCACATACCCTCTCTCCCCCATCATTCATTGCTCTCTCCCTCAGGTTTCTCCGTCTCCGACCATATCTTCCTATTGCTCTCTTGGGTTGGCTGGTGGCTGGTAGCTTTGATGAAATAAAATACAAGAGGGTAAAGCCCATTGGAGATTTCCTTCTTGGAGTCTCAACTCACCGACCTTGTTCATTCTCAGTGCTTGACCTCTGTGCTATGCAAACTCAATGTCTCAACTCTCAAGAACAGAGCACTTACTCCATCTCTATTGTCTGCTTCAAAGCCCTCACTTCAAAATTTTAGTTCATTCCCTACTCCCTCTCCCTGCCCATCCTGAAGTCCTTTTAGCATCTCCCTTTATCATGAAAGAAGAAGTGACGAACAACTTCATAGATGCTAAAAAAGGAAATGGAAAATGATTGTGTGCTAATAAGTAATAAAGATTTGGCGATAACCCGGTGAGCATCTCCCTTTTTTATCATCCTGAAGTCCTTTTAGCATCTCATCCTGAAGTCCTTTTAGCATCTCCCTTTTTTATCAATTGATGGAAAAATTTTCCTAACTAACACCATGGTTCTAGGTTTCGATTGAAACTGACCAAAATCTCCTAGTTGTCTCGATTTCGGGCCTTTCCAAAACGAAATCCAGGGTCAAAACTGAAGTTATGACACGGACTTCAATCTAGGGAGGCCTAGGGTTGAAATCCAGTGTTGCCTCGGTCTCGGTTATGGGCCCGAAACCAGCCTCTAAACCGAGATTTAGTTCATTGACTAACACCAATCCATAAATTTGCTTAAACCACCAGCAATCATTTCAAGCATAAGTACATAGTGACCACACCAGATGGTTGAAAGCAGCGAGAAAGGAAGGAAAACAAACAAACAATAGAACTTGCTCAGAGACAACGACTAGATGTTAATCGTATGAACAGAAGGGAATCGAAAAGGACAAAACAGGACCCCTTTTTTATGTTAGTTCTGCAATTGATTAACTAGAAGACAAGATGGACAGGAAACAGGGCCCATTTAAGTCCACCCTTGTCTCTCTGCTCCGCACTCTCTCTGCTCTCCCCCTGATGTCTCTCCTCTCCCCTCATCTCTATACAGGCTACTTCGCCAACAGAGGGGCACTGCGAAATGAAATGGAGGTCAGATACTACAGCAATTCCCCCTTCCTTTCATTTTCCCTGTTATCCCACCCCTCTGCAGATGAGACCCACTTCCTTAACTATCCCACCCCATACTCCCCTGCAAACAAACAGGACCAAACCAATTAAGTGCATCATGAATAAAGTAAATCTGCTAACCGGGAAGTATTTCCAATCGAAGGAAACAACCACAAACATTACTGGCAACCTTGCCTGTACTTCAAGTAAACTTTTGAGAATGTTCCCAAATTCCCACATTCAATATCTAGCGTCCAGGACATGGATTCAGGCAAAACACAGATTAAGAGCAGATAGGCACCTAGATTATCTATCACTAATGTCTCAGCTTAACTGGGCTTTATGCTTTTATCCACCTAGCTGGTCTTCTTTTCTATTCTCCTTTGATTAACATAGATAAACAAGTTGACACGACCGAAGGTTCAGAAAGTATCCTACAAATAATAATCCAATTTCAACAAATGCTATTCTCATTCTCAGCAAAACGATTAAACCTTATCCCTTTTTGTCATCTACATTTAGAAATAAATAGAGACACCCCAGAATAGCCCCAAGAACATGAAAAAATTAGCAAGAATGAGATTCATCAAAGTACAAGGAGAATGAAAGAGAAACAAAAACCAGACGATGTGACGACCATGGAAGATGAGCTTGGATCAGAAACCCTAGAAGCTGCAGATGAGATTGCTCGTTCCCTCTTCGAAACGTATCTCCCAGGAACCGGAGCTGCTTTTGGGGGACTCCAAGAACGATTTGGATGGAATTTAGGTGACGAATGGATCCGCATGGTTGTTTCAGGTTTGAATCGCTTTGATGGAGCCAATACAACTTTCTCATCTCCATTTTCATCGTCCGAAGCAGTTGAGTAGGCATTGCAGAGAGCATCCATGACTGAAAATCATAAGACCTGTGAAATAGTTGTAATTTAAGGCAGTATCCTCACCCGATAGGCTTCTGTGCCAAAAACTAGCCGGGCTCAGTGGAAAAAGGATCAAACTACAATTGGACGATCGATCCGCCTTCTTGTGATAGGATTTTTTCTTTCTTTTTTTTTCTTTTTTTTTTGTGTGTGTGTGAAAGAATAGGATTACCTATTGAGCACTATGGGAAGGGGTTTTTAGGAGGCGTGTGAGAAACCATTCTCCCAATCCCCGCGCTGTGACTGCAAAATGGCTACCTCATCCCTGGTGATTTTATAGCCCTATGAGAATGGGCAATGGGACGGGCATTCCTTTTCCAATCAAGTAAAGACAGAAGTTTGGTTGTATATGACACGGTTTATAGGGATGTAAATAGATAAATGAAAATTTAAATTTGGTCCATATTCAAATCCGTTTGGGGAGTATCTACATCCAGTTAGGGATATCTGGATCCAAATTCGAAGAATTCAAAACATGATCTCTCCCATCCAAATAAATATCCAACTAGTAATAAGAAAATTAAGTAACTTAACGATCTTGAGGGTATTTGAAGATTGGACAGGTTCTAAGAGAACGAGGAAAAAAAAATCATGAGAATGAAACAATTGAGAAACATGGATTGAATGTAAATCGTATCCATTGAGGGGAGGAAGGTTTGGGCTACATAAGCCAGGACATAACGGATAGTCAAAAACCTGAATTTGATTATCATTTGTATCTGTTTATGGGCATCTGTTCACATCTGAATCTATATTCATTTGTACCCTATTTGTTTCCATCTCTAGTGACTTCTATGGGTATCGCGAATGTCGCTTGGCTAGCCACACGGCCCCTCACGTGCTTCCAATCTTACTTGTTCCTTTAGGGAAAGAGGCCCGATCGTCGCTTATCAAATTGGGCTCCATTACTTGTGTTGGGGTCCTTTTGAGGGGATTGGACCAGTTTATCTACCATTCTTAGGGAAGAGAATGGAGATTTGGAGTCGTCACCTGAAATAAGGTTTCATGACCTGGTGTATCTACTTCACCAACAAAACAGGCAGAAACAACTTCATATGGATATAAGCATTGGTCTGCAAAACAAAATCTAGGTAGGAGGTCAAGTTATGGAAGTGAGTAGTGTGATACTCTCCTCGGCTCTGACAAATCTGGCTTGCTATTGGACACAGATAATAAAGTATTTCTTCCTTTGCTACTAATCTAATCACATGTTAACAATTGCTAATTTATACTTATTGCATATTTGTAATATAAACCTAGATATGTTCCTACATCCATGCTGGCAAAATTTGAGACAATACATACTTGTGATCTAGCTTGCGGCCTTATACTTAATTATTCAATGTACAGGATTGTAAACACGTACCTTGATCCGCACTATCTCCAACATCAATTTAAAGAAAGTAGGAAAACAAACATAGTTATTATGTATAGAGAACGGAAACCTCATAAAGTATCTAAATTTCCCTTCCTTAGGAATGTAAGTAAATAAAAAGCTTACCTTCCTTGGGCAGCACCTCTGAACTCCTATATTTTTGTGTTTCTGGCTCAAGGGAATTAATCAACACTCTCTCACTTTGTCGGGAAAAGTTGATCACAACCTCAAAGGATAAAAAAAATCAAGTATAGGATGGCTAAATAAGGAATGCTTTAAGTTATTTTTTCCAAAAGAGGCAAGCCTCTATTTATAGGTATTCTCAGACGCACGAGTGTGGTACCGCGGCTCCATGTATGAAATACCATGACGTCGTATAAACTATTCGCGGTACTGTATAAGTGTACGCAGCTCCACAGATCAGTTAGACGTTTATTAATCAACTGTGTCATTTCAAACCATGGACATAGGTCGCTTTCTCAACGCTCTTTGTCTCACAGTGCTACGTGTACTAACACAGGCCACAATCTCATATCGTGGGCCTGTGTCCCTGTACCATGGAGCCGTTGTAAGGGCATGTTTGGCTTTGTACATTTTTCATAGAAAATTGGTTTTAACAAGGTTTTTGATAGCAAATGTGTTTGATCTTTTCCCCACACATGAGAGTATTCTACCCAAAATCATCACCGCCAAGAAACATTGGTGGCAAAATTTGATGCCTACAACTTCTAACATAAGAGGGGAAGTAAGAGAGTGTGTAATACCAAATTTGCTCCATTTACTAGACAAAGGTCTAGATGCATGACCATGTAAATTCATGACCCATGTGTTCAAATCCTATCTTAAAATAAAATAGGGAATCCAAATTATGACCTCTATTCAATACTTCTTGACTCAAAATAGCCACATTAGCTAAACACATGATAAAACAATAGTAGGCATATTGGATCCTTTTCTCCAATTAATTTTATTCAAAGCTATACTTGTATTTAATACTAATCCATGCATGTGTTTCCCAAATATTAATTAAATAAATGGCAGAAGATCGCTGCTCGGCAATGTCTACCTGTGACTCTCACAGGGGTGGTGAAGTGACTAGGAGCAAAGTGATCATTTCATTGCCCCGTGTGAGAGGGCACAGAGAGACATTGTCGGGCAGTGATTCTTCTTCCTTAAATAAAATGAGCAAAAATAAGCTTTTATTTAACTAAAGAATGAACTCAAATGATACATCACACTTATGTTCTTAAGTCTTAACTTTAAATTTTCAGATTTAGACATGCTCTTAGATTCATTCATCTCTATAGGATCTTAGCATAACAAACAAAAAATAAAATATCTCTAAATCCTATTCATAAGAAACTTTGGTAATAGTCCAATCTTGATATTAATTTCAAGGGAGGGGGCTTTTCATACTGCTAGTGTGGGGGAAATCTCTCGCACCACACCAATTGGAATGTGAAAGACAAATTCCTCAAGAAAACCCACATGGTTAAAGATGAGAGTTATCAATGGGGGACCCACGTGGCAGTCAGGATGTGAAAGGGTGAGAAAGTGAATTAAGGTTTCGAAAATTGAGAATCATGGTCTGGAGGACTTACATAGGGATTTGCCATGCATGTAAATTATCTCTTTGATGACGTGGGATGTCATAGATCTCTCGGGAGCATTTATAGTAGTCTCTCGATCTCCATTCATTCCATCTTCAATCTACCTCTTCTTCTTTACTTCCTTAAGTTATCTAAGCTTTTTTCAACAAAATAAAAGAGAAAAAAAAAAAAAGAAACCAGAGGCTTTTTTTATTATTTTAAATATAGTAACCATTTCAAGAGTTTTTTCTTGAAGCTACAAGAATCGGGCGAATTAGGCTTATCTGAAAAGGTCTGGATCAGATCGCTCGACCCACCAATACACATCGGGGAATCTTCTAGAATAGGGTTCAGTCCCACCGATTCGAATCGAATGATTCACACAAATCAATTCCAGTTTTGAAATCAAGATCGGTTTCCTCCATGCTCTTCTCTTTCGCCATCGCCAATCGATCAATTAAACTTCGACTACTACTCTCTCTCTGATTTCTTGCTTACCAGGACTAGATTGTAAGCATAATAGTGTTTGGCATGCTAAGTATTTTTTCCCCCTCAACCAGAGTAGTTCTAGTTCAAAATGCTCAATAAGCACTTTTGCCCGTACAAAAAATAAATGATGTCATTCATGTTCACGAACCCTTTTGACAGAGCAAAAACACAATTCTCGCCGCCATCCATCGTTATTATTCGAAACCTTAACATCATTCGTTGTTGAAACTAGCCAAATTGTCGTCCACCATTTGTTTAACCAACAATGTAAGCATTTTTTCCCTCAAGTTACCAAACACTAGCCTACTTCTTGTAATTACAACCAGTGAGTAGAATCAAGAATGGGTCAAAAGTATATTTTAAGAGCAGTATTGTTACCAAACTCAGGCTTAATTTCCTTTCTTCCTTCCTTATTTTTTGATCGATTTGCTTGTCCCTCAACTCCTTATGGCCAACTTCCACTTTCGGCTCCTATGAAAGAAGATCATCACTACTGCATAGAGGATGAGTATAACGCCCAAGTATGGCACGCAAGATATGAATCTCTTTTTGAGAGTTCCAAGCTTTTTCCAAGTCAAACTCTTCAATCAGCAATGTTACCCTGTGCTGAATTTCTGAGTGCCAACTCTACTCCACTTTGTTCAATAGATGACATGGTTGCCTTTCTTGTGCCTCTTCTATGATGGTCCTCCTGCACAATATTCCTTAAAATTAAATTGTGATGCCTCTCTACAAGTCTCTGAATCCATGACTCGTAGTGGAGTAGGCTTTGTCTTACGTTCTCACACAAGATGTGCTCAATGGGCTGTCTCCGACCCTATCCTCTTCTACTCAGCCATTCAAGGTGAAGCTTCATGCCATGCATCTCGGATTGCATGGAGACTCTGGTGATCGAATCCAACTAAAAGGTTTTGGTGGAGTAACTAGACAATAAGGCTTGCTCCCCACCCATTCACCTCTTCCCCATTATTGAGGACATACATCATCTCTGCACTTACTTTGTTTTTTGTTACTACTCTTTATTTCAAGGGATGCCAATGTTTTGGCTCACACCTTTGCCTCGAAAGGGTTTGTCCATTTTGTATTGGACATACATGCCTCATTCCACTCCCTGGTTAGTTAAGCTTGTAATAGTGACTACAGGTGCTTCACATGCTCTTCTGAATAGATTTGAACTTACCAAAAAAAAAAGAAAAAAGGACACACATGGCTCCCCAAACAATAATTGGTATGTATGTCTTGATCTCATCGGTGCTTCTACCATTGCTCAGGATACTAAAACCATGTGGCGAAGAACTCAAAGCATTCCCATTCTTCAACCGATCCAAATCCAATGATGGAAAGGGCTACTTATGGGATGAGGGCATGCCCAACCTGCAACAAAACTTTCAATTATGATGGTATGACGTGTGTAAGACCTGCACTTCACTAACCCGGTTTAACCCAAGTCGTACCAGGTATTCCCATTGTAATCGGCTCAAGTGAACCAACCAGATGAAGGAACCACAAAACCAGGTATCAAAATCAGTCCTTCGTACGTTGTCTGGTCGGACAACTTAAGTTGTCCAGTCTATAGATTGGGTGACCGGTCAGCCGACCGCTCAAGCTTAAGCTTGGACTTCGAGTTTAGGAAAGTTTTCAAATTTGAGTAGGACTCCTTCCTAATTGGAATCCCACTCTATATGGAAGTTTCTCCTCTATATAGAGGACGTCCCTTCACTTTCCCCCACTCTTTTAATCATTCTCAAACCTTGGAATTAAGAGAAAGAAAGGAGAATAAGGAGAAAAAGACTTGGAGAGGAAGGAAGCTTAAAGAAAGAAGAAGGAACTCTCTAGAGAGGGAATTGTGCCGTTGGATTTCCAACCTACTGCGTCAAGGATCCACGATAAGTACCTTGCCTCTGTAGAAGGTTAGACTACATTAGGTTTAAGAATGGAGATCACATTGTGTGAGATCATATCCGATACCATGATTTTGTACCTAAAGCCTTCAAGATAAATTGTAATAATGTTGTGGTTGTTAGGTTAGATGGAATAAATTAAACAATGAATAATGACCATAGAATGACTCTAGGATAGATTCCATTAAGGAGCCAAAGAATCGATTCGGACTGAAGATAAACTCAAGACAACCTGATGGTTGTCAGGGCTTTGTTAACCTATTGACTAGATGCCGTACCGGATAGGCAACCGGTTAATCTCGGGAAGTTTGATAGGGTTTTTCCGGATGGCTCATCGGTTGGCCAATGCAGGACCGGTGACTTGATTGGACAATGTCTGGAAGGCTTAAAACGGAGACCAGACAATGAAACAGAGTACATAAATCAGATGGAATGAAACTCTAATTAAAGTTTATTAATTATTTAGGTTTCCAATTGGTCTAAGATAGTTTCTAAGGCTTGGTAGAGGAACAACATCACCTTACAGGGGAGGGAATAAGACCTAAACTAATTAGTTAATAACAAACTACTCTTTTATTTCCTGTTAATTTGACTAATGCCATGCTTTGTATGATTGATTGCACATATAACATGTTATTCAATAACTGTTATTCATGTTCATGCATATTTTATTATTGTTTTATTTTATTATGAAGATGATGATAAGAATAGGCATGTGCTTGTGTGTGGTTGGTGTGTTGAATGGAGAGAGGTTGTAGCATTGAACCGTTCACCACACTAACATCATCGTATCGCAGTTACTTTAGTGGACTTAGTACATCATAGGGTTTCAGGGGGGTGATCTCGGTGTGTGGCTATAACTCTGTCAGTAGACCCTAGCTCTATCTTTATGGGCTTAATGAAGGATGCTGGGGTAAGGCCTTGAATACATTTTGATGAAATCTAGGATTGGTTAGACATGAACCCAGTTTGCAAGTCTTCGCCAGTAGGGGCATTTGTACTGGTATGTGGTTGAGTATCAGGGGGAATGCTATCGGTGTATGATCCGTTAAGCTTTAGCTCTATCTCTATTTTGTAGTAGATGATGTGGAATGACAGTGGTATGTAATCCATTGGGCATGCTCACACTCTAGTGTATGGAGGTACGCTGGCCTCTGATTCTTACCATAGCACATTGCAAACTTAAACCAGATCAAAGATATGAATTAACATTATGCATATGTTTGTTACATTGTTTTATTTATTTACTGAGCTAAGTTGTGAGCTCACCCGACTTTTTCTTATAGTTCCTGATGATGCAGGTATTACTGTCGAAGATTACGTCAATGCACCAACTTGTGGACACGTGGTGGCTATGGACATGCATGCAATGGAAGACGAGCATGACTCATTATGCGAGTGTTTCTACTATATCTACGCTTAGTTTATTTTAGTGTTTTGCTTTACGGATTGTATTCAAATATTTATTTATGTTTTGGTTACTTGAGATGATTGGTTAAATTTTTATTTATCACATTAGACACTCAGTTTATTATTAATAAAGCTTCTGCTATTTATTTATTATCTCTTATTATGATGTGGGTATTGTTGTGACTGTTTACTGACTGGTATTTTAATCCACATTCTCCTATAAGATGGAAAGAAAAAATCATTATTGGAGGACAGGCCGAGATGGCCTGATGTCCTCTCCGACAATCAAGTCAGTGATGAAGCTAACAGTACGAAACTTGAGAAAGACAAGTTCCTTGGTCGTGGGGGAAGAAGGAATTCAAGTAGGAACAGAATTACTTAAATGAGAATCTGCCTTTCTGAATATGTGTCGAACGGCTTTTATAGACGTAGAGAATCTTGAACATTCTTGAGATAAAGCATGGGAATAACCGCCTATGTAAGACCCACACTCCACTAACTTGGTCTAACCATGTCGTGCCAGGTCTTCCCATCATTCCGGGACCAAGTGGACCGAGCGTGTGAAGATAGATCACAAATCAGGTATGAGAATCGAGTTAAAAACACTAAAAATATACCTAAGGTCGCATACCTGGGTAGGTATGGTCGACCATAAGGAAGGGAACAAAAATCTCAAATCTAAAACCCCATGGTCGACGGTTTATGCAACCGTATGATCGATCGTGAGAACCCAAATCAAACTCTGAGTTTTGAAAACTTTTCTAAACTAAGGGATTGCTTTCCTAATTGAAAGAGGACTTCATATGGAGAGTTTTCCTCTATATAAAGGACGTCCCTTAGCCATTTTTTACTCTTTTAGAACATTAGTAAACCCTAAAGAAAGAGAAGGAAGAGAAGGAGAAGAAGAAAAAACTAAGGAGAAGAATTTACTGAGAAGAGATTGACTCTCTATCACAGGCAAAGGTACGAAACAAATCTCTAGAGATGTAAACTCTAAGTATAAGACTTCTATTGAAGATAGACAATATCAACTTATTATGATTTATGTGATTTCCTTGAGAAAATCCCAAGGAGAACCATGAGGAGTGAATTTGATGATTAGGGTTGATAAGAAATTACTAATGATGGTCATAGGATGACCTTAAAATAAACCCCATTGAAGAACAGAAGAATTGACCCAGGAAGAACTTGAATTTCATGTAGACTGTAACCAGAAATCTCAAGGTCGCAGCTACGGTCGACCATAGCATGACCAGTATGACCAGAAGATCGACCATAGGCATTCGGAAAGATTTCAAAAATCATATGGTCGCAGCTACGGTCGCACCATATGCGACCGTAGGGTATCGACCGTAGACAGTAAGGTCGATATAGCATGAGACCATAGGACCAATCAGACATCTATCAGTGCTCTGTTTCGATTTTCGATTACTATAACATATCACATATGAACCCTAACTTAAATCATATTACTTTTAGGTTGTTAAATTAATTCAAAGAGAATTTCAAGGCTTGGAAGGAGATCGAGTATTGCTAACAGGTGAGGGAACAAGACCTAAACTAATTGGTTAATAACAAACTATTTATTTTTATTGAGTCCAATGCCATGATTGATCTATGCTTGTATGCATGTAATGTGCATCTCACATGTCATCCAATATTCTTGCTATTATTGCTCATGCATATTTAATTTCGTTTATTTATAACATGATGATGATGATGATGCTAAGAATAAACATGTGAATGTATGTGTGTGGTTGGTGTGTTGGATGCGAGTGAAGCATCAGGGGAGGACGTGGCATGGTGGTCTTCGACCTCGTCACCAGACTCTAGCTCTATCTCTACTCAAGTCTTGCCCACTAACATCATCGTATCGCCATTACCTTAGCAGGGCATCAGAGGAGGTGGTCTCGGACCGTGTGATCTCTGACTTTGCCTGGAGGCCTTAGCTCTATCTCTATGGACGTATTGAGGGATGATGGGGTGAGGCCTTGGATACACTGTTTGGCATTAGGATTGGTTAGTTGATAGCCCAGTTTACAAGCCTTCGCCAATAGGGGCTTACATGTTGGTATGGGTAGGGCATCAGGGGAAATATTGGCGGTGTTTGATCTGAACACTTTAGCTCTATCTCTATTCCATGGTGGGTGCATGTGGCACGGCAATGGTGTTTGATCCATTGGGCGGATTCACACACTCGTGTATAGAGGTGCGGTGGCCAACAAACCTTTTTATAGCATATTGCAAACTTAAAAACCAGACTAAAGATATGAATTGAATGCATGCATATGTTTGTTGCATTGTTTTGTTTGCTCATTGAGCCGTGATGTGTGTTTACCCTTTCGATGTCGAATATTTTTAGTTGATGATGTAGGTCTTACTGTTGAAGAATATATGAATGCGCCTACGTATGGACCGTAAGTGGTGACAATGAAAAGGCTTTTTTTTAAGCCTGAGGTTGAAGGCGAGCAATAGGACGAAAACAAAAGAGGCGGTGAGTTACTCCAGAGTGGCCAGTAAGCTAATAGACCACCTGGAGGTACGCTGGGGATTTCTGACAATTGCATCAACGACATGATGATCGTAGTTCGAGGTGATGCTCGGCATTGGCAAGGGATGAGCCCAATGGAGAGTCAGGCGCACGCCAGAACAAGCAAGAAAGGGATGAGCCCAATGGAGAGTAAGCTGATCGTAGACCAGCTCGACCGCAGGCTGGTTGTAAATCAGGTGGTCTACGAGTGGGAAACCTTGTAAATGCGAGCAGCAAGCAGGAGAATAGAGATCGGTCTGCTAGCAGCAGGGGGACAGGATACGACCATCTCGAGGCACATCACGACCTACAGGCAACACCGACGAGCGCTTCGCCAACCCTATCTATCCGCGCACTGGCAGGTAGGGCTACTTAGTGAAATAGGTTCTTTTATAATCAATTTCGAACCATCTGCTAGAGGTTGTAACAATCCGAACGTTGCTACGATGGACGTAGAAGCTGAAGAAGATGCGCATGATTCATCATGCGAGTGCAACCAATGTGTTTTTGCTTAAGTTTAGTTATAATTTGAACATCAGATATGTAATTGATTATTTATTTTTTATATCTTGTGGTTTGGAGATAACTTATTTATCATTGTTAGACTCTCAGTTCATTATTTGTAAGACTTTCGCTTATTTGTTTATTACCTCTGATTATTAATGTGGAATGTGTGCTTGGTTTGATATGGTGGGTATGACCTATACGAGATCCTGTGTGAACCATTGGTTTATTGGCGATTCATCACACCATTCTGGTTAGACCATAATTGGGGTGTGACAACTTGGTATCAGAGCATTTCAGGCTCTACCCATTGACCTAACTACTTCCACATGAGTCATGAACTGAGTTAGGATAAAACTTAAAAGCTGTAATAAGAACACACCATAAACACCTGTGTTGTATGAGACATAAACTAAGAAAGAGAATAATGCACATATGTAAAAGGGAAACCAATTATATATATATATATATATATATATGCCGAATAAAAACAAGACAAATGTACATCAAATTCAGAGTACAGTCCACAATCCAGACAGTTACTCTATAGTATAAAAAGAAAAAAAAATAAATGATATCATGGAGCTGGAGGTGCTGGAGGAGGAGGTGCCTTACGATCTCTATCATAGTCCTCAGCATATACTCTCGCGAGCTAGGCCACCTGAGTCTGAGTAGCTCGAAGACTAGCTGTCAGATCCGCTACCCGCTGGTCTGAAGAGCGCTGGGCATCTAGAAGCTCTCCTACTCTCCAATCAGTCAAACGCTGAGCCTCCCGAATCTCACGTAACAGCCCCATCATGTCATCTAGTGGTGGGCGTGAAGGGCCAGCTGAATGAGAAGCCCTAGAAGGGCCAGCTCTAGTAGAATACTGTAGTGATGGAGGAGGGATGACATCCACATCCATGTACATCCGAACATCATCCTCTTCATCATCACCCTCGTGTGCCTCTGCTGCTACCTCTGCTGTTGCTGATGCTGTCGCCTTTGCAGCTGGTGCTGTCGCCTCTGTATCTGGTGCCGCTACTTGAGTGAGAGGACGTCTCATAACATTTCTCTCATCATCACTGATTTGTATCTCTCTCATGCCCATCCTATTGATGGCCTCCCAATCAAGGTCAGTTGAGAAGGTATCCTCAAGGATCTTCTCATCTACTAGGTCTACCTGTAGACGAGCGAGGAAGGTGGAGATCGGCTGCCCATAGGGCAAGTTACCTCTCGAGTCAGGCAACGTAGCTCTATGCATAGTCTGAAGAATAATATATGGGAGGCAGACAGGCTGCCTAGTACAGATACAGTACAACAGGTACTGAGTCAACTGTAAGATCATCTCGTAGTGTCCGCCCTGGGGAATAAGATTATACTGGATAATCATACAGTAGACCCGTGGCTCTGGACGCAGGTTGATTGCTTTCATCTCCCAGCGGTCATCCTGAAGAATTTGATTATCTATTTCTACACGCACCTGTGTAGATAGAAACTATGGCTCCCTAGGTGCACAGTAAACCAACTGACCATCGCTAGAAATGCCTAGGAGATCAGCCAACTCTTGATAGTTAAAAGAGATCGAAACCCCTTTCACCCAGCTGGTGATCCGAAGCTTTCTATCCCTGTCAACATCTTCTAAGTCACCCTTTACTTGTAGGTGACAGTAGAACTGTTTGACTAAGTCCGGGCGAGTGCAAGCCTCGTATAAGATCACTGGAAGCCAACCCATTCACCCAACGCCCTTTCCACATCAAACAGGGTTAAATGGGCTAGGTTCACACACATGCCCCCTTCAACTTTCTTTCTGTCAAACCAAGGATATCGCACCTCTGCTTCAACAGACCTGAAGCGTCGTGGGTCATGAACTCGAGGAACCTTAGTGTGAACCATGATAACTGCAAGAGAAGAAAATAAGAAAACAAGTTAGATAAATTTGAAAATTTGACAGCATAACGACGTAAAATGGAAAAAGCCTCACTTTTCACCCAAACATTTGGATAGGAGGACTTACATAGGTTCCAAATCATCCTGCAAGTCTCATACAATTGGAAATTTAAACTAGGTAGGTTGAATTTGAAGAAATTTTGATAATTAAAAAAAAACCCCAAAATTTAGGTCAAAAATGAGAATTTTCAAGTTTGTACTAAACTAACCGATGAAACTCAAATTTTTTTGAGGGCTTTCATCCATTGGGTGGTCAATAGCAAAAGCCCCCAATAAAAATTAAATTTTTACGGTCAGAAAAATATTAATTAGAAGAAAACTCTACAAATAGCAAAGTGTTGTTGAATATTAAAGCCTTTAAGAAATGCCTTGTATTGTTGATTATCGAACTGTGATCCGTTATCAATGACAATGACTTGGGGGATTCCATATCTGTATATGATATTATTTCTGGTGAAGACTTTGACCCTGTCCGCATCGATTTTGACTATGGCTTCTGCTTCTGCTCATTTTGAGAAGTAATCCATGGCTACTATCAAGAATTTCTTGGATGACTTGCCCCTAGGCATGGGGCCGATTATGTCAATCCCCCACATTGTGAAAAGAAGTTGATTGACGACGGGTTGTAACTCATTTGTGGGTAAGTGACTCACTATATCATGCTTCTGGCAGGCTTCACACTTGGTCGTGAACTCGGTGCAGTCGACCATCATTGTTGACCAATAGTAGCCTTGTTGTAGCAGCCGCTGGCATAAGGCACGGTCTCCGAGATGACTGCCGCATATGCTGGCGTGTACTTCCCACATTACTTTGTCGGCTTATGCGGGTGTAAGGCATAGTAGGAAGGGGTGAGTCAAAGACTTGTGGTATAACTTACCATCAAGGACAGTGTACCCTCCGAACTTTGCTTGAACTCGTCATCTCTCGAGACAGTCTTCGTGTAACTCACCAGTTTCGATGTAAGTCTTAATTGGATCTATCCAAGTCATCTTATTGACAACTTGATGAACTTCGGGGTCGCTGACAATGCTGGGTTTTTTCAATATATCAATGTAAATCGACGAGTCAAGTCTAGTTAACTCTTCGGCCATGAGGCGTGACAGTGCATCGGCTTTCGTGTTATTTTTACGGTCCACATTGCTGATTTGATAGTCTTCGAACTGTGCGAGTTCTGACTTGACCTTTGCTAAATATTCAAGCATGTGTGGTTGTTTAGCTTCATACTTGCCCTTAATCTGCCTTAAGATGACCTGCGAGCCACTGTAAATGTCCAATCGTTGTACCATCAGGAATTTCGCCAATCTAAGTCCAGTTAACAAGGATTCATATTTAGCCGAGTTATTAGTAGTGTGGAATTCAAACCGTAGAGCGACCTGCACTCTGAAATTTTTTGGACTAGTGAGGACTACCCCGGCCTGCGAGTGCTTATCATTTGAGGAACCGTCTACGAATAAGGTCCATGTCGATGAAACATCCGTCTTCTACTTTTTCTGCATTTGCTCGTCATCTCCTTCTACTAGCGTTTTT